>CATOUR010000054.1:11367500-12601552 GCA_951848785.1 Callosobruchus maculatus | reverse complement strand
TCCGTCGCCAATGCATTTATCACAAAGGCTACTCATTCTTGTCCTCCACTCTCGCTAGTAAGATTGTGTCAAAATTGCCAGTAGCTCCCAATCACATACTTAATGCGTATGACTATGTATCAAAAGATTAACAAAAAGAGTCGATAAGTATGCCTTGTGAAGAGATGATCCGATAGGTAAGTGTTGGTCAATCTTGAGCAACGTAAAATATTTTATAGATGCACAGAACAATACACACCGCTCCCCCTCCCAGACCACGTCAGAAAAACGAAAAATTATAGAAAAACCGAAAATTGTCAGCGACCCACAAAATTCCTAAAATCGTAGTCAGAATTATATCAAAATAAATTGTTTATTAGAAGTTTTGGATTTTTTTTACTAAATTTTGTTTTTTAAGGAAATGTCCACATAAACACACTTTTTTTATTTCTTCCCATTTATCCTCATCCAATATTCTATCTAATAAAAATGCTATATCGATCTATCTTTGGCTGAAGCCTGTTAAAGCGTCAGCGTGAGCGTAGCATCGGTTATTGATCATTATTTTTCATCGCTCAAGTTCAGACCACCTTTTGCATCATCACTGCACAGTCATTTCAATTTCACGTCTTCGTCTTGTAGAAAGGCGCGGCTTACAGCGACACTTCAATTTAACGTCTTACTTACACCGACGCCTCAATGTTACATTTTTCATTAAACAGGATAATAGGGACCTTTTGCATGTCCGTTGCCTGATGTTATTTCACGTTATCGGCTATTTGTGTCATGCACAGTTCTCCAGAAATGACCGAATCGGCAAATAACCAATAAAGTTGTACGCTATCTACGAAAGATTACGGTACTATATTATTACGTTCGATATTGCCAGGTCTAAAAACCACTATGCGGCAATGAGAACAGAACCGTGATGATTTTGATAGCAATGACACTCACTTTGTAGTTTATCATTGTAGAAAAGGATCAGGTTTTTTCCATGAGTTTTTATTTGACAGTATTTTCCAATAAAAGCTGCAATATTAGGCCTTTCCGCCGTTTCCGGCAACAGCGCGTGAGCATCACGGAACTGAACCATGTGAGCGACATGTCATGCTTCGGTGGTCCTGCAAAACCGATTTAGGTGTTTATTTGTTTATGATCACGTCCAATATGCCGCCGACGCCTCAAAACGATATCTAAAGCTTGCTCCATTCTGAGCGTTTGCAATACAAAGTCTATAAAAATAATAATAAATAAAAACACAGAAAGGCTAGAGCACGAACCTCACTCTTATTCTACGCTACGTTAAACAAAGGTGCATGCAAAAAGTCAAAATTGTATACTATACATAGCGTAACGTTAGAATCGTTTGATGACGTCAATAACCGTTTACGTTTTACTACTGACACTTTGGAAAGAGTTATGCAAAAGGTCCCTATTGGATGGGGATGAACATTAAGAGACAAAAAAAAGTATGGTTATGGAGGTGTTTACTCCAGTTTTGGAGCTTAGTTCAAAAAAAAGTATATGATGCTTTCCGTTAAATTGAAGTGTCAGTGTAATCGTTGCTTTTTTACAATACGTTAAACTGAAGTGTCTGTGAAAACACTGATACAAAAGAGGATCTATACTTGATCGATGATAAATGATCAATGAGCGACGCTACGCTTACGCAGGTGTTTTGGCTTAGTGGTCATGATTGTGATAAAGATAGAACATTTTAGTTTCGTCTAGTAGACAGGATATTGGATGGGGTTAATGAGACGAGACAAAAAAGAACGGTTATGGGGGTATTCCTGTGAAAAATGAAAGTTTCACTTTTATTCACTAAGCAGCATCTATTATTAGACATCATTAATGTTTTCAGTTTAAAGAAATGCTCGCAGTGCCTCAAAGGTTATGATTATTTCAAGTCAAAAAGAAAAAATGAACTATCAATATAAAGCAAACAAATACTTAGAGGTCTTTTAATTTTTTTTACTTTATGCTCGGACACCCAGTATATACTCTATAGGATGTCGCATCCAGCTGTTACTGAGATTACGTGATGACAACTAGCGACAATAAAACGGACAAGACAGCGCCATAGATAGGCATTCTGGCGCCTATGTATGTGTCATAAAACGTTTAAAAGACTAAACTCAAAATCGAAGATTTTCACGATGGCAATACTCTCCTTACATTACAGATTACAGAATAAAACATATTCTGTAACCTTTGCCTATGGTTTAGGAAAGTCAACTGTGAGACGAAGAATAGTATCTGCCTAGTTGTTTTCTTTCTTTTCGACGTCCTTCGTTTAGCTAACCCAGAGTCGCTCATCAGCCCTGAAATATTAACTAGCCCTGCTGAGATGAGAGAGGGTCCTGCTTTGCCGAGAGTTCCGACTACCCCGCAGGCTCCAACAGTTAATCCTGCTATTTATATTCAGCCAGCCGCGCCATATTCCGCCATGTTATAATTTACAAACCGGGCTATGTATATCGATTGTATAGTTGAATGTACTTTTATTTCCTATTGGGTTTGTCAATGCCGAAGAATTTTGTGGGTATCCGTACGAGAAAGTTGGACAACAAAGCGTTAAAACTGAAAATAATAAATTTTGTATTCATAACAGGGTGTCCATTGACCTGTGAAAGAGAGACCAGCGGCATAACACAATTTTTTAAGTTCATCTGAACATCACCTTGCCTATTACACAAACCAAGGGAAGAATTTACTGATGTATACATACGAGTGTTGCTTTAGATCTTTCTGTATTGTGTAACCTGGAAATTATTGAATTGATTTTATCGAAATTTTAACACACTACCGTGGAGAGGATGGGTTTTAGAAACCGTGTTAGTGGCAGCGTAGCACTAATTAAAACAACTTATGGAAACAGCTCAAAATTCTTTTTTAGTGCCTTAGGGGTTCCTGATCATTTACTACCTTTTTTAGGTGGGAGTGAAATTGGGGTGGTTGAGAGCAGGGTTGGGCGACGTCGACAATGTCATGTCGACAATTCAGTTGTCTACGCGTTAACTATGGTGTCGACGTCGACTTTATAGATGACGTTACAAGTGTCGACGATGTCGACAATTAGTTCAGTACAAAAGCTATAGCTATAGTTCTTTCGTTTGAACATGTTTTAACGAAAAAATTAGATAAATTCAATGTTTGAGACTCTAAGATCATTATTTTTTTATTCTGATATGGTGAAATAGCTATTGTCGATAATCTTCTTTTTCTTCTACGTCACTAAGATCAAACGCTGAATCGGCTCCAAAATTACCCCCATTATTCTCACCTTAAAAAAATGAAAATATAAATGGACCAGCATTTTTGACTGCTCAAAGGAAGGTCTGTTTCTAAGAGGCATGCAAATATGTTCCCAGTTTGAGAACAATCGCTCAAGTTGGGCAGACGAAGCCGGCATTTTAGTTACCTTCCTAATACTGGGTACTCCATTTGAGCCATCCTCCAAAATATCAAAGGTTTGCATATGTAGCAGATATTCCTGAAAAAATGTTAAGCGGCCCACAGATGCTCCGGAAATCCTCAGAGCAAAAACTGTACAGTCCTGGCCTGAATACACCCACCTTCACAGACGCTCAGGAAACCTTTCAGTTCAGTTCAGTTCTTGCAAGCAAGGCATCAAAAGACGGCCTGTGCAGGTGATCGAATCGTTTTTCAATTCCACATCCGGCGCCCTGTATAGTCCGGCGAACATCCATATATGCTCCGATAATCCTTGAGGCCAGGACTGTGCAGTTTTTTCTCTAAGGATTTCAGGAGCGTCTGTGAGTCGCTTTAGTCGTCAGTCTCACAAGAAAGAAAAATGACAAAGTCTTAGTGGAGGTACTGAGGCATTTTAATGGTTTTAGTGTAACTTCTAGTAAACTCAGTGATAATTTTTAATAATAAGTCAAATACGTTACCTTTTCTAGTATTGAATTCACCTCATTCCTCTATGCCCTGGTTGTCAAGCTGTCTAGAGAGGAATTAACTTCTTTTGGCAGTGTGAGCAGATGTTATTATCATATGTAGGGTGTAGGCTGTATATAATATACAATTCACAATCTAACACAGTTAAAACAATTGACCGTAGCAATCAGATAAATAGCAAACCTAACCTCAAACCTGCAAAAATTGTTGACATTGTTGACACTGTCGATGCAATATCGACACGTCGAGGTCGACAATAAAAGTCGACGCGTCGACGCCCAACTCTGGTTGGGAGGTGGGGGGTTGTAAACTGAAAAGTTTGATACTAGGCTGTCCGTTGACCTGTAAAGGAAAGACCTAGCAGCATAAGACAATTTTGGAAGGGGGGGGGCTCAGACTAAAGCTTCGTGCGAGTCAATCAACTTGACTTCATTTTTTACGTCTTAGAGGTTCCTGATCATCTTCTACATTTTACTTCCCACACTGATTCTGAGATAATACGGTTTTTGGGCGTTTTATGATATCTGCATAACGAAAATCCACTTCACTCATTTCCATCGGTCTGTCTATGTCGGTCTGTATGTTTGGTGCCCTTCTAGCCGTGTAATCTCAGCAAATGCTGCTTGGATTGTGATGTAATTTGGGTAGCGACGTGCTGTGGGATCGTAGTAGGTAATAACTGCCATAATTTTGAAAATCGGTGTATTGGTGACGGAAAAACTGGTACGAAACAAAAAATTATCAGAATTCCGCCAAACTTGGGTTCAGCGGTAGCTGATCCTCAGCTGTTTTTATATTTTAGATTACTGCTGCGCCGCCACTGATACGGTTTATAAAAACCATACGTGTTTTCCATCCTCGTCACGGTAAAAATACTGTGCCAAAAATACCATTGACATCAATTTTGTAATTTTCACGTTACAATACAGTACGATTTAAGGTAAAGTAATACTCGTATGTATACAGCAGAAATTTCAAAACCCCTTGGTAGGATGGCATGAATAAATAAATGAATAAATAAAGTGTATTATGCTATCGCAACCCAAATTTCATCAAAATCCATTTAGCGGTTACTGAGACTACGAGAATAGCAGAACGCCAACAGACAGACAGACAGACAGACCGATGGAATGGATGGATGGCATTTTTGTTATGCATATATCATAAAACGCCCAAAAAGTATATTATCTGAATATCAAAAATTTTCGCGATCACAATACTTCCCTCACCGGTGTCATGATTTTTGGAGTTAACTTACTTTTTCTTGGCTGATTTTTTTATTCGCTATGCATTACCTATTACTAGGCATTATCAAAGCTATTCCTAGTGTTTTTATTCAAATAAGAAACACAAAAAAGTTAAACTGTCAATATGCGGCAAACAAATTTTTTGGGGTTTTTTTAAATCAACTCTTTGCCGATCAACGGTGGTCAATTTTTGCCCTGTAGAATAACAACAAATATAAGAACAATATCGCAAAATCAATATTGACAAAACTGAATAAAGTCCACTAACCTGCGGGTTTTCCACTGTAAAAACAGCAACGCTAGATAGCTGTCCTAAAACACTGAACGTATCTATGCTTGCAACCCTGTTGCTCATCATATAATAAAACTCCACTAAGCCAAAAGCTCCCTTCTTATTGTCGATGCTGTCGTATATAAGAGATAAGAACTTTTTAGCAGCACTCTGGCGCAGCAGTGGTGCGTCTTTCCGAAGTAATATTGCCCAATGGGAGTATGAATATGTCTTTTGTAGTACAGTCATTTTGTGGAGAATTTTCGAAGAAATCGGACTTGCTCGCAGTTCATCTGTCATCGTCTGTAGGTCGTTGGGTGCCTTAACCTAGCTTTACACATAAAAAAATACTGTTGCGTTTCCAGTTAATTGTTAGTATTTGGATGTTTTTCCATCGCTTTAAATATATTTACAGTTGTTTCAAATCCATGTCATTGAAAGAATTCAATCCTTATATTCGAAGTAATCACAGGTACGCCAATAAATTCAAAATAATTTTATATTCGTTCTAACGATATGTATAATCCTTCTAATACTAGTATTGACATATAATGCAATCAATCCTTTTGTTTTCGAAATTTGCCCTAGTATATTCAATATACAAAAATTATTACTGCAACAGCAGTTCGTGATAATTCATCTGATAAAAATTAATTTTGTTTCAATGGTCCTTTGTCGTTCGCTGAACTGTAATCAGTATTCGGCGGGACTGATGTCCCGTAAGAATAAAGAACAGGGGGATCGTTTCAGTGTTACTATCGCCGCGAACCCGCCAACAGGGACGAGGTTGTTCCGTTATATTTTAACGGCCACGTCACGAAAAACTGGAACACCACAACGACCAACTATACCTTTTACAGTTGTAGTTTCAAAAGCATCGAACTACAATTCTAAAGCATAAATTGTAAATTCAAACTGTCAAGTGTAATTTATGCCTGTCAGTTTGAATTTACAATTGACGCATTAGAAATTTAATTTGATCCTTTTGAAGCCACTGCTGCAAATGGTATAGAAGAAGTTTGCACTGAAACGCGATTTTGTTTCATTACATTTCATTTCGGCTATCCGCTAAACCAAATTTGATGTTTTATATACCGTTTGACGGCGAATTGAGTCGTCTTTATTATTGAATGGAACCAAATTTTCCATCTGATGCATCATTTTCTAGCTACCCATACAAGCAGAAAACAAAAAAAGGTGTAAAAATTTGGCGGTTTTTTGGCAACCAAAAGTTAAGCTCACCACCTGCGATGGTACAAACACAGGTTACACGTATTTAGGACCAAATGAAGGCATTAAGGGCCTAAGGTATAGCGCGCGAAATTGAGCATCAAAAAAAAATACGTATTCCCGTGTTAGCGGGGAGGCGTGGCCGCCTGTTCCCTTTCTGCAGTATGTGTGTCTAAGATGAGAGGAGATAAGTCCAAGAATCCAATGGAGGGTCAAAAGGTCCAAAGGTAAGGTCCAAAGGTCACTATAAAAATTAATTTCGAATTTCCAAGCTCCTGACGTTAGCTTTAAACCGAGCTTTAAACTTACAGTAATGATTCAAAAAGCAAACTGAAGAAGAAAGCTTGCGCTTTGTCACCCATTTCACCTTTTTTGATCTCGTGTTTGGTTGTTAAATTACAGACATTTGAAGAACATATGATTTTGCATTGCGAGTTTTTTTTTTGAGCACTAAGGGCCGGTTGTACAAATGCGGGTTTAACAAAAGTTTTGTTAAACCTAAGCTTAGCTGAGCTCAAGCTTAAAGTCGACATACGTTGTACAATCGTCGGCTTAGTTAAACCTGGTTGATAGAAATTCACTACGGTTGGCACCAATGAAGCAATACGTACCGACATAATCATCTGAAAAATTACCTTTTTTGGTTAGTCATTTGTGACTGTTTGTGCCAAATTCGGGGAATGGCCGTTTCTGTCCCTGTTCTTTTATTTGCTCTCTTTGTTAAACTAGACACAGAATTTCTCAAAAAATATAACCTAATAGAGTGAAAAGCAATTTGAAGGTTTCTCCTTGATACATCACGTCATTTGTATCAGGTTAGGTTTAAACCTCAGCTAAGCTCGCGTTGAGCTTCGGCTTACGTAAGCTCGTGTTAAGCTTAGAGTGGGGGGCTAAGCCAGCATTGTACAACGGGCGTTTTGCAACCGACGTGGTTTAACGTCGGCTTACCTTAAGCCGAAGCTTAACCTTACATTGTACAACCGGCTCTAAAAAACTTTTTTGACAAAATCGCAAATAGTTGTCATTCATTAAGGTCTTAACTATCACCTTCTCAAATACTGTGTATGTAGATTAAAAAACAAGTGAATTCCGTTGGAAATGGGAATCCGTGTTTTAACATGGCAAATACATATGTATAACTGTGTATACCCAGGCCCCTTAAGATGATTTCTGGCATGTTGGAAATTAATTACAGAATGCGTTTTTTTTTTCGACTTAATTTTATTGGACTATAAATGCACCTTTAACGCCGGTGCACACTTCCGTACATGTATACAGCACCCAGCAAAATCCCATTGGTCAGATTTGAATTTTGAACCAATCAAACTTCGAGTGCCGTACGTGTGTACGAAATGTAAATCAGTGCCATATGCACTTACGGAATGTAATATAGTTATGCGCATGTCAAGCGTATGGTTATGGCTAGACTGTTGTTTTATTTTTTGTCTTGTCTTTAACAAACTCTGATTGTAAAGTGTCGGGTTTCAAAACGAATACGCCAAGGCTCGTAAATATGTAGGTAGGTATTTTAGACATAGGGTTTGGTATTTTTGTATTCTTATATTCTTTAATGTGTTTAATCTAGTAACTAATGTATGTTTTTTTGCCCACTGAAACTTAATACTTCATTATCTTAGTACAGCAGATGTTTACAATTGCTGCATCTAATATTTCGTAAAAAAGGACAAAAAGTATACACCATTCTATAACTGAATTTGTAATAAAGTTTACTGCAGTTTAATATACAGTTAAAAAATGGTTTTGCTTAAATTGCTTTCCTCTTTGTAAATTTTCAGATACATTAAGTAGCACTCATTTACATTACATACTCGCGTGTGGCACTCAGAGTTTGATTGGTCTAAAATTCAAATCTGACCAATGGGATTGTGCTAGGTGCTGTATACATGTACGGAATGTATAAATGCGGACGGTAAACAGCAGCAAGTGTGCACCGGCGCTTAGAGTGGCAATTGGAAATTAGAATGTGAATTAAGTTCCAAATTTTGCCTCGGCTGTATAATGAAAGAATACATTTTCAGCATATAACTATATAGAAGTTTTTCATGTCGATGTGGCGAGATAGGGAATGTGAAGGTATTTTTTTAGGGATGAACGAAACACGTCGACGGGGTTCGTTAGCGGCTGCTTCTTTGTATAGTCGGAATCCGAGAGCGGAAGTCGGAGATGCTATTAAAAGTAAACCGACAGCCCCGATGAATAGAGTGTGCCCTTTCGCGATTTTCAAGAGCCGGAGGTAAATTAAGGCAGGATGTTTGTTAGCATTGAATCCGTGTCACTTGAAACTAGCATTGCCAGCTCTGTCTGTGTATACCTGAATCTAAATAAGTGGGAATACCAACAAGGTTGGATGTGGTGGATTTGCAGGTAGGATCCAATACAGCAGTGTTGTGCTTCCTGTAGTTCGCGTGCTGACTGCCAGTATACCAGGGACGGCTGAAAATGATTGACCCTAATTACTTAGTAAAATTAATGATATATGCGGCCCATATTATATCCAATTGATCTGCAGACATCACTGTATCATCTGGACCATCGTTGTATCGTTTGAAATTTGACTATATAGCTGCCATAGGTGATTGTTATAACATACATGGGTGATTGTTATGACAATAAGGGAAATACATCACCTTAGGTTCTAACCTTAGATAAGGAAAGAGAGGGGATACCGCACGCCCGTTTGATGCTATATGAATTAGCTGTTATCAGCTGTTGCCGAAAATGAATAGCCACCAAAATATTTTTTATGATATTGAGCGTTTTTAAGACCAATCGTTGTAAAATATTGTGGTGTGCATAATGGTAGGGTGGCAGCTTCGGTTGTAAAAGCCACAGCAGTAGGAAGGAGCCAGGAGTAACTTATCGTAGGTAAATTATGGTAGTTTTTTGGTGCCATTTGGTAACAGAAATGTCAGTCGCGCGTTCCGTCCTCTCTCTTTCCTTGTCTAAGGTTCCAACACTAGGTTACTATACGGATTGACGTAGATGTCTTCTTCTAGAAAAACATGAAGTCAAGCTAATAGACTTAGTACTTCCCACACATTACGGCGGTACCAGTTTATTATTTTCCCATTGCATGAAACTATAGTCTGAGATCGCCTTGCAAACAAATCATCGACCGCCCGCCCATAAAAAAATGTGTTATGCCGCTAGGTCTTCCTTACATAGGTCAATAGGTAGCCTATTATACAACACATTTTTCAGTTCTATAACACCCCCCCCATCATCTCTCAATTTCACTCCCACCTAAAAAAAATAGAAAATTTTAGCTTTTTAGTTAATGCTGCACTAACCCGATTTCTAAAAACTATAAGTGTTTTCCATCCTCGCCACGTAAGTAATACATACTGTGTCAACATTTCATTAAAATCAATTCAATAGCTTCCACGTTATACAATACAGAACGATTCAAAACACTACCCTTATAAATACCTCAGAGACCTCTAAGTCGCTTGGTTTCTGAAAAACATTTCATTAAAATCAATGCAATAGTTTCCACGTTACACAAACGGAACGATTCAAAGCACCACTCGTATAAATACATCAGAAACCTCTAAGTCCCTTGGTTTCTGAAATAGGCAAGGCAATGCTCGACTGGACCTAAAAAAGTGTATGATGTTGCCAATAGTCACCGGTCAACGGACAGGTATTATTAGTACAAAAAATTTTCAGTTTTACAATTCCCCAACCACCCCAATTGCACCCCCACCCACAAACAATCGAAAATGGTTAGGAACGCCTAAAACGAAGCTTGAGGAATATTTGAAATTTTTTGTTTTTTTGATAATTACTCTGCACCCATGTTGCAAAATTATAACACCATTACCCATTACGAGCCCACACCATATCGCTACCTACATTTCATCACAATCCATGGAGCGGATACTGAGATTACGAGGGTAGAAAAACGCCAACAGACAGACCGACAGATAGACCGAGAGACTGACAGACCGACAGACCGATAGGTCAACAGACGAAAATGAGTGACGTGGATTTTTGTTGTGTGAATATCACGAAGCACCCAAAAACTGGATTTTTAAACAAAATTCTATGCAGTAATATGTTGTTAAATCTTTGATGTTATTACATACTTATTTCTCTGTAAAGCGCAGACAATATTAAAGCTTCTCACACAAAAATATACTTATAAAACAAGTTGTGAGGAAGATTTTCGGATTGCTTCTGAAGCCTACAATATGCACAATTTCAATCCTGTTCCATTATTATGGGATTGAGATGACCAACTGCTTCGATCATTCAAATCATTCATACACCAATTGTTTCATTTTATAGGTATAATCAATAGTAAAAACTGACATATTTATTATGTCACACCAATATCAATTTTATGAAACATACTTAGTTTTTTCTGTATTCTGAATCTTATCATAAACGCAATGGTGACAGGAAATGTTTCCTGCTTTTGATATATCTAATTTGAGAAGATCCACATACCGAAAAAGACAGCTACAGACGGAAGAAAATTTGTGATGCATTTGGAGTACTCGAGGTTAATGAATCTCACAAAAACGTAGGACTGAATGCAAGATGGAGGATAGAAAATAAACAGATGCTTACCATTCTCACACCAGTACCTTCATAAAATTATGATTTATATTATAATTTACCTGGATTTGACGTCGGAATTTCTTAGATATATGAGTTACCTGGGGGTTAGGTAAAACATGTATGTATACTCTCAGGACGGCTTTCTTTCAGTTCATGTCAAAGAAACACAGCTTCCATCTTTTCAACTGCAGGGGAGCACGATGCATCCAGTGAATATTTCAGTAGGCAGAGAATTGAAGTGCGCCGTTTTAGGGGTGGCCGGGATATATCGCCGGAAGGAAATTTTGGAGATTAAAAAGAGGGTCTGTAGCTTGTCTCAAAAAAAGAGGGTGGAATGAAATATTTTATTACATAGAGATGAACGCGTGTTTGGAATCAGAAAAGCATATGTCTTTTCCTACTTTGCTAGGGATATTCTGTTATCTAAACAAACATAAATCAGCTAAATTATCCAGCACCCTTTCAGGCAAAAATGGCCAATATCCGATATTGGAAAGCTTGGTTCACCCTTTGTACGTCTTCCATTTTCCTGTTATTTAGATCAGGTGACGCTGTGAAATTTTGTCTGCATATGACATGATATGAATTTACTTGACACGTGATACTCTCGTAACAAAAAAATGTTCAACGAACATTGAGTTGATCGTTTGAAAGTACTACAGGGTCTATCATACCATGCTTTCAAAACCTTTTCTTTGTACTTCAACCCTTTAAACTCACCCCCACCTTTTTTTCAAATAGCACCTGATAGTTTTTCCTACACGAAATAAGTCGTTATTTTACTTAAAATCTTGTAGTACCTTTGATTTTATAGAAAAAGCTATTTTTTCGTATAGTCATAAGCATAAAATAAATAAAATAAGGATTTGTTTGAAGCGTAGTATTTTCGTAGGAAAAGCAGGTGGAGCTTTCAAGGGTACCGAATGACCTATCGTACCATCATTCCGAAGCATTTTTTTAATTCAACCCCTAAAACTTATCCCCTACGTTTTTTCTAAATAGCACCCCACGCCTTCTCCTACGTTAGTAAGGTCATTATTTTATTTAATATCTTGTTGTGCCTTTGACTGCATATACAAACCAATTTTTTTCTTAAAGTCATTAACATAAGTTAAAGAGAATGGGCATTTGTTTGAGGCGTAATATTTTCGTAATAAAAAAGCAAACAAAAGGCATTTGTTTTCAGATGCATCAGTACCCAGGCATTCAGTACCCTTAAGAACCCAATTAATTAGTTTTATTTTTATCCGTTTTTTGCGTCAAGAAAGTTCTTATTTTGTTTATGTTATGCTAATGATAAAATTAAAAAAATGATAAAATAAGTTTGTGCATAAAATTAAAGGCAATGCAAGATTTTAAATAATATAAGGACATCATTTGTGTAGAAAAAACTATTTGGTGCTGTTTTAAAAATAAAACTGAGAGTGAGTTTTAAGGGTTGAAGTACAACAAAACGTTTTAACAGCATGGTATGATAGACCCTACAGCTTTTAAAAATTCCACTCACTTTTCGTTTGAACTTATTTTTGTTACGAGAATATCACGTGTAAAGGAAGTTCATACCTGTATAGTGAATCACCAGAATTGTTGGCTATAGAATCTTTTATATCAGTAATCAGAGTCATGACTTCAGGACTTTAGGGTAGGCTTCATTTTTAGGGCGGTATTACAGGAACTGCTATCAACTCAATATTTTCATATCGACCATTGTATGCATTCCAACTCCACGTCATCTTTGACACGATATCTTACAGAAGGTCTTTCAGAAAGGTCGATCCATTGAGTTAAATGAAAATGCTTTGCAAATTATGTAAACGATGTTGAAAAATTGACCTCTGAAGAATATATGAATAAATTGTATCTCTACCTACCTAGTACAGTTTCTGAATAAACAGGTATTTACTAACTTTTACCAGATTTCCAAAAAGATGGGTGTGGAAAAGGGTGCAACAAATTTTGAACGCATTTGAATGACTTTTAACTACATAGCGGAAGATTCACTAGGCAATGGCGGCCAAGAATTCGGAAAACCTGTCAGCGGAGTATTTAAAGAAAGCAAAAACGGTTCTAATCATCCCACAGGTTTTATATGTTTAAAACATCGCATCACATCGATCATACCAACTGGTTTTATTAATATTTTTACATTATTCTAATTTATTCAAAACAGTTCAAAACTTACTGAATAACCATTCAAATATATTTAGGTGGTTCAAGAAGAAACATGTTTCTAATAACTTGTCTTGAGTTTGCGGTCAAGCTATATTTATATCATTCGAAAGTACTCGGCGAATATAGTACAACGATACCAGTTGCAACGTCCGGAAAGAAAAATGAAAGATTATACTACTTGATATTTCTAAGAAATATAAAAGAGTTATACTACTTACAATTTCTAAGAATGTACTTTTCCGCATTCCTGGCACATGTCTATGGAAAAGCTAACCTGTGGCCATTTGACACATGAAATATGTGGTCAAGCTACATATCGTGCGAAAGCACTCGACGAGTAGAGTACGACTACATCAGTCGCAATAAAAAATGAGACAGTTATGATAAGTTAATCTTTTATGGTATATCGGTTGGAGAAATATAGGTAACTAAACATTTTTTGATTTTGGTTGAAATAGGTTTGCGCAGGCCCTTAACTACGAGAGAGAAGATTGGGCCAGGCCTCCCCAGGCGTTGAATACTCTGAGCAGCACCAGCTCCCTCCAGGTAGGGTTGTTACCCTTCCGGTTTTTAACAAGGAATAGTTACTTATATCGCTGTATGCCAATTGAGTGCAATAATATTCTACCCCGTAGCAACCGAAAGATCAAAGCCGGCAGGTGTAGTTGACTATCATGGATGTAAAACATTCAAAACCTTGAACTTAAAGGAGAATATACCAACAAAGACAGCGAAAAAGCAAAATGGGTACGTTGGACATTTTGCCTCTTTCTGAAAGACACCGAGGTTTCTAGCTGGTTCTACTGTGTCAGCAGACCATATGATTAGAAATATAGGCTTCATGTTTGGCGATTAGAGAAGAGTACCAACGCATCATCACAGCCACTTCAACGCTGAATTTTATTGAGTACATTCTTAAATTATTTGTAAGCTTTGTGTGGTTTTACTGAAATAAATTCCATAACAATTACAGTTTTAATTAACTGATTGCACGCCAATTAGGACTGTACTGTAAATATTATTATAATACATCCCATTTAGATGTATGAAATCACTAGATTTAGTTTCTTCGTAATATTATACTATTTCAAATCCTTGCGCCCAATTGACATACTGGATTATAGGACCTACGCTGGGATCCCAGGTTTTGCATAAAATTGGCACGTGCCCATTTTCATTAGGATATTTTACGCTAGGTAGGTAAACATAACATAAATGCGCTTATTAGACTGCTGCATTTTCTTCCATGGCCAACTTCTTAGAACTTGGTCCAAAGTCCGCGAGTATATATTAGTTCAGTATGGAAAAACCTATAGTTTTTACATGACAGCGTAAACTACGGATGTTACATTTGCAAGTTGAAATTTTCTCAGACTTTATGTCATCAACTTTCAGGTCGATGCCTTGTATGTAACAAGAATAAAGATTTATTTAACTCGATTAAATGAACTTCTTGCAAGGAGACCTCCCAGGTCCAGATAGGGTCATTTGTCGGAAAGTTCTTGTACCGTCGAAACATACTTGAACCTACACTCATTAGCACATGATGAAAAAAAAAAGAATCGTTTGCAAAGCCTTTGAAAGTGCTATTTTTAAATATCTATGAATAATTTGTTGATACGTATGGCAGAAATCCTATTAAAAATAGTTACAATTGGCCTATTGGCTCTACTTGAGCTCGTTTCTAACACTTTGGAAGAACAGAGGAATATCGGTAGGCGATGTAGCTCCCACATTACTCTCAAGCTTTGTGTCCGCGGCTATTGATTTACTCTCTCTCGTTTTGCCTTTGGTCTTGCTCAACTCCTTTACCTCTCTTTCTCCGTTTCAGTCCTCCATAAAATCTAAGTCTAGGGCATCCATCTCTTGTTCACTAGACGCATGAAAAATTTCTTTCCAAGTTAGTACACTTTCGAATACCTATTTTTTGTATTAGAGCAGTCAAAGATTTCCAGACAGATAGCAGACTACAGATGACAGGCAGAAATGCGGTCAGATTGCAGGGAATGAATGACGTGGTTTTTGGTGGTGTCGAGATATCAAATGAATATAATACTACCAGAAATGATAAATTTCTCCTAACCTCGATCCTCAAAATATTGGTGTGGAAGATATCATATCGATCTGGAAATGTCACTATATGATCACTGTATTTGTTGTGGACACTAAAGGTCAGCCAGCAATGAGTAGCACTAATTTAATATTTAAATGTCACATAAGTTAGAAACACCCAATTACACAGAATTTCAAATCTTTGAGCTACGAAACGTTTTACGTTTATACGAGCAAGGAAAATTTTATAAAAACAGTTACCTCGTCAAAATACCGGTATCTACGATCTCCTAAAACCCCGGTTGGAACTTTTGTTACAAAAACGTCTTCTATCGAAACTATTAGCCCTGCGATGTCTGAAGCTTCGCTTCACTTGGCATTTTTGCCTCGACTTCGTGGAAGTAAATGTCCCTAACCTAATTTGTCTAGCCGTTTCCAAGTGACATTTTGATATAATTAATTATGAACGTGCAGCCATTAGGCCGAGAAAAATCGTCGAGGACCTTGGAGGACTCTATCAGAAACAAATACCTAATGGAAAATACGTACGTGCGGTCCAATCTATTTATAAATGTCACCGGCATACGTAGAATAGCTCTGTTTTGGACGTCCAAATTTGGCCCATAGGCGTAACAACCAAAACGGGATAAGCTTAATCTAAGCTCTATGAAATATACCTATGTTCCATAATGGCGTACTAGTATTCGAGCAGATGCAAGCACGCCGTCGTCGAGTGAACACGTCGTGGATGCTCTCGAGCTGTTGAAAATTCGTTTTCCAAAATATTAATGTTTTTTGCACGAGTTTCTTTGGTAGATGGCAAGAGTGAAAAAGTAGTAATACTTCGAATAATTTGCCACAGCATCTGAGGCCAAGTTTAATTTATTGGAGAAAATTACAATAAGAACGCTGTTTATTTCCCTACCCAGTGGCGTGCTGGCCGATTTCCTATGGATTGGATAGCAGTATGTCTGGTAAAGGCAAACCACCAGACGTAGAAAAGAAATGCGAGGTTTGTGAAGTGGACATCCGCAGGGGTAGTGCGAAGGTAAAATGTAGCAATGTAAGTTGCGAAGTTACGCTTCATCAAAAATGTTTTTCGTCGATTGCTAAGGTAATCAAATTGGAAAAAAATGAATGGCTATGTAAAAATTGTGACGAAGAAAGTGACACATCTGTTACGACGGTAGTAACATCTGGCGAGGAAGATTTGGTGAAAGAACTTGCCTCGGTGAAAAACGATGTTCGTCTATTGACTGAACTTGTTAATGAACTGAACAATAAGTCTCATGATTTACCATCAAAGCAAGAGAATCAACCACCTTTATCTTATAGTTATGCTGTTTCAAAAAATGTTTACAATCAGCCCAAGTCAATTTTGATTATCACGTCAAAAGATGGTAAAGAAACTAGCTCTGATGTTTCGAATACTATTAAAGCGAATGTCAATCCTACCACTGAGAAAATTGGCATTAATGGAACCAGGCTTATAAAAAACGGTATGTTGATCACCTGCTCTAATGATGAATCTTTAGAAAAGCTAAAGGCTACTATTGAAACTAAGTTTAGCAGCAAGTACAAAATTTCTACTCCTAAGCATATAAAACCTAGGCTTTTAATCTCAGATGTTGATAAATCTCTTGATAATGAGCATGATTTCCTTGTATCCATTTCTGAAAATAATGATTTTTTGGATAACTGTGATATCAAGGTTATAACTGTCTTAAAGCAAAAATACTCCTTGAGTTATGTAGTAGAAGTCGATCCGGAAGTTAGGAAACAGATTATGTCTAGAGGATATTTATTCACTCCTTGGAGAAAATGCTACGTCCGTGACCATATCTCAGTGGTAAGATGTTTTAAGTGCTGTCGTTTTGGTCACTTTAAAAAAGATTGTAAAAATAAGTATGCTTGTTCAGTATGTTCTAACGAACATGATGATAAAGCTTGTGAATCAGCGACCAAGAAATGTGTCAACTGTTGGGCGTATAATGATTATATGAAAAATAAAACTAGAAATTATAAGGCCATTCCTGTCGATCATGCATCAACTGATGATCAATGTCCATGCTTCTTAAGGAAATTGGCGGAACTAAAATCTAGGATTAATTATGGCTAGTGCTAATAGGAACAAACAAAGTGTATTAAAGATCTGTCATCTCAATGTGCGGTCTCTGACTGCTTCGTTTGACTGCTTTTGTGACATTGTAAAAGATAAATTTGATATTATATGTATAACTGAAACTTGGCTCAACGATAGTATTCAAAATAATGCAGTTTCCATAGAAGGATACCAGATGTTGCGTAAAGACCGTTTGGGTAGAGGAGGAGGAGTTGGTTTTTACGTGAGTAACAGCCTCAACTTTGTTGCTCTTGATACACTTGACTTTGTAGGCGATACTTCATTAGAGCTGCTATGTTGTAAGCTAAAGATTAATCATTCAAACCTTCTAGTTGTAGTTGTTTATCGCCCTCCTAATACTTCTCTAAATGCAAGTATTGAAATGATTGACGATATGCTCTCCTTTTTTTCGCCTCAGTATGACAACATATTTGTTTTAGGTGACATGAACGTGGACCTCTTTAATCATGACAACATTTTGAGCAATTGCTTCGATAATTACGGTTTTATTCAGATTGTAAGTGAACCAACCCGAGTAACTCGATATAGTTCAACATTGCTAGACCCTATCTTTTCAAGTAATCCGAGTATCGTAGTAAATTCAGGAACCGTAAATGCTGATCTTGTATCTGATCACAAGTTAGTGTTTTGCCACGTTATATTGGAGCCTCTGAGATATGAACCTAAGCTTGTAACTTACAGAGACATAAAAAATATTAACGTTGATGTATTTAGAGCGCACCTCCTTGAGATTGGTCTTGACCATATTTTCTACCTAACTAATATTGATGATAAAGTGAGCTATTTAACTAATTGCCTACTACAATTATTTGATATACATGCACCGCTACGAACCGCCCGCATCTCTAAACCGGCTGCTCCATGGCTTACTACTAACTTGAAACGCATATTTAAAGAAAGAGATAAGGCTCTTCTAGCCTTCCGCCTTGATCCATCAGACATTAATTGGAATCATTACAAGAACATGAGAAATTATGCGCTCGCATCTTTTCGCAGGGAGAAAAAAGCTTATCTTTCTAGAAACACCAATATGAGTACACGATCTGCATGGAAAACGCTTCGGGATTTAAATGTTTGTAAACAAAAAAGCGTGGAAATACCATTAAATCTGCTTGATCCTAAAGAAATTAATGACTATTTTTTAAGTACTTTTGTTCCTACTGATCAAAATCCTAGACTAGTTAGATCAACCGTTGATAGTTATAACAGTGTCAGCTATGATCCTCGACTGCCATTATTTTACTTTCGACTTGTTAGTCCTCAAGAAGTGTTGGATGCAATCTTATCCATAAAGTCTGCAGCAGCTGGCTGTGATGGTCTCACACTAAATATGTTAAGCTTATGCCTACCCCATGTGTTAAGTCACATCACTCACATTATCAACATCTGCTTAGAGGAAGGTGTTTTTCCATCTAGTTGGAAAGAGGTAGTTGTTACTCCCCTTGCCAAAAATCAAAATCCAACAGAGCTATCCCATCTCAGGCCTATTAGTGGACTGTGCATTCTGTCTAAGGTTTTAGAAAAAATTGTTTATCTGCAACTAGTTGAGTACCTTGATAGCAATAAACTATTCCCTGTACATCAGTCTGGATTTCGAGCAGGTCACAGCACAACCACGGCCTTATTACATCTTACAGATGAAATACTTCGCAATCTTGACAAACGGTCTGGTACTCTACTGATTAATCTTGATTTTTCAAAGGCATTTGATACGGTTAATCATGAGATACTGCTCAGCAAGATGAAATACTATGGTATGTCAAATGTTCCTCTAAACTTCTTTAATGCGTATCTAACTGGTCGTTCCCAGAGGGTGAAAACCTCGAGAGGAGTCTCGGATGCACATCTCATACCAACGGGCGTTCCTCAGGGCTCGGTGCTGGGACCTCTGCTATTTCTAGTGTATACGTTTGATCTGCATGACTGTGTGACGCACTGTGCTATTCAGACGTATGCTGATGACACGCAATTATCGTTTCATTTTAATGATCAAAATTTACATGAAGCATCGTTTAGAATTAATTTAGATTTGGCTAATCTGTCCGATTATTGCAAGAGGCACTGTCTTCGGATAAACCCTTCAAAAAGTATTGCAATACCTTTCGCGCCAAAATATTCAAGCTATAATGTTACTGATCGTATTTCTTTGCTCATCAATAATATAAATATTCCATTCTCTGATCGCGTTAAAAATCTAGGCGTCACATTTGACAGCAATCTTAGATTTAATCTCCATGTAAACAGCATTATGAAATCCACTTATATGAAAATGAAGCTTTTATATTCTAACCGTCATATTCTTAATTTCAAGAGTCGCAAAAAGCTGTGTGAAAGTCTCATATTATCTACTGTTATTCACTCGTTAGTTTTGTTCTACCCCTGTCTTGACTCAGTTCATAAGTTAAAATTACAAAAGATTCAGAATAATTGTTGCAGATTTATATTTGGCCTGAGAAAATATAGTAGTGTTTCTTCGAAAATCAAAGAGCTGCAATGGTTAAGGGTTAGTGAAATATTCACCTATATGATGGTCACTCTTGTGCACAGAGTCATCGAAACACAGCTACCTATTTATTTGCTTCATAAGTTAATTCAACGTAGAGACCAAATATTCCGTAATCTCAGACACAACAATCTATTTTCCATTCCTTTTCATCATACATCCCTTTACGAAAGGTGTTTCACATATAACGCGGTTAAGCTTTATAATTCGTTACCAGCATCATTAAAATGTTTAAGTCGATTGAGATTTAAAACAAATGTCAAACGATGGCTGTTGGACGGTGCACATTGAGTGGCAAAATTGTTATATCTTATTAGTTAGATTTAGTCTAATGTCTCTGTTATATTATTGTGCTGAACTGCGCTGCTGATTTGCCCATGTACTAGATGTGATGTATTATTATTATTTTTTATTATTATTTGTTTCATACTCGATCTGATTCATATTTCTTTGTTCTCTTCTTTTTGTTTAATTTTTGTTTATCTGTTTTGTATTACTTTTTCTTGTTCTGTCTGGTTGCAGTATGGTTAAGTGGTAGAGTAGCCTTGGCTAAACTTCGCCGTATTGTAATCCTGAGTGCAATAAAGACATTATTATGTGAAAAACAAAAAAGTGCAGCTCGGGCTCCGACACACCGAGCTGCTGTTCCATTACCCAATGACTACTCCTCACACCGTGAGGTGAGCAATCACTGGGTCCGCGAATCGTGCGCCCTAAGTAGACGAAGGGACCCAAGGATGACTGCCTTCTGCATTCTGGCGGCTAAGATGTGCGCCGCCGCACGGCACACCGGTATTTTGCGCAGTGCAGAGAGCAGCGTATTCCTCATTCCACCTAGGGATCCAATGACCATAACCAGCAGACTTACAGTGTAGTCTGGCCAGAGCCTGCGAAGTTGTCCGAGCAACTCCTGATATTTGGTCCGCTTTTCCTCCTCCTTAGAGACGATGTTCACCTCGGCAGGCGCCGAAAACTCAATAACGAACATCGTCTTCTGTTGGTGGTCGAGAAGGACTATGTCGGGCTTGTTTGCCTGTACAAGCTCGAGCGTGGGGAACGAGTAGTTCCAGTAAATCCGGCATCTCTCGTTCTCCACAACGGACTCTATATCCCCTGGAGCGTATGGCAGCACCGGTGTCTCATCGATACCGTATGAGTGCCTCAAATGATAGTAGAGCACTCGTAGAGCCGCGTTGTGCCGATGGACGTAAGCCGTCCCAGCGTACGTCTTACACGCCGACAAGAGATGCATAAGCGTCTCTGGCGCCTGTCGGCAAGCTCTACAAAGGGTGTCGGGTACATCTACACCCATAACCCTTTTACGGTACACCAAGGTGTTGAAGACACCGTCTTGGCAAGCCATTATAAAGCCCTCAGTCTCCGACTTCAACCCACTAGACCTTAGGAAAGAGAAGGTCAACTGCTCAGACAAGCCATGCTCTTCCAGATGTTTGTAGAAGATTCCATGCATTGGCTTATCTTTATGAAGTCTTAAAAGGAAGTCGACTTCGGCAGTTTTAAGGTGGGATTTTAATTCTGCGGGAGCAAGTTCCGTAATGGACTGCTGACACCTCCGCTTGAAGTCGAGTGTGAGGCTGAGCTCCTCGGCTGCTCGTTTCGCTGCGCTAAAAAGAAAGGCTCCTTTTCCCGCATTCTCGTGCTCTCGCACAAAGCGGATCAGGGGATCGGTGCTGTTCGTTACATAGCAGGCAGTGGCCAGTACTACTCTGTTGTGCAGACGCTCCAAACTCAATAGTCCACGCCCTCCCAGGTGTCGCGGGAGGTATATTCGCGGGACAGAGGACTTAGGATGCAGGCTTCTCTCCATATTCATCCTTTTGCGGGTCTTCGTGTCGATTTCCTTCAGCTCGTTCACTTTCCAGTATATAGCACCAAAGGTGTATAATAACAATGGGACCGCAAGCATGTTAGTGGCAGCGACTTTGTTCTTGCCGGACAGTTCTGACGACCAGATCTGCCGGAGTCGGTGCAAATACTTGCGGCGGAGACACTCTTTAACCAATGCTGCCTCTTGGACATGACGTTGCGCCACTCCAAGGTAGGTATAAGTATCTCCGGCATGCAGCTGTCGCAAGATGCTCCCATCAACGAGCTGTTCCTCATCTCCACTATCTCCGCTTCGTCCTTTCTTGAGATGAACCAATGCACATTTGTCTGTCCCGAACTCCATTCCGATAGCATGACTGTACTCCTGCACCACCTTCAGCGATTGTTGTAGTTCGCGTTGGCCGGAGGCATAAAGTTTTAGGTCATCCATATAAAACAGATGGGTGACCTTGTGCCTCCGGTTATTGGGCGTGCCACAGCTGTATCCTTTAGTATTTCTCAGCGCTATGGACAGAGGCAAAAGTGAGATGCAAAAGAGCAAGGGACTCAAGGAGTCTCCTTGGAAGACACCTCTTTTCAATGACACCAACTCTGTCTGAACCCGAGTTTCACCTGATGTTATAGTGAACCGGGTCTTCCAGAGTGGCATCAGTTGTTTGATGCATCCCACTATCTGATTATCCACCGAAAGGCATTCCAACAGCCGCACAATGAACTCATGAGACGTGCTGTCGAATGCCTTGCGATAGTCAATCCAGGCCATAGAAAGGTTTCGCTTGTACTGCACGGAGTCCTGCGTGACACATCGGTCAATCAACAAGTTCTCCTTGCAGCCAGCTACTCCTTTCTTTGACCCTCTCTGTTCATACACGTCGAGAAATACAGGATTCACAGCTTGAAGGAGACGCATGTACAAGATTCTGGTGAAGAGCTTGTAACATGCGTTCAGACATGTTATTGGCCTGTAGTTTTTGGGATCAGACAAATCTCCGGTCTTCGGGAGAAGCACGGTTCGACCCTCGACAAACCAAGCCGGAATTGGCTGCTCCTGATTTAGCCACGAGTTAAAAACTCTAGCTAAATGCCGGTGGCAACTGGGGAATTTTTTCCACCAGTAGGTGTTTATGCCATCCGGGCCAGGAGCTGCGAAATTCTTTGCGCCTCGTAAGGCGTCAAGAATTTCTTCCGTGTTTATCGGGTGACGCAGTTCATTCAAGTTAGGAGTCCTCCTACAAACGGACTCGAACTGCGCCAAGGCCGGAGTGTCTGCTGAGAGAGGTTTGGGCTGTTCGTAAATGTCCCTCCATTATTATTATTATTATTATTATTATTATTATTTGAGACACCGAGTCAACCTGTGGGGCACGCCCTCTTGGGAGTGGGGAGTATATCCAGAAAAAAACATTCTGGTGTAATAAAAAAATGAAGTCAAGTTGATTGACTCAGTACTTCCCACACATTACGGTGATACCATCAGTTTTATTATTTTCCCACAGCATGGAGCTGTAGTCTGAGATCTCTTGCGACTAAATAATCGCCAACCCCCCTCCTAAACTGTCTTATGCCGCTAGGTCTTTCCTTCACAGGTCAATGGACAGCCCATTATAAATACTACAAACTTTTCAGTTTTACAACGCCCCACCCCCCAACCACCCCAATTTCACGCCCACCTAAAGGACAGGTAGAAAATGACCAGGAACCCCGCAATCATCTAAAAATGAAGTTTGAGTCGTTTTCATACTTTTAGTTTTTTTATTATTGCTACAGCGCCACTGACACGATTTTTAACAAACACGTGTTTTCCATCCTCACCACGGTAATAATACTGTGTCAAAATTTCATTAGAATCAATTTAATAGTGTCCACGTTACAAAATACGAAACAGGTTAGTGGGCAGCCTGTTATGAATACAAGAAATTTTTCTTTTTTCCAACCCCCCCACCCCCCAATCAGTCCAATTTCACCCCGTCCCAAAAAAACGCAGAAAATGATCAGGAACCTCTAAAACGCCTAAAGACGAAGTTTTGGGCTGTTTTTATACTTTTAGTTTTTTTTATTATTTCTGCACCGCCATTTGCACGATTTATAAAAACCATACAACCATTTTTAATTCTCGCCACGGTAGTAATACTGTGTCAAAATTTCATTAAAATCAATTCAACAGTTTCCTCGTAACACAATATAGAACGATCCAAAGCAATACTCTCGCATGTTTACACCAGAGAAACTTCTAAGTCCTTTGGTTTCTGTAAGAGGCAAGGCAATGTTCGGATGGACCTAAAAAAGTTTTTATGTTGCTAGGTCTTCCTTCATAGGTCAGTGCACAGTCTATTATGAAAGCAACAAATATTTCAGTTTTACAACCCCCACCCCCAACCACCCCAATTTCACCCCCACCCAAAGAAAAAGTAGAAAATGACCAGGAACCCCTAAAACGCCTAAAAACGAAGCTTAAGCTTTCTTTTTTTTTTGTTTTTGCGATATGCTCGGCCGCGCCGCCCGTTCATCGATTTTAAAAATTATAGGCAAATTACCTACTACGACCCCACAGCATATCGCTGCCCAAATTTCATCACAATCCATGCAGCGGTTGCTGAGATTACGAGGCTAGAAAAAAGCGACAGACAGACAGACAGACAGACAGACAGACAGACGGAAATGAGTGACGTGAATTTTTGTTATCATAGAACGCCCAAAAAGCATATTATCTCAAAATCGAAAATTTTCGCGATCACAATACTCCCCTCATCTATCGCTGTGGAAAGTAAAATTAAGTATACGTTTACATATTGATAAGATATACTTATAGATAGGAATGTATTGAACAATATATTCAATATTTAGTAAATAACTTAAGAATATTAAGCTGAAGAGAAGACGAATACCTATTAGTGACTCCCTTGTGCCTGCCTCGGAAGAAAAAAAAATGTTTTGGAATACGATTTGATGTATTTATAGGCTAGATTCTACTAAAAGCTTTCAATAGTGCAGTTGCATGGTTGATGACAAAGTTTAAGAAATTTGAAAGCACAGTAATTATTTACTGGCTGAAATGATCATTCATGTTAATGCACTCCTAGCTCCGCAGTTTTCGACCGTTGTCTAATCTAGAGTGACGCTAATTAACATTTGCTGCTTAAAAGTCGCACAAATTTCGGAGGCAATGAATAAGTTGAATGTTGAAGAACTATGAGTACATGTTACTATGACTGTCGTCAAGAGAGTCGATGAGCGTTGGAATACAAACAGTAAATCGCCAAAGAAAAAAGTTTCATTCAGTCGTCAATGTCTCACTAGAGACGCCGCGGCTCAAAAACACACCTTAAGTGACCCACAGACTCTCCGGAAATCCTCAGAGGAAAAACGGCACAATCCTAGCCTCAAGGTGTGTATGTGGAGGAGGACAGGTACAAAGGTAAAGGTAAAGGTAAGTGATAAGTTGGAAAATTAACTTGACCGTTTTGGATGATCACTTGACGCTTTAGAAACTACAGCTGGAAAAAGTGTATATTGTGAAAAGCATTATGTGCATGTTTCAGGAATTATGTACCTAGGGCCTGGGGGACATATTATCGTTGAAGATTTCAAATCTTCATTACTTCTTCTGGTTACTAAAAACCGTAATGTTGCCCTTAGTATCTCGTGAGGCGAAATAGCTCGTTGCATAGTAGTACCATTTTTTTTAATTATTTGTTTCTTCATCCATCCTTAGATAGTTGTGGCAATTTTTTGGCGTTACCTTTAATTCTGATAGTAGATTTGTATGCAAAAAATGTCCTTTTTTTTCAACTATTTCTTACACCAGATGCTTCTCTTAGCACTCTTTTTTATGCTACTTTCACAATTTATTGCTAGTACCAAACCAACAATAGCGATACAATCGTCTTTTGATGCCATTCTTGCTAGAACTGAACTGAAAGATTTCCTCAGCGTCTGTGTAGCAGGGCGCGATGAGGATTGTGATTTGAAGTTGGGCTACACATACTGAAGGACTGAGGGACACTGATTTA
This sequence comes from Callosobruchus maculatus, assembly GCA_951848785.1. Lineage (NCBI taxonomy): Eukaryota > Metazoa > Arthropoda > Insecta > Coleoptera > Chrysomelidae > Callosobruchus > Callosobruchus maculatus. The sequence goes on along the minus strand of CATOUR010000054.1, from coordinate 12,575,586 downwards.
GAAATGTGATTTCTGAGTTTATTTTAAGCAAATAGATTCACGTGGAGATATATTCTAAACTTCGTAACTTGGATATAGTCAAAAAGGGCTTTTTGCATAATATGGGGTATATCAATTCAGGCATCTTTGAGAAGGGTGACATGGATGAAGAAACATTTATTGGTATTCAACAGCTTTAGATGTCCTTACCAGTGGCGTTTGAATGGGCTTTCTGTTACATATATTTGAAAGAGAATGGGTAGAATACCGATATTTTCCCCGGCGATATTTTATTTGAATAGCCTGATCACTCCACATAAAATGGGCCTATACCGTGATCTCAAATTGATCAATTTATTTACTGTGGTATTATTTTTGATGATACATAGGACCATTTACTGCAAAAAGTCGGCAGAAAACTTGATCCAAATGAGAATAACACTAAAAAGAAAATTGTACTGTAATTTGAAATAGCCGATGATGACGTTACCTGTAGGGAACCAATGAGAAGCATCCTTTCTGTAGGGAACCAATGAGAAGCGTCCTTTCGTGGTCCGATGACTACGAGCGGATGCTATTGTTTTGTACCAGTGAGCTTTTATTGGTTCCCTACAGGTGATGTCACGACCTGGGCGGGAAGTGTATGGATTCAAAAAATTCAATATTTAGAGCAATTTTTTTCGATTATAAATACGACAGAAAAATTTTGTAAAGCTATTTATGGCACCTACGTGGTGTCAGGGTTCGTTTAAGCCAATAAACCAAAAATGTGGTATAGGCCCATTCATCTCTTTTGTCTTTCACATCGAATTCACCATTTTCGATCAGAATCATTAAAGTCGTGTATTTGTTCAATTTTCAGTGCGTACCGGCTGTAATGTTTCATTTTTTTCAATATCTCAGTTATGTTAATCATACGAATTCAGAAATGACGATAATGCAGGCGGTATCCTATCAGAGGCTAGACGTATTATTTATCACGACAGGTATGTTTCGAATATTCACCGCCGACTTATTGAAACTGGTAATTCCAAGAAAGCTACCTTGGAAGATAAACCTTGAACTGTCAGAACACGAGAATAGAGGGAGGGTCTAGTATAGTTACAAATAGAAATGTCCATCATTTAAGCCATATATTATGAAAAAAATGTTACTTGCCTTTTATTAAAATCAGTTAATAATAATTCCAATTAGGGCCTGGCCACATCTCCACGTCACGACGTCGTCAACGTGGAACGCCACGTCGAACGTCGTCGGCGACGTGTGGCTAGTAGGCCCGATTTTATCAACATGCGCATTTTAACAAAGGTTTTGACCAATCAGAGCAGCCCATTCAGATGCGTGTTCTTGAATGGGCTGCTCTGATTGGTCAAAGCCTTTGTTAAGATGCGCCTGTTGATAAAATCGGGCCACGCGTCGGCGACGACGTTCGACGTGGCGTTCCACGTTGACGACGTCTTGACGTGAACATGTGGCCAGGCCCATAAGTTGTAAGTTATTTGTTTTCCAACCAAAGCAGTTCTGTCAGCAACGCCCATGCATTCGAATTTGTATGTAATGACTGATAACTACACGGATAAATCGGTATGTTTCGAGGCAACGTGTTGTGGAGAGGATTATTTTGCTGTTCAAACTTTAGATTCCATTTTCTCTCAGTGGGTGGGACATGGCGATGCTTGGTACGTTATTTGATAGTACTTCTAGCCACCAACGGAATCAAATTATGGTAAAATCTACGTTTATGTTGGTAGAAATAAATTGATGTACATACACGCACATTTGAATCTGATCGACTTGCTGTTCAGATTTTGAGTACAGTGACTCATATAGACTAATATTGAATATTGAAGAGCTATTCTGAATCATGTTTAAATGTGTTACGCTACTGTAAGGGTAATATAAGTGGTACTGCCAAATGTAAGTGCTACTTCTCTATGCGTCCCGTATCAGTGGAGGAAACAAAACGGGGAAGAGGAGGCTTGTCAATTTTGTAAGCTAAGTTTCGACCACTGTATTTTCCTTGATTATGCGAATACCGACACGAGTCAGGCTTTCTATGATCCTTTAGACCTACCTGATATATGTATAGTCCCGGTTCAATATGGTGCATAAGAGGGCAGGATAAGATAATGTAGGGGATGTTACCACGAAAGGCTTTGTGACAAGGGTTGTTAACAAAGCGAGATCAATTCTTCTATCATACGGAACTTGCATTTCAATAGTCCGTTAGTCATTTATTTATCTATTTGGTTGAATCTTTTGACGCTGTATAAACTTTAGATAAGACTTGGCCTGGAGGCCTGGAGTAATGCTCACATGTCTGAAGAGATGCTGCCACTACTACCCTGTCCATCCTTAATGCAGTCTAGAGAAGAGCAAGTCGACTTATTGTTGACCAGGTCCTAACGCGCCATATTCAGTCGCTTTGTCAACCACGTGCCGTGCTCCTCTGCGTTATCCTGTATAATGTATCTCATCCCAAAGTAGTCGTTGTTCAAACACCAATAACCAAGCGGTACGACCGCATATTTGTTCTCAGGCTATCCAGATGTTGGAACAGACTGCCAGCAGATGTATTTATCGGGCCTGCAAGTGTGATTATGAATCAAAAGGTCTACCCATATGTTCTGAATGGCAGTTTTCGGATTGGTCTGTAGTAAACAGAATGTCACCAACGTCAGTTTTTCAAGGCAGTAGATAGCGAGCCCTTTACAAATACAAAAAACCTTTGATTTCCCTACTTTCTCCCCAATTCAATTTCAGCTTTAGAATTAAATGGAAAATTATCACGAACCTCTACAGTGCCTGAATAAGGATTCTTTTATGAGAAGTTTTTCAGCCGCCAATGCCAGAATTCAAAAAATGTCGTAAAACGACACACCCCAAGTGCCATCAAAATCGGTGCAGCAGCTACCATATTGCAATAGAGACTGTAACGGTTCACCCGTTTTCAAAATTATTTTTATATTATTTACTTGGCTACCATATACAAATAATTTCTAACTTCCACTTTTAGCATCTATTTCCTCATTATACTAGTAACTTTTTCATAACTATTCAATTCCGCCACTGTTCATCTCTACGTTTTCCCATCTCTATTCATTTCAGCCGGAAATGTCATGATGTTACACAATTTGCGCATACCTAATGAGTGGGGAGTATGCCCCCTCTCTCACTACCTCTATAAATAAGGTGAAAATACTTCACTAAGCCCTTTTTCATTTCTGAACTCGATCGTGTGTGTGCAAAATATGTTGTAACCGAGGTAAGGAATTTATATTCCCAATGCAAAATCATAATGATTTGATTACTACGGTTTCGCATATTTCTATTGCTTCTGCTTTTATTTTACAGCTATGTGTAGGAATGTGATTTTTCCGATTTGTAAACTTTTTTTTAATCCTTAAATATCAAGTCAATCATGCACTGTATATTTATTAATTATCTAACAAAAGAGTCACTGAACATTGTTCTTTGTCTTTAGCCATATAGTTTTGTGTTAAAATGACTTATTTTGTGTGTACTTAATGTTTCACCTTTTTTCATGACATTCCTTACGTAAAAATACCTAGCAGTCAGATTTGCTAATTAAGAACGCAATGAAAAGATCTGTTGGACATTTTTGTAATTTTGTTTTACGGGGGGTGCGGAAAAAGTTGTAGATTTTCGAACATATTTTATCTATACTTTTTTTATTCACTACCATATATCCGAAAAGATCCAGTATAGGGCTGTAAATGTAAAGCATTTATGAATTTTTTTAACTATTGTTCTATCTGTTCGCTCTTGTAAACACATGTATTTTTTTATTCTTTACCATGTGAACATATGAAAGTCGTCTGATTTTTGGCTTTTTAAAATGCCCATGCTACTTGATAGATTTGCTTCTGAAGTACATGAACGCAATTTATCAAAATGTAAGAACGCATGAAGGTCCATACTTCAGAAACGGATCGTGAAGTCCTGTGAGGTTCTCTACAAGGTGCTAATACCAGCTGTAACTCATTCACAGGAAACCACCCTTCTTTGGGGTTTGATGAACACTTCTTTGGAGGGGCACCACCTTCTTTGAAGGGGCACCACACTTCTTTGGAGGGGCACCACACTTTTTCGGGGTGCCACCATCAAGACCACTGGAACATCACTACTTCTCCGGGGCATCACCCTTCTTTGGGGTGCCACCAGCACTTCTTCGAATAACCATACTTCTTTGGGACGCCATCACCACACTTCTTTGGGGCACCACCTTCTCTTCGGAAGGGCACCACGAGAACTACACCATGGACTTCCCACCAAAGCTAAGTTCTTGTTTTTGAAAAAAAAAATAGATAAAATATAAATTTGTACTGTATCCATATATATGAAATAAATCTTTATTAAACCATTGTTGTCCTGTTTTCATTTCTTGACGGCTAGCTAGACTCACGCATACACGCACGCACCCACCTATACAGGTGCTCGTATTTGCTGTGACATCCATGAATTATCCTCAATTGTGGCCTCATCCAAAACATACCGACTGTTAGAGAGAGAAAAATTTTATCATCACGTGACCCTTTCCCGTTTCTTTTTACACTCCGCGGTTAGGTAGCTGTGTTCGCATGCAAGAACCTGACTTGTGACATCGATGTCACAGCAACTATAAAATTCACGTGTGTAACTTTCTGCTTCTGTATTTGTTGTGACATCTTTAAAGGGATGCCACAGCAAATACGGAATTGAAATGTGTATATCGAGCTGCATAAAAGCTGTGTTAATAATATAACTTCAGACAATAACCACTTGTTTATTTTTGTAAATTTTATATCACTAGAGATGGAGCAATGAAATTCGGATTCTAGCAAATATCAAAATAAACTGCTTAAACCAGAAATAAAGTAAAGCTTTATTTAAAAACCTTACAACATACAACACAAAACAAACAGTCAAATCTGTTTTCTAAGCAATCACTAGATCTAGTCTAACACTTTTTTCCTCTGCGACCTTTTTTTCGGGTCTCGGAGGGCTTTGTTTGGAGACACTTTACTGACTAGGGTATCGAACAACTAGGGCAACTCAGCTATTAACATTTTTATCTCTTTATCCTGAAAATCTTATGTCACAATAAAGTTGTTACCTAGCAAAGTTGTAATGACATGACCTGCTTTAGCATCTCACAACTAATTGCTGCAGAGTAAATAAAGATATTGTGCCAGTTCGGCCCTGTCCGCCATCTCGCGAGCGATTGAATTCGCAAAAACTTCCAGAAACCTGCTTTGCTGTGGCCGCCAGCGTCGAGAGCACGGAGAGAACGTTCGAGAGCGGGCGACAGGCATTATATAAGGAGCAGCGCAACCGGACAGCAGAGTTAAGCAGCGAGTCGCAATCCGTCGTCTACCAGTCGCGTGCGTAAAATAAATGGTCAGTGAAATAAAAAAGTAGAGTGAGGGACAAGCATAAATTAGTATAGTGACTGTAAATAAATTAGACTAATAGGTGACAGGTTAAGCGTAGGCATACCAGTGTATAAAGTTAGTGTAAATAAATAGTTTAATCCGTGCCAAGTGTCTTCCTACCAAATCAAATCAAAGACTTGTAACAGTGGTGTCAGGTGTGGGGTAGAGTGATTGATTGGGCAACATGGTATGGACAACTAAGTGAATAAACTGTCAAAATGGCAAAATTCGAGAGCTCGACGAACGTGGTGCTGATAGCAGTAGGTTGCAGGCCGTTCTCCAGGATCGACTTCGGCATATAATGATGGAAGGGGGCGAGGATCCAGATACCTTCATATTCGAATCACCTGAATTTGAGTACGCCAAACAGCTCCAATCAAAAAACGAAGCAAGCTCCAAACAGATTACTGCTGCAGCAAAGAACATCGAAGAAAGGATTGGAGCCAGAATCGACATCTTAGAATCGATAATGGAGAAGCAAAAAGAAGATCTGCGAGACAACATCCTGCGTATGCAGCTTCAGGCTGCAAGCGTAATCACACTAAGTGATCTGAAGGCAGGAGATTCGAGCAAGCTGAGATTAGAACTTCCTCAGTATGATGGTAAGACGTCCTGGCAGAATTACCTCCACTAATTCGAAGCGGCCGCAAACGCTAATGGTTGGTTATCTGGTGAAAAGGCGACAGTACTGAGAGGCGAAGCTACAGATGTGCTTCAGACGCTATCATTGACAGAACGAGGGGACTACGTACAGCTAGTCAGACATCTCGACATGAGATTTGGTCAAGTTAGATTCGGTCACGTCTTCCACGCTCAGCTGAAGAATCGCTCCCAACGATTAAACGAGACCTTGCTAGAATTTGAAGCAGATGTAGCCTGCTTTGTTCAACTGATATATCCGACGCGACGGCTCCAGGACCTAATGGAGCGACTAGCTGTGTAGGGCATAAGTGGGTGGCCTGCGTGATGGCGAAATGCGTCAAGCTGAGGCTCTGGCACATTCGGGACGTCTGGTGGTCGCACTAGCCACAGATTTAGAATATGAGGCTGTATGTTGTGAAAAAGACCTACCACAACCAGGCCCGAGTTCCGGAATGTGAAGGTGAGACAGAAGTGCTGTCCCTAGTTGAGGAACTGCGGCGGGTAATTATCGAGGCCCATCCCAAGAAGGAAAGAGAGATCCGATTCTGGAATTGCGGCGAGCTGGTTTATGTTAGAAGCCGCTGTAAGTTAGAGAAGAAGCCACTGTCGAAACCGGAAAAACTATTTAGGGTCGAAGACAAGAGGCAATCCTCAACCCGCGTCCAGAAGGCCGGAGGAAGAACAGCTCGTCCTACGTTGGGCAGCAGATGAAAGACGCCATGACAAGAAGAACCACCGTGGTGGGTGGTCTCTGGCAGCCTATCGAACTCCAGAAAGACCAAGAGGAGGATTCTAGCATGCAAATGATCAATCATCGAGTGGAAGAGGGAGGACCAACGACCAAGTTCTTCACCTAAAGTTTCACTTTACTCGCCCACCGTCAAGTCCTACTGGGCTCAGAGGGACACTCTGGTGATGGAGGATGGAATCCTGAAACCAATGGAGGACAAAGGAGGGACCAGAGAAAGAAGACAGACCGTGATGGTACTAAGGAGATTCGCAGCGGAACCAGTGGAGCTCATCTGGGCGTGGCCAAGATCCTGGAGAAGGTTCGGAGACGGTTCTACTAGTTTAGGTGCAAGGAAGACGTTAAGAAATGGTACAGGAATTGTACAGTTTGTGCCGCCAGCAATGGTCCAGAGAGATGTATGAAGGCTCCCACGCACCAATACGTCCCTTCGAGAGGATCGCTATCGACTACTAGCAAATGGGTCGAAGCTTATGCTCTGCCAAACCAGGAGGCCGCGGCTCTGGTTTAGGACTGGATTTGTCGTTTTGGAGTCCCGCTCGAGCTGCATTCGGACCAGGGAAGGAACTTCGGGTCTGCGCCCTTCCGGAACCTGTGCAAAGCTTTGGGGATTAGGAAAACTCGGACCACGGCGTTACAGCCTCAGTCGGACGGCATGGTGGAGAGGATGAACAGAACGGTGAATTGCTATTTGGCTGAGGTTGTCTCGGACCGCCTACGAGACTGGGATAGCTGGCTTCATCTGTTCCTATTGGCGTACCGCTCGGCAGTTCATGATACCACGGGAGAGACACCGGCCAGTATTGTGTTTGGGCGAGAGCTCCGGCTAGGATATCATGTACGACCTCATGTTTGGCCGCAAATCAGGGGACGATGTGGCAGGCGAAGGCTACGTTGCCAACCTTCACAGAAGAATGGCCGAGGTCCATGAGTAAGTTTGGCGCAATACTCGCACCGCAAGCGATCGGATGAAGGTGACGTACGACGTAGGGTCCAGCGAAATAGCATACCAATCCGGAATCCTGGTCTGGCTGTATCAGAAAGACCGACACCTGTCACCGAAACTCCAGAGCTCCTGGGAGGGCCCGTATGAAGTCGTCAAAAAAATCATCGACGTAATCCATCGAATCCAGAATGCCAACAGTGGAAAACCCAATGTCGTGCACTTCAACAGATTGGCTCCATTTGCTGGAGATAATGCGGGCACGCAAGTAAGAGAACTTGAGCAACTCAACCCGGAGATGAGCTTCGAAGATTTCATTTCATGGTCACTCACACTCTAGATTTGACCCAAAACCAACAACATCAATAACAATCAGCGCCCATGTGAAACAAAATAAAAACGCTAAAATAGGGGATTATCGTTACTATTATTACTATCGCTGCTAAAAGTAAGACCGTTTACCTATCTTTGGCTGAAATACGCGCTCTTCTCCAATGCTTCTCCCTTGGGCACCAAAGTGATGCTGATAGCAAAAGATACGTTTACACACTTTTACGCTCATAGTGAAATGTGTATTCTGTAGAGGGCGCTTCAGAACAGACTTTATAAATGATGTTACAATTCAGGATGAAACCTGTGTGCTACAAACCGAATTGTGACATCACATACACAATCGAGGAAAATAGTAAGCACTGAGCCTAGACCAACATCGACGAACTCATCGGCGGCGTTGCCAAATGGTCGTCCCGAAACAGTAGAAAGGATGGATTTAAATGATAAATTAAGAGAGTTATCGCATGTATTGCTGTGACATCGGGGTGTAAGATGCCACAGCTAAGGCAGAGGTCACAGTCCACGATTATTCACGCACACGATGTCACAGCAAATGCAGTACATAAACACATGCCCTTGTCTCATGCAATCGTACTGAGCAGCTGGTTGCTATGGGCAATATGTTGGTTGGTGGCTTATCACCAATCAGCGTTTTTATTGTTACAAGACTACTACCTTCATTTTAGGTATTCTAAGACACATTGTAGTATCACAAAATAAGTCTGCAAGGCAATGTCTGTAAAGTGCAGAACATCACCACTAAGGTTTTTTAGGGTAACAGACAGTTGTTAATAAATACATAAAACTTCGAGTTGCCGTCCCACCCTCCCTACCACCTCAACTTTGCCCTTTACCGGAAAAAACCTAAAACGACCAGGAAGCCCTAAAATACCGAAATACGAATTTGGAGCAGTTCTGAGAATCCTTTTGCTGCGGCTATTCTGTCACCACTGCTCTAATATTAAAAAAATACAATTTTTTACGGCTCTGTAGCGTAACACACCCGGGATTTGGTTGGAATCACATTAAAACAGCCAAATTAACACACCGACCGACATACAGACAGGTAAAGATCGATGGAAATAGGTGACATAGATTTTCGTAAACGCCCAAAAAAACATAGTGGCTTAAAATCTAAAATTTGCACGGTTATTTATTTATTAATCTGTAAAGTACATACAGAGATAAACCCCATATAGTACAGTAGTAATAACACCGACTATACACCTAAGTGAGTTAAAGTTAGTAAAAGTACAAAAATATCCTAGGCTATTGTACATGTTGTGTTCCTCTTAAAAGTCTCTCAATTACAACTAGATAAATCCACTTAGTTACAATTAAAACTAATGTTTTTCATAAAACGAAGAGCACTATAGTTTGTGCTATGCTTGGAAGTATGAAACAATAATTATCTACTTCTAGTGTCTCTCTGCGTAACAGGATAGCATATATTTTGTACAAGAAGGTAGCAGTCAATGTAATTAGTTATTACCTAATTTAAAAATAAAGTTGGCTGATGCCACATTTCTGCGGTTTTTCAGGCTCTTCAACCCTACTACTTCGATTCTTATCGCAGGACAGTTCAGAACATGGGAATAAGAGCTGAAATATAGCAAACCTATTCTGAATCCTTTCTAGGCGTTTAACTTGCTCTTCATAAAAAGAGACCAGGTAGTACTGTTGTATTCTAAAACACTTAAAAGTAAACAGTTGTATAAGGACTTGATTACTGAAATATCAAAATGTCATAAAATTCTGAATATGTACGGCGCATAAAACCGAACATTCTAAAATATTTCATTAAATTATTATCGATGTGCTTATTAAAACTAAGATCGCTACTAAAAGTTACATCTAAATCTCAGAAATGTTTAGCAACTTAGAGAGGACAATTATTGATAAAACATTGATACAAGAATGGACGCCTACATTTGAAAAACCGCATTACTACTACATTTGCGATCTTTTTATTGTTCATTAAAAGGTTTAAAATAACATCCACAATACCCTCTCATCTCTATCCCATATGTGATATGTGGAGTAGATATACAAAATCGGCAAGTTCTGCGCTCTTGGATATTCTTCCGATTAATGTGCGAAAGTAAGAGGCTCAGCTCGGATCTCTAAAAAGGTCTGTTAAAGAAAAAGGGATATCTCATGTTACGCTATAATATGAGAACGTCGACAAAGAAAAGGGACTGGCCATGTATATTAATAGCCATTCCATCCAGCGCACCATCGTGAAACGGGGCTATAAGCAAAATGAGGGGGAAATATTGGAATGTTTATGAAACAATGGCAAGAAGGACGAGGAAATGCAATTTCCGCCGAAAATTGTGGGCACGTCGGAACTAGGGTCTGAAATTTCACATGAAGATTTATTAGTACAACAATTAATGTGGAACGTATGCTTGATAGGAATTTGATTCGAGGTATGGTATGCAGCGAGTGGAATTTATTTTATTGAAGTCACACTATGAACACAATGATTAGCAGCAGTTATTTGAGACATTGGCAGTGTAAAATAGGTTTGCTTCAATATTTAACGAAAGGCAAAAGGTATCACACGTCCATTTGGCAGCGATTTGGACACAAAAATGGTCATAATTTTTGAAATACCCTGTATAATGTTACAATACCTTACATTTTAAGAACGGGAATTATTAGTAGAATCTAAATATGGACTAATATATGGGGTATCTCATTTAAAAAATGTATGTTTGCATCACCACGTAGTTATGGATCATCTTATATAGATCAGAATAATTCTCTGAGCAAGGAGCTTATCCTTGGCTAGAACTTTTATATACAACTTTTTTCGCTATCTTATACAGTAGTGGAGTTATCGACCGATCGGGTACTAAAAACTCACCCTGTATACACTACTTCTCACACCGATAGGTACACATACGAGTATTGCTTATTCTGTGTTGTGCAACCCGGAAACTGTTAAATTGATTTTAATGAAATTTGGATACAGCATTACGACCGTGGCGAGGGTCTAGTTTTTAAAAATCATGTCAGTGGCGGCGCAGCAATAGTCAAAAAAAGATAAAATAATTCTTTGTTTCGTTTTTAAGCGATTTGGGGGTTACTGATGATTTTCCACATGCTTTTAGAGGGGATAGAATTGAGGTAGTTTGGAGGTGGTGGTTGTGAAACTGAAAAATTGGTTGAATTCATAGTGGGCACTTCATTCCCTGTGAAATAACGACATACTCGTAATATACCCTTGAGCTATATCCGAATGCTGCCCTACCTGATCAGTGGCGCGTCAAGATCTTAGGTTGGCCCCCCTTGCAATTTTTTTCACGAAGCCCCCTCTACATAAAAAAATATACTGTATATACTGGGTGAAAACGAAACTACTGCCTACGGTAATATTTCAAATCGGTTTATAGAAAAAATTTGGTGTGACCTCAACTTTATATTTTGATTTTTTTTTTCGTTCGAGTTTTTGAATAATTCATACACCTTATGTAAAATATGACTATACATCCATTAAAGGCACAGGTATGCGTCGCATCACTGCGTTGCCACTTGTTCTAGTCGTTGCCACTTGAAGAGTCGAGTGGATGAAGGAGGTATGTAACAAAACCGATAAACAGAGAAAAACCGGTTTAAACTTTTGGAAAATACTTTCAATGTTTCTAGTTTACTTTTGGACCGATTTTGCTCAAACTTTGCAAGTTATTAGACTGAAACTATGCATTTACTTTAGCAATAATATAGATTTGACTAGATTTGTAGAAAACCCAAATTTTGAAAAAGTGTGCAGTTACCTCCTTTATACAATTAGATAATTTCCACATAAATCAATGTTCAAGAAAGAGATAGGTATAAAAATGAATGAAATGATGATGGTATTTTTGTTCGTTTTGTTTTATTAATTTATTACAGAAAAATAATAGAAAACAGAATCAACCTTTCTTAAATATGACTTCTCTTCATGCTCAGCTATAAAACCTTCATAAAACCGTCTAAATGGTTCTTTCACGTATATTACCTATACAGCGTTTGATATCCACTGTATAGTCCCAGGTTATCCTTAAAGGGATATGCAAAATGTCCCAGGCAAAGCCATATCCTGGACGACCTGGCATGGGACAGCCTATAAATATCCTGATGCGACTTTATTAGACCACCATGATGGGTAAGCCTATAGAGAAATTCTCAGGTTGGCCCAAAATATTAGCATTTAGTCTGCCGTAGGTTAGCCCATAGGTAAATTCTTAGGTTGTCCTGAAAGATAGCATTACAGACTGCCAAGGGTTAGCTTACAGCGAAACACTTATGTTGTTCGAAAACAACGGAATTCTTTTTCTAGAACTGTTTTCCTACACTCCTCTGGTTTACATACCGGGTTATTCACCTGGAGGGTTGTCTGGGTACAGAGTAACCAATAGAGCTACAGAATATTTAATACAATTCAATCTAACCTCATTCTGTTCCATTCCTTCATGAAGTGCATTACAATAGCTCGTGGAATAAAGTTTTGCCATTAAACTTTCTTTTTCCTTTTTAATGTTCCTATAGAATGTTAACTTGGAGTGCAGAGGGATTTTTCTATAAACTTTAGGCATTAGAATGGCTTGGACAACTTTACACTCACCTCGCAAGGACAAACAGGTTGTCGAATAATTATTTGACTTGCTATTTGTGATTTGTACTTGGGGGCCCTTTAGGCGTGTCGGATGGTACAGATCACACGTGCAGGTGGTAAGCATTTTGAAAGATATGATAAAATTCATAAATGGCGAAAAACGATACAAGAACCTTCACCCTTCACTTCTTTCCTCTTTCTAACATCAATTCTGTCAAATGTCAGATTTTATATAAGAACGGTATGGTCTTGAAGGGATATCCCTTGAGCGGCCTCAGAGGATTCCCAAAACCGTCATCGTTAGGATCATCCAGTGATAAATGGCCCAAGGGGTAGGGGGATGTCCAAAGGATGTCCATGACTGCCGGCCACAGAATATCCTAAACAGGTTATGTTAGGGCTAACTTAGGATGACCTAGGATAGCCTACAGATAACCGGTAGAGGTCATTCTGGTTAGGCAAAAGATATTTAATTTGATTATGGAAAATTAGGTATAGACATACTTTGCTGCCATAAAATAAGTATAAGTATTATAGTTATTGCTTTGTAAAAAGCTTGCTCGAGGTAATCGAGGCTGAGCGGGGGGCCCCAGATGCCCGGGATCCCTCCGCATCGCGGGCTCCGTGGGCCCTTTCGGCACGCCACTGTACCCGAGACAAAAAATAATTTTTGATATTATATTGATGTACACAATTCTGTAATATATGTAGCTCGTGTTTAAACTGATAGAAGTTAAATTTCTAAACCGTAATGTGGTCTGTGGTGTTACTGACGTTTCGACCACAAAGGTGGTTTTTGTCAAACTACAAAAAAATTGAAAATGAAAATTTGGAATCGGTGATTGTTTGACATTTGTGCCAGGAATTTACTTTTTTTGTGAGCTTCATTTCCCCCCCCCCCCCCCCCAACCACATATCTCACAAAATAGGCACCCAAACTGAATTTCTGTCAATAAAATGTAGAAAATTCAGACATCTACAAAATTTTGTTTAGAAGAAGAGGGAGGGAAGAGGGACAAAGGGCGCCCGAAAGATAGAAAAATAATTATAATTTGCTGGCCAAGTGGACCTCAGCAACATCTACTAAACTGCTTGACTGTACATAATCCTCAACGTGCTCGAGATAAGTTCACCCAAATTCTGGAGATAAAAGTATTAATCTTGTTGTTATGTACCACCAACACCTTATATGAAAATTGTTACCTAACGGATAGGTGTCTCCTACGCATGAATAAAAGGTTACCCGTTTTAAAGAATGGATAAATATGTAACATACTTTTCAGGTATTTGAAGATAAGCCAAATAGGTAGGCCGCATATATCCCATGCATTTTATAGCTTTTTATGCTTCATATATTTTTTTATTTGATGCTATATTTTTGCTTCAAAGTGAATACCATAAGTGAATACAGTTCCGCACTTCAAAATGTTGGAGACAACGAAATTAAAACCTTTTGAGGTTGACACTTTTTGAACACCACAAAAAATGAAGTCAAGCTGATTGACTCAGTACTTTACACACATTACGGTGATACCAGTTTGTTAATTTCCGACAGCACGAAGCTATAGTCTGAGATCCTCTTGCAATCAAATGATCGCCCGCCGTTAAAAAAGCCTTTATTCCCCTAGGTCTCTCTTTCACAGGTCAATGGACAGCCTATTATAAAGCAAACTATTTTTTTATTTTACAACCCCCACCATCCAACCACCTCAATTTCACTTGCACCCAAAAAAGTAAAAAATCATCAGAGATGACCCGAAAGATAGATCGACAGACAGATAAAGCGACAGACATGCCGACAGTCAGACAAACAGACCGACAGAAATGGATGGCGTGGACTTTCGTTACGTAGATATTAAAGTGTATGATCTCAACCTATCTGTGTGGGAAGTAAGAGATATATTCTGAAGACACAAATATTACATTTAGCTATTTCCTTCTCTAGCAGTCTAGCCTGATTCATCTAAAAATAAATTTTATAACTGCACCCGAAAATGACTTATTTATAAATTGCATGCAATAATCATAAAGAATTCTGGTAACTTATAGATTACGTTACACCTTAACGTTTTTATTAATCCCAAAGATTAATTAACTAAAGACTGACTATTATTTATTATTAAGAGTATTGTATTGCATAAGCAAATAAAACATAACATAAAATTCAGTAACTTATATGGGATTGACAGACGTATCTCAAAATATTTCATCACATTGAATAGAGACAGCTCTATAGCTTTGGTGCTTTGAAGGCGAGTTGGAAAAATCTTGATCAGATTGAGAAATATTGGAGAATGACATCTAAACAGTTTTAACGAATTTCAGAAGCTTATAGCTTATCCGTCCTTATAATTGTACCTACTGCAATAATCTTGAAGAGCAAAAAAGAAAAGATTACGTGTTATGGGGATAGTGTTAAAACCTTCTTTTATTATTACTCCATAACTTCTGGTTCAACATTGGACAAAAACGCATCTTCCGCACCCACACTTGTAGTAATCTACTGTGGAAGACAAAATAAAATGGGACTTACAGACGATGCAGAGATCAAAGTAATAACTAACATGCTAATTCAAAGTCAAAATTTCGTTTGATTACAGTGCAGAAATCGCCTGTTGGCACAGCGCAAAAGGGAAACAGTTTGCATACCGAGAACTTCTTGGTTGCATCCCAAAAAGTCTTTTAAATCTTTGAACCCCTAAAATTAGTTACTGTTGTGCTGAATAACTAGTTCTTTTGGTTACTGTATGACTTAGAGCAGCAGACGCCACAATAGTCTTATAGGTTGTATTTCAAAAGGTTGTTCGAATTAAGAGCTATTCTTCGAAAAACCACAATGTCTAAAAACCAGGGACAATCACACAGGACGACATAAATGAATAGCTACAATTAATATTTATAACCGTCATACCATGGACACTAAACATCACCTTAATTCGATAATGTGACAAAATTACGAGAGACCATAGGATCAATAACCTACATGAAAAGCTACAAAAAGCTGTTTTATCACAGAATTATTTAATGTAGGTACCTCCATAGCACTTACAGCCTTTAGCGGGGTTTTTGAAATAGATATCAGATACACCCAATTTAACTAATTTTCCAGACATCCCCTGCAATTTAATAATTAAAAATAATTAAAAGTAATGGCATGATGTGCAGTATCATGGTGCTGTAATGTGGGTAGTTTTAGGTCCAATTAAGATTAATCGTAATGTCCAAAGCAGAACGGGAAAAGGGATAGAATGAGGAGCCTAGAAGTTATAGGAGTTAATAAAAGGCTTGACCGATTAATCACAGCAAACATATACAGGGCATTTCAGTTTATAATAATTTGGGGTATTTAATAGACAACAGAATAGCTGGATATAGAAACTAACCCTGAAAGCGGGTTTAAACTGAGCGAATGCAAAGCTAGGGTATTTTTTATTCATGGGTTTTACAAAAGATAATTTATATTCAGCACTTTTACCAAAATTATATCACCGGACAAGAATAATGACGCAAGAAACAACTCTTGCACAGACTATGGAAATCTTGGATCAGGAGAAAGAGTACTTAGTCGGTCTGTCGATCTGTCGGTCTGTCGGTCTGTCGGTCTGTCGGTCTGTCGGTCTGTCGGTCTGTCGGTCTGTCGGTCTGTCGGTCTGTCGGTCTGTCGGTCTGTCGGTCTGTCGGTCTGTCGGTCTGTCGGTCTGTCGGTCTGTCGGTCTGTCGGTCTGTCGGTCTGTCGGTCTGTCGGTCTGTCGGTCTGTCGGTCTGTCGGTCTGTCGGTCTGTCGGTCTGTCGGTCTGTCGGTCTGTCGGTCTGTCGGTCTGTCGGTCTGTCGGTCTGTCGGTCTGTCGGTCTGTCGGTCTGTCGGTCTGTCGGTCTGTCGGTCTGTCGGTCTGTCGGTCTGTCGGTCTGTCGGTCTGTCGGTCTGTCGGTCTGTCGGTCTGTCGGTCTGTCGGTCTGTCGGTCTGTCGGTCTGTCGGTCTGTCGGTCTGTCGGTCTGTCGGTCTGTCGGTCTGTCGGTCTGTCGGTCTGTCGGTCTGTCGGTCTGTCGGTCTGTCGGTCTGTCGGTCTGTCTGTCGGTCTGTCGGTCTGTCGGTCTGTCGGTCTGTCTGTCGGTCTGTCTGTCGGTCTGTCTGTCGGTCTGTCTGTCGGTCTGTCTGTCGGTCTGTCTGTCGGTCTGTCTGTCGGTCTGTCTGTCGGTCTGTCTGTCGGTCTGTCTGTCGGTCTGTCTGTCGGTCTGTCTGTCGGTCTGTCTGTCGGTCTGTCTGTCGGTCTGTCTGTCGGTCTGTCTGTCGGTCTGTCTGTCGGTCTGTCTGTCGGTCTGTCTGTCGGTCTGTCTGTCGGTCTGTCTGTCGGTCTGTCTGTCGGTCTGTCTGTCGGTCTGTCTGTCGGTCTGTCTGTCGGTCTGTCTGTCGGTCTGTCTGTCGGTCTGTCTGTCGGTCTGTCGGTCTGTCTGTCGGTCTGTCTGTCGGTCTGTCTGTCGGTCTGTCTGTCGGTCTGTCTGTCGGTCTGTCTGTCGGTCTGTCTGTCGGTCTGTCGGTCTGTCTGTCGGTCTGTCTGTCGGTCTGTCTGTCGGTCTGTCTGTCGGTCTGTCTGTCGGTCTGTCTGTCGGTCTGTCTGTCGGTCTGTCTGTCGGTCTGTCTGTCGGTCTGTCTGTCGGTCTGTCTGTCGGTCTGTCTGTCGGTCTGTCTGTCGGTCTGTCTGTCGGTCTGTCTGTCGGTCTGTCTGTCGGTCTGTCTGTCGGTCTGTCTGTCGGTCTGTCTGTCGGTCTGTCTGTCGGTCTGTCTGTCGGTCTGTCTGTCGGTCTGTCTGTCGGTCTGTCTGTCGGTCTGTCTGTCGGTCTGTCTGTCGGTCTGTCTGTCGGTCTGTCTGTCGGTCTGTCTGTCGGTCTGTCTGTCGGTCTGTCTGTCGGTCTGTCTGTCGGTCTGTCTGTCGGTCTGTCTGTCGGTCTGTCTGTCGGTCTGTCTGTCGGTCTGTCTGTCGGTCTGTCTGTCGGTCTGTCTGTCGGTCTGTCTGTCGGTCTGTCTGTCGGTCTGTCTGTCGGTCTGTCTGTCGGTCTGTCTGTCGGTCTGTCTGTCTGTCGGTCTGTCTGTCGGTCTGTCTGTCGGTCTGTCTGTCGGTCTGTCTGTCGGTCTGTCTGTCGGTCTGTCTGTCGGTCTGTCTGTCGGTCTGTCTGTCGGTCTGTCTGTCGGTCTGTCTGTCGGTCTGTCTGTCGGTCTGTCTGTCGGTCTGTCTGTCGGTCTGTCTGTCGGTCTGTCTGTCGGTCTGTCTGTCGGTCTGTCTGTCGGTCTGTCTGTCGGTCTGTCTGTCGGTCTGTCTGTCGGTCTGTCTGTCGGTCTGTCTGTCGGTCTGTCTGTCGGTCTGTCTGTCGGTCTGTCTGTCGGTCTGTCTGTCGGTCTGTCTGTCGGTCTGTCTGTCGGTCTGTCTGTCGGTCTGTCTGTCGGTCTGTCTGTCGGTCTGTCTGTCGGTCTGTCTGTCGGTCTGTCTGTCGGTCTGTCTGTCGGTCTGTCTGTCGGTCTGTCTGTCGGTCTGTCTGTCGGTCTGTCTGTCGGTCTGTCTGTCGGTCTGTCTGTCGGTCTGTCTGTCGGTCTGTCTGTCGGTCTGTCTGTCGGTCTGTCTGTCGGTCTGTCTGTCGGTCTGTCTGTCGGTCTGTCTGTCGGTCTGTCTGTCGGTCTGTCTGTCGGTCTGTCTGTCGGTCTGTCTGTCGGTCTGTCTGTCGGTCTGACTGTCGGTCGGTCTGTCGGTCGATTGGTCCGTCGGTCCGCCGTGGAGGGCGGGGGTTGTGAGACTGAAAAATTTATTGTATTCGTAGTACACTATTTTATTTTAAGTCTATCTGAACATTCCTTTGCCTATTACGGAAACCAAGAGATACAATATTTATTTTCTGATGTATACATACGACTATTGCTTTAGATATTGCTTTATTGTGTAATCAGAAACTCATTTTAATGAAATTTCGACACTGTATTAATACCGTGGCGTGGATTGGAAATGCGTATCGTTTTTAGAAATCGTGTCAGTGACGACGCAGCAATAATAAAAAAGAAATATAAAAATAGCTCAAACTTCGTCTTTAGGCGAATTAGAAGGTTCCTGGTCATTTTGTTCCATAGTTACGTATTTTGAATAAACTATCTTTATCTCAGGTGACAAAAATTATTAATCATATTATTTATCTATTCAATCTAAAGTACTAAAGAGGTTTACGAAATACGTTATTCATTCTGTGAATTAAAATCGATATGACGTCACTTCATCATAACGCCCGAGAAAGCATAAATACGTGGAAGCAGTCGATTTGATCGCCTATTGTCACGCACGTTATCAATTATACCCAGCAGGCACTGCATTTGAGCGGGGAAAAGGCGGCCTTTTGTAGATTCTTCTTCTCATTTCCATACGATTACTTTTTCGATTTAGAGTACATGTTGCTCCCTACGATATACAATTTCTAATAGATGGGTTGACCTGCTAACCATTCAACGATGTTTTCAGTTAAGCATTTTTGCGCTGAGAGTTCGATTGATATAACTTCGCAGGACTATATGAGGAGCAGACTTTCAAATTGCTTTTTGGCCATTATTACAAATTTTCAGGAGAAGCAAAAAAACAGTACTGAGAGAGAGAAACCAAATCATAGAAAAATAAGGTTTGGGGCAGTATACAAGAAAGTTGAAAAATAACTTGGAAAAACTTAAGAAAACTGTTGGACATAATGCAGTTTGTTTGTCACTATTCGACTACTGGACAAAATGTAATTTGAGTTTCATTGTTGAGTAGCAAAAACTAAAATTTCGAAAAAATTTGCAGCATATAGAATAAAACAACAAAATATAATAGTAGTATAGTGTGTGTAGACGACAATTAATTATTTTTTTAAAATGAAATCATTTTGATCATTCTCAGCGCATTCAAAAACAACTACATAGTTCCATTCTAGTTCCATACATCACTAGTTTGCCACAGTTTTCTCACGTATTGCAGCCATCATTTCAGCTCCTGCGCGGTATCGTACAATATATGAAAATAAAATCCCAATCAAAATGCATTTTATCCATGGCCTTAGATCAGTTTGTTTGTCTAGGTATGATTTTCTACCGAATAGCACGGAAACTAAATGCACTTTGTCTCACTTGTTGTTAATAAAGAGTAAGTATCTGATCATACCATCTCGATCCCAAATATGGAAAATTTGAAAGTCTGCTCCTCATACCTGAAACTACCTATTCTTCTTGTGATAGGCAAATTTCTAAAAACATTATCTTTTGTTTGTGAAGAGAAGTTGCATAACAATCTCACACCTGTTACTTCCCAAACCTATAATAGGTGATGGGAGTATCGTGATCGAACATTTTCGATTTCGAGGTAATACGCTTTCTGGGTGTTTCATGATATCTACATAACGAAAATCCACTTTACTCCTTTCCGTCATTCTGTCTGTTGGCGTTTTCATAGCCTCGTAATCTCAGTAACCGCTGCATGGATTGTGATGAAACATGGATATATGGGATCGTAGTAGGTAATGTTGCTATAATTTTGAAAATCGGTGCATGGACGGCGGAGTAATTAGAAAAAACATGAAAATTCAAATATTAATCAAAACTTTGTTTTTAGGCCTTTTAGGGGTTCCTGATCGTTTTCGTTTTTTTTTGGGTGAAATTAAAATGGGGTGGTTGGGGGTTGAGAAACTGAAACGTTTGTCGTACTTATTCACAATATGCTGTTCATTGACCTGTCAAAAAGAATGATCTAGTAGCATAATACACTATTGCGGAGAATTTCACAGAAGCCAAGTGACACCTAATTTTATGATGTGCACATAATTGCTTTAGATCGCTCTGTATTATATGTAACGTGGAAACACACACAGTATTATTACCGTGGCGAGGATGGAAAACGCATATATGTTTTTAGAGACTGTCAGTGGCGGTGTAGCAATCATCGAAACAACTAAATATATAAAAACAACTAAAACCTCGTTTTTAGGCGTATTAAGGGTCCTTCATAGTTTTATACTTTTTTTTTGGGTGGAAATGAAACTTCGATCTATCATGCAAAAATCACGTATCATTATGACCATCAAACATAGCAACCAATTCACATTTTACGTTCTTATTGAGAATGGCCACCTGGATTGTTCAGAAGCAATTTGCTACTGTTTTATTCCATCTAATACAATCGCCATCGTACATTTAACTATTTACTACTTATGTATTATTATTATTTATTTCTAACATACTACAGTAGATACAAATAGTGGCCACCCTTGAAGGTTATACCGTTGATTGAAGTAAATAGTCTTCAATCAACGGTTATACCTTGTATAAGGTAAAAGGGTATTGGCTGAGAATTATACAGTTAATAAAATTTTGACATTTGCTGTTGACGACCTGTGATTCAGCGATTTTTCCTATACCATCGACACTTCTTGTAGTTTCTTTGCATTCGAGTTCTGAGTTGCTCTTGTATGTCTCATTCATATGGTCCGTTCCAAAATTAGTCATTGCTAACAAGTTTTTTCACATTTTTTCTCACTGACTACATCGACTATGTCTTTGACGTACATATTGTTGCTTTATAAGAAAGATACAAATGGTAGGAAAATAAGGCTTCTTACCAGTATCTTCCGTGCTTTATTTGTAATGTCGACTGCTGCTCTGTAGCGAGATCATAAATTTCTCAATTTACCTACCGTTGAAACAAAACAACGGACCGAGTCCCCTGATAATTGTACTTATAAATTATTGAGGATTTCTTTAGGCTGGCGAGGGTTGAATCGGTAAAGGGTGCTGCTGGATAATATAGACGTCTTGTACAGTGAAATATTTATTGGTTATTGGATAAGATTTCAGTAATTCTGATTTATTTCGGTACCTTTTAACGTGATCAGGAAACGTGGTGGTATATATTTTAATCTCATTGATTGTAATGCAATAGGACTATGAATTATTTCTGCTCCTGCTTTACACTTTAGAAGGTCATAAGGAATTTAGAACAACAATGCTCAATACCATCAAGTAAAACACTAAGAAGGGGCTACAAGCATTAATCCTGTCAGCTGGAAATGGGACTAGAGGGGGAGCATAAGAACATACTAAAATGGTCGACTGGACCGGGTTCGATTAAATAACATACGTTTTTATGAAACTGTATTTTATGACGCATGTGCAATTATTATATTATTGATGTTAAAAGTGAATGGTCAATGTGGTCATTGTATCAAGAGATATTTGATTCAAAATTGAGACTTCTTTTTTGTAAAACACGTCAACTGTTAGAAAAGCTCTATAGTACTTAGATTTTCAAAACCTATATCCATAAAACATAATGAATAAATATAATAAAGTGCAACTCGGCACACTACTAGTTTGGCTAACTATACTTTCTATCAAATCCTCATATAAAGGGTAGTCAAAAAAGAAGACGAATAAGTAACTGTTACCATAGCAAATAGAAGTATATGAATATAAATAAATTGGCGTATCGTCACAATGAAAACTATGATAATAGTAATACATACATTAGAGATGCGATGCTGTAAGATTATTGTAAGAAAGTTCATATGATCAACTTTATGGCTCAGTTTTCTTGTATCATGTTGAAGATACAATATACCTATTGTGTCAAAAATGGCTTAGTGCGTTGCATTCATGTAAAAAGTTTACAGTGCATAACTTAGCAGAAGGAATGTAAGGCTTATTTTCCCCAACTAAAAAATGGAGTCAAGTTGATTGACTCAGGACTTCCCACACATAACGGTGGTATCATTTTATTATTTTCACTTTGCAGGGAGCTATAGTCTGAGATCCCTTGCAACCAAATCATCGCCCGCTTGCCCTCAAAAAACATCCAACACAAAAACTCTAGTAAATAGTTTCTTAAATTTCTCCGTAGGAACTATAACGACACCATTTTTATTCTGCGTCTTCAACTGGATGAAACGAAATGATAAAAAAACCCCAAGTTGCCTAAAAACGAAGTTTGAGGTATTTTTATATATTTAGTTTTTTATTATTGCTGCGCCGCCACTGACATGGTTTTTAAAAACCGCGCATTTTTCATCCTCGCCACGGTAATAATACCGTGTCGAAATTTCCAGGTTACACAATACACATCGATGTGAAGCAATACTCGTATGTAACATACAACAGAAAAGTTCTTAGTATCTGTAGTAATGTCCCGATGGACCTAAAAAGTTGTATTATGTCGCTAGGTCCTTCTTTCGCAAGGCAATGGAGAGCCTCTTATGCGTACAAAAACTTTTTCAGTTTTGCAACCCTTCACCCCCAACCACCCCAATTTCACCCCCACCAAAAGAAAAACAGAAAATGATCACGAACCCCCAAAACACCTAAAAACGAAGTTTGATCAGATTTTGTATTTCCAGATTTTTATTGTTAGTGCGCTGCCACTGACACGATTTCAGAAAACCATACGCATTTTTCATCCCTGGCACGGTAATAATAATGTGGCAAAGTTTCATTAAAATCAATTTCACAATCTCCATGTTACTCAATACAGAACGATCTAAAGCAATATTCGTATGTATTTATGTCAGAAAAGTCCCTTGGTTTCTGTAGTAGCAAGGCAATGATCGGATGGACATAAAAAGGGGTATTATGCCGCTAGGACCCTCTTTCACAGGTCAATGGACAGCCTATTATGAGTACAACAAATTTTTGAGTTCTACAACCCCCCCCCCAATCACCCCAATTTCAACCCCCACCAAAAAAAAGCAGAAAATGATCAGGAACTCCTAAAACGCCTAAAAACGAGGAGTTTGAAGCATATTTAATTTATTTTGTTCTTTGCTAATTACGCCGCCGCCGACGCAACGATTTTCAAAGTTTAGGACCCCACGGCATATCGGTGCCGGTACCCAAATTTCATCACAATCCATGCAGCGGTTACTGAGATTACGAGGGTAGAAGGACGCGACAGACAGACAGACAGACAGACCGACAGACAAAACAGACCGACGAAAAAGAGTGACGCGGATTTTCGTCATGTAGACATCATAAAACGCCCAAAAAGCGTATTACCTCAAAATCGTAAAACGCCCAAAAAGCGTATTAGCTCAAAGTCGTAAATTTTCGCGATCACAATACTCCCCTCACCTATCATCGGTGTGAGAAATAAAAGTAATTAATTTTATGAAGTGTGTGCAATGAAAAAACACTCACTGTCAAATAAATGTTGCAGTGTACCTTGGTTTTAGTTCAGTAGTTCAGTAAAACACATCATAGATCTGGTTTACGTATTACATATATTGATTGTTATTTAGACTAAACTAGCTCATTGTTTTGATTCCTTATGCTAGCACATTTCTGTGTACATTTCGTAGGATAAGTCGTTCGTAAATTTAGATATGTACTTATGAATAATAGTTTATATCAACTAATACCTATGACTATTCAATACAGACTGGTGAAAAAATGAGCAATAAATTCAGAAAGCACATTTGGATTAGGTAATGCAAATCTCGCGAGATTCGAGCTCAAGCGAGATCTCGCAAGTCAATAAATAACAATAGTGCGAGATGTCGCCAATTCCGAGATCTCGCGAGATTGGCAGTTTTGCGTGTTTTCTTGCAATCACAGTAATTGAATAAATTAAGAAAAATATAATAAGAACTATAAGTATTACAAGATAAACATTTATTTTCACGAATTTTTTCAATAGACTTTTATGCATCAAACCGGGCATCAAACACTGCTTGATGTATCTAAAACTTTTTTATAAAGTTCCAAGTAGAATTATGTCTACATAGTAGATCAATCAGATATTACCGATTAGTTAACAAAATATACCAATGAAATCAAAGATTTGTTCAGTTCAAATTACAGATTATTTTGAAAATAGCTCCTTAAGAAGCACCAGAGAATCGTCTGCTAAACGCGTTTAATTTGCTGGGCAGATAACTAGTCGATGAATGGCCCTTTCAGATTCAGCCCCAGTTGGAACCACAGATCTCATGCAAAATCGTTCCCTTCTTGATTCATGCCTGCAGAGAATTCGTTGCTAGTTTTCTGTCTCTAGGTTCGTTGAACTCAGCAGTCAATGCTAAAAAATCTCATTAAACTCGCGATACCTAGCCCTTTCTTCATCCGAGATCAATCTCGCGAAAAAGGCCGAAATCTTGCAAGAACGAGATCTCGCGAGAACGAGATCGCATTCCCTAATTCTGATGTTCAGGATTTTTCTGATTTGAGACATATAAGTAAGACAAGAAGGATCTTGTTTAATGATGGATTTTTTCAGTTTCAGTTACCGAATTTTTTAACAAATTTAGTCTTTTAAAGGGCTCCTAAATTCTTTAAGAATGACAATTGCTTTTAAATGTGCAAATGTCAAGCAGTTTGATGTTAGGCAGCTAAAATAGAAAGCTCTGTCGTAAGAAGAGTCTATCTACTTGACATAATTTTTCAAAATAGATTATATGTACTACTGTGGTAATGCTCAATTGTGACATATTCCTCCCCCGAGTAAGTCTCCCCTCTTGATAATATATATTTACGAATGCATTTTCGTATTCTTAGCACAGCGGTCGGCCCTCAAGGGATATTAGACAAAACCATGGGCGCTGTGTGTCTTATTTGAGGAGCAACTTTTCAAATTGCATTTTGCCCACAAAGCTATTTTTGGGAACTAACAAAAAATGTTTTCTTTAAATCCGTCATGTATTTTCAGAGTGGCTAGTTTATTTGATAGATTATTCGTAGATTTTTTATTATGATGCTATAGGTTTGAAAATATGTTCTTTTTAACACCCATATACAACACAAAATCAGTAATGTGCCTGCACACCAAGACAGGGAGGTGGAAGAGTTGGAGGAAGATATTAATAACTTAGATTAATATAGATATTAATATATTCCTCCGACTCTTCCACCTACCCGTCTTTGGTGTGCAGGCACATTACTGATTTTATTCTGTTCCTGTTTGATTCTTTTTTATTGTGCGTGTTTTGTGACGTTATATTTTAAAACCGTTGGCGTTGGTAGCGTTTTATTATTCCAGTATTTTTATCTAGTTAAACTGTTATGATTATTGTCATACCAACGATGAAAACTTCGTTTTTCTGTTGCTTGAGGATGAAGTCGGAACGTCGCATATAGAAAAATAAGGAGTTTTTGTTTAAATGACCTTATCCTACCAAAAATAACTGAAGACCCCATTAGCCTTTTTTCGATTTCCCCGATGTCATGCGATTGGCACGTAATGACTACGTCATCGGTGTAGATGAGACCACAGAGTTAACATCTATAGAGGGAGTGTAAACAACAAAAAGCACAGGTCGCTGACCAGCCAACATGTAACGGAAATTTTGACAGCCTGAGGGCATTACCAGTAGCGTGCGACTTATATTAAAATTGGATGTTCATTAATAGATTCAATTATTACTGTGATGTTACAAACTGATACCAATAAGTTGTATTAGTATTTAGCTATACTTAGAGAGTTACTCTTATTATAATTTCATTGTAACAGTTGATAATTTATTATTACCATGGAGTGTTTTTCAAAACATATCTAACAGTGTTCTGAAAGGTAGCCTGTTGGAATGGCTGCATCGTATTTTTACTTCAGCAATAAAATATAATAATTGCATTAGGTAATATCCAGTTCTATAGAATTCTCATAGATAGATTTTCTGTAAGTAAATGTGGCATACATTTTTGCATTTCACGTCCTCAAATAGTTTAAAAAATGGAATTTGGAAAATTCATGTTGATTGACATGAATGTAATGCGTGCACAAAACATACATTAAACAACCATTATTATTCCTCAAACTGGAGTGAAGTTACTTTTGTTCCCAGTTATCCCCATATGTTACTTACGCTACTGAAAACTAAAACAAAACCTACACTCACCTATGATAAGAAGTGTTCACCGATTCGTCGCTATTACAGCAAACTATGCACTTTTTATGTTGCCTCATCATGCAATGATGACAATATTGTTCATAAATAATTTAATTCACACCACAAATAGTCATAAAGTCAGTCAAATATACACTGAAATCACAAAAATCTCGACACACGCAATAACCACAACTACATTGAGAGCCACATGACAGCTTAAGGGCACGCCGATTGTAGGTTGCCAGATTTACGACATATTAGAAGTGATTGCGACATTCCGCTATGAAATTTACCATTTTTGAGATTTCATTAAATCAATACAAATTATCTTCACGTAAATCAGCTACAGTGCAAGTATATTGGAATGTTTAGTTAAATACCCAGTTAAATACTTTGTCTTCAAACTGCGGAAACTGTCGGATTTTGAAGAAACTGGAAGCGGACGAAGAAGAGTGGCAATAGCGCTATAGATGTTGGCTGGCCAATATTCAAACTAGGCTCCCTCTAGAGATGTTAACTCTGTGGATGAGACTATTTGTAGAATGGCCGACAGGTTGATCATTCGTGTACAAATTGAATAGAAGAGGCGCCAGCACGCTACCCTGGGGCTTAGAAAATAATATGGAAAGAATTTACAAAGCGGGTGAGCCCCGTTACACCTGTTTCGGCCTCTTATGTGACTTCTGTTTTCCCACCCCCGCCGTACGTACATGTCTGCGATAGTTCAGCTGGGGTCCACGAGCTCCCGGCGGCGGAGGCCTATCAAATATTTAAGGGCGCTTCTTGTGTGCCCTATTACGTAGGGCTGCCGTCTGAGCCGCTAGCGCCGCGGCCGTCGCCGTCGCAGAACTGAAAATAATATCGATGTAAATGGAGCGCGATGGGGACAAAGGGGAGGGCCGCCGTTCTCGGCCCTTTGTGCGCACTTAACTCGATTATTGGCCAACGCAGGAGATCGGAATTGCCCATCAAATATTGATGCGCGAATCGTGTACGCTTAAGATGTACTATGCTCAACTTGGACTCTGGTTTTGGTGTCTGTCAATTATGGATGGATGATAGTCCCATCCACACAGAAATAGCAATTTTAATAAGGGGTATATTCCTTATTCACCTTGTGACTTTGTCGAGAAAGGGCTTAAGAAAGAAATGCCGCTCGAGGGAAGATAACTTTACGGTGAACTGCTGTAGTCACACCATCATTTACTGGGTCATAGGGTTATATTTTATAGTAAAGTCCCTTGAAGGCAGAACTCTTAGTTAACGTAAAAATTACCTTTGCGCTGTCAGTTATCCACAGCGCGAACTATGTGACAAGGCACATTATCAACTCGTCCTCCACTCTCGTTCACCAGATGATTCACCCAGCGCCAGTCTTCACAAGGCTTACGTAACAAGTGTCAATAACAAGACCAAAATGACAAATACCACTACTTCTTTTGCATGGCTTTTAGTATATACGAACACAGTGGAGCAGGGCGCTGGCTACCGGAAAGCGAGAAACCTGCTTCATTGTGTTAACACCTCTACTTCTTTCAGTACCATCTCCTCAGCGGAGGTTGGTCGCGACCATCATTTGGAACTCTGCGTTGGGCTTAACGGATGATTGTGCAGGCCTCTCTGATATTGAACCACTGACTGGCATAAGTTCCGAAGCTAGAACTTTTTACGTTCGATCCCTCGTCGTCCTTCGATACTTCCCTCAATGATCAGTAGTTGTAAAAAATCGTACTTACTATTTCTAAACATATGGCCAAAATATGCTGCTTTATTTCGTTTTATTGTGGCTAAAAGTTCCTGCTCTTTATTCATTCTTTCTAGTACCCTACTGTTTGTTACCTGCATGATATCCTTGATATGCGTCTGTATACCCACATCTCAAAAAATTCCAAACGTGGCATGGTCCGACCTTTTAATGCCCTTCTCTCAACTCCGTATAATAATGTGGACACTACATAGCAGTTTGTTGCTCGCTATCGAGTTGTCAAACTTTTATCTCGGTTGCGGACTATCGCTTTTATTTTGAAAAGAGTATTTGTGGCTATTTCGGTTCTGCTTCTAAACTCTTCGTCAGGATCCCATTTGTCATTCCGTCAGCATCCCAAATATTTAAATCTCTTGACTCTTTCTACATCCTGATTGTCTATTTCTATTCTAACATTATTAATATTTAATCTAGTGATGACCATAAATTTTGTTTTCTTTATATTTATTTTGAGACAATAAGATTGACTGAGATTGTAGACCCTGTTACTACGAATACATATCTGCATCTATCCTAAGACGGTCGTTCTTCACACATCAAGAACTGAGCGGTACAACCGCACATTTATTCCCAGGGTGTCCAAGGCTTGGAATGGACTGCCAGAAGATGTATTTATTGGGCCTGCGGGTATTGGCCCATTCAAATCTCGCGTTAACAAACTTCCCCTAACATAACCCTTTCACAGCAGCCGCGGTACTTTGGTATTTAGGTCCTGCCTGCGCGGCCTGCTCAGTTATAAAAAAAAATTACGGGGACAAGGCAATACAAGATACAACTTATTGTCATTTCGCAAGTTGCACGAGTAATTTACATAAGCCGCACGCAGGGTGTTCATTTGAAACTTCCCACCACGGATTTATCGAGAATCATTGATTAAAAGAAAAAACGCCCAGATACGTCAAAAGATTTGCAAGGGGGACAACTCTTTAACCAAAAACTACTTCACATCATTGTACCCTCTGCCCCCCAGGGTCGTCTCTTTGAAAATTTTAAATGATAAGTTGTATCGAGTGATATCTTGTTTCAAAGGAATGTAGATGTTCTTCACACCGATAGGTGAGGGGAGTATTGTGATCGCGAAAATTTTCGAATTTAAGATAATACGCTTTTTGGGCGTTTTATGGTGTCTACATAAGGAAAATCCACGTCACTCATTTCTGTCGGTCTGTCTGTCTGTCTGTCGGTCGGTCTATCTGTCTGTCGCTTTTTTCTAGCCTCGTAATCTCAGCAACCGCTACATGGATTGTGATGAAATTTGGGCAGCGATATGCTGCGAGGTCGTAGTAGGCAATATTCCTATAATTTTGAAAATCGGTGTATAGGCGACGGAGTAATTAGTAAAAAACAAAAAAACTAAGTGCTGTTCAAACTTCGTTTTTAGGCATTTTGGGGGTTCCTGATCATTTTCTACTTTTTTTTTTTGGTGGCGTGAAATTGGGGTGGTTGGGGGGTGGGGGGGTTGTAAAATTGAAAAATTTGTTTCTTTCATAATAGACTGTCCACTGACCTGTGAAGGAAGACATAGCGAAATAAATAACGTTTTTAGGCCCATCTGAACATTGCCTTGCCTATTACAGAAACCAAAGGACATTTTTTTCTGATGTAAACATACGAGAGAGAGATGCTTCAGATCGTTGTATATTGTGTAACGAGGAAACTGCTGAATTGATTTTAGTGAAGTTTTGACACAATATTACTACCGTAGCGAGGATGGAAGACGCGTATGGTTTTTATGAATGGTAGCAGGCGCAGGAATAATAGAAAAATTAAAATTATAAAAACAGCTCAAAGCGTTTTAGAGGTTCCTGATAATTTTCTGCGTGTTTTTGGCTTGGGGTGAAATTGGGGTGGTTGGGGGGTGGGGGGTTGAAAAACGGAAAAATTTCTTGTCTCCATAATAGGCTGTCCGACCTGTAAAGGAAGACCTAGCGACATAAATCACCCTTTTAGGTCCATCCAAACATTGCCTAGCCTATTACGGAAACCAAGGGACTTAGAATTTTCTGTCTACATACGAGTATTTATTGCTTTAAATCGTTTTGTATTTTGTATCGTGGGCATATTATTAAATTGATTCTAATGATATTTTGACACTGTTATTACCGTGGTGAGGATGGAAAATGCGTATGTGTGTTAAAAATCGTGTCAGTGACAGCGTAGCAATAATCAAAAAATTAAAAGTACGGAAACAACTTAAACTTCGTTTTTGGATACTTTAGGGGTTCCTGATCATTTCCTACCTATTCTTTGGGTGGGGGTGAAATTGGGGTGGTTGAGGGGTGGCGGTTGTAGAACTGAAAAGTTTGTAGTATTGATAATAGGCTGTACATAAGACAATTTTAGGGGGGGGCGGCTGGCCATTAATTGGTTGCAAGGGACCTCAGCCTAAAGCTTCATGCTATGGAAAAATAATGAACTGGTATCACCGTAATGTGTGGGAAGTACTAAGTCATTGAACTTGACTTAATTTTTTTAAAAGGGGTCGATTCGGTTTCAAGAAAATTAGAAAAATCCGTATATATTTTAATTTGCTCAAATAGAACAAAAGTGATATTTTCGTATGTTTTTCAAACTCCATACATAAAAATTTAGAAGGTGATAGTTAAGACTTTAGTGAAAGGCAACCGGTGAAGGCAACGCACAGCGATTTTTTCAAAAACAGTTTCTTTTGTGCAATGCAATGAAAAATTGTACATTCTCCAAATGTCTGTAAATTAACAAACGATATCAAAACAAGGCCGCTGTGTTGCCCAGCGCAAGCTTTATTCTTCAACTTGCATTTTGAATCATTATTGTAAATTTAAATGTAACGTCAAGAGCTTCTACATGGGAAAAATATTTTTATGACGACCTTTGGACCTTTGATTCTCAAGATCGCGCGCTATACCCTGGATCCTTAATAAAAAATTATATCAGTACTACCCTGAACAGAGAACGTCTTCAATAAGGGTTGCTAACTTTTGAGACATTAGAATATCATAAATATTACTGCGGGGTGTATCTCGAACTTTGTTGCTACGCTACTCACCTTTTGTCTACCTGTTCTCTGACATTTGGAATAATTTATTTTTTTTGGTTCATGATGGTCCAGCTCCATTGCGTGTAATGAACAGCTGCTTGTTTTCTTCATATGTAACTTACTTCTTAGTTCACAATATCCCTCCACCAGCTGATGCGATTTTATTGTTAGTAATCGAGTAACCACAAGTGGTGTTTCCGTTGAAAGCATCTTTTATACAGAAGTCACGTGCAGCAGCAAAATTTAAAAAAATAATACTTATGAGTGATCATAACGCCAAATATATGATACCAATGGGGTGCCTAGTTATGCTAGTATAATATATTCATCTATGAATGTGCACTGTAAGCGCAATGATGAAGTAATTATGTTGTCTGTGCTTCATTAGTTCCACAGACAGAGTTCGCTTCCAGTCCTTATTAAGTAATGTAATATGACATTTGCGAATGAATGTAATATTATACAGAACTGCGTTATAGAAACGCTATGCCTCCCTCGAGTGCCAGCTATAAACACTTCAATCCAAATCAGCTAGAACCATAGGCGTCACCATGCATCAGAACGGGAATATTTCAGGCATATGTACATGTCATATGCATACCTACACACGCTCTAGCCGTGAGTTAATAACAACGCCTAGTAGACACCAATTTTGGTCTCTAAGGCCCAGTTTCGCAATCGTTAGTTAACTAGTGGTCAAAAGAAAACTAGGGGTTAACGAAATTATTCCATTTCATATTCGACGGTTTACGTCAAAAGCTCTGGTCAACCAGTAGTTATGTTAACCCAAGGACAAGGTATGAGTTATCTTTACGTTTGTTGTAGTCAACCGATGACAGCATTGGGGGTTATAAAGGCTTGGATTTTGACGCTGACGTCTAAGACGTCGATGGATTTTGATTATACTCTATAGTGACATAAATGAGAAATATGAAAAGAAAGGTTAGGTTTCTTTGTCAAAGGGTTAGGTTGTATTCACGGAACACTATTATAGCAGTGCTCTGAGACCAATTCGTGGTGCCAAGATAAAGATAAATAAGTTTTACCATTGGTTTCCTTTGTGAAACAGAGCTCCCCGATAACTACTGGTTAACTTCCCTCTGTCGGTTAAGTGGCTACCAGAGGTTACCAATGATTGTGAAACTGGGCCTTAGAAATGAAATGATTCAATACACGCTGTAATAACTGCAAAGGTGGCTATGAAACGTCAAAAGCAAATTCGAAGGGTGTACAGAATTTATTTTAGCGACAAAACTGTAGCTAAGTTGTCAATAGCTTGTATTTAAATCGTAATATTTATTGCTATGGTTCTAGATGAAGTATAGTATTGACCTTGCACTAATGATTATAACTCAATTGTTGATTCACTGCAAATTTTCCAAGGCTAGAACAGCTCTGGCTCAAGAATGTTCTGGCGCTCTTCAGAGACTAGCATGCCACAAGGAGGGGTGACCCTGTTTGGGTCCCTGGACACATTGGTTTACCGGGCAACCAGAGAGCGGACTGTTGAGCTAGGATAGAAGCCGGTAGCTCCTGCATCGGCCCCAAACCAATGTTTGGAATATTAGTAGGCGCCAGGTCAACGTTGATAGGGGGACGTCTCACTTCCTGGGCAGATGTGCTGCGTATCGCAACCTTAAGGCGGCATTACACGGCGTGTGGAGTGTCACGCCTGGAGTGTGAACTGCCACGTCGCACGCCATCTGATTGGGTTGGTGCGACGATTTTCAGGCGACGCGCCGGGTCCCGTCGAGAGTCGGTAAATTCTGCACACGCCAAAGCAAACGCGCCAGGGTTGGAGTAGACTGGCCTGCGTATACAGTCAGACAGCGCGTGGCGTGTGCCGGACATGTTGGAATGAAAGCGCAAGGTTCGCCACACGCCGGCGCCGCTTGCGTCGCGAGAAACTTGTCACTCTTCAGGTCGTGTGATCGCGATCGCCAAAACTTCTCGTCGCATGTCACTCCACACACCAGGCGTGACACTCCACACGCCGTGTAAAACCGCCTTTAGGGTTCAGATATTCGGCACGACGGAGTTCAAGAAGGAGTAACCACACTCAGTGACATGATCGGACGTACTGGCTTTCGTTAAGAGAGCCAATAGGTTCGACAAGGAGGAGCTTTCTAGAACGTGAGGTTTTTAGTGTCCTAAGTGTTGGTCCCGTGGGGTTGGCAAAAAAGTGCCAAAGGTGGCCTACTTGCGTGGCTTCGCGTCCGCATCACTACTACTATGCAACAACAGCAAACTTAAACTATTTGCTATCACCACTCATTGGAATATATGCTATTTCATAATGAGTAGAAGGCTAAATGTGATAAAGTTTCTGTTCGTCCGTTTGGTTACTACGATACCACAGGCAAACGTTCATAACACAAAAACTATAGCTTCAGCATAACATAAAGGGAACTAGCTAGATATAATGTAATTTGTAAATATTAATCGCAAAAGGCGGTTTCTCACTATTCGGTTTTAATGAATCATTGATTCGGCATTAATGCAAATGACGTTTATATATGCAAATGACGTTTATATTAATTTTTTATTACCGATTCAGCCAAAATAAATAAAAAGTAAGACTGGCTTTCACTTTGACTGAAAGTTACAAACTCACTGATCAGTTTTAAGGAAAATGTGTTCTCACATTCATTATGTTCCGCTGAATCAGTTTAACTAAAATATTTCATTAAACAAACAGGAATACAGTATCCATGTAAACGTTATATAGTTTCTAACTCGGTTTGTAACCTAAAGTCAAACATGATTCCTTAACTTTGCAATTGTATGTCAAGAATTAGCTAGAAAGTATTGTGTTTTTCTCAGGTACTATTATAGCTACTATACTATAATAGTTCAGCTATAGTGATAAAAGTTACAATACGTTACTACGAGATAATGAACAAAGTGCTCTGGCTCTAACACCTATACATATTATGGCAAATTTTCCAGAATGTATAGCGCATGTATATAAGAACGTAAATATAGAGTGCTATCATTAAGTCACTGGTAGCTTTGTTATGTAGCAAAACCTATGACGGTGGTGGTACATTTGAAGAGAAAAGCTTCCTATTAAATCTCATAAGCATAAGACTTATGTGTCTGAAAACTTGACAGCCTCTATATCAAAAGTTATGAACACAAAAGTTTTTTTGAAATATTAGGATGTTTCTAAGGAACCTGTATATGCCAAGTAGCCCCAGCAGTGTTGCCAGGTCAAAATTCAAGAGTTCATTAGATGACGCTTAAAAAAATCACTAGAATTTCACTAGGTTTATATTTGTTTTGCTGCCTCTGCTGGTGGGGGAGGGGGGGTGTAAATGAAAATGCCGAAATACATATATTTAGTACATGCGTAAAAATCAACTTAAACTATGATTGGTAATTTGGTAAAAAAGTTGAGGGGAGGTGGTAAGCGAATAAATTGACCATGTCCAATTCCTAATAGTTTCCAAGATAAATTGAACTTTAGAGGTTTTCATTAAATCGCAGACCTCCAAACGAGAACTAATGAAGCAAAATGTTATTGTCGGATTTTGTAATTTTTGATTTAAGCCCTCAAAAAATTGCTATTGCGTCATTATGATTGAAAGTAAGTGATCATGTATCCAACACTTCGCGAGATAGTTAGTGTCAAAATCAGCAAATGTTGAATAGCGAATTCAAGAAACATTACAAAAAATTAATCTTGAAAATGCACCAAATAATTAACCGTGGATTTTGCGGTAAAAACATGCCCATCTTTCTAGTTATCCATTGGTACCACAAATTTGTTGTAAATGTGGTAAGCAGAGGCAGTAAGATTGCAATTAATCTGTAACAGCATAATGAATTTCCGAGAGTAAAAAGCTTCAACAGAGCATTCGGCAAAAGCTTGGCATCGGATTACTAATTTTTGTTATGTGTACTTGAATAGTCTGCTGGATAAATCATTATCAGTCATAAAAAACGATAGGTCAGGTTAACCAAAACTTCGGTATAGGGTCTCAAAATTGTATAATTTTAATAGAAAAATTCAAGCTTTCGTTTAAAATGGATTCGTCTTAAAACATCTCTATGTAATGAAGCAAGCATGCATGCCGTGTTATAAGATCAAGATACTAAAAATAACAAAATGTGTGACGCAATATATCGGTGTGAAAAAATCACTAGAATATGACATTTATATAAAAGTTCTCACTAAATCACTAAATTACAGAAAAATCACTAGATTAGTGAAATTTCATTAGACCTGGCAACTGTGAGCCCCAGACTAACAGTGTATAAGGAATTTTCGAATGCAATAATACGGTGTGTACTTTTCGTCTACTTTTGCTGACTACGCCTGTGACAGGAACTGGAGTGGTGTTGTAATACAAGGATGTGCATGCACTAGCGGAGAGTGGAATGGTTCTGAGAGGATCCTGAAGCCTAGAAACGGGATAGACGCTCTATAAAGCGATGCTACGGATGCGGAATTAAGTGTAGGTGAAATTGGATGATAGCGTTTATACAGGATGATCTGTTAACGCTCTGATTGGATATGTAACTCGCTTTGTACGCATTCCACACATAGAGATGAATCGACAGTTCGAGTTCATTTTTAACTGAGTGGCAGTAGCAACACGTTGCTACAGAGGTCGGTACTGGGTAAAGAGAGAAATTCACATTTATTATTAGATCGAAGTATTAAAGGAAATTGTTCATTGCGTAGAAAAATAATTGTTGAGTTTAGTTAAAATGATGCAAACCGTTTGGAATCTACCAAATTTGCATAATAGGACATGCTTGTTTGAAAATACACAGAACTAATAAGACAATTTGGCAATACTAAAATATACAAGGAGTACGTACCATTTACAGTATTTCGAATGTAGTGCAGAACATGGCTTGAATAAATAAACTTCAAGTCATTTGGAATCTGTCAACTTCAGGTATATCACATACTTATTCGAAAAGAAAAAGAAAATTAAGCAGCGAATTTGAGCAAATCAAAATATACACAGGGTTCCATTTAAAAGATATCGGTGTTTGAAAAATTGCTTCTTCCAATGACTGTAACAAATATTCTGTATATTATTTCTCAATAAATATACAAAAATCGTTAAGCTCCATTTTCTAGTAGAATTTTTAGAACACAGTGTAGTGACATGTGTCGTACAAAAGGGCTAAAATGTGGTTTTTAGAAACATTGATATTTTTCAAAAGAAAAAAAGCGTAATTTCAATATTCACAAAAACTAGACAGAATTTAAAAAACTTACCAGCAGAACTATTTGGATTTAAGAGTGTAATCTGAAAATCTAGAAATATACAGGGTGTCCCGCGATGATTAAGACAAGCAATATCGGAACTTGACAGTAGTAGCGAATTATAATTTTGGGGGTATGAATTTGAGCAAATATAGTATCTTTCCTTATTACTGTGTCATCCAATGAGGTATTTGTTTTTGACCACGTGACGTCCGATTTAAAAACTTAAATGGGACACCCTGTATATTTGCGACTTTTTGTGTTCCTCCCGATAAAACAATTCCAAAAAACTAGCGCACTTGGGATCTAAAGTGATGAATTCAAGAGCTACAGGTAGTTAAAGGATGGTACCACTACCATTGATTATAACATGTAGGTACCCCTAGAGTTGAATTACTTTGGTAGTGTTTCATAATGGTAGTGGTATAGTTCTTTAAGAACCTGTAGTTGTTCAATTAATCACTTTAGACCCCAAGTGTGCTAGTTGGTTGGAATTGTTTTATCGGGAGGAGCAAAAAAGTCAGAAATATACAGGGTGTCCCGTTAAAATTTTTGAATCGGACATCATGTGACCAAAAACAAATACCTCATTGGGTGACAAAATAATAAGAAAAGATATTATATTTGCTCTAATTTACACCTCCAAAATTATAATTCGCTACTACCTACTGCCCAGTTCCGATATATATCTTGTCTTAATCATCGTGGGACACCCAGTATTAAGTTTATTGATGATTTCTCTAAGAACCATAGTCCTCGCTACCGTCAAAATTTCATTAAAATAAATGCAGTAGTTTCAACGTTACATAGTACAGAACGATCCTAAGCAATACTCGTATGTATACATCAGAAAATTATAAATCCCTTGGTTTCTGCGATAGGCAAAGCAGTGTTCGGATGGAACTAAGAAAGTGTATTATGCCGCTAGGTTTTATTTACATAGGTTAATGGACAGTTACAAATACAATAAGTTTTATAGTTCTACAACCCCCCATCCTCCAACCACCCCTACCGGTGTGGGAAGTAAAATACCATGTAGTCGGGCGAATGCCATGCGTCACAGTAACAAATCATATCAATACAAATAAAGCGAGCTACGCAAACGTCATAGATAATAATAGCAGAATGAAAAAACTGTTAGAGGACAGCTGTTGCCACGTGCATACCCAGAACATTTGCTGAACAAAGCTGCATAAATGCGCATATACGAACAAATCTCAGAAGTTGTAAAAAATGCCGTAGCACAATCGAGTGCAGCAACTTGGGGTAAACATGTGAATATTGTTTAACTTTGGGAACATGATCTTTAAAAGTGTTATATAATTTCGCATAGAATGCATCAACACAACGTCATTTCATCAAACTGAAACAGGAAAGAGCAGTCAACAAGAAGAAGTGAGTTAGGTATACAGCGAAATATAATCTGTTCATCTAAAGTCGAATGAGTACTTGGCAGGTTTAGTCAGATATTTTTGTATGGGACATTCCACTCACCACTAATGCTGGGTGGTAACCATCCTGTTGCATTAGGGGTTCCCAATCATGTGATACAACTATGCCATGTAAATTAGAAAATACTAAATCTAATACCCTTGGCAAGTTTTTTTTAACATTGTTAAACGTCATGAAATAATAATAGCAGACGAAAAGACAGAGGACAGCTGTTGACACGTGCTTAAGAGGAGGTTATAGTACATACATGAGAGCTGTTTGCAATTTTTCAGCTGTAACCATTTTTGGGCTATTAATTTTGAGATTTCGGAACTGAAAAAAATATGAGCATGAAGAAAAAGGACGGTTCTAGAGAAATGTCGATGTATTTTTTGAAATTTCCTAATAGACAATTATTAAAAAATTGCCAAAAATGCTAAACTCATGGTCTCGTTAATCACCCCGTATAAACTTATTCTTAAATCGGGATCGACATTTCTCTAAGTCGAAGTTTTAAGAAAACGCAAATCAGGTTTTTGTGCCAAAAATTATTAATATACAGGGTCAAAAATGGTTACAGCTAGAGCCTTGCATTGGACGATCGCGCGAATATTAGGACACTGATAAAGGCGCCACCAATACAAATGTATGTAAACTACGGTTTATGAATGAGCTGAAGTTCATTCATTTCCGGAGTGAGATAGATATTGTTTTGGGCATCAACTAAATTTGTAGTCGGTGGTTTTGGGTGACTTATTCATATCCACTGCAGGCCAAAAGTTAGGAACTACTAAAATTTAAACAAATCGTGGTAATTGGTTTTGAGCAGTTATCATTCTTAGGATTACTGCGAAATCTTACAATTTTCAACCAGATTTGTAAGTAATTAGAATTTAAATTGCTGACAGGCCTAGACCGGGAAGTCTAGAGTCTTGGGCTCACACTTTTTTGCGTCTCGAGTAAAAATTACATTTTTTACTTTATAACATAAACTGATAAAAGCCTTGTATTTTAATTAACATTTATTCAATCCAGAAGCCATGTTGCTTTGCTAAGTTCTCCACTTTCACGATTTTTTGTGTTCAGACGGAAAAGTAGCAACAGTAACTTTTTGTGACATGGAACTGCCACTCAACTTGATAAAACCACGTGTGGTTTCTCTCTAACGCACCATTTTTCATCCAAAAAGTCATGTTTCTTCTCTGAATACCTTTTTCATCAGGTGTCATATATCAGGTAAAATAAGAACACCATCTTGGTGTGGCAGCATTAGAGGTCAGATAGGCATCTATTATAGTCCGCAATTAATACTCGCATTTTTTTATTAATTGCTCAACATCAGAGAAAGCAAATTTTTCTTTTTCTTCAGAGTACATAATCGTCTGGGCATAGGTGCATAGGTATATCTGTGTTGGAGGTGTTGTGGATTTCACAAAGTTGTTGAAATGCGTCCTCTTTTTGAATACTTCATCGAAATACCGAATTTGGCGGCTGTAATTCAGAATGCAGGTAGATGTAGCTTCACTATGGAGGGATATATTTTTGGAGGCCTACCGGTGGGGGCAGGGGGGCGGGCATAATCTGTTTTATTTTTCTGAAGTTTGTTGTAAATCCAACAACAATTTTGCTGACGCCTTCTGGGGGTGCTATAGGCAAAAAGTATGAGACATGATAGTTTTTTTTAATTTAGGTATAGTTCCAATGGGGGGGACACGTCCCCCCTATCCCCCGTATTTTCAGTTTTCCAACGGCATTGGCATGTCTAAAGAATTTTTCAATGTAAAATGAACTTTGTTGAATTTAGCTGCTTTACAAATAGCATATAAACGCATAATATTGTCATTGTTGGTACTTCTTGTTGATTTTTCATATTTTCACCTTATTTTCCGTCTTATTTTCGCTCTTGTACATACGACAATTTCATTTTTTTGTGTGAAAACTCAGTTACACTTATAAACAACCCTTTATGATCCCAGGTATAAATTATACAATGTCTATTTCTCAACGACGGACGATCAAAAAGGTCTGAATACTTTTTGCACGACGCGACGGCAACGGGTCTAGGGTCAGCGGAAGCTCGGTCCGGTACCACCGTCACAGACCCCTCGGCATTTAAGCAAAGGAGAGCGGTATCTGCAAATATTTTTATGATTTGGCGGTACATCTTTGTATAGTAGAAATTATAGTAAATAGGCCACGCCCACTTTAGCTGGACTTTTTCTCCCCTTACCCTACAAATG
This sequence comes from Callosobruchus maculatus, assembly GCA_951848785.1. Taxonomy (NCBI): domain Eukaryota; kingdom Metazoa; phylum Arthropoda; class Insecta; order Coleoptera; family Chrysomelidae; genus Callosobruchus; species Callosobruchus maculatus. Next base: position 12,535,354 of record CATOUR010000054.1, on the reverse strand, counting down.
TGTTGTCCGCCAGCAGTTTACTATAATCTCCACTTACCTAATGCTTACTGAGAACATTTGCTGGGCGCAAGATAAACTGCACAAATGCGCGTATACGGAATCTGGAGGATTATGCAGGCAAGCAAGAGAACAAATCTCAGAAGTTGTAAAGAATGCAGCAGCACCATCTCCCAACGAGTGCGGCCTGTGCACAGCCACAGGAGATGGGGAAACATTAAAAAGTTTCAGCGGTCGTTAGAAGGGTCCGTGCGGCTCGCAGGGGAGTCGTTGGATAGAGACGTCGGGGCACCGGGGTGTCGGGCCGTCGGCCATCCGCAAGATGCGATGCACTAAGGCACCACAACCGACGGAATTGAGGGGCTTTATCGACGGGAGGCTGGGCATTAGGGAATTGCATCGTTTAAGGCGATGCGATGTGTCAGGATATACCTCCCGAGCATGGAATTGCAGCTTAGCTATCTACAATATACTTCGAGAAACATTTTTATGCCCTAATGGCCTCGTTGAGAGTTTACGTAGCACGTTTCCATCATCTTCGTTTACATTTCAAGTGATAATGACAAAATATGGTAGAGGAATAAAGTACACTAGCTCAGAAGGTTATAAAACGACTAAGTACCTTTTAAGGTTTTAGCGAAACTTTGTATATGTTTCTAAAAATCCTAGTTGTGTATTTAATGGAAGAGAACTTGAAGGTATTAGGACAGACGGAATGCGCTACGACCTTCTGATTTTTGTCCTCCCCGAAAAATAGGGGCTAGCCTCTCAATGGGATCAATTGCAATATGGTAGATATGCTGATTTCGTCTTTAAGTATGGTAATATCAATATTTCTGGTTTGATTGTGGGACCAAGGGACCAACAACTACATCCACCCCATTATAGGAGGGCATTTAAGGCCGGGTGATGAAGGCTTCATATGTGCAGCTCCAGCACTAAGACGCCACAATGGAGCAGCTTTATCGACGGGAGCTGGGCGTTAGGGAATTGCAGTCACTGAGTGATTAATCAGGTCCTACTTACACATTTGGATTATGTTGGTTTGAATTTCAGGTGATAATGTCAAAATACGTATAGTACAGGAATAAATTAATTTCCACAGAGGGTTGTAGAACGGCTCAGTACCTTTTACGGTTTTAACGAAAGTTTGTGGATGTTTTTCAAAATCCCTGCTGTTTCTACTACTTTCACATAATCGTCTTAGAAATGTTCCAATTCGAGCTATGTAGAGGGTAGACAAATACAGGGTGGTCCAATAATGGGCGGACGGAAAATTGTAAAGCTGAAGCATTTTCACTTAAATTTTGACATTTGTGCAGGGTGATTCATATCAAAATAATTTGTATAATGTATAAACTATAAACGAGCCGTTTAGGCGCAAATCGCCATTTTTAGTATAAGTAGATATCAGGAAAAAATTGAATATCGCAGCGAGTATAAAACTTAGAAGACTGTGACTTTGAGGTGCGACTAAGGTTGAAATGTGTCACCTTACGTCAGATGCTAAAATTAGATTTTTTTATACTTGGAGAAAGGAGAAATTAGTAGACTAATTAAGGAAACTACAGGTAAATTGATTTTTCACAATGGAATTTTTTTTTTAAACGATCTAATATATAGGATTTTCCATATCAATCCTTTTTAGTTTTCATTTTATTCTGAATTTCCAGTCAAATCGGTGTTTTTCAATTTTCGTACTTATAAGATAGCTAACAGGCCATGAAAAGTAAACAATAAACCATTCAGATGAAAAAACCAACTAACTTGGTAGAAAGGTGAAACAAACTAGAGCAACGCGACAAGATTATAAAAATTCCTTTCTTACAACACATCAGCTCTAACTGGCGGAACTGAGAATTTGAAATAAAATAAAAACTAATAAAAATCGATGTTCACAGTCCTACATTCTTGGAAAGATTATTAAATCGTATAAAAAATTAGGCACTCTAATTTGAGAAAATCAAGTTACAAAAGGAATTCAAACAGGAACGTCTGACCTAAAGTGACGTATTTCATGCTTAGTCGCATTGAAAAGTCATAGTCTTCTACGTTTCATAATCGCTACGATATTCAATTTTCTTCTGATATTCACTTATTCTAAAAATCACCCGCATAAGCGTCAAAATTTAAGTGAAAATACGTTAAAGTTATATCCCTCAAGGCTCCATACTATTACCAAGTGTCAGAATTTTGAAATGTGTTTTAGTAAGCCCTCAGTCCTCCGTCCACTCACTGACGGCCCACTCTGTATATTCGGTGATGTTAGTTTGAAAACAGGTACCTGAAACAAGACGTTCTCACCTAAAAGCCTAATAAAATATTTAAAAATTAAAAATGGTCCTATTCAGTTACGTACTTGATAGAAGAGAACGTACTAGGGCACATAGAATGCATTGCAACCTTTTGGTCTTCACTGAAAAATATGGACTAGACTCAATAGGTTCAGAGCCTAATATGATAGATCTGCCGATTCTCTCCTTAAATATGGTCAAAAAATGCTTCCTTCTGTTGTCTGGGACAACATTTTTGTAGCCTAATGGCTTCAATGAGACTTTAAAGAGTTTTCTACGTAGCACATTTGAATCATCCTTGTTTACATTTCAGGCGATAATTGCAATATAATTTACTATTAGAGTAGAGGAATAAAATACACTAACACAGAGGGTTATAGAACTGCTAAGTATTTATTAAGGTTTTAACGAAACTTTGCATATGTGCTTATTCTGAAGGCCTTTAAGAAACACAAGGAGAAGATATTATGTAGGAAAAGTAAACTATTATTTGCCGAAAAAAAAACTTCTTTTATAAATCGCCAAAGCCCATTCAAACACTTTGAGTCATAGAACCATGTTTCTTAGAATCCAGCGCTCACATTGAAACACCTGTTAAAGGTGTCCAATCCACTCCAACTGTGGATTGCAGCTCTCCTAAACAAGCTCGCGTCTTTCGGGTTCCCTGTTAAGATTTGCGGTTGGCTCGCAGACTGCCTCTCAGGTCGGAAAATCTCAGTCGTGGTAGACGGCTTTTCCTCTTCTTTTCATAGCATTAATGCTGGGGTTCCGCAGGTGTCGGTATTGGCCCTGACATTGTTTCTGCTTCACATCAATGATCTACTCTCTATCACTACAAACTCAATACACAGTTTTGTGGATGACAGTATGCTGCGGGCAGACATCATAAGCAATAGACCGATCTCTGTGGTCGAGCAGGAATGCAGAAGACTGGCAGTGGCAGTTTCACTTTCGAAGGATCTCGATACCATTACCGCTTGGGGCTCAAGAATATGGTAAAATTCAATGCTTCCAAGACACGGTATTGTACGCTATCAAACAAAAAGTGGCCAAGCCAACACCCGGTTCTAATGAAGGAGTCGCTCATTCAAACTCTTAGGAGTCAACATTACAGAAAATCTGATCTAGCACGAACACGTTGCGTCAATTGCCACAGCTGCTGGTACCTATTTAGAGCCAGAAAGTACTTCTCACCGTGTAATCTCCTCATGCTATATAAAGCACAGATAAGAGCTGGCCTGGAGTATTGCTCTGGAGAGCTGCTGCCCTTACTACCCTCTCTATACTAGATTCCGTCCAGAGTAGGGCAATTCGACTAATTAGCGACTTTCGCATCGGCGTGTTGTTGGTGACCTCTCACCCTTCTACCGATATTCAAACGGAATCTGCTCCTCTGACCTATCTCCTATCGTTCCGCCGCTCACCGCTGCTATCAGATGCCCCTGCTCGACCGCTGCATCTCATCCTAAGGCGGTCGTTCTTCATACATCAAGAATCGAGCGGCACAACCGCACAGTTATTACCAGGGTGTCCAAGGCTTGGAATGGACTGCCAGGAGATGTATTTATTGAGCCTGCGGGTATTGGCCTATTCAAATGCCGCGTTAACAAACTTCCCCTAACATAATCCTTTCACAGCATCCGCGATACTCTGGTATTTAGGCTCTGCCACCGTACATTAACAAAGACAAGTAGGGTCACTCTAAGCTCCGCCCCCAATGTGGTCTTTCCAGCTCCGCTCTCGGATACTAGACAAGCTGGCTTATTCTGGCGCCCGGCGATCTCGAGCAGAAGCCGAACGCTAACAGCTGTGGTTTACAGGGTCAGTCCACCTAACACCACCTAACATGCGACACGATGCACGGGATACAGTCGGTCGGATCTACCGGGGTGCCTAGATAAGTAGTGTTTGTTTGTTATTGAGCGTTTTCCGCGTATTTCAAAAAAAAAATGCCGGCGACATGCTCTGTATATGGTCCCATAGTTTTTTATATTTGTGCCTACTTATTCCCATTGATTTTTAAAATAACTGTTTTTTATACCTTAATTTTATTATTGACTTGATTCTTAAGTTTTTCAAATTCATTTTCCAAATTCGTGTTTCCCGGTTCTTTAACTTCTTGTTTATAAATTTTGACTCGGTTTTCAATCATTCTTCTTGATTTATCCAGTCGTTATTTTCACGTATCCTATAAGTCTTTTTGAATTCCGAATCTTTTTTACAAGAAGTGATTAAGTCAATTAGTTCCTGCAATGATTGAACTTCTGTAGTTTGAATATTCTTTTCAAATTTTGAGATTTTTTTATGATCTATTCTGTTTACGTTTTTCTATACTTTGTCGCAAGTACTTCTATGTTTACACCTAAGGGTAATGACAACAAATTATGAATGATCAAGACTGTTACTGTTACTTACTAATTAAATCGTAAATTTCAAATTACTACATCTATCTGACAAAACATGATCAATAATACTCTTTGAGCTATTTGCCACCCCAGTAGCTACATCTGCAGTTATTGTATTGAATGGTTTATTGAATAATAAATTATATTCTCTCTATCCTATATAATTCATTTCTATTGACCCCCGTATAAGTAAAGTGAATGTCGACCGTTGACGTCGACCATATCGCACAGTCGGATTCCCTGTAAGCACAGTAAACGAGATCGCACGAAGGGAACCCCTCTGAATTCGAGGCGGCTCGCATTTGTTAATGTACGGTGGCTCTGCCTACGGGGTCTGCTCTGTCATATAAAAAAATCGCCATGCGCCTTGCCCAAAACTTTCTGAACCTCCCCCGTACATGGACTCATTAATGTATCGTCGGAACATCCGACACACATTTGCCATCCAATTACTTATTTTAATACAGGCAGACATCCACACAGAGAGAGATGTAGGTACGAAAGCCGCCAACCGACATCCTTGTGCCTTCTGGCTGTGTCTGCATTTGCAGCAGGTAAATGAAAGCCAATTAAACGAAAAGTTGATTTGCATATCTGGCGGGAACGGGAACGGGAACGGCACTGGCACGTCACTCAGCGAATTAATGACTTGCTGCAGCTCGCGTTGCATCTCACCTGAACGACGGATGTGCAACACAGCCGTTGAACGTATCAACGCCGCCGCAAGGCTACGCGAAGCTGAGCTACTGATGTACATAAATACTGCACACCAGGAAAATTACGGTCAAAGAACTGATACCTGGAACTAAGAGCTACAGGCAAAGCTTCAACATTATCTAGCGAAGTGAACCGTTATCGGAGCTGTGATCCCATACAGATATTCTGTGAATATTCTTTAAATCTCCTATATGTTCCATGAATATTCAACAGCATCATAGGTTGACAAAGCTTACTAAAATATGGCGTGACCATAACATCATTAAAGCTACCAAAATGTCGCTGATTCAGTCTCTTGTGTTCTCCATATTTTTGTATGCCTCGGAAACTTGGACTGTAAAAAAGGCAGATCGAGCTCGCATAGATGCTTTTGAAATGTGGACATGGAGGAGATTGCTGAGAATTCCTTATACCGCCCATCGAATTGATGTTTCCGTACTGGATGAGCTCGGTAACGCAAAGAGACTATCCTCCATTGTGTCGACGAGGATGGTTACATTCTTCGGACATATACACAGAAGCGACAATATGGACAAACTTGTAGTTCAGGGTCGCGCCCCCAGTTGGAGGCGATGTGGCCGTTCCCCTACACGCTGGGTGGATACGGAGAAACAGTTGCTGGATATGAGTATCAAGAGCTCCACTGAACTGACAGTAAATCGCGAACGATGGCGAGCTACAGTTCTCAAAACTATTGATAATATTCGTGTCGGCAATATTCTAGCTCCGACTCAATGCATTTTACGAGTTCACAACATGTCTGTTTAAGACCCGGTCAAACAGAGACCGTTCTAGAACACGGCGTTACGGCGTTCTCTAATGCCGCGTTAGCGCATTCCGTTGTTTGTACAAACGGCCTGTTTGACGAGATCAGCAAAAGCGTTACGCCAATTTTTGTCAAGATGTCAAGTGATTCAAGCATAGATGAACTCAAGGCCCGGTCAAACAGAGAGCATTCTAGAACGCCGCGTTACAGCGTTCCATTGTACTGTTAGAGAACGCCGTAACACCGCGTTCTAAAACGCCCTCTGTTTGACCGGGCCTTAAGACATTGTGACTATGATGATGAATCGAGGGTCATTCAATAAGTAAAGAGACAAATTCTATAGTTTTAAACTCGGTTTTAAAACTATTCAATTATTGTCTATAATCTTTTCAGGGGTGTAAGTTCGCAACCTTGGGATATGCTCTGATCAACTAGCTGTTTCATCATTTTATGTCAACATAACCTCAAAATTTTCAATGCACCATGAAGATTGTAACTGAGAAGAACAGCGCTCAGTCATTATATTTTCAGTCGCAGAAGGTGTAAAAACCAAGTGAAATTTTCGATGCAGTACGATAAAAGTTGAGTGAACCGTGCAAATTTTTACAAGTGGGTTGATTGGTTTGAAAGTGGCCGAACAAGTGTAGGTGATGAACCCCGATATGGACGTCCAGTGAAAGTTTCTGGTCCCTCCTTCTAAGCGAGGATTGACGGACTCGTGATAACAGAAGAATTACTGTTGAAATGATAGCTGAAGAAGTTCAAGTAAGTGTTGAAGCTGTTCACAAAGTCAAAAACGTGTCAGATGGGTTCCCAGTCAGCTTATTGAGGCTCATAAAGAATCAAGGCTTTCTTGTAGTCAAGACTTAAAGCAACGTAGTTTGATTGAAGGAGATACTTTTTTTGAAAGAATAGTGACCACCGACGAGGTAAGTGATGCTGACCACGTTTTGGGACCCACAGGGTTCAGTCGATTGCGATTTTCTTGAAGATCAGCAAACTATCAATAGCCCATACTACCCCACTTTGGTGTTGACCGTTAGCCGGAATACACGTGGGCGATTTCAAAGCGATTTCAAAGCGAGCGATTTCAAAGCGAGTGATAAGTGAGGGACAGGAGTGTCGTGGTGAGGGGCAGAGACCTAGGGCTCCGCTAAGAATATTAAGTGGCGCGCGCGTGCGCGGATTGGCTACGCGGCGGCAAGCGTCTCGACGCGGGCGTCGATTCTGGAGGCGTCGCGACGCCGGGCGTCGGTGTGCTGGAAACGGGCGCAAGTGGTTGGGGTGCTACGGGGGCGTATGAAAAGCACCCCAGAGGGAGCTAAGGCCCTTTTGACTTTTTAACACAATTTCGGTTCAACCGAAATTGTGTCGATTTCGGACTTTGGAAACTTTTGGGAAACTAAAGTTAGTCCGCTCGAGGAAATGGACGAAGCGGGGACTATAGGAGCGGAGGGTAGCGATAACCTTGAACGGTTGGAGCAGGAGGCAATGCAGAGGGGAGGGATCCCACGGAGGCAATCCCTGGCGCGGACGCCACCGGAGGCAGCAAGCAGGGGTAGATCGGGGTCCTGCGCAGGACTTTTTGAATGTCGGAATCAGGAGGATCTAAACAAGAGTATGTGGGAGATCGAAGCTCAAAGAAGCCAGGAGCAAAGAATCTCCCAAAAAATAACGCATATCTCAAAAAAATCTAAAAAGGAGATAGCTCCACCAGTGGAGGACATCGGAAGCGGGAGGACAACTACGGAACCGAGTAGGAAACGGAGACAGAGCGCAGAAGAAGGGGAGAAAGAGGAGGACACAGCTCCACCGGCGGAGGACGACGGGATCGGAGAAAATGTGGCAGGAGCAATTAGCGCCGAGGAAGAAGAAGGGGAGCTGATAGAGGTTAGGAAAAAAATAAGCGCCATCGTTAAAAACTGCGAGAGGGTCAACGGGGTGACGGGAAGGGTAAACTCGGGGAAGATCTCCTTTAATGTAAGTGATAAGGTAACGGTAGCGGCATGCATGACAGAGATCACAGGAATGAGTGTGAGTCTGCTAAGTGACTTCATGAGTGTGTGGGAGAGGATGAAGAGAGCGGAACAAAAGAGAATGGAAGATAGGATGGATCGGCTAGAGAAGAAAGTGGAAGGAATGCTAAGGGTACTGAATGATGGGTTTGATAGAATGGCGAAAGTCACGGCCGCGGGGACAGGTACGGTAGTGGGAGCAGGTGTTCAGGGAACGCAATCAGCAGCACAAACGGCTGCACCGGCGCCAACACAGGCAAGAGCCTATGCCACAGTAGTGGGGATGGGAGAGAGAGAGGTGGGGACCACCCCAGCACAGAGTAAAACCTATGCGAGTCTCCCAACCAGGCCGGCGACGACGGTAACCGTGCGGCCTCCGACTTGGGCGACGCCTGAGAAGGAGGAGGTGTACGGCACAGTCGTCAGGATGGAAGGTGAAGAGCAGGATGTTTGGAAGGTGGTCCAAAGGGTGAAGAAGAACCTTGAAGGGAAAGTGGACAATGTAAAAGCGGTGAGGAAGACAGCTGGGGGAGCAGTAATCATCGAAAGTAAAGACCGGGACCAACAAAAACTTATCCTAGAGACCCTAAAAACAGACAGGGAACTGAAAGTAAAAGGGGATGGCCTTATAAAGCCAAAGCTAAAAATCACTGGCGTGACAAAAGGCTACAAGGAAGAGGACATTGCAAAAGAGATCCTCACACAAAATGAGAAACTAGCCGAGGGCCTGAAGGATGGGGAGAAAGTAATAAAATTACTAAGACGGATACCTTGCCGGAACGTGGTGAAGGAGAACTGGATAATAGAGACATCGCCGGCATTATTCAAAAGGATGGCGAAGCAGGGGACAATCACTTTTGACTTGGAAGTCCTATACGTGGAGGAGCAAAGAGATGTGGCGCTTTGCTTCAAATGCTGCAAGTACGGCCACATAGCGAAACTGTGCAGGGAGGAAAGCCACTGTTTTATGTGTGGTAAAAGAGGGCACGAGGGTGCTCAGTGCCCGGGGGGAGAGTTGAATTGCACCAACTGTGAAAAACTCGGAGTTCAGGGGGCAGATAGAAGGCATTCGGCTAGGGACCAATTGTGCCCGGTCTATGTAAGGAAATGCCAGATGCTGGCACACAGAATTGACTATGGTTAGGTTTCTGCAAGTGAATCTAGGGAGAGGAAGAGAAGCATGCGAGCTAATGAGAGAAAGGGCGACAGAATGGCGAGTGGACGTAGTAGTGGTACAGGAACCGTATGTAAGAGAGGATGAGTGGAGGGGGTGGATCAGGTTTGGGGTGAAGGACGGGAAGACAAGAACATGGGTGAAAGAAGGTTTTGTGAAAACACTAGGCCTAAACCAACTCAATACAAGGAATGTTACAGCAGTGCGGATAGATGATATTGTGGTAGTTAACATTTATGATGAGCCGGGGGGAAAAGAAAATAAACGATTGAGAGAATGCGAGGCGGCCCTAAATTTGATAAAAGGGCCATTACTATTGGCTGGGGACATGAATGCCAAAAACACGGCATGGGGTGGATGTGAAACGGATGAAAGGGGAGAGAGATTGATGGAATGGTGTGTAACAGAAGGGATGGATGTATGGAATGAACGGAACTCTCCTGCAACTTTCAGCAGTAGCAGAGGAGAGAGTTGGGTGGATGTGACGATTGGAAGGGGGGTGAATATAGACGGATGGAGAGTGCATGACGAGGAGGAATCATTGAGTGATCATAGATACATAACGTATGAATGGGGGAGAGAAAGGCAAAGGCAAGGAAGATGGGTGTACGATTTTGTAAGGACGGATTGGGAACTTTTTAAAGGCAAGGTGGGAGAGTATGAGGAATGGAAGGGTACAAGAGTTCTGGAAGAAGAAGCCAGTAGGTTCCAGGCACATCTCTCATTGGTATGTTCCAAATACATAAAAAAAAGACACATAAGGGATGAGATAAATACATGGTGGGACAGTGGAACGGAAGAGGCGAGGAAAAGGGTTAGAAGGAAGAGAAAAGAGTGGCAGAAGGAGCGTGACCGAGATGCGAGAGAGAGGAAAAAAAGGGAGTATGTTGAAGAAAGGAGAAGGTATAAAGATTGTGTGAAGAGCAGGAAGATTGAATGGCTGAGGGAAGAACTAGATAGTGTGCAAGAAGGGGGGGCGTGGGAGAAGATATGGGAGATGGTGAGGGGTAAAGGTACAAAAGGGCTGAGTAGTGTGAAAAGAGAAGACGGGTCTTGGACGGAGGGAGTGAATGAAACGGATGATTGGCTGCTGGAGAGATACTTCCCCCCAGGAGACGAAAGGTCAGGCAGCGGGGGTGGACGGCAGGAGCCAGACGACTCCTTGTTCACCTACGAGGAGTTAGCAAGGGTTGTAGAAGGGATGCGGCCGGGGAAAGCTCTGGGAGAGGAGAGGATCCCCTATGAGTCGCTGCCAGTCACTTTGGAGGTATGGGGAGAGTATCTCTTAGGCATTATGAACCGCTGCTTGAATGAGGGAGTATTCCCGTCGGCGTGGAAGAGTGCACGGGTGGTCTGGATCCCGAAGGGGGATGGGTCGGCGAGGCCAGTGTGTCTACTGCCCACCCTCGGAAGGATCCTCGATAGGATGGTGAACGGAAGGGTGCAATACTGCATAGAGTCGAAAGGGACAGTGGATGACTGCCAGTATGGCTTTAGGAGCGGAAGGGGGACGATAGAAGCGATTGAAAGCGTGGTTGGAGAGATTGAGTGGGGCAAAGAAGCAAGGCGGCACTCCATGATTGTCGCATTGGATATGTCCAATGCTTTTAACATGGTTGAACGCAAGATAATCGTGGAGGCCATGAATGAATGTAGGGTGCATGGGAACTTGCTACGACTGTGTGAGAGTTTTTTGGAAGGCAGAAGGGTGAAGAGCCTAACCAAAACCATTTCGGTGAATCGAGGTTGCCCTCAGGGTTCGTGCCTGGGACCTACAATGTGGATATGTGTGATGGAAGGATGGGTCAAGCGGATGAAGTTGGTGAATGAGGGCATAAGTGGTGGAGTAAGGGAGGACGGATGCTCCTTCACGGTTTACGCGGACGATCAGTTGGTCATAGTTAGGGGTAAGTCCGTGAAGGAAATAGAGAGAAAGTGGAGTGCGATTGAAAGGGAATGTCAAGAATGGGAGAACGAATGCGGACTTAGGTATAATGAGCGGAAGACTGAATGTGTGTTTGTCGAGATGGGACAGAAGATCCGTGAGCCTGTGATAAGTATGAAAGGGGAGAGAATCGAGATTAGAGAAGACCTGAAATACCTAGGATTAGTAATCGATAAGAAGAGAAACTGGATCCCTCATGTAAAGTACATGAGGGCTAGGTTGGGAGAGGCGATGGGAAAATTGAGGGGGATGGTGGACAGGAAGATAGGTCTTAGAAAGGAGGTAACAAACCTGATCTACCAGCGAGTATTGAAAGGCGTGATTTTGTATGGGTGCGAAGTATGGGGGAAAAGGGCGAAAGACACAAGAGTGATGAGGCAGCTGAATGCGGTACAGAGGTTGTGCGGTTTGATGATAGCGCGGGTGTACCGAACTACAGCGACGGAGAGTTTGGAAGTGATGAATGGTATGAAACCTCTAGTGATTGAGGCGCATGAAAGGTGGAGAGAAAGGATGGAGCATGGAAGGGAGATTAAACTGAGTAGGGTAGTGGGAGCGGATAGGCCACACCCAGGATGGAAGTTAGGTACGGAGATGGAAGAGGTGAACGAAGGTGAATGGCAGGAAGGGTGGAGTGTGTATGTGGATGCTAGCCTGAGAGAGGGGAAACTGGGTATCGGGACAATAGTCGTGCATAGCGGAGCGATTGAGGAGGTCAGCTGTGTGACGGCATCGGGCATAGACAATAGCTTTCTGGGAGAGCTCTGCGCAGTTTATCGGGGGCTAGTGGCCACAGAGAGCAGACGCCTGACACCTGCGACTGTCTATACAGACTCCACGGCGGTCATAAAAAGTATAAATAGTGCTTCCCTGAAGGGGAAGATTAGAGTAAAGATAATGCATGTGTTGGGACGAATGAGGGAGAAAGGTCAGCGGGTAAGAATCAGATGGACAAAAGGGCATGGACCAATAGATGATTGTATGAGGATGGCTGACAGACGAGCAAGAGAAGGTGCGACGAAACAGGAGGTCGGATGGAGGATCGCATGGGGGTATGAAAAGCGAAGGGCGCGAAAGGAGATGCAGGAAAGAATTATGGCTGAGTGGCAGAGTAGATGGGACGCGAGCGTGAAAGGGAGAGAGTTGTATGAGGTATGCAGGCAGGTTGGGGAGGATCGGTTGTCTCTTAGCTTCAAGGCGGGACAGCTGATTACGGGGCACGGAAACTTCCCGGCCTATCTGCGTAGGTTTCGATTGACAGGAACGGATGGGATGTGTGGATGTGGCAGGGGTGAAGAGAGTGCGAGACATGTGAGGGAGGAATGCATGGAGGAAAACAGAACACGTGCAAGGAAGAAATTTATGGATGAATGGGGAACCTTGAAACCACAATTAAGGATGGATGGTAGGGAGAATGAGCGAGTAGTGAGATCGTGGAATGAATGGGCGGAGAAAGTGGTAGAATGAGCCCCGTTGACTCTGGCGCAGTATAATATGTCGGATTTCGTGCATATTCAGTTTTATTTATTTAATACTTTCTGTTTAGTTAGTTTAGTTATATGAGGTGTTTCAATTTTTCGGATTTTTTATTTTGTATTTTATAAGGAATATAGTTGAGTTATAGTTTGTAGACGTCAATTAGGATTTGACTTATCTGGAAAGAAGTTAAGTTAGGGTAGGGTTTTAATGTAGGTGTAATATAAGTATGTTTAGTTTTTGTATGCGTGGGGCGTTGTAAAGCTTATGGCTGAAAGAAACAAAAGAGAATGCCAAAAAAAAAAAAAAAAAAAAAAAAAAAAAAAAAAAAAAAAAAAAAAAAAAAGGCATTGGTTCTTCTAAGTGTACGAATTGTGAAATTTTTAGTTTTGCTGTTTCACTTTGTCGGTTTTTTTTTTTAATTGTATTTCATAAGGAACATAGCTGAGTTCTAGGTTTTTAGACAAGTTTAAGTTAAGTTAAGTTTAATTAGAATTGTGAAATTTTTAGTTTTGCTGTTTCACTTTGTCGGTTTTTTAATTGTATTTTTATAAGGAATATAGCTGAGTTTTAGTTTTTTAGACAAGTTAAGTTAAATTAGGTTTGGGTTCCAATGTAGGTATAATATAACTATGTATAGTTTGTATAAAAGCAAAGCTTATGGTCGAAAAAAATCAAAGAGGATGCCCAAAAAAAAAAAAAAAAAAAAAAAAAAAAAAAAAAAAAAAAAAAAAAAAAAAAAAAGGGGTTAAAAAAAAAAACAAGGAGAAAAATAGAATGGAATAAGTAAAAAAAAAAAAAAAAAAACAAAAAAAGGAAGAAAAAAAAAGAGCATAGGAATGAAAATGAGAATTGGAAAAAAAAAGGCAAAATATACAGGGCTAGGGTGAAGAAGGTGCCCCCCTTCTTCCCCGCTAATTTTTGGAAGGTGGAGGCGTTGGGGTTGCCTTGGTAGTGGTTTTGTTAGAACTGGTGGGTGGAACCTCGGGCGTCTTCTTGTTTAAGCCGAAAGGCAGGTAACAGAGCACACAGCAGCCCATACTACTGTGAGATGCTAGAACACAAGGTTAGACCAGTTATCAGGAGCAAATGCCGTAGACTCTTGTCGAAAGAACTTATTCTTCAGCACGATAACGCCCACCCTCTCTTATGTTGAAAAATAGCCCTCACTTACTGAATGACCCTCGTAGAATATTATTATTTTATCCACTTGAGATAATCAGCGATTACTCTAATGTTTGAAATATTCCAGAATATTCCAATAATATCCTTCTTATAATCAGGAGAGTAATATGACCGGCAGACAGTAAACAGTGTTTTGTGTGAGCTCCAGCTAAAGTCGTCAAAATAAGTGGTATAAAGTGGAGTTACAAAGTCAATTTTTTTAACACAAGTATCTGGTGTTACTAGTTACAGTCAGACGAAGTTTTACATCTGGAAAATGGTTATAACGCGGGAAATTAGGGAGGAGATTAAAAATTCCGTTACCTATACCATTAATTCCATATTAACGGAAGAAGGATTTATCGACAAATTGGTACAAAAAGTGTCGGACAACCTGGCAAAAACCATATCTGAAAAAATTGACCAGCTGAGGCGAGATTTCGATAAGGTATGCCAAGAAAATAGTACAGTGATACGAGAATTAAAAGAGGAGACCAATATGCTGAAAATCGAGAACGAATATCTTACACAAAAGTTTGATAGTTACGAGCAAGAAGCAAGATCCTGTAATTTGAGATTATTCAAAGTTAAAGAGAACCCGCAGGAAAATCTTAAAGATGTTGTTATCCACTTGTTTGAAACTCATTTGAGTACAAAACTTAATCCAGATGACATTGTTTTCTGTACCAGATTTGGGAAGAAGCAAGATAGTCAGTCTAGAGGAATCCTTCTGAAATTTGCTAAGGTTGGTACAAAGCAGAATATTTATAGTAAAAAGAAGATGTTCAAAGGATCTGGAGTAGTTGTAAAGGAGGACCTAACTGATGCCAGATTAAAACTAATGGAGGCCGCCATTGAAAAGACGTCACTAAGGAGCGTCTGGACTCACCATGGGACCATTATGGCGATGAAGGGCAATCAGAGGGTGATCATTAAAACGAAAGAAGATCTCTGTAAGTTGTAAATTGCAACTTTTTGATGTGCTAGCAACGATTAAGCCTAGCTTAAGGCTTGCTTGAGCACATTATGGGATATTATGTTTTGTTTTTCTTTTCTATTATTTTTTGAGGATGTTTCATATGCATATGATAATGAAGGATAAAAGCTTTTGTAACGATTTTTTTTAATCTCTTATGTTTTTTTTTTCTCAATTTTTTGCACGTGGCAAGTGTATAGATGCTTAAATAGGTATTCTGTACAAAAAAATTCCTGTCTGTTCTAGTTACCTGTAAATAATATTCGGTTTAAGTATTTTTTTTTTATAAAAAATTGATGTTGATGATGCTTCTTGATTGCTACTGTTTATATACCACTATTTCTTTTTTTGTGCACCTTAACACGTATTTTGTAATTTTATTAGCATGTAAAAGTGGGAAGGTATAAGGTGTAAAGTGAAGTGTTGTTAGTGGGCTCCGCGGTTATCCTTGTTACCTGCGCGTGGTATTATATATCTATGTTTACTTAGCTATAAATATTTTTATGTACAGCAGTTCTGGTGTTATTTTAATCAATTTTTCCTTGCTGTATGCCAATAGTTTTTGATGAAGGAGTTTAGCTTTTGTTTTATTAATGTTCGATCACTCACAAATGGATTTTGTTATTTCAAGGAGTTTGTATTAGAAAGGAAGTATGATATCATTGGAGTATGTGAGACTTGGCTTCATGATGGTATTTCTGATCAGAGTATCGATTTGGAAGGGTATAATTTAGTTAGGAAAGATCGGAATACGAGAGGTGGTGGGGTGGCAATATATGTAATTAATCGTCTGTCTTTTTCAACGGTGGAATATACTGATTGTGAAGCTGTAGAACAGATATGGATTAAATTTAAACTGAATAAGGAAATCTTAATATTTGGAACTGTTTATAGACCTCCAAATAAAAATGTAAACGAGTTCATTCATAATCTAGAAGTAAATTTTACAGACCTTTTTCCCTGTTCTACTGATATTGTCTGTGGCGGAGATATTAACATCAATTGCTTGGACATGCTAAATTGTCACGTTATTAACTTCTACAGGTGTATTGGAATTTTTAACTTGAAACAAATCATAGAGACGCCTACCCGTTTAACTAGAAACAGTGTTTCCCTTCTGGATGTAATATTAGTACCAGATAACCTAACCATTACAAAAAAAGGGGCAGAGGAGGTAATTAATTTGTCAGATCATCATTTGGTTTACTGTCAGGCGAGTTTAGAAGTACCTAATTCAGAAAAAAAATTTAGTTTCAGGAATCTGAAGAACATTAACAAGGATATACTTACTGAATTATTAATCTTATCTCCATTTCAAAATATTTTCTACATTGAAGATATTAATGAAAAAGTGACTTTTTTCAATTCTATTATGCTGAATTTATTTGACACCTCAGCACCAATGCAGGAATTTAGAGGTAAAAGGAATAAGCTGCCCTGGATTACAGATGTAATTAAGCTGATGATATCTTTACGCAACAAGGCGTTAAATAAATTCAAACGCACCCGTAATGCTCAACATTGGGAATATTACAAAACCTTAAAGAACCTCACCACTAATGCGATACGTAATGAAAAAAAAGCCTATATTAAATTTTGTATAAATAATTCTAATGGTAGTCAAAAGTTACTATGGAATGGATTAAAAAAGATGGGCATAGTCGAGAAAGTAAAGGACACTAGTATACCAGCTGATTTCGATGTACCAGAAGATATAAACAATCATTTTATTCTAAGCTCAAATTTAGATTCAACTGTAGATACTAACACAATTAAGTTCTATCAAGTAAACAGCTTTACGTCGTTTGAAACTGAATTTTATTTTTCTCCTGTGTCTGAGTCTGTAGTTTACAAGTACCTAACAGAAATTAAATCTAATGCCACTGGTGCAGATGGTTTAAACGTTGAAATGATTTTATTGTGTTGTCCGTTCATTTTACCTGTGCTAACACATATTATTAATACTTGTTTGTTGAATAATGCCTTTCCAGATGCATGGAAGGTATCAAAAATATTTCCTTTACCTAAAAAGAAAGTTGTACATAATTTTTCTGATTTGCGGCCAATTTCTATCCTGCCAGTTTGTTCTAAAGTAATTGAAAAAGTTATGAAGTTCCAATTTGTGTCTCACTTAAATAAGTATAACATACTTCCATCTTATCAGTCAGGATTTCGAGCTGGCTACAGTTGTACTACGGCGTTGTTGGATGTGAATGATGATATTATCAGAGACATCGATGAAGGCCAGTCTAGCGCACTCGTGCTGCTGGACTACACGAAAGCCTTTGACACGATAGATCATCAGATGATGCTTTCTATTTTACATTATATAGGGTGTTCTAAAGAAGCAATTGAATTGTTCAAAAAGTATTTGTTGAATCGTCTTCAGTTTGTAGAAACTAATACTGGCTGCTCCAGTAGAAAAACTGTTTCTTGTGGAGTTCCTCAAGGGTCAGTTTTGGGGCCTGTCCTATTTACTGTTTATTCTTTAAATATTTGTAGCTGCTTACAGTATTCTAAATCTTATACATATGCAGATGACACTCAGATCAAGTTTTCCTTTTCCTTCAACAACGTCGTGGAAGCTAATAGGGTATTGAATAATGAATTAAATAACCTGGCAGAACGAAGCATGAAGCATAATCTACTTCTCAATCCATCGAAGTCTGCGGTATTAGTTTTTGGTAAGCATAAGGATGTGGTTTCAGAATCTTTGAAGCTTAGTATTAATGGCAATGTATTACCCAATGTTAAGGTAGCAAAAAATTTAGGTGTAGAGTTAGATACTAACTTAAGATTCTCTAACCACATTGATAAGTGTATAAATAACGCATACTGCAGGTTGAAAATGTTATTTTCTCACAGGTACATATTGCCTATTAAGATTAAGATTATGCTCATGGAAACATTTATACTATCGTTATTCAATTATTGTGACGTAATATATGGGCCCTGCCTCACTAACTTTGATACGGATCGCATTCAGCGTGTACAAAATTCATGTTTAAGGTATATTTATGGAATACGGAAATATGAGCACATTTCACACAAACTCTCAGACACAGGTTGGTTAAATATGCAATCCAGACGTGAACTACATGCTCTGGTATTATTTCACAAAATTATTATTTATAAGTGTCCTCCCTACTTATATCACAAAATTAAGTACCGTAGTGATGTCCATAATGTTAATGTCAGGTTTAGAGGTTTAATATCTCCACCACAACATTACACAGCTTTATTCAAAAGATCATACTCATACAATGTGTACTTTTTTTATAATAAATTGCCACTCCAATTCAAAACTTTGTGCCCTATCGCGTTCAAAAAGAAAGTTAAAGAATTGCTTCTCTCTAAAAGCTTGTAGCTTCCTAGCCGCTACATATTTATTTTCTTCCTTTTCTCCTCTTTTTTGTTGATTTGAATTTAGGTAAGTTAAATTCCTTCATTTGTGATTTATTATTTACGTTCTGTTTTTGTAGTTCTAATTTAAAATTGCTTGTTATTTTTAATATTTTAGTTTTAATTAGGGCTAGTACTCTGATCAGTCTTCGACTGCCTACTAGTCCTTTTTGTAGCCACTCAAGCCCTTCTTGTAATGACGTTTTCTGATATTATTTTGCTGCAAATAAATATTATTATTCTGATTTTCCAAGTTTCTCTCGCGTGACTGCGGTAGCAACGGGTGTTGACGGGCTGTGCCAAGTCAGCACCTGAACTATTACGGATCGGAGTTTAGGAAAGATCGAACTATATTGCAGGTTTTCAGGATTACAGACTTCTGAAGTATTTTGTGTAACCTTTCGTCTAGGCCTAACTGTTGTAGGTGTGGTGTAAATGTGTTTGGTGTGAGGCCTGAGACGGACATAATTAGGGGGACAATGGTAACTTTGTTTTGCTTCCAGAGTCGTTTTATTTCTATCGCAAGGTCCGTGTATTTAGATATCTTCCCAGCGTAGGCGTTTTGGATATTCGTATCGTTGGGAATAGCAATATCTATCAAATAGGTAACTTTGTCTGCCTTCGACTGGAAAACTATATCTGGCCGATTTGCCGGGATAGTCTTATCGGTATGTATTTCAACGTCCCAGTATAGTTTATATTCATTGTTTTCGAGTACTGATGTCGGTGTGTAATTGTAATATGGATCTGTGTTTTCTATTAGCTTGTTTGTTGTGGCTAGTGCTTGGTGAATGACTTTGGCTGCAGAGTTATGTCTAGCTGTGTACTCGGTTCCAGCTAGAGTTTTGCATGCGCTTGTTATGTGGTCTATTGTTTCTTTTTGTTGGTGGCACTTTCTGCAATTGTCGTCGGTTATGGATGTATCTTTAATTATGTATTTCATGTAGTTCCTTGTCGCAATCACTTGGTCCTGGATAGCAAGCATAAAACCCTCGGTTTCTGGAAACAGTTGGCCATCCTGCAGCCAGGTGTATGATTGTCTTTCATTAATGTGGTCTTGTGTAACGCGGTATCTGTGCTTGCCATGAAGTGCTTTTTGTGACCAGGTGTTTATTTTTTCTTGTTGTAATTCTATGTGATTGTGTGCGTCCGCTGGGTGATCTGGGCGGGATAGGATGAGTGGAGTATAGTTTTTGTCTGCTTTCACTATTGATCTATGTAAGTTTGTCTCTTTGCTTTGGAAAAAGTCTCTGAGTGTTTTTATTTGTCTTGTGTGAAGTGACTGTATGTCTATAATTCCTCTGCCCCCATGTTTCCTGTCTATCGTAAGCCTTTCCTTGCACGCTTTCGGATGAGACATTCTGTGCTTTGTGAGTTCCGTTCGTATGAGTATGTTGATGTTTTCAATATCAGTGTGCGACCACTTGATGATACCAAAGGAGTATGTGAGAACCGGTATCGCAAAGGTGTTAATTGCTTTCGTAAGATTTTTGGAGTTCAATTTTGTTTTCAGAAGTGTAATGAGACGGTCTCTAAACTCTTGTGTTAGTTGAGCCTTAACCTCTGAGTGGTCAATCTTAATGTTCTGATTGAAGCCTAGGTACTTGTACGTTTCGTCTTTCTCCATGTTATCCAGAGTCTCGCCAGTTAATATTTCCTGTTCGGAATGGTTCTTCCATTGGCCCTTATGGATGTGGAGCACCTTGCATTTGCTCATTCCGAATTCCATCCGGACGTCTGACGTACAAACTTCTGTTATTTTGAGTAATTCCTTCAGTTGCACTTCAGTGGCTGCGTCCAGTTTTATATCATCCATGTAGAGAAGATGACTGATTCTGTGTTGATTAACTTTCTGGTGTCTGATGTTGAAACCATAATTTGTGTTGTTAAGTGCGTTGGAGAGTGGATTTAAACAAAGGCAGAACCACAGTGAACTGAGTGAATCACCCTGGAAGATACCGCGTCTTATGTATAGCTCCTCCGTTTGGATATGACCGTCCTGAGTTTTAAGATGTATGTTGGTTCTCCATGTCTCCATGATTCTTGTAAGGAACTGACGAAGGGTTGGATTAATTTTATATATTTGAAGAGTTTTCGTTAGCCAGCTATGGGGTACAGAGTCAAAAGCTTTTTTATAATCGATGAAACAGGTATGGAGGTTCCTGTGTTCTTTTCTAGTTTGCTCCATGATCACACTATCAATTATTAGTTGTTCTTTGCAACCTTGGCTTTGTTTTCTACATCCTTTCTGTTCTTCGGTCAGGATGTTGTTTTGAGTAAGGTGCTGTTCAATCCTTTTGCCTATTGTTGCGGTGATGATCTTGTACAAGGTGGGGAGACAAGTGATCGGACGGTAATTGGCAGGGTTCTTGGTGTCTGCGTTTTTTGGTTTTATATATGTTACTCCTTGTGTGAGGAATTTGGGTAGCCTGTTGGGTTGGAGTATGGCTTTATTGATTTGGTCTGTGAGCATTTCATATGTTGCACTGAATTGTTTGTACCAGAAATTCTGCACGTTGTCTACGCCCGGGCACTTCCAATTGTGGGTGTGTTTTATTGTTTCGGCTATTTCCTGTGGTGTAAGAATTACGTCTCCCTGTTCCGGTATGTGTTGTTGTTTTTCCTCTTCTTGTCTAATCCATGGAGCGTTTTCATTATGGGTTTTGGGCTCTGACCATAAGCTTCCCCAGAAGTCGGTTAGCTCTTTTCTACTTGGAGGTTCTATTGTTATCTGATTATTTGATGTGATCTTTTGGTAGAACTGCCTCTCACTTTTCTGAAAAAGGTTGTTAGTATCCTTTCTGTCGTTGGACTCATTATATCTGCGGAGTCTAGCTGCGTAGACTGCAAGTTTCTGTTTCAGCGTATCGTATATTTCGGATATTGTTTGTTGTGGTGATCTAGATTTGAGTCTACTTATTGTTGTTTGGATGCGTTTCGAGAGGTTGTTCTTGTGGATATATTGACTGACGTGTGCGAGGTCTTTTCTGATTGTGCTAATTTTATTTTCGATTCTAATTTGCCATTTAGGTTTAGATCTTTTGCTTGTGTGGTCTTTCGATCGTTTTGGAAGTTTTTGGCCGTTAACTATGAGGGTGGTTGCTGCAGCAGCATATATAACAGTATGGATGTCTTCTAGGTTACTGAACTTTGTTAAGAATTGTGGTATTATGTTGGAATTTACTGTCTGTAATATTTGTCGAGTGTTGCTTTTAAAAATCAGTCTAGGCAAGGGATCTCGTAGTGTAGGATTTGTGCCACACCATTTGTTATATTGTGTGTTCATCACTTGTTCTGTAGATTGTGTGATACAAGGTGGTGGCGTAACGTTTTGGCTTTGTGTGGCTGTGGAAGGTAAGTTAATGGATGTTTGGTCTGGTGTATCTGGTATGTGCTCATGTTCTGACTCCACATCTAAGTGTATGCTGGTGTTATTGGTTGTATCTGTGTTTGGAGTCTGGTTACTTCCGGTATGATTATTTTGTCTTTCTGTGATCGATTCATCGGCTAACGAATCATTTGGTGTGACAGTATTTATTTCATTGGATACAAGGCTCTTTATAGCTTGTAGTTCTTGTGGGGTAAGACGGTTGTTTTTTGTTATGACTCGTTTTTGATCAATAAGTCTTTGTTCGGTTACACGTGTTGAGAGGTGTGGGTATTGTGCTGTAAACAGCCTATACAGCTCATGTCTGTAGCCTGTAGAGATGGTTTCAAGTCTTGTGGCGGTATAGTAACAGTGCATTACATATTTGTTCATCTCAGTAGTCCACTGTAAGCGCTGTCTTGGTTTACCAGCTTTGGTGGTTGCCGGCTGTACCGGCAAAACATCCGCAGTTGGATTGTGTGCTATTGGTTGTTGTGTTTGGCTTTGTGGTTCAGGTGAGTTTAATCGACGTACCCTAGGCCGTCGTTGGTTGTTTGAAAAACTAACTTTATCCATCGCGTTCCCACGAGTAGGGACGATCTAAATATCGCTCTCCCGGGTGACGCCCATTCCAGGAGAGAGGGGACTTATATTTACTCCGAAGTTGGCCCAAGGTGCTCCGGAGGATTTGCGACTTTACTGTCGGGTTTTGTTGAGGCTTTCTCCTCACGGGCCGGCCGGTTAAGGCAAGCCCCCCGGTTGCGTATCCCTCACAACGTTCCCCAGCCACGCCTTGCGGAGGTCGTTGAAGTGTGGGGCGCAATAACGGTGTGTGACAGAAGAACCGGCGCTCAGCCCTCTGTGGCATTTCTCCCCGGATTCGCCACATCCCTATCTGACCGAGGCCAGGATAGCTTGGGGGAAGGAGCTTTGTGCTTGGTGGGGTATGTAAAACTACCAAGCCCACAGCTTGCTGAGTGTGCTAGCCTTGGTTGAAATGACCTTTTAATCTCGAGCCCTGCCGGCATGACAACTCCGGGTGGTATCAAAGCCTCCGATGAACCATCAACCGACATAGCTTGACCATCAAAAGGTCACTTTCTAAGCCCCCAAACGAGCGTCAACGTTCTAGCACCTGATGGGGGATATTATTATTAATAAGTTTAAAGCAAAAAAGTGCAGCCCGGGCTCCGACACACCGGGCTGCTGTTCCATTACCCAATGACTACTCCTCACACCGTGAGGTGAGCAATCACTGGGTCCGCGAATCGTGCGCCCTAAGTAGACGAAGGGACCCAAGGATGACTGCCTTCTGCATTCTGGCGGCTAAGATGTGCGCCGCCGCACGGCACACCGGTACTTTGCGCAGTGCAGAGAGCAGCGTATTCCTCATTCCCCCTAGGGATCCAATGACCATAACCAGCAGACTTACAGTGTAGTCTGGCCAGAGCCTGCGAAGTTGTCCGAGCAACTCCTGATATTTGGTCCGCTTTTCCTCCTCCTTAGAGACGATGTTCACCTCGGCAGGCGCCGAAAACTCAATAACGAACATCGTCTTCTGTTGGTGGTCGAGAAGGACTATGTCGGGCTTGTTTGCCTGTACAAGCTCGAGCGTGGGGAACGAGTAGTTCCAGTAAATCCGGCATCTCTCGTTCTCCACAACGGACTCTATATCCCCTGGAGCGTATGGCAGCACCGGTGTCTCATCGATACCGTATGAGTGCCTCAAATGATAGTAGAGCACTCGTAGAGCCGCGTTGTGCCGATGGACGTAAGCCGTCCCAGCGTACGTCTTACACGCCGACAAGAGATGCATAAGCGTCTCTGGCGCCTGTCGGCAAGCTCTACAAAGGGTGTCGGGTACATCTAGACCCATAACCCTTTTACGGTACACCAAGGTGTTGAAGACACCGTCTTGGCAAGCCATTATAAAGCCCTCAGTCTCCGACTTCAACCCACTAGACCTTAGGAAAGAGAAGGTCAACTGCTCAGACAAGCCATGCTCTTCCAGATGTTTGTAGAAGATTCCATGCATTGGCTTATCTTTATGAAGTCTTAAAAGGAAGTCGACTTCGGCAGTTTTAAGGTGGGATTTTAATTCTGCGGGAGCAAGTTCCGTAATGGACTGCTGACACCTCCGCTTGAAGTCGAGTGTGAGGCTGAGCTCCTCGGCTGCTCGTTTCGCTGCGCTAAAAAGAAAGGCTCCTTTTCCCGCATTCTCGTGCTCTCGCACAAAGCGGATCAGGGGATCGGTGCTGTTCGTTACATAGCAGGCAGTGGCCAGTACTACTCTGTTGTGCAGACGCTCCAAACTCAATAGTCCACGCCCTCCCAGGTGTCGCGGGAGGTATATTCGCGGGACAGAGGACTTAGGATGCAGGCTTCTCTCCATATTCATCCTTTTGCGGGTCTTCGTGTCGATTTCCTTCAGCTCGTTCACTTTCCAGTGTATAGCACCAAAGGTGTATAATAACAATGGGACCGCAAGCATGTTTGTGGCAGCGACTTTGTTCTTGCCGGACAGTTCTGACGACCAGATCTGCCGGAGTCGGTGCAAATACTTGCGGCGGAGACACTCTTTAACCAATGCTGCCTCTTGGATATGACGCTGCGCCACTCCAAGGTAGGTATAAGTATCTCCGGCATGCAGTTGTCGCAAGATGCTCCCATCAACGAGCTGTTCCTCATCTCCACTATCTACGCTTCGTCCTTTCTTGAGATGAACCAATGCACATTTGTCTGTCCCGAACTCCATTCCGATAGCATGACTGTACTCCTGCACCACCCTCAGCGATTGTTGTAGTTCGCGTTGGCCGAAGGCATAAAGTTTTAGGTCATCCATATAAAACAGATGGGTGACCTTGTGCCTCCGGTTATTGGGCGTGCCACAGCTGTATCCTTTAGTATTTCTCAGCGCTATGGACAGAGGCAAAAGTGAGATGCAAAAGAGCAAGGGACTCAAGGAGTCTCCTTGGAAGACACCTCTTTTCAATGACACCAACTCTGTCTGAACCCGAGTTTCACCTGATGTTATGGTAAACCGGGTCTTCCAGAGTGGCATCAGTTGTTTGATGCATCCCACTATCTGATTATCCACCGAAAGACATTCCAACAGCCGCACAATGAGGTCATGAGACGTGCTGTCGAATGCCTTGCGATAGTCAATCCAGGCCATAGAAAGGTTTCGCTTGTACTGCACAGAGTCCTGCGTGACACATCGGTCAATCAACAGGTTCTCCTTGCAGCCAGCTACTCCTTTCTTTGACCCTCTCTGTTCATACACGTCGAGAAATACAGGATTCACAGCTTGAAGGATACGCATGTACAAGATTCTGGTGAAGAGCTTGTAACACGCGTTCAGACATGTTATTGGCCTGTAGTTTTTGGGATCAGACAAATCTCCGGTCTTCGGGAGAAGCACGGTTCGACCCTCGACAAACCAAGCCGGAATTGGCTGCTCCTGATTTAGCCACGAGTTAAAAACTCTAGCTAAATGCCGGGGAATTTTTTCCACCAGTAGGTGTTTATGCCATCCGGGCCAGGAGCTGCGAAATTCTTTGCGCCTCGTAAGGCGTCAAGAATTTCTTCCGTGTTTATCGGGTGACGCAGTACATTCAAGTTAGGAGTCCTCCTACAAACAGACTCGAACTGCGCCAAGGCCGGAGTGTCTGCTGAGAGAGGTTTGGGTTGTTCGTAAATGTGCCTCCAAAAGGCCTCCACGCGATCAGCAGTTGGCGGCTGCTCTATGGCTGGAGGCGGCTGTTGGAAAAGGCGAGAAGGTCTTTCGTAGAACATTCTGTTCTGCTCCAGACCTCTCGCCCGCGCCACCAACGATCGCTTCGCAGCGATTAGCATCCGTATCCTGTCAAGACAGTGTTGCTTGACAACAACCAGTACCGCTTGACTGAGTGTATGATGGTCGCGCCTCAACCCGTAGGCTATCTGGCGCACTCGGCGCGTAAAAGGCTTCCCAGCCGCTCTATATTCCATCACACACTGGATACGGGATGCTTCCTGGCGAGCCAACTGGATTTTCGCTTCCATTTGGCGCACCCGTCTCTGTGCTCTCTCAACAGGAGAGTCTCTCACTCTCCCCTGTCTAGCTAGCCTCAGAGCCGCAGCGTAAATTTCGCAATTGATGCTCCAAATGTCAGAGGCCGCCGATAGACGTTCACCAACAACCTCATCCTCTCTCTTTAAATCTGCCAGCTTCAAGGACCTTCCGTTGTTATGTAAGGCCCTTCGGTCTCTGAAATCCCCAGGTGAGACGACTTGGTCGATTTCCCTCTCAGCGGGCCTTACCGGCGAACTTTCAGCCTGGTTAACAGGCTTTCCGTCCGCCGAAGGGGCAGGCTGAGCTGGAGCACGAACATATCCCTGCCTCCGGAGGTACGATACATAATCTCGCAGATTCTGAGAGGTAAGCGTGCTATGCTCTGGGTGCATTTCACACCACCTCTCACACATGCGGGACATGTATCCCCTACGGCGCGGGCTACTGCTCTCGTAGCAGCTCAGCAGGTCATCCTTGAGCTCCGTCGTCCACCTAAAACGGTCCATGTCATTGCGGGGGTCGTCAACAGGGCGATTCGAAGCACCGCCACCTTGCCCAACGCCGGCTTCCGAAACCGGCTCGGTGTGGGTGCTTTTCTTGCGGGGTGGTCGAACCCGAAGATAGGGCCCGTCAGGTGGTTGGCCTTAGGGCCCCCAGACGACATTTCCGGAGGCAGCCGTCCAAATTGCCTCCTGAGGATGCACCTGTGAAGGTTGCCGGCTGGATTACATCCTTGGGCTTCGGTATACCCTGCGGTGTCGCCACGCACCGGATAGCCTACTGATGTTGGGTGGCTTCCTGCGGGTGTGTTATCAGCCGCCCCTAACATGGAGTCAGACGCTGTCGGAGTACCGCTCCTCACATGGAGATCCGTCGTGTCCTAGTTATCGAGGAATAGCCGATCCTCTGGATGCAGACGCTATTCCTCCGTGCTAGTTTTGGTCCGCCCCGGGTATTTGATTTCCCCGGTACCACCCATATCTGGGAGGCGTTCCCCTATCCGCCACCTTGGGGAGGCGCCACTAAGGGGATCTAGCAACCCCTCGCGGGTTGCTAGATCCCCTTATTATATTATTATTATTTACAGTGTTTAAAACAAAAAAGTGCAGCCCGGGCTCCGACACACCGGGCTGCTGTTCCATTACCCAATGACTACTCCTCACACCGTG
This sequence comes from Callosobruchus maculatus, assembly GCA_951848785.1. Classification (NCBI taxonomy): domain Eukaryota; kingdom Metazoa; phylum Arthropoda; class Insecta; order Coleoptera; family Chrysomelidae; genus Callosobruchus; species Callosobruchus maculatus. The sequence continues at coordinate 12,508,433 of CATOUR010000054.1, read as the reverse complement.
AGGTGAGCAATCATTGGGTCCGCGAATCGTGCGCCCTAAGTAGACGAAGGGACCCAAGGATGACTGCCTTCTGCATTCTGGCGGCTAAGATGTGCGCCGCCGCACGACACACCGGTATTTTGCGCAGTGCAGAGAGCAGCGTATTCCTCATTCCACCTAGGGATCCAATGACCATAACCAGCAGACTTACAGTGTAGTCTGGCCAGAGCCTGCGAAGTTGTCCGAGCAACTCCTGATATTTGGTCCGCTTTTCCTCCTCCTTAGAGACGATGTTCACTTCGGCAGGCGCCGAAAACTCAATAACGAACATCGTCTTCTGTTGGTGGTCGAGAAGGACTATGTCGGGCTTGTTTGCCTGTACAAGCTCGAGCGTGGGGAACGAGTAGTTCCAGTAAATCCGGCATCTGTCATTCTCCACAACGGACTCTATATCCCCTGGAGCGTATGGCAGCACCGGTGTCTCATCGATACCGTATGAGTGCCTTAAATGATAGTAGAGCACTCGTAGAGCCGCGTTGTGCCGATGGACGTAAGCCGTCCCAGCGTACGTCTTACACGCCGACAAGAGATGCATAAGCGTCTCTGGCGCCTGTCGGCAAGCTCTACAATGGGTGTCGGGTACAACTACACCCATAACCCTTCTACGGTATACCAAGGTGTTGAAGACACCGTCTTGGCAAGCCATTATAAAGCCCTCAGTCTCCGACTTCAACCCACTAGACCATAGGAAAGAGAAGGTCAACTGCTCAGACAAGCCATGCTCTTCTAGATGTTTGTAGAAGATTCCATGCATTGGCTTATCCTTATGAAGTCTTAAGAGGAAGTCGACTTCGGCAGTTTTAAGGTGGGCTTTTAATTCTGCGGGAGCAAGTTCCGTAATGGACTGCTGACACCTCCGCTTGAAGTCGAGTGTGAGGCTGAGCTCCTCGGCTGCTCGTTTCGCTGCGCTAAAAAGAAAGGCTCCTTTTCCCGCATTCTCGTGCTCTCGCACGAAGCGGATCAGGGGATCGGTGCTGTTCGTTACATAGCAGGCAGTGGCCAGTACTACTCTGTTGTGCAGACGCTCCAAACTCAATAGTCCACGCCCTCCCAGGTGTCGCGGGAGGTATATTCGCGGGACAGAGGACTTAGGATGCAGGCTTCTCTCCATATTCATCCTTTTGCGGGTCTTCGTGTCGATTTCCTTCAGCTCGTTCACTTTCCAGTGTATAGCACCAAAGGTGTATAATAACAATGGGACCGCAAGCATGTTTGTGGCAGCGACTTTGTTCTTGCCGGACAGTTCTGACGACCAGATCTGCCGGAGTCGGTGCAAATACTTGCGGCGGAGACACTCTTTAACCAATGTTGCCTCTTGGACATGACGCTGCGCCACTCCAAGGTAGGTATAAGTGTCTCCGGCATGCAGTTGTCGCAAGATGCTCCCATCAACGAGCTGTTCCTCATCTCCACTATCTCCGCTTCGTCCTTTCTTGAGATGAACCAATGCACATTTGTCTGTCCCGAACTCCATTCCGATAGCATGACTGTACTCCTGCACCACCCTCAGCGATTGTTGTAGTTCGCGTTGGCCGGAGGCATAAAGTTTTAGGTCATCCATATAAAACAGATGGGTGACCTTGTGCCTCCGGTTATTGGGCGTGCCACAGCTGTATCCTTTAGTATTTCTCAGCGCTATGGACAGAGGCAAAAGTGAGATGCAAAAGAGCAAGGGACTCAAGGAGTCTCCTTGGAAGACACCTCTTTTCAATGACACCAACTCTGTCTGAACCCGAGTTTCACCTGATGTTATGGTGAACCGGGTCTTCCAGAGTGGCATCAGTTGTTTGATGCACCCCACTATCTGATTATCCACCGAAAGACATTCCAACAGCCGCAAAATGAGCTCATGAGACGTGCTGTCGAATGCCTTGCGATAGTCAATCCAGGCCATAGAAATGTTTCGCTTGTACTGCACAGAGTCCTGCGTGACACATCGGTCAATCAACAGGTTCTCCTTGCAGCCAGCTACTCCTTTCTTTGACCCTCTCTGTTCATACACGTCGAGAAATACAGGATTCACAGCTTGAAGGATACGCATGTACAAGATTCTGGTGAAGAGCTTGTAACACGCGTTCAGACATGTTATTGGCCTGTAGTTTTTGGGATCAGACAAATCTCCGGTCTTCGGGAGAAGCACGGTTCGACCCTCGACAAACCAAGCCGGAATTGGCTGCTCCTGATTTAGCCAAGAGTTAAAAACTCTAGCTAAATGCCGGTGGCAACTGGGGAATTTTTTCCACCAGTAGGTGTTTATGCCATCCGGGCCAGGGGCTGCGAAATTCTTTGCGCCTCGTAAGGCGTCAAGAATTTCTTCCGTGTTTATCGGGTGACGCAGTACATTCAAGTTAGGAGTCCTCCTACAAACGGACTCAAACTGCGCCAAGGCCGGAGTGTCTGCTGAGAGAGGTTTGGGTTGTTCGTAAATGTCCCTCCAAAAGGCCTCCACGCGATCAGCAGTTGGCGGCTGCTCTATGGCTGGAGGCGGCTGTTGGAAAAGGCGAGAAGGTCTTTCGTAGAACATTCTGTTCTGCTCCAGACCTCTCGCCCGCGCCACCAACGATCGCTTAGCAGCGATTAGCATCCGTATCCTGTCAAGACAGTGTTGCTTGACAACAACCAGTACCGCTTGACTGAGTGTATGATGGTCGCGCCTCAACCCGTAGGCTATCTGGCGCACTCGGCGCGTAAAAGGCTTCCCAGCCGCTCTATATTCCATCACACACTGGATACGGGATGCTTCCTGGCGAGCCAACTGGATTTTCGCTTCCATTTGGCGCACCCGTCTCTGTGCTCTCTCAACAGGAGAGTCTCTCACTCTCCCCTGTCTAGCTAGCCTCAGAGCCGCAGCGTAAATTTCGCAATTGACGCTCCAAATGTCAGAGGCCTCCGATAGACGTTCACCCACAACCTCATCCTCTCTCTTCAAATCTGCCAGCTTCAAGGACCTTCCGTTGTTATGCAAGGCCCTTCGGTCTCTGAAATCCCCAGGTGAGACGACTGGGTCGATTTCCCTCTCAGCGGGCCTTACCGGTGAACTTTCAGCCTGGTTAACAGGCCTTCCGTCCGCCGAAGGGGCAGGCTGAGCTGGAGCACGAACATATCCCTGCCTCCGGAGGTAAGATACATAATCTCGCAAATTCTGAGAGGTAAGCGTGCTATGCTCTGGGTGCATTTCACACCACCTCTCACACATGCGGGACATGTATCCCCTACGGCGCGGGCTACTGCTCTCGTAGCAGCTCAGTAGGTCATCCTTGAGCTCCGTCGTCCACCTAAAACGGTCCATGTCATTGCGGGGGTCGTCGTTATTATTATTATTTTTTTTTTTTTTTTTCAAAAAACAAAAAGTGCAGCCCGGGCTCCGACACACCGAGCTGCTGTTCCATTACCCAATGACTACTCCTCACACCGTGAGGTGAGCAATCATTGGGTCCGCGAATCGTGCGCCCTAAGTAGACGAAGGGACCCAAGGATGACTGCCTTCTGCATTCTGGCGGCTAAGATGTGCGCCGCCGCACGACACACCGGTATTTTGCGCAGTGCAGAGAGCAGCGTATTCCTCATTCCACCTAGGGATCCAATGACCATAACCAGCAGACTTACAGTGTAGTCTGGCCAGAGCCTGCGAAGTTGTCCGAGCAACTCCTGATATTTGGTCCGCTTTTCTTCCTCCTTAGAGACGATGTTCACTTCGGCAGGCGCCGAAAACTCAATAACGAACATCGTCTTCTGTTGGTGGTCGAGAAGGACTATGTCGGGCTTGTTTGCCTGTACAAGCTCGAGCGTGGGGAACGAGTAGTTCCAGTAAATCCGGCATCTCTCGTTCTCCACAACGGACTCTATATCCCCTGGAGCGTATGGCAGCACCGGTGTCTCATCGATACCGTATGAGTGCCTTAAATGATAGTAGAGCACTCGTAGAGCCGCGTTGTGCCGATGGACGTAAGCCGTCCCAGCGTACGTCTTACACGCCGACAAGAGATGCATAAGCGTCTCTGGCGCCTGTCGGCAAGCTCTACAATGGGTGTCGGGTACAACTACACCCATAACCCTTCTACGGTATACCAAGGTGTTGAAGACACCGTCTTGGCAAGCCATTATAAAGCCCTCAGTCTCCGACTTCAACCCACTAGACCTTAGGAAAGAGAAGGTCAACTGCTCAGACAAGCCATGCTCTTCTAGATGTTTGTAGAAGATTCCATGCATTGGCTTATCCTTATGAAGTCTTAAGAGGAAGTCGACTTCGGCAGTTTTAAGGTGGGCTTTTAATTCTGCGGGAGCAAGTTCCGTAATGGACTGCTGACACCTCCGCTTGAAGTCGAGTGTGAGGCTGAGCTCCTCGGCTGCTCGTTTCGCTGCGCTAAAAAGAAAGGCTCCTTTTCCCGCATTCTCGTGCTCTCGCACGAAGCGGATCAGGGGATCGGTGCTGTTCGTTACATAGCAGGCAGTGGCCAGTACTACTCTGTTGTGCAGACGCTCCAAACTCAATAGTCCACGCCCTCCCAGGTGTCGCGGGAGGTATATTCGCGGGACAGAGGACTTAGGATGCAGGCTTCTCTCCATATTCATCCTTTTGCGGGTCTTCGTGTCGATTTCCTTCAGCTCGTTCACTTTCCAGTGTATAGCACCAAAGGTGTATAATAACAATGGGACCGCAAGCATGTTTGTGGCAGCGACTTTGTTCTTGCCGGACAGTTCTGACGACCAGATCTGCCGGAGTCGGTGCAAATACTTGCGGCGGAGACACTCTTTAACCAATGTTGCCTCTTGGACATGACGCTGCGCCACTCCAAGGTAGGTATAAGTGTCTCCGGCATGCAGTTGTCGCAAGATGCTCCCATCAACGAGCTGTTCCTCATCTCCACTATATCCGCTTCGTCCTTTCTTGAGATGAACCAATGCACATTTGTCTGTCCCGAACTCCATTCCGATAGCATGACTGTACTCCTGCACCACCCTCAGCGATTGTTGTAGTTCGCGTTGGCCGGAGGCATAAAGTTTTAGGTCATCCATATAAAACAGATGGGTGACCTTGTGCCTCCGGTTATTGGGCGTGCCACAGCTGTATCCTTTAGTATTTCTCAGCGCTATGGACAGAGGCAAAAGTGAGATGCAAAAGAGCAAGGGACTCAAGGAGTCTCCTTGGAAGACACCTCTTTTCAATGACACCAACTCTGTCTGAACCCGAGTTTCACCTGATGTTATGTTGAACCGGGTCTTCCAGAGTGGCATCAGTTGTTTGATGCACCCCACTATCTGATTATCCACCGAAAGACATTCCAACAGCCGCAAAATGAGCTCATGAGACGTGCTGTCGAATGCCTTGCGATAGTCAATCCAGGCCATAGAAAGGTTTCGCTTGTACTGCACAGAGTCCTGCGTGACACATCGGTCAATCAACAGGTTCTCCTTGCAGCCAGCTACTCCTTTCTTTGACCCTCTCTGTTCATACACGTCGAGAAATACAGGATTCACAGCTTGAAGGATACGCATGTACAAGATTCTGGTGAAGAGCTTGTAACACGCGTTCAGACATGTTATTGGCCTGTAGTTTTTGGGATCAGACAAATCTCCGGTCTTCGGGAGAAGCACGGTTCGACCCTCGACAAACCAAGCCGGAATTGGCTGCTCCTGATTTAGCCAAGAGTTAAAAACTCTAGCTAAATGCCGGTGGCAACTAGGGAATTTTTTCCACCAGTAGGTGTTTATGCCATCCGGGCCAGGAGCTGCGAAATTCTTTGTGCCTCGTAAGGCGTCAAGAATTTCTTCCGTGTTTATCGGGTGACGCAGTACATTCAAGTTAGGAGTCCTCCTACAAACGGACTCAAACTGCGCCAAGGCCGGAGTGTCTGCTGAGAGAGGTTTGGGTTGTTCGTAAATGTCCCTCCAAAAGGCCTCCACGCGATCAGCAGTTGGCGGCTGCTCTATGGCTGGAGGCGGCTGTTGGAAAAGGCGAGAAGGTCTTTCGTAGAACATTCTGTTCTGCTCCAGACCTCTCGCCCGCGCCACCAACGATCGCTTAGCAGCGATTAGCATCCGTATCCTGTCAAGACAGTGTTGCTTGACAACAACCAGTACCGCTTGACTGAGTGTATGATGGTCGCGCCTCAACCCGTAGGCTATCTGGCGCACTCGGCGCGTAAAAGGCTTCCCAGCCGCTCTATATTCCATCACACACTGGATACGGGATGCTTCCTGGCGAGCCAACTGGATTTTCGCTTCCATTTGGCGCACCCGTCTCTGTGCTCTCTCAACAGGAGAGTCTCTCACTCTCCCCTGTCTAGCTAGCCTCAGAGCCGCAGCGTAAATTTCGCAATTGATGCTCCAAATGTCAGAGGCCTCCGATAGACGTTCACCCACAACCTCATCCTCTCTCTTCAAATCTGCCAGCTTCAAGGACCTTCCGTTGTTATGCAAGGCCCTTCGGTCTCTGAAATCCCCAGGTGAGACGACTGGGTCGATTTCCCTCTCAGCGGGCCTTACCGGTGAACTTTCAGCCTGGTTAACAGGCCTTCCGTCCGCCGAAGGGGCAGGCTGAGCTGGAGCACGAACATATCCCTGCCTCCGGAGGTAAGATACATAATCTCGCAAATTCTGAGAGGTGAGCGTGCTATGCTCTGGGTGCATTTCACACCACCTCTCACACATGCGGGACATGTATCCCCTACGGCGCGGGCTACTGCTCTCGTAGCAGCTCAGTAGGTCATCCTTGAGCTCCGTCGTCCACCTAAAACGGTCCATGTCATTGCGGGGGTCGTCAACAGGGCGATTCGAAGCACCGCCACCTTGCCCAACGCCGGCTTCCGAAACCGGCTCGGTGTGGGTGCTTTTCTTCCGGGGTGGTCGAACCCGAAGATAGGGCCCGTCAGGTGGTTGGCCTTAGGGCCCCCAGACGACATTTCCGGAGGCAGCCGTCCAAATTGCCTCCTGAGGATGCACCTGCGAAGGTTGCCGGCTGGATTACATCCTTGGGCTTCGGTATACCCTGCGGTGTCGCCACGCACCGGATAGCCTACTGATGTTGGGTGGCTTCCTGCGGGTGTATTATCAGCCGCCCCTAACATGGAGTCAGACGCTGTCGGAGTACCGCTCCTCACATGGAGATCCGTCGTGTCCCAATTGTGGAGGAATAGCCGATCCTCTGGATGCAGACGCTATTCCACCGTGCTAGTTTTGGTCCGCCCCGGGTATTTGATTTCCCCGGTACCACCCATATCTGGGAGGCGTTCCCCTATCCGCCACCTTGGGGAGGCGCCACTGAGGGGATCTAGCAACCCCTCGCGGTTATTATGTGAAAAACAAAAAAGTGCAGCTCGGGCTCCGACACACCGAGCTGCTGTTCCATTACCCAATGACTACTCCTCACACCGTGAGGTGAGCAATCACTGGGTCCGCGAATCGTGCGCCCTAAGTAGACGAAGGGACCCAAGGATGACTGCCTTCTGCATTCTGGCGGCTAAGATGTGCGCCGCCGCACGGCACACCGGTATTTTGCGCAGTGCAGAGAGCAGCGTATTCCTCATTCCACCTAGGGATCCAATGACCATAACCAGCAGACTTACAGTGTAGTCTGGCCAGAGCCTGCGAAGTTGTCCGAGCAACTCCTGATATTTGGTCCGCTTTTCCTCCTCCTTAGAGACGATGTTCACCTCGGCAGGCGCCGAAAACTCAATAACGAACATCGTCTTCTGTTGGTGGTCGAGAAGGACTATGTCGGGCTTGTTTGCCTGTACAAGCTCGAGCGTGGGGAACGAGTAGTTCCAGTAAATCCGGCATCTCTCGTTCTCCACAACGGACTCTATATCCCCTGGAGCGTATGGCAGCACCGGTGTCTCATCGATACCGTAAGAGTGCCTCAAATGATAGTAGAGCACTCGTAGAGCCGCGTTGTGCCGATGGACGTAAGCCGTCCCAGCGTACGTCTTACACGCCGACAAGAGATGCATAAGCGTCTCTGGCGCCTGTCGGCAAGCTCTACAAAGGGTGTCGGGTACATCTACACCCATAACCCTTTTACGGTACACCAAGGTGTTGAAGACACCGTCTTGGCAAGCCATTATAAAGCCCTCAGTCTCCGACTTCAACCCACTAGACCTTAGGAAAGAGAAGGTCAACTGCTCAGACAAGCCATGCTCTTCCAGATGTTTGTAGAAGATTCCATGCATTGGCTTATCTTTATGAAGTCTTAAAAGGAAGTCGACTTCGGCAGTTTTAAGGTGGGATTTTAATTCTGCGGGAGCAAGTTCCGTAATGGACTGCTGACACCTCCGCTTGAAGTCGAGTGTGAGGCTGAGCTCCTCGGCTGCTCGTTTCGCTGCGCTAAAAAGAAAGGCTCCTTTTCCCGCATTCTCGTGCTCTCGCACAAAGCGGATCAGGGGATCGGTGCTGTTCGTTACATAGCAGGCAGTGGCCAGTACTACTCTGTTGTGCAGACGCTCCAAACTCAATAGTCCACGCCCTCCCAGGTGTCGCGGGAGGTATATTCGCGGGACAGAGGACTTAGGATGCAGGCTTCTCTCCATATTCATCCTTTTGCGGGTCTTCGTGTCGATTTCCTTCAGCTCGTTCACTTTCCAGTGTATAGCACCAAAGGTGTATAATAACAATGGGACCGCAAGCATGTTAGTGGCAGCGACTTTGTTCTTGCCGGACAGTTCTGACGACCAGATCTGCCGGAGTCGGTGCAAATACTTGCGGCGGAGACACTCTTTAACCAATGCTGCCTCTTGGACATGACGTTGCGCCACTCCAAGGTAGGTATAAGTATCTCCGGCATGCAGCTGTCGCAAGATGCTCCCATCAACGAGCTGTTCCTCATCTCCACTATCTCCGCTTCGTCCTTTCTTGAGATGAACCAATGCACATTTGTCTGTCCCGAACTCCATTCCGATAGCATGACTGTACTCCTGCACCACCTTCAGCGATTGTTGTTCGCGTTGGCCGGAGGCATAAAGTTTTAGGTCATCCATATAAAACAGATGGGTGACCTTGTGCCTCCGGTTATTGGGCGTGCCACAGCTGTATCCTTTAGTATTTCTCAGCGCTATGGACAGAGGCAAAAGTGAGATGCAAAAGAGCAAGGGACTCAAGGAGTCTCCTTGGAAGACACCTCTTTTCAATGACACCAACTCTGTCTGAACCCGAGTTTCACCTGATGTTATAGTGAACCGGGTCTTCCAGAGTGGCATCAGTTGTTTGATGCATCCCACTATCTGATTATCCACCGAAAGGCATTCCAACAGCCGCACAATGAGCTCATGAGACGTGCTGTCGAATGCCTTGCGATAGTCAATCCAGGCCATAGAAAGGTTTCGCTTGTACTGCACGGAGTCCTGCGTGACACATCGGTCAATCAACAAGTTCTCCTTGCAGCCAGCTACTCCTTTCTTTGACCCTCTCTGTTCATACACGTCGAGAAATACAGGATTCACAGCTTGAAGGAGACGCATGTACAAGATTCTGGTGAAGAGCTTGTAACATGCGTTCAGACATGTTATTGGCCTGTAGTTTTTGGGATCAGACAAATCTCCGGTCTTCGGGAGAAGCACGGTTCGACCCTCGACAAACCAAGCCGGAATTGGCTGCTCCTGATTTAGCCACGAGTTAAAAACTCTAGCTAAATGCCGGTGGCAACTGGGGAATTTTTTCCACCAGTAGGTGTTTATGCCATCCGGGCCAGGAGCTGCGAAATTCTTTGCGCCTCGTAAGGCGTCAAGAATTTCTTCCGTGTTTATCGGGTGACGCAGTTCATTCAAGTTAGGAGTCCTCCTACAAACGGACTCGAACTGCGCCAAGGCCGGAGTGTCTGCTGAGAGAGGTTTATTATTATTATTATTATTATTAATATTATTTGACTAAGTTGCGATGACCTTGGGTATGGTAATGGTGACATTGTACAGTAGAGTGCTTTGATTTTTACAGTTCAAAGTTCCAAGGGCGTAGCCAGGTATGGGCAGGGGGGGGGGTACAGGTGCCACTCCCCTAGCAGGCTATGGGTAACCACATACGAGTACGATCGAATCGAAAAATTTAGCTAGGAGTTCTATAGTAAATAGTTGAAAGGAGATAGTTGATTAACCTTGTGTGAGTTACATTGGTTTGATAGCCAAAGATTCAGGCATATTGGAACCTGTTACACTCAAACACTATCGACATGGGCACATGCATACATAATATCAAAAGGATCAGAAGGATAAAGGAGCCGGTCTGAGTCTCCAGGAGATTTTTGGAAGCAATCGGTTCTTCTTCTTTGTTTAGATTCCCTTATACCTTATATCCACACCGAAGCAGTATTTTGCTGATAAATATTTACCTGCTTTTAGTCTGGTGACTCTACATCCCAGTGTAATGTTGGTTATGTCACTGAGTGATATTAAATAGAAGTCACACAATTTTTGCCAATACCACCTTTTGGAAGCTTTCAATAATGGAACCTGTGGCGGAACAAAGATGTGACAAGAGAAAACCTTAGGGGACTGGACCTTAAGGGAAGCAGACATACTCTTTTCCTCTTTTCCGTGTACACAGAAAGTTGGTACACAAAAATTAAGATAAAATTCCAAGTGAAATATTCATACGCTTTTGCAAAGAACCTCAAAATTTTCTACTAATATAAAAAATAACTGTTTTCCATAATAAACGTTTTTGTACCGTGCAACCTTTGGACTGAACTCTCAACACTTTGAAGAGCAATTAAAGAAAGGTCTTTTAATTACAAATAACGTCTCTTTCTGACCAAATCAACTATTGCTGACATTAACTTACACACTTATTTAAAAAAATGTCAAAACAATTCTTTGTGGGCGGGTTGACCCCCAAACCTCCCCTTCGCTACGCCCTTGATACTATTAATACCCCTGTCTGCCCCCCTAAATGAAATCCTAGCTACACCCTTGAAAAATTCAAGGATAGCTATAGAAGACAACGTCAGTATTTTAAAATTTTTAAAAGTTCTCTACAAGATGTTCCCTGCTAGATACTTGCTATACATCGAACTCCTCTCTTAGCTCAAAAATACGTTTTTGGCGGCACACGATACTCCTCGAAACATATAGTGTACCTTAGCCTTGAGAATATGTAGTCATGATTAACACCTAGGGGTAGATTTGGCGATATCATTGTTCTGAGATTTCTTATTAAATAACATAGAGAGCTGAGTTTTGTGCACATATCTTCACAATGTGCCTTCCAGTTGGAATTTTCGTTAGCTGATTCTTCAAGAAATATTATACAATTAGACTAGTTTTTACAGCATTGAGCAACAGCAGATTAGAGATTCTAGATTATTTTGTATAAGTGTTTCTGTAATTATGTTGTCTTACCAGAAATTGTAACTGTTGCATCGTCAGGGAAAAGGAATAAATCACAATCAAGTCCCTGACTGATATTAATACATAAAAGAAATAATATGGGTCCTGATATGGAGCTTTGAGGAACACCTACGTCAATATTTAAAGTTTCTGATCGCTTCATTTTATTACAACGAGTTGTCTTCTGTTACTTAAATAACTAGTGAGCCAGTGAAATCTCAGTGGCCTAGTGAGTGGGGGAGCTGACTAGGCAAGTTTTATGTGAATAATAGATAATTATGCTTGTCAGGTGGCTCTATCTGTTCAATTGTAGAAGCATATACCATTCATACTACGACTTCATCGATCACTTGTAATATGCATAGCGCCAAAAGTAAAGGATTGAATGGCTAGGATGCGCCTCAGCATGTCTGATACCAACTTGATAAACCACGTTTCTGCTGTATCGACTTCCTTTGCAAACCAACAGTTGCTGTATCGCAATATATCTTGTCGCGAAACGTATTGAGCCTCGTGAACCCTCTTCCGTAATACAGATAATATTTGCCCCCTCAATAATAATCTACAAAGTTCATGAATAAAACCTGCAGTATTCCACTCGTTACGTTTCCACCTCATGAATGTCTACATTACAAATTCAATGTAGATAACACACCTACAATGTCCGTCCACTGTTTTTTAAATAAACATCAAAAGTGACGTACCCTCCAACCCTAATTGTATAATTGCGGTGCGATAGTAATTTACATTTAATTTGAAGGGTAACGATGCCAGGGTTGGCTTTGCTTTATTTGCTAACAAATGACCACAGCAATGCTTAAACTTCATGCGTGATCCAGATCGTGATTTGATCGTTCAGAAAGATGTTTTAAGGATTATCCACCACATTTTTGACCTTTACAAAATTGTGACAGCACACTGCTCAGTGCTCAACCCATACCGCGCTATTATATCGCGATTGTAACAAATCCGTTACATGAGGTTAAGGAGCTTTGTAAGCTTGTAGAATGCATTCAAAATGCGAAAAAATCAAACCAAATAATTTTCTCCTCTTTTTTTAGACAAATGCTCGCGGAAACTGAAACTTCTTACTGAAATCAAGTTTATTTATTTGTACTAATCAGATCCAAATTTTCGTCCAAATAGGTAAAGATTGATTTACTATTTATGGCCGTAGGAAGGAATGGTGAATATTTATGACTTTTGTACTTGTACATCCATTTTAGATAACAGGTTATTATCGAATCAAGTATATAAACAACGCATGTGCGGGTATACGCTAATGACACGACAAGCGGCTGCACCCCACCGAGACAAGATCGCGACTATAGCGCGAAGTAAAGCGCGCCAATTTGTGACCATACAGGGTGATATTTTAGTACCGGCTCGGTCGATAACTTCACTACTGTAGGAGATAGCGAAAAAAGTTGTACATAAAAGTTGTAGCCACGGATATGCTCCTTGCTCAGAAAATATTTAGATTTATACAACGTGATCCATAACTACGTGTTGATGCAAACATTAATTTTTTTAAATGAGACATATTATCCCATATCCAAATTCTACTAATGATTTCCGTTCCTCCTATATAGGGTTACATTATGCAGTGTATTTCAAAAGTTATGACCATTTCTATATCCAAATCGCTGTCAAATGGACGTACTGAGTATCAAAAAGTGATCAATCAAAAATCATTTTTTTACACGGATGAATAAAAAATATTCTCTAGTTTTAAAATCGGCTATAAAAAACGCCCGCGACGCATATTCGTATACAGGGTGATGTAGAATGCAAAATCTATATTTTCTCTCTTTTTTTAAATGTAACCCCTAATATTTTATTCTACCAAAGAATTGCTTTTAATATGCTCTTTTATCTTCATATAGCACTTGTTATGGCTGCATTCATTAGTTTCTCAGATATTTCGATCTTTCTACAAACTTCAAACATACCTCCTATTTGTTTACTAAAATTTATTTATTTTGAGAAAATACTATCAGATTTTATTTTTGCTCAACAAACAACTCAAACATAAGGCCATAATAGGACTTGATCAAGTCAAAACACTGAATTAACGAGATACTATGGGTCAAGAGTGCTGAGGAAACAATTTTACAGACGTCATGCATAATTATCAAACAGGTAGGCTATGAAATATTAAACGGCACAGACCAAATAAAACGATTCTTCAATCTTTCAAACGCATTAGTTTTAGAGTGCCTCCGTTCTGGATATTGCTGTTTATAGTTGATACATTCTAGAGGCAAGTAGACAATTTCTCAAGGATTCTCCTACAAAATTGTTTCCTCAGCATACTTGACTTTATTATCTCGATACTTCAGGGTTTTGACTTCATCAAATACTATCATGACCTTATAATTTCGTAATTTGTTAAACAAAAAACAATTTCGATGGTACCTTCTCAAAATAAATAAATTTCAGTATACAAATAGAAGCTATATTTTAACCTCGATTTTAACTTTATCCAAAAATCGAAATATCTCGGAAACTAATGGACATAGGTACAACAAGTACCATACAAAGATGAAAGAGCCTATTGAAAGCAGTTCTTTGGTAAAATAAAATATTGGGGGTTACATTTGAAAAAAAAGAGAAAATCTGGATTTTGCATTCTACATCACCCTTTATGCGAATATGCATCGCGGGCTTTTTTTTATAGCCGATTTTAAAACTAGAGGATATTTTTAATCTTTCCATGTAAAAAAAATAATTTTTGATTCATTAATTTTTGATATACAGTACGTTCGTTTGACAGCGATTTGGATACAGAAATGGATAACTTTTGAAATACCCTGTATAATGTTATAATACCTTATATTGTGAGAAGAGAAATTATTAGTAGAATCTAAAAATGGGATAATATATAGGGTGTCTCATTTAAAAAGATGTATGTTTGCATCACGACGTAGTTATGGATAACCCTGTATAATTGAAAATACTTTCCGAGCAAGGAGCATATCCGTGGCTACAACATTTATGTACAACTTTTTTCGCTATTTTCTACAGTAGTTGAGTTATCGACCGCGCCAGTACTAAAAACTCACCCTGTATATTAACCCTTTGTCGATTGCAGTATGATTAACCAAAAAGAGCGCTGACAGACGTGCGATTGACCAAAAGTGGTGCTCGCCGCGGCGCGAGGGGTTATGTGGCTGTTTTTATAGTTGGAGCAAAGCTTGCTACGACTGGCCTATTTTTATAGTCGGAGGAAATTGCGCTGCCTAAAGATCAGGCAACTGGTTGCAGCAGTAATAGGTACTTGCACTGCATATAGACCTACTAAAAATTGTTTTTTTCCGCCTCAAGGGGGAACCGCCCCTGATTCACCGACAAACCATGATTATGAAGCCATTCAGCAACACACGAAGATCATTCGAAATATTGATATTTGCAACAGAAATTTGATCAGACCTGAAAGACAGATATAGTTCGGTATTCTCTGCGTAGGAATGGTTAAACACATGTTATATTAAGAGTTCTAAGGTTCAACATAATTATATAAAGTGAACAAAGCCGGTCCCAGGATGGGTCCTTGTGGAACGCCTTTCTGAACAAAAGCGGTCTGAAGAAATTAAATTGTCAACCTTTGGGCTCTATTTGATAAAATATCTATAGCTCTCAGATAATCATCACACATATCGGTTAATGTTGTGGCAATGCTCTGGTTATGTCTGAACCTATACTGAGTAGGATGTAAAAAATCCTGAATTTTTGCGATCTTAATTCTCCGTCACAAACGGTATCTGAAGTAACAGATTGCCATGCATTTGAAACTTGTCATTATAACAGTATTCTTGTTCTTAAAGTGCCATCTTCTTTTAGAAGGTTGGCTACAGCTTTAGCAAGACGTTCTCTATCTTTCGCAATCCTGAGTAGTGTCTGTGCATTTAGACTAGTCCAGTCTCTCATATCCTTGTCTCTGCCCAACCTCTTGTGTCCCAAATAGCTTGTCTTTCGTTTTTAGTTCTCAGATGACCCACTGAAGAGAGCAAGAGAGCTTATGCAGCATCTGTCTGTCTGTCCGTCCGTATATAAAAGATAGCCAAAACTACAGGTTCTAGAGAAAAACTAAATACAGATTCCCATTCAGTATGAAAAAACTAATCCGGGAAAAATCCGATTTTGTCAGTATTGCTATTTTTTTATTGGTACAACTTGATATCATGAATAATATTACAAAATGGTAATATGATATTAATGTTATAGTTTTGAGAAAACGAAATGAACAGGCTCCGTGGTGCAATGGTAAAGTCTCTGTTTTGTAATCCAAAGGTCCAGGGATTGATCCCCAAGCTAGATGACTTCTTTTTCTTATTATATTGGTGTTATAATTTGCACAATTTTGTTTAAACTCTATAACGTTTAGAACAATTATTGCTGTTAAGATGCAAAGCCTCTGTCTGTCCGTCCGACCGTCCGTCTGTCAGTCTGTCCGTATACAAAAGATATTTAAAACTACAGGAGCTAGAGATAAACTAAATACAGATTCGGAATCAGCTTAAAAAAGCTAGTCCGGGAAAAATCCGGTTTTGTTAATATCGTTTCCGTTTAAAAAAAAAACTTAAAATTTTTATACCAACAAATTCCACAGTGAGAGCACCGTTTCAATTTACTCAAGTAAATTGTTTCCTAATTTTTTAATTATTCCCACTAACTCTATCCGTATTTATTTTTCTCAAGACGATTTCTTTGGATATATGTTATGAGTTATGCCCATAATATTTTGAACACTCTGCGCATTATCCACATCTAGAATGCTTTTAGTCGCCTCATCGAACGGATTCCCAGTGTCCAGGCTTCTTGCTTTATAGTACTAACAGTACTATATGGTATATTCTAATGCCGTGCAGAATGCTGGGATCAAAATTTGGTCTACCCTTACTTGGCTATGATCTCAGAATAAACAAGATGTTCACTCTGAGGCTAATATAACCCTATTAAATAATTCAGTAGGCAACAATTAAATCTGTGAAATCAACGTTCTGCGTCTTTGACTCTGCGAAAATATAGTTTATCTATTATTTCGTAATGCTGAGATAACTGACACTATTAAAGCGGTAATTCAACAAGCAATAATATCACCATCAGCAACTTTGCTTTGTTAAAATTTAATGAGGTACCCAGTACCTGTCCATGTTTAGATAGGTCCGTCAGCCTTTCCAGTAATTCTTGGATTCATTGAAGTTCTACATTATCAATATTATTTATATAAGCTTTGGGTAACAACTCAGGTAACGACTAAACTACATTGGAATGAGGAAAAAATTGGCTCTATTCAAAAACTCTCTCGAAATTGCTAGCATTAGGCGCATACTCTAGGTTCTTTCCAATAGGCCTGTATACCGTACAATGTATCGTCACGGACATGCGCAGAACGTCAAATACGTTCCAACACGTTTTGTGCACGTTCATGAAACGGTCCATAAAGCGTTTCAACAGATTCCGTTACCGTTCATGGGAGAGTTTCGTACAGTCAAATCGGTACTTGGTCCAGAGTAAGGACTGTGGGGACTGACATGCGCAGTAGAAAGTAAATCGCCCTCTTGGCGCACAATTTCATTTTGTCATTTCTATGCGCCTTCTGTTTTCTTGCTTCCTTGATATGAGTCTTGAGTGTTGAGTTTGAGTATGATTTGATTTTGCTTCTTTTGTTTTTGCTGTTGCTTGTTGTTTGGCTGGCTCGTTTGTTGGCCGAAACTTCACCACTATGTTATGATAAATTCGGTCATTTTTATGAAAAACATAACCCAGGTTCTTTGTTTGTAGAGCTACATGAATACCTGGTTGAGAGGAGCAACCATTATTCATGGCTAAAATTACCCAAATAATCCTCATTTTTCGACTGTGGTTGATAGACTAACACCAAGCCATCGTCAGAAAACTCAGCCCCGATCAATTTTAATAAAGCTCTTGGCGTCTTGTCACAAACGATCCGAACAGTTTCGCGACGGTTCAATGGACGGTACAAAATATGCTGTTGGAAAGAACCTTCTACTGTATAGCCATACCAAAAACAGTACAGATGTAAAAAGGGATGGAATTTAAGTTTTATCTAGCATACGTGGAAATTATATTCACTAATACAGTTTCATCCTGGCTGAATCCGGTCCGTGACGTTATTATAAAGTATACATAGGGGTGTCACCCTTATCGCAAAAAGGGGTGCTACACCGCTCGGAAGTGAGCTATAACAGCAAGGGTTTTTTACATATGGTCACGTTTGGTACAAAGGTGGGAATACATATCTACAAAGGGAAGCATAATCAGGAGTTACTTTAGGATCTGAAATTGTCACGTTCCATGAGGTGATTATCCAGCTAAGGCGACGAGGTTCAGGGCACCTCCTGTCAGCATTCATAATATGTTAGGTACAAAGTATGTAGCAGTTCTTATAAAATATGATTGTGAAAAATGCAGCACAAGTTATGTATTTTGGTATTCTCCACCACATAATAATTATAAATCTAAAGTGAATATATTCTTAAAGTCCTTCAGACGTCCTAGGTTTATGAACTTGGTATGTTTCTCATATATGTAACATAATACAGGTACGTGCCGTCTAGTCCAGACTTCTACGAATAAAGCTTATGTATACATTTCATCTTTGATAAAACTGGTAATCTGCCTTGTACTTTAATCAGATAGCTACCGACAATCATTGTAGTAGTTAGATTCGCAGCGGTAAATAAACCGATATTTTTTAAAAACTCTTGTTCGCCCTTGGCAAACATAATTGGGGGCTCAACCGGGATCCCTCAAACGGTGAAATCGAAAAATACGGCCGAGCTAAATTTGGAGGCCGTCTTGTCGAATCGTAATATCAACGGCATATCGACAGCATCGATCATCACCGGTCACTTTCAAGTGTTTGAGAGGGATTCGCCAGCCAAGAGGTACCATCACCGGAGACAAGAGGAGACCAGGGCGAAGAAGTCCACTGGCACCCGCCTGGTCAGAAGAATATCACGCCGCTTGGACCTGAGGTCAACCGTAAAGAGAACCAAGAGAGGATCCAACTTTTGGGCAATTTCAACTGCCGAAACGCTCAGAGGGTCAACATCCGGACGTTGGAAAGCTGATCCATCGAGGACGCCGCCCGACTGCCGATGCTAGGAAGAGAAGACGGACCAGGAATGAAGATCATTTTTATGTTCGCTCTGTAAGTCCCTATCTTTTTCTTACCTTTCTCTTGGTGTGCACAGAAGACTGAATATTTTAATATTTGATTTTATTATTATTATTATCGATTGATATTTATATACGCAATTGGAACTTAATTTTATATTTTACAATACATATACATTTTCTAATTTAATGCTTGGTGGTACGACGGGTACAGGCTACCACTCAGAATCAGACTCAGATATTGAACCACCCTTCAGAGGTTTTGATCGCAATATGGCTGAAGCAACAGGTACTGAGATAATGCTTGCGAGAGATATGGTCCCCGAGTATCATGGTGGATCAAAAGATTTATTAGATTTTATTAATAAAGGAGACCAATTTATTGATTTGCTAAAGAAACCAGACGTAAATTGTGTTTTCAATAAGTTGCTGTTACATAACATTTTATCCAAAATTAAAGGAGAGGCACGTGATTTGATTAATAATAGTTCTTATTCTACCTGGAGAGATTTGAAAGATATTTTAATTGGTAGGTTTGGCGACAAACGTAACGAGTCTTCCTTAGCTCAAGAACTAGCACGAATGTATCAGTTTCCCAAAGAAAGTTATCAAAATTATTTCGACAGAATTAACGCCCAATTGCAAAAACTTTTGCAACATATTAAGCTTCATGACCACCCACAGGAATTTATAATAAAATCTAAAATGTACGGTGAACAAGCCTTAAACAGGTTTATTAACGGATTAAGCGATCCATATAGAACAATTTTTGAAACGTGTGAAGTAAATAGCCTGCAGGATGCTTTATTCAAGTGTCAGCATGTAGAAAATTTCAGGTACGAAAGTTCTGTTACCAACTTTTTGAGAAACAAAAAGGTTTCAAGCCAGGTAAAATCCGAAATCGAATTACGCCCACATTATCGTCCCCAGTTTTCTGCGAGAAATTCTAACGCATTTAACTCTCCGAGACCACAGAACATGTCTTCAATTAGACCGAATTTTAGTACGTCTAACGTTCAACAAGCATATCCCCGTTTCAATACGACTCAAAGTAGATTCACACACCAGAATAATTTTTCTAGACCAAATTTTTCTCAAAATCCGATGCCACAGCAAAACATAGCTACTAGGCCAAATTTCCGCCCTATCCAGCAAAGGTCATACAGTCTTCCAACCCCCATGTCTGTAGATCGTTCAGGTGTTAGAAGTACTCAACCCCGACCTAACTACTTTCAAGGAAATGGAAAATCTTCTTTCATAGTTGAAGAACTACATAATCAGGATGAACCTTTTGTTGATAATGACAGTCATGAAACTGATTACGAGTATTTAGAAAATGATCATGAACATTTACCTTACGATTATTCTCATGAACTGGAACAGAGCTTTGACCAAATGAAAATCGAAGAAAATTTTACAACACAAGCCTCAGAGAAAAACAACAAGTAGCAGATATAAATAATGTTCAAAATTTATCCACGCTACCATATATTATTATACCGAGTTTAGGAATTAGGATGTTGATAGATAGTGGTGCATCTACATGCGTCATCAATCCAGACATTGCATATCAATACTTTTCAGAATTTATATTTCATAAAAATTTCCATATCAAGGCGCTTAATACGATTTCAGAAGGATTCGAAAATATCCGGTTTCCAATGCTTAAAGATTTTGGAATCAGGAAACCTCTAAATTTTCATATAGTCGATTGGCATGCAAAATTTGACTGTTTGATAGGAGCTAGCGAATAAACTAAATTAGGTGCGAAAATATATTTTACCACGTATACTTTACACGTAGGGAAAACAAAAATACCGTTCGTCAATGAAATTAATCCTTGCCTATTTGTTCCATTCAGTAAGCCGCAAGTAAATTATTTAGAAATTCCAGTAGTAATTGAAAATGGCCCTGTTGTTCTTCCTGACATAGAACTAGATGGATTTTTTATACCTAGCTGTATAGCAAAATCTGAAAATTTCATAGTTAAGATCCCAGCACGTTTTGAAGATATTTTAAATATTAATTTTCACGAACCGGTAGAGTGTGAACCCTACCAAATGTACGAAATTCGAAAACCGAAAAAAGTCGTTAGAGATTTAGACATTCCTTCAGTAATCCGCACTCAGCATTTGAACACTGAAGAAAAAGCTCGTATTTTAAATTTATGTGAACAATTCAAAGATATTTTTTATCATGAAGATTCTGATCTAACATTCACCAATAGCGTGAAGCATAATATTCGAACGACAGATAATATTCCCGTTTTTCAGAAATCATATCGATATCCACATCATCTGAAAGTTGAGATTCAAAAACAGATCCAACAGTTAATTGAAAACAAAATTATTAGGCCCTCCATTTCGCCGTATTCGTCGCCATGTTGGATCATTGGAAAGAAACCTGATGCCTCAGGACGCAAAAAGTGGAGACTAGTAATCGATTATCGGAAATTGAACGAAAAAACGATTGAAGATCGGTATCCGCTCCCTCGAATAGATGAAATTTTAGATAATTTGGGCAAATGTACGTATTTTACTACTTTGGATTTGGCACAAGGGTTTCATCAAATCGAGATGGATCCCGAGTCCATAGAAAAAACTGCATTCTCTGTAGACAACGGACACTTTGAGTATGTTAGAATGCCATTTGGCCTTAAAAACGCTCCTTCCACTTTTCAGAGAGTGATGGATAACGTTCTAAAGGAACTTCTATACAAATGTTGTTTCGTATATATGGACGATGTAGTTATTTTTTCTAAATCTTTGGAGCAACATCTGCAACATATAAAGTTAGTTTTTTCAAAATTACGACAATACAATCTCAAAATTCAAATAGACAAGTCGGAGTTCCTTTGTAAAGAGGTAGGATTTCTTGGACATATAATTACACCGGAGGGAATCAAACCAAATCCTGCTAAAATTGATGCAATCCAAAAGTTTCCCATTCCTACCACGACTAAACAAATTAAAGCTTTCTTAGGTCTCGTAGGATATTACAGGCGTTTTATTAAAGATTTTTCTAAAATTGCGCAACCACTGACTCAGTGTTTAAAAAAGAATGCCAAGGTATGCTATAATGAAAAGTCATTTATTGATGCCGTTAATAAATTCAAAGAATTGATCATAAATGCGCCTATCTTGTCTTATCCCGATTTTACAAAGCCATTCACCCTGACTACTGACGCTAGCAATGTAGCCATAGCATAGCGTCTGTACTTAGTCAAAACGAACACCCCATTGCATTTTTTAGCCGCACCCTTAATACCGCAGAACGTAATTACTCAACAGTCGAAAAAGAACTACTAAGTATCGTAGATTCATGCAAACATTTCCGCCCCTATTTATTTGGCAGATTATTTACAATTAGAACTGACCAAAAATCGCTAACTTGGCTCTTTAATTTGAAAGACCCTTCCAGTCGCTTGTATCGCTGGAAACTAAAACTGGATGAATATCAGTATAAAAACGAGTACGTAAAAGGTAAAGATAACGTAGTAGCGGACGCTTTATCCCGAGCCGAAATTAATGCAATAGATAAGACAAAAGGTAAAAATCAAAATGTAAGGTATTTCAAAGACCCACTAGTTCAGGCATGTGCACCCTTCAAAAAACAAACGGCAGAATCTGTACGTCCTACTGTAGAATCGGAATCTAATGAATTAAATACAAACAGACAAAGCCGCGAGCCGACCGATTCAGATTTATCACTTAATCCTGATTACGAAGACCCTGTAAACTTGATAAGTTATTCAGAGAGTCCTTTAAATTATTTTAAGCATCAAGTAGAATTCAAAGTTTTGCATCAGTATAAGGTAACAAGATATCTTCTATTCAAAAATAAAATACGTTTTTATGTCACATTATGTCCTGATTCTATTCACTCCCAATTAAGCACATTTTTCTTAGAATATTTAGACCCGAAAAACACATACGGTTTTCATACATATAACAATGAGGAATTAAATAAACATATTGCACAAGTATTCAGAACATTGTTCGATACCTCGGTAAAGGCTGTTTTCTGTAATAAACTTCTTATTGACGTAGAAGACGAAGAACAGCAAAAGGAATTAATTCATAATTATCATAACAAAAATCATAATAGAATTCTAGAAACAGTCAAGCATCTTCAAGAAAAATATTACTGGCCCCATATGAAAAATCAAATTTGCAATTTTATTAACAAGTGTGAAATATGCCTTAGTTCCTAATATGAGAGACGCCCTTATAAATATTCGCTAGAAGGTCCCTTGTTAGCCCAATATCCATTTGAAACAATACACATAGATTGCCTATTCATGAAAGGTAAAACATATTTAACTATAGTTGACTTATTTACTAAGTACGGTCAAGCTTATGAGATTACAGATAAAAACGGACCGACGGTTTGCAATGCTTTACGTAAATATATTTCGCATCATGGAATTCCTAGCCGATTAGTATGTGATCCAGGCACTGAATTTAATAATGCCGTGTTTAAGGAGTTCTGTTCTTTTCATGAAATCAAGCTTCATTTCACTACCAGTACAAATTCGAATTCAAATAGTCCAGTGGAGAGATTTCACTCGACACTTATAGAAAAGATAACGACCTTATCTGTTAAGGAACCTCAAACCCCTCTTGATGAAATTATTCAGACTGCACTGATTATCTATAATCAAAGTATTCATTCTGCAACAGATTTTTCTCCACACCAGTTAATCTATAATCCGTTCAAGCGAAAAGATATTCATGAATTAGAACTGAGTAAAACTTTATATGAGGCATATAACCAAAAACGTCTCAACGAAGTTAAGGTACTTTATAATGCAGTTGCAGAAAAGATGAAAGAAAAAGGTACAAAAATTCTTGATAAGCGCAACGAAGGTATTAACGATCAATCACCTAACATTAGGGAAGGTGCTGAAGTCTTCATAAAAACTACTGGCAGAAATAAAATTCGCAAAAAGTACACTAAACTCAAGGTGGATAAAGCCAAAGGAAAGAAAATATTAGGTAAATTTGTAGGTTCTAAACAAAAACATGTAATTAGAAGACCACTCAAGAACGTTAAACCGCTAAGAAAAAACTATTTACAGGCTCCAGATCCGCAACCTGGTACTAGCAGCCAGAACACATCGGATTGATCCTCACCATGGTTATTTTAAGGAACCACTAGGTCCTGCACGAGTGATAAGTCATTACCACTCAATATATTATTACCATAATATTACACATACGTTACATAATTATTTCTTAGTTCTAGATAGTTATCAGAAAATTAGGGTTCAAATAAACAAAGACGATATAATTGGCCATGCATTACTTCTAGATTTGGGACACACTGTAAATTCTATTGAACAAGAACTATTGAAATTCAATTCAATTCATAAAAGGTCGAGACGTGGTTTAGTCAATGGTCTTGGCACTATAATTAAATACGTTACCGGAAATTTGGATCAGAATGATCTTACTACAATACAAAATAATTTTCATAAGTTGCATAACACGCAAAATCAAATTATAGAACAAGTTAACACTCAGATATCTTTTGTTCACGCCATATCAGCGAAACTGGAAGAGACTATGAACGTGATCGAAAAACGATTATTAAATGCACAAGCCGCCATCAGAGAATTTAAAGAAAATTCCGATAAGCATATGGTCATTAGTAGAATTTTATTTGTTGCAAATCAGCTGTACGAGAATGTAAAGAGCCTTGAAGTGTCACTCACTTTAGCAATGCAAGGAATCCCAAATCTAGGCAGCTTTTCAAGAAGCGAATTAGGTCTGATACAAGACCACCTTTCCAAAATATATACACCAAAAGCTTTGGTAAATATTGAAGAAAATTTGCCATTTCAAATTTTACAGCAAAGTAAATTAAATATTGTGCACACCGACAAAGAGATCCTGTGTATCCTTAAAATTCCTATCCTTCAGAAATTGCCGTTCAATTTGTATTATATACATCCACTACCAAATTCCGAAAATATTATTTTAGAACCACCTACTACATTTTATTTGAGTAATAATGTTAAAGAAGCTTGGACTGACACACCCTGTAAGCGGACTGAAAAATTTTATATCTGCCTGACTACCCAACGAACGAACATTTGCTCTTTAGAAAATTCTTACAAGCATTGTTTATTTCATGAAGTAAAAAACGATTATTTTCTCTATAAAAGACTGTGGAGTCAAAACGCTTTAATTTTTGATTCAAAATCAGCTCAGACCGTAGTTGAAAAGTGCGAGGAAAACGTCAGCAAATTTACATTGAAGGGTTCATATATATTAAATGGCCCGTGTGATATAATAATTGATGAAGAAATATTTTATTTATCAGATGTCAATTTTACCATTCATGAGACTTCTATGAGTCTACCCAATTTAAATATAACTTCCAATACCACAGTCGAATTGAATAATTACCATTTCTTAGATTTAAAAGAATTGAAAACATCTCTAAAGCAAATGAAACCGATTTCGTCTCAAAATTTAAATTTTTATCATACCAGCGTTACTAGAGGATTTTCGATACTAGCCGTTATAATAATTTTTGCGATCATTTATTTTATATACAGATATTTTCCAAAACACTTGTTTTTTACAAAAAATTCTAATCCTCCCATGGTAGAAATCAATCTTTCAGAAACAGGAAGAAATCGAAACGAGGACGTTTCAATCTAAGGGGGGAGGAGTTATGTATTTTGGTATTCTCCACCACATAATAATTATAAATCTAAAGTGAATATATTCTTAAAGTCCTTCAGACGTCCTAGGTTTATGAACTTGGTATGTTTCTCATATATGTAACATAATACAGGTACGTGCCGTCTAGTCCAGACTTCTACGAATAAAGCTTATGTATACATTTCATCTTTGATAAAACTGGTAATCTGCCTTGTACTTTAATCAGATAGCTACCGACAATCATTGTAGTAGTTAGATTCGCAGCGGTAAATAAACCGATATTTTTTAAAAACTCTTGTTCGCCCTTGGCAAACATAATTCACAGTAACATTTTCTCAACTTTTAATTCCCACACCGATAGACGAGGTAAACATTGTGATCGCGAAAATTTTGAGATAATACGCTTTTAGGGCGTTATATGACATCTACATAATAAATCCGCATCACCAATTTCCATCAGTCTTTCTAATGTTGCTTTAGATCGTTCTGTATTGTGTAATCGGGAAATTATTGAATATTGATTGTAATGAAATTTTGACATTACCGTGACGGGGATGGAAAACGCGTATGGTTTTCAGAAATCATGTTAGTGGCCGCGCAGCAATCGTCAATGAACAAAAATGGTAATTTTCTACATTTTACTTCCCACCCGATAAGGGGTATTATGCTCACATTTTTCTTTTGAGATAATACGCTTTTTGATCATTTTATGATATTTACATAACGAATATACACGGCACTCATTGTCGTCAATTTGTGTTTGTCTGTCTGTCAGTCTGTCTGCCTTTTGACGTTTTCTAGCCACGTAAATTCAGTAAACGCTACTATGATTGTGATAAAACTTGGATAGCGATATGAGGTGGCGGAAAAATTGGAAAAAATTGGCGGGTCAAAAACTCAAATATTTGTTGCATTCATAACATAGTCTAAATTGTGCTGAAAAGATTGACTTTGGTGATATGTTGTGCTTTTTAGACCTATCCGATTATTGCCTCTGCCCCTGAATTTTATACCTGTGGAATAATTATTTAATACATATACCTAATGATCCTAACGTAGGTATAACATGGAAACTACTAAATTCCTTGAAATGAAATTTTGACACCGTATTACTACAGCGGAGAAAGGGTTTTTTTTGTAATTTTGTTTATATTATCAGCGGTGTGAATCTTGCTAAATAATACGATGTCAGTCTGTTGTTTGTAGATAAGAATTAAAACATTTATTTCACTTTTCTTTTTAGCTCATTATTCTGAATTTTGTCAAATAATAATTAAACATCACCTGATAGATAGCAATTCGGTATCCATTTTAACCATAAGAACCAGCATCGCCACCTACTGATAGTATCAGACAGCCTAACTGTGGGTTTTGCCGCTTTCTTAATTATGTCAAACGACAAAGACAGAATATTTAGATAAGCTATCTGGTATTTATCAGGAGGTGGTGAAACTGGCCCTTAACTTTTGAAACAGGGTTGTATACAGCGCACGAGTTAGCTGCTAAGAACTGTCAAACTCAATCATATTACAGGGTGAGTTTTTAGTACCGGCTCGGTCGATAACTCCACTAATATAGAAGATAGCGAAAAAAGTTGTATATAAGAGTTGTAGCCACGGATATGCTCCTTACTCAGAAAATATCTGGATTTATACAGGGTGATCCATAACTACGTGGTGATGTATGCATTTTTTTAAATATATTATTCCACATTCAAATTCTACTAATGATTTCCATTCTTACAATATAGGGTTTTGTTACATTATACAGGGTATTTCAAAAGTTAGGACCATTTTTATATCCAAATCGCGGTCAAATGAACGTACTGTATATCAGAAAGTAATAAATCAAAAATTATTTTTTTACATGAAAAAATTAAAAATATCCTCTAGTTTTAAAATCGGCTATAAAAAAAGTCCGTGACGCATATTCGTATACAGGGTGATATAGAATGCAAAATTCAAATTTTCTCTTTTTTTTAAATGTAAGCCCCAATATTTTATCATCCCAAAGAATTTCTTTTAATATGCTCTTTCATCTTTGTGTAACACTTGTTGTACCTACGTCCATCAGTTTCCGAGATATTTCGATTTTTCGGTAAATTTAAAATGTAGCTTCTATTTGTGTATTGAAATTTATTTATTTTGAGAAAATACTATCTAGTTTGTTTTTTATTTAACGGGCAACTAAATTATAAGGTCATGATACTATCTGATGAAGTCAAAACCCTAAATCATCGAAATAATAGAGTCGAGTATGCTGAGGAAACAATTTTGTAGGCGTCACGCATAACTATCACGCAGATTTATCAGGGGTGCTTTGAAAAACTGGCAGTTTTCATAGCCTGCTCGATAATTCCATACTGTGTGAAAAACCAGCTTTAAAAATTAATTTTTCCTTTGAGAGTATTTAGGAGAATCTTTGAGAAATTGTCTACTTGCCTCTAGAATGTATCAACTATGAACAGCAATATCCAGAACGGAGGCAGCCTAAAACTGATGCGTTTGAAAGATTGAAGAATCGTTTTATTTGGACTGTGTCGATTGATATTTCACAGCCTCCCTGATACATCTGCTTGATAATTATGCATGATGTCTATAAAATTGTTTCCTCAGCACACTTGACTTATATTATATCGTTAATTCAGTGTTTTGACTTGATTAAGTATGGCCTTATATTTTAGTTGTTTGCTAAGCAAAAACAAAATTTGATAGTATTTTCTCAAAACAAATAAATTTTAGTAAACAAATAGAAAGTATATTTAAAATTTGTAGAAAAATCGAAATATCTCAGAAACTGATACATGCAGCCATAACAAGTGCTATACAAAGATGAAAGAGCATATTAAAAGCAATTCTTTGGTATAATAAAATATAGGGGGTCACATTTAAAAAAAGAGAGAAAATCTAGACTTTGCATTCTACATCACCCTGTATACAAATATGCGTCACGGGTTTCTTTTATAGCGGGTTTTAAAACTGGAGGATATTTCTAAACTTCTTATGTAAAAAAATTATGTTTGATTCATTACTTTTTGATATACAGTACGTTCATTTGACAGTGATTTGGATATAAAAATGGCCATAACTTTTGCAATACCCTGTATAATGTGACAATACCCTATATTGGAATAACGGAAATTATTAGTAGAGTTTGAATTTGGAATAATATATCTCATTTAAAAAAATGCATGTTTGCATCACCACGTACTTATGGATCACCCTGTATAAATCTGAATATTATCGGAGCAAGTAGCATATCCGTGGCTACAACTTTTGTATACAACTTTTTTCGCTATCTTCTATAGTAATGGAGTTATCGACCGAGCCGGTACTAAAAACTCACCCTGTATATCTATATGGTCTGGTAGGTAGTAGTTGCCATTCTTTATTGATCGACTATATAGTATACATTCTTATGAATGTCACTTTCATATTATATTATAATACATGTCGCTGATAATCGACAAACATGTCACATCGCCTATATAAGGATCTGAATTGACTGAATTGACCTGGCAGATTTACGAACTGAAAATTATACCGCTTGATTGCATATTATTAATTGTTATTGAACAAACTATCCACAGCTGGTAAGAGAAGAAATAAATACGTATTTATCAAGCAATAGTCTTTACAACAGTCCTAAACCGAAACCAACTAAATATATGCATTATTTTCTTATTCTCTTTCAACAAGGTGTCTTGTCTTCCTAGGGCAGGTGGGGGTATGTGGCTGAGTGTTAGGAGCCAGTAAGATGGAGTAGCTCTGATGCACCCACTAACCGTTCTCATTGCAATATTAAGCTGAGTGTCCACTTTCTTGGTATGCACGATGTTCGTCCATACCGGTCTACAATACTTCGCCGTAGAATACACCAAACTGGGTGCAGATATTTTCGCAACGTATTTGCCGATGCTCCACAGCTAGTGCTCATTAGTCTCTGGATAGTTTTATTACGGGTACTTAATTTTTGCGCTAATTTGAAATGAAAACTATCAAATAAGAATGACTACCATGCAGTAACGAAAAGTATGATGTGTTTAAGATTTTAGCAGGGGGCCTAGGTATAGCGCGCGAAATTGAGAATCCAAGAAAGTACGTATTTCCGTGTTAGCGAGGAGGCGTAGCCGTCTGTCCCCTTCCTCCAGTATGTGTGTCTAAGATGAGGGGAGGTAAGTCCAAAAGTCCAAAGGTCGCCATAAAAATGAATTTTGCATTTCGAAGCTCCTGACGTTACCTTTAAACTTACAGTAATGATTAAAAAAGCAAATTGAAGAAGAAAGCTTACGCTATGTCACTTCGGTGGCCTTGTTTTAATATCGAGTTTGGTTGTTAAATTACAGACATTTGAAGAATTTATGATTTTGCACATTAAACAACTTTTTTGAAAAAAAAAATGCTCTGACATGTCATTCATTAAGATCTTATCTAACATCCCCTGAAACACTGTTTATGTAGGTTGAATAACAAGTGAGTTTGTTCGAAATGGGAATCGATGCTTTACACGGCAAATACATATGTACAGTATTGTACAGGGTGTCCATTTAATGTGTAATTCTTCGATATCTCGAAAGGTATACCTGATAGAAGAAAACGTCGAATACAAAAGTTATTTGGTTACTATTTTAAAAATATTTTGAAATTAACAGGGTGTTGTGGGAAAGTAGCATAGTGATCAACTTGATTTTTTTATATGGAACTGTACCTTTTCTTTAATTCTTCTAGTTTCCATCATAGATCTCTATACTCAACCCTAAAATATTTTTGGGATCGGTTGCGACGTTGCCAATTTCCGGATTTGCAAGGTCGCAAGTAACACGTCCAAATTGATATATCCCTTTAACTTTTCTCAATAATATTATACAGCGAGTTACTTAAATATTAAATGAATATTATTTTAGATGTTGCCACTAATGTGTATCTACAGGGCGTTTTTGGCAGAATTTTAAATTACGGCAAATTGAAGGTCATTTTACTTTGTTTTTTAAATGTAACATTCTGTATGTTTTATTTAAATCGAAATATCTACTAGTACTCTATCTCGCCTTGGTATATTTTTTTCGCGTTTGCGACGTTGCCACGTTAAATAAATTATTTTTTCAAATTTTTAAACAAATATCCCCGATTTTAATTTATTTTAAATAGAATCCTCTACTTATTTTTATTGGAATGAATTGCCCATATTGAATTTAGTAATACCTCATAATTTCAAAATTTTGTTTCTATTAATTACTGAAATACAGCAACACCGCTTTTTCAGTAAACAGTACCGGAACGCTTAAATATTTTCAAAACTGTCACAGCTGGACACATGAAATTCAATACTTGAGGGTTTTTGAGCATACAGAATTCAAAAATGCTAACCTCGGCTTTGTCAGGTTTACCAATTTTACGTTTTACGTCATAATTTTGAATGGAATGCCCTATTTATGAAGTCTAACGTAAAAGTGGTAAATCTGACAACACTGATGTTACCATTTTTGAATTCTGTATGTTCAGAAACCGCCAAGTATTGAATTTCACCGCTCCAGCTGTGGCAGCTTTGGAAATATTTAGGCGTTCCTGTACTGTTTACTGAAAAAGCGGTGTTGGCGTATCTCAGTAATAATTAACAGAAATAAAATTTTGAATTTGTGAGATCTTACTAAATTCGATATGCGCAATTCATTGCAATAAAAATAAGTAGAGGGTTCTATTTAAAATAAAAAAAATCGGGGATATTTGTTTAAAAATTTGGAAAAATAATCTATAACTTGGCAACGTCGCAAACGCGAAAAAAAAAATATTAAAAGGCGAGATAGGGTATTAGTAGATATTTCGACTTAAAATAAAACATACAGGGTGTTACATTTAAAAAAATGAAGTCAAGTTGATTGACTCAGTACTTCCCACACATTACGGTGATACCAGTTTATTATTTTCCCATAGCGTGAAGCCTTAGTCTGAGATCCCCTTGCAACAAAATCATCGCCAGTACCCCCCCCCCCAAATTGTCATATGCCGTTAGGTCTTTCCTGCACAGCTCAATGAACAGCCTATTATCAATAATACAAACTTTTCAGTTTTACAACCTGGAACCCCTAAAACATCTAAAAACGAAGTTTGAGCTGTTTTCATATTTCTAGTTTGGTTTTGATTATTGCTACGTTGCCACTGACACGATTTCTAACAAGCATACGCATTTTCCATCCTCACCACAGTAATAATAATAATGTGTCAAAATTTCATTAGAATTAGTTTAATAGTTTCGACGTTACAAAATACAAAACGATCTAAAGCAGTAAATACTTGTATGTATACAGAAAATTCTAAGTCCATTATTAGTTTCGGTAATAGGCAAGGCAATGTTCAGATGGACCTAAAAAGGTGATTTATGTCGCTAGGTCTTCCTTCACAGGTCAGCGGACAGCCTATTATTAATACAGCAAATTTTTCGGTTTTCCAACCCTCCATCCCCCAACCACACGAATTTCACCCCTACCCAAAAAAACTCAGTAAATGATCAGGAACCTCTAAAATACTTAAAAACGAAGTTTGAGCTGTTTTTATATTTTTAGTTTTTTTATTGTTTCTGCGCCGCCACTGGCACGATTTATAAAAACCATACGCATTTTCCATCCTCGCCACGGTAGTAATACTGTGTCAAAATTTCATTAAAATCAATTCAACAGTTTCTTCGTTACATAAGATAGAACGATCTAAAGCAATACTCGTATGTTTACACCAGAAAAAATTCTAAGTCCTTTGGTTTCTCTAATAGGCACGGCAATGTTCAGATGGATCTAAAAAGGTGACTTATGTCGCTAGATCTTCCTTCATGGGTCAGTGGACAGCGTATTACGAATACAGCAAATTTTTCAGTTTATCAACCCCCCATCCCCCAACCACCCCAATTCCACCCCCACCCAAAAAAACTCAGAAAATGATCAGGAACTTCTAAAACACTTAAAAACGAAGTTTGAGCTGTTTCTATATTTTTATTTTTTTTTATTATTTCTGCGCCGCTGCTGGCACGATTTATAAAAACCATACCGATTTTCCATCCTCGACACGGTAGTAATACTGTGTCAAAATTTCATTGAAATCAATTGAACAGTTTCTTCGTTACATAATATAGAACGATCTAAAGCAATACTCGTATGTATACATCGGAAAAAATTCTAAGTCCTTTAGTTTCTGTAATAGGCATAAGGCAATGCTCGGATAGACCTAAAAAAGTTATTTATGTCGTTAGGTCTTCCTTCACAGGTCAGTGGGTAATCTATTGAATACAACAAATTTTTCAATTTTACAACCCCCCAACCCCCAACCACCCCAATTTCCACCCCCACCCAAAAAAAGTAGAAAATGATCAGGAACACCTAAAACGCCTAAAAACGAAGTTTGGGGAATATTTGAAATTTTTCGTTTTTTGCTAATTACTCCGCCCCCAATGCACCGATTTTCAAAACTATAGCAACATTACCTACTACGACCCCACAGCATATCGCTGCCCAAATTTCATCACAATCCATGCAGCGGTTACTGAGATTACGAGGACAGAAGAACGCGTACAGACAGACCGACAGACAGACAGACAGACCGACAGACAGACAGACCGACAGACAGACCGACAGACCGACAGACAGACAGACCGACGGAAATGAGTGACGTGGATTTTCGTTATGTAGGCATCATGAAACGCCCAAAAAGTGTATTATCTCAAAATCGAAAATTTTCGCGATTACAATACTCCCCTCACCTATCGGTGTGGGAAGTAAAACGAAGTAAAATGACCTTCAAGTTGCCGTAGTTTAAAATTCTGCCAAAGAACACCCTTTAGATACAAATTGCTGGTAACATCCAAAGTAATATCCACTTAATATTCAAGTAACTCGCTGTATAATATTATTGGGAAAAGTTAAACGAATATATCAGTTTGTACGTATTACTTGCGACTTTGCCAATCCAGAAATTAATAGAAAATAAATTATAACTTGTCAACGTCGCAACCGATCCCAAAAATATTTTAGGGTTAAATAAAGATCAATGATGGAAACTAGGAGAATTTAAGAAAAAAAATATACTTCCATATAAAAAAATCAATTTGATCACCATCCTACTTTCCCGCAACACCCTGTATAATTCAAAATATTTTTTTGGAATATGCGTCTTAAGTAACCAAATAACTTTTGTATTTGATATTTTCTTCTATCAGGTATAACTTGCGAGATATCGAGGAATTATACTCTAAATAGCCCCTTAAAAGTACTGCTGACGTGAAGCATACTGAAACACAACTCCCTGACTTCCTCTGCCGACTGTACGCTTTCAAATAATAATAATGTTCTCTGTGAAGTAATCCATTGAATTAAACATCTAAGTTAGGAAATGCTGAGGGATAAGTAGGCAATAACGGGCCGACGGAACAAGTGAAAGTCTCAAACTGCGGAGGGAATCACCCTAAGGGGCTTTGGGGGCTGTTGGTGCATGGTGAAAAAGCGTTCGGATCTACCCACTGACTCGCTCCCCTCCTTATTTGCTAAATATTATATGAACGCCGGCCGAGCTTAGCAGTTCTTTTTTAATTATAGCGTATCATTCGGAGGGGTGGACAGCCTAGGGCCTGCAGCGTATGTCAGTGGCGTATCAAACAATTAAGGCGACAGAGTTG
Source organism: Callosobruchus maculatus (assembly GCA_951848785.1). NCBI lineage: Eukaryota > Metazoa > Arthropoda > Insecta > Coleoptera > Chrysomelidae > Callosobruchus > Callosobruchus maculatus. Next base: position 12,474,607 of record CATOUR010000054.1, on the reverse strand, counting down.
GTCGCAATCAAATTGGTTTAAGACTGATTTACACTACAGTTTTTCTTGACTAAGATTTAGTTCAATTTTTAGAACTGTTTAAATCGACTAGTGTCATACAGCGTTAATGGTTTCAAAAGCATAATTGACCGAAAATTTTACTGGTACATGTCCTATTTTTATTCTTGATACGTACCTGACTTGCAGGTTGCTCATGACGATTAAAGCCCTACAATGTACTATGAATGCACAACCCAACTAACATTTTCTCCATTTTGGATCATAAATTTGGATGAATATTTTATTTACACTATTAAGTTCAGCTGAAATGGGTCCATAAATATATATGGCGACCATATAGATATATAGTCTTATAACCATATTATACTTTTACTAAATCAGATTAAATAGAAGTAAATTTTCTCTAACACAAATTTAGAATTATTTTTTAAGATATCAAAGGCGCGTGTATGTTACACCCAGCTTTAACAAAAAAAAAATGGCATGTGCAGCGAAGATGGGGCATAGGTCGTGTACCATCGTACCCGATTATTGAAATAAATTCATACCTAAAATGTCGCCATGTTGCGTTTTATTCCTATTAATTTTGCAGATTTCATAACTTTGTAAGATTAACCATCTTGAAAACTCATTTGTACCCTGTTCACAAGTAAATGACCCACAATTTATACCTTTCCGATGTTCATGAGGTGACAAAAGCTGACGAAGAAGAAGCTTTTTTTCGGGTCAAACTATAACCATGTAAGGTTATACATAGGTAGGTTGGCGTGGGAGCTTAGAATTTCTATAAAGATTATTATAAGGCACGTTTAAGTTAAATGAAGTTTATTTTGTTTGCTAACAGGTTTAGCAGTATGCAATTTGGATTCAAATTAGTTAGTGCCTACAAGGCAACGACAATGTCTTCAGGGCTGGGCCTTTCTTTACCACTGGAGGTTCTCTTGCTAGACAGATAACGTTGTTTGTGCTAAATGGAATTGGCAGAAACATCTTGAACCAGGTTCTAGGTGCTATTTATAACCTGCTGAGAATCTGAATTGTTACTTGGGAAGGCAGATATAAGGCCTCAAATCACTAGTCTGGTGGACAAAGTTGAACCAGAGAACGGTCATAGCTAAATAAAAGCCTATAAAGGATTTCCTCTACTAACAACAGGAGCTTTCAGCGATGTGCAACTCTAGAAGTTCTCACGGGCTCTTGCCGCTGAACATTTTTGTTAAAACATAAGCTTGCAATGTAGAGTACAGGCTAGATATTTCCAATTTATGGCGACAGGATTTGTTTGTTGTCTGCTCTGTCATGAAGGCTATGGCAAACAACCCCGTGCCTGACATGACCTCAGATCCCATGAGCAGGAGGTGTCCCAGAGAAATTATGCAGTCTACCTCCACTCTAGGAAAGGGTGGACGGAGTAGGTAATACCCTTTTCTTGTCTAAGAATACCTCATCTGGTACACAGATGGCTGACTTGCAGAACGTTTATCCAGCCATGGTGTGTACAGCAACAACATTATCTCCCAGGACCAGCTCTGGGCTAGCCTGGAACAATACTGTGCAGTCTTCCAGGCTGAAAGATGCATCATCTTAGCTCGTGCAGAGCATGATAGACAACACTGTAATAATACCATTGTAATTTTCACAGACCTACAAGGGTGGGACTTAGTAAGCAAAATAGCGATAGGGACATCTATCCCTTCTTCTTCTTGTTTAGGTGCCATCCCCATTGGAGATTGGCAATCATCAAGGCAGTTCGAACTTTGGAAACCGCCGCTCTAAATAGCTGGTTATTGGAGCAATTATACGAATCCGTCAAATTCTTCAGCCACGAATGTCTTCTCCTTCCTATTGTTCCTTTTCCTGCGATCCTTCCTTCAATTATTACTTGAAGTAGATGATATTTCTCCCCTCTCATGATGTGTCCCAGGGACTGTAATTTTATTTTCTTTATGGTTAGCAACACTTCTCTTTGTTTTTTCATTCTTATTAATACTGTTTCGCTTGTAACTTTGTCTACCCATGATATTCTCAGAACTCAACGATATATCTACACTTGAAAGCTTTCAAGGCGTTGGGTATCTATTTTTTTCATTGTCCACGTTTTTTCCATCCCATAGTACAATACAGAAAATACGTAGCACCTCACAAGCTGCATCTTCAATTCCAGGCTTAGATCACGGTTATTCAGCACTTTTTTCGTCCATTCCCCTCGCTATTCGGTAATATGGAATTACGTTCGGCTGATTCGGTGACAAGACGCATATGTCCGAAAAAACAAAGAGAAGATGACGATAGCGACAGCAAAACGGGTGCTTTGTCAGCCATATCTGGATATATCATTCGATCTAGTTTTACACTGTATATAAATGTTTTTGTCACTATTTACGGCACAGCATAGTAAACAACCAGCAGAATATCTGTGAGGATTTCCTATATAAAAAAGGTTCCTCACAGAATTTGACCTTGGGATGATTTTACGGGTGTGAAGTCTGGGTAGAGATGCGAAAATAAAAATATCGATACCGGTACCAATTCCATATTTTTTAGCCAAGTATAGAGCTGTACACTCCAATGGAGACGCGTTTGGTTCGTAATTATTTTCAATACCGATACCGCTACAAAAGTAGCGCTACCAGCTTGGAATTGCTCAAAAAGTATCTATGATAAAAGTACTCGATATTAGTGCAGAAGTATCGATACGTTTCAAGTATCGAAGTATCGTTAGCATACCTACAAATAATCATCCAAGAGGGGGGATGCGCGTGTAATTGCAGCCAACCTGAGATATTGTGCTGATTGTTTACTATGCTGTGATTTACGGTTTGTCAGATTTAAAATCCTAACCAAAAAATCTATCATTATGATAATTAAATTGTGTACGTAAGTACTTCATCAAATACAGGTAGCCACTTCATTAATGCAGTGACTGAGTAGTTCTTGACTCGGATTCTTCTTTGGTAGTTCCCAGTTGCAAAAAGAAAACGTAGGACAAGAAATATTATTGCCTGTTGCGCAATGGGCCAATACCGCGATCTCAGATTGATCAGTTTATTTACTGCGGGTTCATTTTTGATGACAAATAGGACCTTTTACTGTGAAAAGTTAGTGGAAAGCTTGAAAAAGAAAATTGTACTGCAATTTGAAATAGCCGATGATGACGTCACCCGCTGGCGGCCAATAAGAAGCATCCTTTCATGTACCTTTCTCAGTGAATGATTTGTGACAATGTGTCACTCTGAACAATCTTCTTTTCTTTGCTCAGAACATAAAGTTCACTCGATGTAGCATACAATTTACATGACAGTTTACATCTGCTTGAAACGTCATGCTGTATGTCATACTGACAAAACCTTGACAACTTTGGATTTCGAATCGTTTTTGGTTTATTTCTGTCTACGAGGCAATTAAGTCTTCTGTGAAAAAGTGCTATATTCCGCAGTACCTGCAGACTTTACGGTAGTAGAATATGGTAGAAACTATGTAGTCCACGCCGGAAAGCCTTTAGAACCATATTCTGTCCTATTTTTCTGTGAACAACATTATGATGTAAGTTTAAACTTGAACGTAGAGTTTATAAAATGGATTGTTAGTTCTCTATACTTCCAGATTCATGCTTATTTTGAAAATTGGCAGTAGTTTTTCATGGCTAACGTTACAGTCCGTTGTTGGAAAACATCAGACAAGATTCGAATTAATTTGAACGACGATTATAAACACACGTGTATTGCGGTGAGGTTAGGTCATATGGAGTCATATCATCTGTCAAGTGTCAGGCAGGTGCAGGTATTGAGTTCTGTGTCTTAGACGAGGAAAGAGAGAGGGTGCTATTGTTTTGTGCCACTGAGCTATTATAGGTGCCCATCGGGTGACGTCATGACCTGGGCGGGGTCTGGATGCATTCAAAAAATAAATATTTAGAGCAAATTTATTCGGTTATAAATACGTTAGAAAATGTTTGTAAAATTATATATAGCATCATCTAGGTGGTGTCAGGTTTATTTTAAGCTAACAAACCAAAAATTTGGTATAGGCCCATTTTACTGCTCCTTTGTTCTTTTTCCATATGAGGCACTAATTCTTGAAACAAACAGGCTACTCAAATGGGCCCGCAGCACCCCCCTTAACTCGGGATATTTTCTTTTGGATTGATAAGAAACCCCCGAATAGGATGTATTTTGTCGCTCGAAATTCATAATTTAAAAAACAGGTATCAAAAATTGAAAATAACAATTGCAACTATGCGGTTAGGTCGTTTTGATAGTCTTGATGGAAGTTTTGTGTTTCATGGAGGAAATCGTCGATGTTTTTTCATTTGTCTATATATGAATGTCTTCAACCGAAGACGTCAAACGAACATCATCGAGCGATTGTCGAGATTATAAGATATTTGGTTGCAGAGTAGCGTCCTTCAAACCGATAGCTATCTCCTCTCTTTCATATGGCTATCGCTTGCTATATACATATATAAGGTACAAAGTCCTACACCCGCCTGCATTAAATTCTTGGATTCCTGACAAACTACATCAAAACTAGTATGGAACTGTTCAGATACTCAAAGCTTACTACATTCAGGCTACTCTGTACATCTCGGTATTGAGAAGCAGGCCCCAGGTGGAAATGAGTGTGTAGACTAGCTTGCAAGGAGATGCACGAGCATGCCATTCTTTGATCTAGAACAAAGCTTTGGCATAAGCAAAGCTAACGCCCAGGTTATTGCTCTTCTTACTGGACATGGCCACTTCAGACACGTATATACTCTCTTGGAATCACCAGCAGAGAACAGAACTTTTCCATCAGTGTCAAGAGACTGCTCGACATATCATTTTAAGCTTCAAGACACTGGGAGTTAGGAAAAGGGATCTTTTGGTGTGACGCAGTAAGACGATGGAACCGCATTGTAAAGTAGCTCCTGAATCTGGCCAATAGCACAGTAATTGGCTTACCCGACACAATATGCTTCGGTTGACTCATGAGGACCAGAGCAAAGAGTAGGTAACTAACAAGAGGAGACACCCGGCGGAACTCCTTTTATGTTTGGAATTTTCTTCCATTGACCTTGGACCTTTAAATTTGGGTGTGCGGAAGTTGTCAGATGTCTCACGATACCTGAATTAGTGGGAAAAAGCAGTGTTGCCATTTCACGTTGTTCAGTAATACCCTTACTTTTAATATGGAGTATTATTGCAACAAAAACGGAATATGTCCTGAAATGATTGAAAATAAATAACTAACCTAAGAAAATTCTGTTTCGTTACTCTACATGAACGATTGCACAACAGTTGTGATTTTTAAAGGGTCTGGCCGTGAAAAGTTGCCAAAGTCCATCTCGAGGCGCACTACGTTCACTCTCCATTATAGCAGAGCAAAATAATAAAACCAAAAGTTTTTAAGAACGATACGAATTACAAACAAAACGCAATTGAACGCAATGGCGAAACGTCCAGGGCGGTTGGTCTTGCTTTGGCTCGATCCGCCGTTGCCAGTTCTTGTAAGTCTATCGTAAAAATCTCAAGGTCCATTACATTGTGTATTTTTGATCAGATTTACTTCAGGAGGATTACCAGATATGATACTAAATAGAGATACTAGTAATTCTTTGTATTAACATATCACCGAACGAAAACGGATCATACCGAATATTAATGTAAAAATAATTGTAATGTGGTGTTCCAATGGTGAAACGAAATATTTTTTCTATCATAACGTTATAATATAGATGTGTTATAACCACATAAAATACTAACCAGCAACGAGCAAACGCATCTTTAAATATTATGAATGAATTTAAATTTAGATTACTGGTTTTGGCCAATGAAAAAAAGAGTTAAAATATACGGAAAAGCATTTTTTGTTATGAATCTGTAAGACCTGAATTCATATATATTTATAAGTTATCAATATTGCGATATTTAAATTTGGGTGTAGCTGTATCTCTGTCTAATTTTATTCGCTCTGTCTAACCATCTCCTCTTGTTAGTTACTTACTCTTTGACCAGAGTTCCCCCAAACAACTCAATCTGACCTGACAGCTAAAACTACGCTTATTTGGTTGACCGAGCTAACATAACATTGTAATTGACTACTGTTCTTGGTTTCAAGAATACCCTTCATATTTTAAAACAATTTTTTATCACCACCGTGGTACATTCCTTGCAAATGATACCTTCAGCCCTAGTTGCTCTTTTTTAGACAACGGTCTAATATCACTTATACCAGATTAAAGCAGAAGTTTATCTGACGTCATTAAACATAATTTCGGAGTTTCTATCAGTTCTTTCAGATTTTTGTCTATTGTGCAATCTTCAATGATGGCATTACAGAAAGAGTTGTACCTTCTAGAGGTTCATACTGCACCACCTGAAATGGAGCTAACCTTTTCAGAAAGCTGAACTCTGACCAGCTACGCTACTGGTTCTCCGATTTACCAAGAGTGCGCAACTACCAGAACGCCATATGGCGGTATTCCAAGCCAGCATCGAGGAAGGGAAGGTTTTGCGAAACAGAAGTTAACTTTTAAAAAGCTTTTAATATCCGGATACAGCGTCCAATTATTTTGTAGTTAGCGAATAATCACGGTCGATTTCGATTCACTTATCACTTTGTGTTCTGCCAAAGCCGAGCGAGCTCAAGTACCGCAGTTCCCTTCGTGGTCCGATGAACTGTGAATTTTATATTTGATTCTCCATCCGAGCTTCAATTCAGAGTTTTTCGAGTTAAAATTCAAAGTTTAAATTAGTGCTAGTTAAAGTAAATCGCGTTTCGCTTGCTCTGCTATTTTTTAGCCTAGTTTAATAAATATAGAATTATACTTAGATGTACTGGCGGCTTTTCGAGAAACTGACTGGATATGCCAGAATGATCACAATGCCTCGTTAATGAAATTACAAGACAGGCCCATTCTATAACGACTATAAAAGCAGGTGTAGACTTACATTCAACTTCATCCAAAAACAAATTCTTACGTTGTTGTGGAATGCTTTAAGAACGCCTCGCTCTTATAAATAGCACATGATACGAGTATTTCATACATTTGCTTGAAGTAATACAATAGAAATATCTTACAGAAATATCTTTCATATCAAGCTACATCAACTCAGCTGTTACAGAAGCATTTTAGAAATCCTGTAACTCGTCCACGAAAGACTGTCGAGTCTTAAAATGATTTATGATCTCCTAAATGTTTCTTAAAAAGGCATCTTTTATAAGTCTTTCCGATTACGTATTTCATCCATTGTTTTGCTCAAAGGTCTAGGGTATAGCGCGCGAACTTTAGAATACACGAAACTCCGTATTCCCGTGTTGGAGAGGAGACGTGACCGCCGACGACACTTTCTCCAGTAAGTGTGACTAAAATTAGGGGAGGTAAGTCCAAAGGTCCAAAAGTCGCCATAAAAATGGATTTCGTATGTAGAAGCTCCTGACGTCTCCTTTGAACTTACAGTAATGATTCAAAAAGCAAATTAAAGAATTAAAGAATAAAACTTGCACTAAGGCAACACAGTGGCGTTTTTTTTTGATATCGTGCTTTTTGCATACTAGAATACATTTTTGAAAAAAACGCAGCGTGTTGTCCATTATGGGATAGCTATCATCACCTTCTAAAATTGTATGTATGTGGTTTCAAAAACAAGTGAGTTCTGTTCTACATACGGATTCGTGTTTTACATGGTAAATACATATATGTATTAATGTGTGTACTCAGGCTCCTTAAAAAATAATTATAATCATATGACAAACCTTCGACAGACAATAGCGAACGTCTTTTGGGCATACCTTCTATACCCCGTGTGGTTGGGTGCCTATCGGGTGCGTCCCCAGGTGGCGGATAGGGGAATGGCCGGGGGAAGAGGAATCTCGGAACCCGGTTAGTGGCAGCCATAGTAGAGTACGAGGGCTTAAAAACCCTCAAACCTTTTGCGAAAGCTGTCGCCGTGGACCAACCCACTCAAAGCTAAGGCGTAAGGTATCGTGCTGAGGGCTGAATGGTCGCAGGGTGATATGCGGCCACAAACGATCCCCTTGGGGAACCAGGCGACACCCCATTGTAATAAGCCTTACCCTGGCATGCGGGGCTCTGCCAGTGGTGGACTCATCCTTTCCCTTGCTACTCGTGGGAACGACTATGGATCACACAAAAACTAATAAACAAAATCCCGAGGCTGGACCATCAAGTTCACCTCAACCTGAATCTGCAGCTAGGGCTGGACAATGTTCACCTCAAGCTGCGGCACAGACCGAGGCTGGACGAGAGGGATCACCTCATACACAATACAAAAAACAATGGCCAAAGCGTCGCCGAGCTTGTGGCGCTGAGGCTAAAAGGAGGAGGAAGGCGAGGCAGGCGAAAGAGGCGGCATCCACAGGAACTACCTCCCCCTCCTCAGCCCCTTCAAAACTAAAGGAGAAGGCGCCCAGTGAGTCAGGTGGCAAAAACCTCGCCTCCAAAAGAGGCCAGGAGGTAGCGACACCTGGGAAACGCCTTCACCCAAGTACCTCCACCGAGGGCACGCCGAGAAGGATTAAGAAGGTCGCAGTGACACAAAAGCCGCTGCACCTTCCCAAACCTTCGCGGAGGCAGCCTTAAAGCATCTTAAGGTTGCCATAATAGATAAGGATAACCCCTACGGCAAGGTCTCTGTAGAGCGGGCAAGCCTTATCAAAAGACGGCTAATGGAGGAGCTGGACAAGTTAATCTTGACGCCCTCCAGCAGCCAAAACAAAGTGCCGACATTCAAGTCGTGGACTCACTCTGGTGATATCATCAGGATCGTCTGTGACGACGATGGGGCTCTACATTGGCTTTCTGGGGCTGTTAAAAACCTTAGGACATGGGAGGAAGCATCACTGGCGGTCGTCAGTTTGGACAAGCTCCCAAAGCTCACCAAAGCCTCTCTTTGGGTCCCGGAGGATGATGCTACCGCTACCTCTGAAGACCCGGAGAGGGTGCTGCGGCGGCTGACGGTGCAAAATCCGGAACTGTCTGTAGCCAAGTGGTGCACCTTCCACCATGAGGTCAAGAAAAGCCCTCCAGGACACCTGTTCGTCTTCGGTGTTGGAGACGAGGATATGGCTGTCCTAAAGAAGAAGTCGATGAGGATGAGCTATGCGTTCACCTCATTGACCATCAGAGCCTCCAGTAATAGGACGGGAGCTTCTGCAGAACCAAGGATTTCGGATGAGGGTACATCCAACACCGAGGCCCCCTTGGAGAACGCAGAGGGCCCCGAACATATGGACGCCATCCCTCCTCGGACGGAGGAGGAGATGGAGTCCTAAAGAGGCAAATCTATGACATCTGAGCCATGGGCAAGGACGTCATAAAAAAGGTGAATATCCTTCAATGCAACCTCCAACACGGTAGGTCGGCGACAGCAACTTTATGCCGCCGACTTGATGTGCTGGAGGATGCAATAGCACTAATCCAAGAACCTTGGATCATAAAGACCAGAATAACAGGTCTAAGCTCACTAACTGGTCAAATTTTCAGCTTACCAAGCAACTTACAACCCAGGACTGCAATATATGTACCTAGGAAGATTAAAGCCACCCCAATGGCACAATTTTGTACCTCCGATTTAACTGCGGTTAGATTGGAATGTCCATGGGAAAGAGGCAATAGCAGGGCGTTGGTCCTAGCATCGGTCTACCTTCCTTCAGATGCAGCCACCCTACCACCAACAAAAGAATTGGAAGAGCTAGTAGACCACTGCCTCAACCAGAAATTGGAGCTTGTCATTGGCTGTGACTCGAACTCCCACCATCTGGGATGGGGCAGTAAGGACATTAACTCTCGAGGTAAGTCTCTTTATGACTATATTGTTAAGAAAGATTTACGAATCTTAAATAGAGGCACGGAACCGACTTTTATTAACGCCCGCAGCCAAACTGTCATAGACATTACGCTGGCAACAGCCAAAATCTCCAATAAAATTCTGGACTGGCAGGTGTCAGAGGACATTTCGATGTCTGACCACCGCTGGCTGAATTATACTTTAAGTCTGGAACTCAAAACTCTCGTAAAGTCTCGCGACCCGAAGAGGACTGATGTAAATCTCTACAATCGACTCTTAGAAGGTGCTCTGCGTAACGAACAGGTTTTGACTCCGTGCACTAACGAAGAATTGGAGAGATATACAATATCTATCCAAGATAAAATAAGTTATGCTTATAAAAAATCCTGCCCCATAAGGATGGTCCAGGAAGGCGGCAAAACCAATATTTGGTGGTGCAGCGAACTGGAACACCTCAGGAGAGCAGCAAGAAGAACTTACAACAAAGCAAAACGTACCAAACTCAAAAAGGATTGGGACTTGTACCAATCCAACATCAAAGAGTTTAAGAAAGTCTGTAGACAAAAACAGAGGGCTGCCTGGAGAACCTACTGTGAAGAAATAGAGGATTTCCCACAAGCATCCAGACTGCAAAAAATGCTCTCTAAAGATCCACATCGGTGCATCGGCATTATAAAAAGGGAGGATGGAAGTAAAACCTCCAACCTCCGGGAAAGTGCCGAGCTCCTAATGGATACACACTTCCCTGGTTCAATTGTCACTGCGACGTCGAACTGGATGGAAGACATTAACACACCCTCGCCGATTGACTGGCAATTCACCAGAGAAATAATCAGTGAGGAAAAGATAAACTGGGCCATATCCTGCTTCTCCCCCTTCAAATCACCAGGGCCAGACGGCATATGTCCAGCCCTACTTCAATGGGGTCTGGATCATCTTATGCCGCACTTGGTGGGAATATTCAGAGCCTCCTTGGCTCTAAAATATATTCCCAAAAGGTGGAGAGAGGTGAGAGTGGTCTTCATACCTAAACCAGGTAGGATGGACTACACCCTACTGAAGGCATTCCGACCAATAAGCTTAACATCGTTCTTCCTCAAGACGATGGAACGGCTATGCGAGAGGTATATAAGAGATGAGGTACTAATTCATTTCCCACTTCATCCAAATCAACATGCATACACTCCAGGCAGATCCACCGACTCTGCACTACATCAAGTAGTTGGCAGAATTGAGAGATCACTGGACAACAAAGAATCCACCCTTGGTGTATTCATAGACATAGAGGGAGCGTTTGACAAAACAACATTCCCAAAAATTAGCCAGCAACTCCAGGCTAGGAACGTGCCTAGCACTGTAAGCGAATGGATACTTAGCATGCTCTCCAACAGAGCAATAACAATCAACGTAGAGGACATTTCTGTTAAAGGTGTTGTTACCAGGGGTTGTCCGCAGGGAGGTGTTCTGTCACCACTGCTTTGGAACGTGGTTCTGGATACCCTCATCAATCACCTCAACAGCAATGGACACTACACAATAGCATATGCGGATGACATAGTCATCCTGCAAACAGGTAGATTTGAGAACACGTTGGGTGAACGCACCCAAGTAGCACTCAAATCAATAGAAAAGTGGTGTCTAGTTCTGTTCACCAGAAAAAGGAAGATCAGGGGCCTAAACCCCCCTGAGCTTCTCAGTGTCAAGCTACATTTCTCTGAAGAGGTGAAATATCTTGGTATTACCCTCGACGGAAAGCTGACGTGGAACTCTCACTTAGATAGTAGAGCCAAAAAAGCATATGTCGCTTATGAACAATGTCGGCGAACAGTGGGACGCACTTGGGGCCTGTCGCCAAGAGTTACCCACTGGATCTATACCACAATCATTAGGCCTATGCTAACGTATGGAGCCATTGCCTGGGTACCTAAAGTTCTGCAGGCGACGGCGATTAATAAATTATATAAAATACAACGTATGGCCTGCATTAATATAACAGGAGCCATGAGCACAACACCGACTGCTGCTATGGAAGTAATAATTGGCATTACCCCTCTAGATATTTACATCAAAGAGGTTGCGTTACTGTCAATGTTACGACTTCGCACGGTTGGTATTAATCCAGATGTAGGTATGGGACGACTGAGGCAGCTGGTATGGTGGGAAGCGCTAAAGGCACTACCCATGCTACAAGCAACCAGCGACTCAATTAAACCAACATTCGTTTTTAAGAAACCCTACAAAATAGAGATTAAACAGAATGTTGAGCCAAATGTGACAAATGCAATTTGCATATACACAGATGGCTCCAAAACAAGGGACGGCACTGGATGTGGTGTATACTCCAGGTCTTTAAACCTAAGAACAAAGTGGGCTATGGGCAAACACGCCAGTATCGTTCAAACGGAACTGGCTGGCATATCGATAGCCGCAAATGAACTAGCCAGGAGAGATGTATCTGGCAAAACTGTAGCAATCTGCACTGACAGCAGACAAGCACTTCTAACCCTGAAAAGACCTTGTATCACCTCAGGGCTAGCAATGGAATGCCACCAATCTTTAGCCCATGCTTCGGACAAAAACAATATTGTCCTGAGGTGGGTTAAAGGGCACAATAACAACAAAGGCAACCGTATAGCGGATGGTCTAGCCAGGAAGGCCGCTGACCAAAGAATTTTAGGACCATGTGACCTTTCTGGAATGTCGACAACCACAATTTCGGAAATAGCCAAAAAACACTCCCATGCCCAAATGGTAAAACGATGGGAAGAACTACAAGGATGTCGATTTGCCAAGGAAACCCTTGCAGGTTTTGACATGGCAATATCCAAGAAGTATTTGGCGATGACCAGACCAAACCTACGTCTCTTAGTAGGATTCCTAACTGGCCATTGTCAACACCTCCACACTATGGGGTTAAGTGACACACCGATATGTAGAATGTGTGAAAGTGAAGACGAAACTGTGGAACACGTCATACGTGAATGCCCAGAGTTATCTTCTATTAGAGAGTGTGCGTTCGGCGAGTCTTGGCCTACACCTGCCCACATAAGGGAGATGTCCCCTAGCGACTTGTTCACCTTCCTACAATTGGCAGGATGGACGATGACCTGAGGAAACGACTCCCTGGGAGGATGCACAATGGGCCAGTTGTGGCCTAAGTGCAGTGGGACCACTCACCCTCCCCACTCTACAGATACAGATCCCTTCTATACCTCTCTGGCCTTTGGAAGTCATCTAGAGGTCATCTCATTAATGTCTCCAGGTCCAGGAACTCGAAAATGGCAGAGGTCAAATTTTAACATCGAGATGTAAAAAGCACCCTCCAAAAACTGAACACGAATAAAGCTACTGGTCCTGACCAAATTCCAGCCATTGACCCGCTGTAACGCTGAGCTTGCACCTATTCTTTGCAAGCTGCTCAAACTTTCGTTTCAACGAGGCGTGTTTCCCGCTTCATGGAAGATTGGCTGCGTACAGCCCATCCCAAAAAAAGGCAAAAAAACTGATCCCACCAATTATAGACCTGTGGCTCTTCTCAGCATCATCTCTAAGGTTATAGAGATTGTCATTAACCCACAGCTCCTGGAATACCTGGACAACAATAACATCATAAATGATCGCCAGTATGGCTTCCGTAACACAGGTCTGCAGGTGACCTCCTTGCCTACCTCACTCACTTGTGGAACAGAGCAATAGACAATCATGGCGAATCCCGTGTTGTTGCACTTGACATATCGAAAGCCTTCGACAGAGTGTGGCATGAGGGACTTCTGGTCAAGCTTGCTGCTTATGGACTACCACCTGGCCTGCGCCAGTGGCCGAATAGCTTTTTAAACGACCGATCTCTGCTGTAGTCGAGGGCTGTTCATCAGACGTAGTTTCAATAAACGCCGGTGTTCCTCAGGGATCTGTCCTATCTCTCACACTGTTTCTGCTGTACATCAACGAGCTGCTGAAAATAACATCCAATCCAATCTACAGCTTTGCAGACGACAGTACATTGTACATTGTTGTCGAGTGGGGATTAGTAAATAAAGTACCATTCAACATGCAGAAAACTCAGGCAACAACACTTACAAAGAAGTCTCACGTTGACTTATCAACCCTGGAAATGAAGGGTCACCCCATATCACTTTCTGTCAAGCTTTTGGGGATCAACATCAACAATAACATGTCCTGGCACGACCACGTCATCAGTATTGCTAAAACGGCATCCCAGAAGTGTTCCGCTGTAGGAAGTTGTATACACCAGAGCAATGCTGCTGCTCTACAAGGCACAGATCCGACAATCGCTGGAGTATTGCTCCCATGTGTGGGGATGCGCTCCAAAGCACTCTCTAAAGCTTTTGGACACTATCCACAAAAGAGCGATTAGATTAATCAATACGCCTAACCTCACAAAGGACCTCCACAGCCCGGGACATCGAAGGAGGGTGGCTGACCTATACCTGTTTTACAGATTTTATCACGGAAGATTTTCGAGTGAGCTCTCCCAGATGATAACACCGAAGGCCGTCCGAACCAGGAACACCAGAGAAGTTCTGCGAGCTCATCCTTACCAGGTCGAGGTCCCTACTCCCCGAACCAGTCTCCTCCAGCATTCCTTCTCTTGGAGAACTTCGATGCTGCGGAATCAGGTGCCAGGGAATTTGTTTTTCGACGGCTACAACCTGCAGCGCTTCAAACCTAACGCGAACCGACACTTATCCTCTCGCAGCGCTTCAACAGCGCCATAGGCTGAAACCTTTGCGGGAGTCTGACCTAAAAAAAATGTCTCCAGGTAACGCTATTGTGTCTTGATCGTCAGGCTAATTAAGTTTTAATGAACTTTATCAAATTAATGTAGGCTTTTGCAAATTCACCTCATCAGTATTCCATAATTCTACGAGCCGGTAACTGTACAGTGATTTCTGATCATAGGTTGAATTCACGAAATTTTTAGAGATTTCTTACTTTTCACAAATATAAGAATGAATTATTATAATAGAAACAGCTTAGCTGTTATTCATCCATGAATAGCAACCATAAATAATAATAAACGGTACCGGTTGCTTCGACACTTCGACATTGAATTTATAAAGCCAACCATCAGCTTCCAGAAAACGTGTTACAGTAGATAACGTACGTAATATTAATGACCAGCGATCATAAATCCGTGGTACTGATGGTGGATCGCTATAGTAGTCAACAAGCGTGAATCTATGCATGGTAGTAGTTACAACAATGTACAGTAGTCGTGACTTGATGAATACGAATACAACTAATGATTCAGGTTTAGAAAATCGTCGGCAAAACCGCCAAACCACGTAGTGATCATCTAACATCAAGTACTGGTATGTATTATAACTTGATCAATTAAAACAGCAAAATACAGCTATAGTAACGGCAAATTAGAAAACGAACTAAGCTTTCAATTGCTGCCATCTCTCGTTGCTTAGGCGTGAACCGAAATAAGTCCAAACAGATAGCATTCGTTATCGTTTGCTTTGATCATAGTATCCAGCTCTAAATCACTTGTAGAATATGTTGATGCAGCAATGGGTGGCCCAATTGTACTTTTTCAAGGAAATTCATTACACATCTGGTACACAAAGGTATCCTGAGGGGACATGTAAGAAAACAATAAGTAAAAAATTAGATGTTACCTATCCTCTACAAGGTTGATGCAATCCAATTCATTTTTTGTACGAAAACCGTGCAAATGCCAAAAAGGTCAGAATCTTTTTCTCAATCAATGCATGACTGCTATTGGTTAGAATGGGTGTGCCGTGTTAATTTTTTTGTATCTTATCAAAGTTTTAGTAAAATATCTATATTTTCAAAGCTCAAATATATTTTTATATCCAAATGTAAATGCAATCTCAAGCATTTTCTATAATTTGTGTCACACATACTGCCTTTGGAAAGAGAATAAGGCTTCCAAATTCTTTGTGAAAAGCGAGGTCAAAAGCATCCTATGTTTGTACTTTAGTAAACAACCAAATTTCAAAGTTTCTGTTGCAGAACGACCCAAGAAGGTAAAACTTTTCAAGTATAAGAGTGTGTGAAACTAATTCTAATTAATTGTTTTCAAAAATTGGTAGAACTCAAGCAGGTGCGTATCCAGACTTCAGTCTTGGGGGGGGAAGCGGGGCATGAAGTTGTGTGTGCTTTCTTCACCATTTTTTGTAATACCTTCGTGAAAGATGTTGATGCAAGAGAAAAGGAAAACGTTAATAGTGTTAAAATAAAAAAGAAAATATAAACAGCAAGTGAAACAGTGGAGTATCAGGTATTTTAGGGAGATGCAATAAAAAATCTATTGATGCATTAATCGATTTTAATTTTACGGAATACAAATAATATGTAATACGCATATATCATCCGTGAACATCCTATTGGTACAGCATACAAAACTAAACGATCATGAACACTCACCAGTCACGTACCCTAGTAGCCACAACACGTACTCTATTTTTTATTAGTGTTTTAACTTTTCTAGTCGGTGCAATTTTCAAAACAGGTAATTAATGAGTTAGGTAAAGTTTTGTGACAAGCTGCCACGTTGTATAGGATATTAGAGAGGTTTTGAGCCACTAAAAATTGGGACGACGCTATCCGTAAAACATTATTCTGAGCATGCGCAGTGTGTTTTGAATAATGTATAAGCGTGTGCCTTGTGTACAGTTTTTGTAACCAGAATCTGTGACGTGCATCGTTGCGTTATTCGACAATTGACATTAACAATTATTGGACCTATTTGATCTTAGACAAGGAAAAAGAGAGGACAAATGGCACCAAGAATGTACCAAAGCGCTATTAAATTTACTTGGTATACATGATTCCTGGCTCTTTTCTGCTGCTGTGGCTTTTACAACCGGAAGCTGCACACCCTACCATTATGCACACCACAATATTTTACAATGATTGGTGTTAAAAACGCTAAATATCATAAAAAAAATAATTTGACAGCTGTCAAATAGCCATCCATTTTCGGTCACAGCTAATTCATATAGCATCAAACGGGCGTGCGGTATCCCCTCTCTTTCCTTATCTAAGTATTTGATTCTAACTTAACCTCACATTATGATCGATTTGGTCGGAAATGTCCAAGAAATGTTACATGCAACCAGTAAACACCACAAGCAGAAAATAGATCACATCACAAGTAAAATAATAAATAGGTTATGAAGGATCTCCGAAGTATGACAGTTCAGATTTCACTACCATGGTTCAGTCCCGTGATGATCACACGCTGTTGCTGGAGACACCTAACTTTGTAGCTTAAACTACAAAATAAGTATTGTTGCTATCAAAATGATCACGGTTCTTTTCTCATTGCCGCGTAGTGGTTTAGATCTGGCAATACAGCACGTAATACTTATACTTATACTTATACACCCGATTTAGACGTAGGTTTGGCGTATGCGTGTACGTTAAATCTGGGCTTTCTTGTCATCGAGAAGAAGAGCTCGAACTGGAAGGATCTGACATCATATGGCTCAAAATATCCTTCCAAAATCATTCCAAATTTATATGCTGCATTTACCAAGCAGTAACAACTGCAAAGAACTCTTCGAGAAGCTTTCAGCCACTGTGGATGCACTGCAATCAGATCACCCTCATTCAGGGATAGTCTTTCTGGGTGACTTCAACGTGCACAACTCCTACTGGCTCAAATACTCAAACAAAACGGACGACGAGGGACGTGAAGCTGAAGCCTTCGCTATCAGCTGCGGCTTGGAGCAGATAGTCAAAGAACCAACAAGGATTCCCAGCCGCCACGGAGATTTTGCTAGTCTGTTGGACCTATATCTCACATTTACTCCAACGGCCTACACAGTGAAGGTAACCGCCCCACTGGGATCGTCTGACCACAACACCGCCTCGACGCTATGCAGAATGCATTCTCCAGACCTCTACCATGCAAAGCCTTGTCGGGTTTGGCATTACGGATCAGCAAAGTGGGACGACCTAAGGGAATACTACCAGTCAGCCATGGTTCAATCTGCATCGCAGAGATGCCGTTACCTCTAAAAACCAACATTACAGAGAATGGAGGAAAAATCCAAATGCTGAGAGCCACCGCAGTTTTATCGACGCCAGAAATCACTGTAAACGCGTGATTGACAGCAGCAAGGAGGAACATAACCAAAAAATTAAGAACAAGCTCCTCTCATGTCCTAGCTCGTCCAGAACATTCTGGTCTGTAGCTAAGGCTGTTAGTCAGAACTTTTCCTATTCGTCAATACCACCCTTGACCAGAGAGGACAAATCCATCGCTTCTGCTCCTAAAGAAAAAGCAGACATCTTGGGGAAGCTCTTCGCAGCCAATTCTACTGTAGACTTTCAAGGAAGTACTCCGATCACCACCATAAGCGTGAACTCGAGAGTGGCAGAGGTCAAATTTCAACATCGAGATGTAAAAAGCATCCTCCAAAAACCGAGCACCAATAAAGCTACTGGTCCTGACCAAATTCCAGCCATTGTCCTTAAACGCTGTGCCGCTGAGCTTGCACCTATTCTTTGCAAGCTCTTCAAACTTTCGTATCAACGAGGCGTGTTTCCCGCCTCGTGGAAGATTGGCTGCGTACAACCCATCCCTAAGAAAGGCAAAAAAACTAATCCCGCCAATTATAGACCTGTGGCTCTTCTCAGCATCATGTCTAAGGTTATGGAGACTGTCATTAACACACAGCTCCTGAGATACCTGGACAACAATAACATCATAAATGATCGCCAGTATGGCTTCCGTAAGCACAGGTCTACAGGTGACCTCCTTGCATACGTCACTCACTTGTGGAACAGAGCAATAGACAATCATGGCGAATCCCGTGTTGTTGCACTTGATATATCGAAAGCTTCCGACAGAGTATGGCATGACGGACTTCTGGTGAAGCTTGCTGCTTATGGACTACCACCTGACCTGCGCCAGTGGCTGAATAGCTTTTTGAACGACCGATCTCTGTTTGTCGTAGTCGAGGGCTGCTCATCAGACGTATTTTCAATAAACGCCGGTGTTCCTCAGGGATCTGTCCTATCCCCTACACTGTTTCTGCTGTACATCAACGAGCTGCTGGAAATAACATCCAGTCCAATCTACAGCTTCGCAGATGACAGTACATTAGTGTCGTGCATGGAACCAGGCAAGCCACTATCATCCCAGGAGACGGTACGTTGGCGACAGCAGCATGCCTCGCAGATCAACGCAGATATCAAAACAATTGTCGAGTGGGGATTAGCAAATGAAGTACAGTTCAACGTACAAAAAACTCAGGCAACAACACTTACAAAGAAGTCTCACGATGGCTTACCAACCGTGGAAATGGAGGGTCACCCCATAGTCGAATCACCTTCCGTCAAGCTTTTGGGAATCAACATCAACAATAACATGTCCTGGCACGACCACGTCGTCAGTATTGCTAAAACGGCATCCCAGAAGCTTGGAGTTTTGTTCCGCTGTCGGAAGTTGTATACACCAGAGCAACTGCTGCTGCTCTACAAAGCACCGATCCGACCAGCGCTCGAGTATTGCTCCCATGTATGTAGATGCGCTCCGAAGCACTCTCTAAAGCTTCTGGACACTATCCAGAAAAGAGCGATTAGACTAGTCGATACGCCTAACCTCACAAAGGACCTCCACAGCCTGGAACATCGAAGGAGGGTGGCTGACCTATCCCTGTTTTACAGATTCTATCACGGAAGATGTTCGAGTGAGCTCTCTCAGATAATAACACCACAGGCCGTTCGAACTAGAAACACTAGAGAAGCTCTGCGAGCTCGTCCTTACCAGGTCGAGGTCCTTACTCCCCGAACTAGTCTCCTCCAGCATTCCTTCTTTTGGAGAACTTCGACGCTGTGGAATCAGCTGCCAGGGAATTTGTTTTCCGACGGCTACAACCTGCAGCATTTCAAATCTAACGTGAACCGATGCTTATCCTCTCGCAGCGCTTCTACAGCGCCATAGGCTTTCAGCCTTTGCGAGAGGCCGACCATAAAAAAAAAATTCATTTCGTACCGTAAACTTCTGTATGTAACTTACTACTTTATCGGTTATTCGCCGATTCGGCTATTTCGGGAGAATTGCGCATGCCACAAATAACCGATAACGTGCAATGACGTCAGGAAACGGACGTCCAAAAACTCTCTATTCAACTGATTATGTAACAATGAAAAATTATTAGATATTCATCACTGTAACATTGCAAAACAAACCCTGTTGTAATTTGGTTACTGCGAAAAAGAATTTTTTTTCAGTGCGACAATAAAGTAAATAAGTCAAAGTTGAATCGAGTTTTTTTTTCGAAAATCTTGGGGGGGTAATTACCCCTGTTACCCCCCCTTGTATATGCCTGTGAATTCAAGTGAAGGTTTCTGCTACTTTAATGGATGTCTGGAGCAATGCCAGAAGTTATAGTGTTAAGAATCAAGTAATTAGTGGCATCCGCTTTCATCGACCTACAATTGAGAACGCTACCGCTACCCTGTGATATTGGGTGAGTCTATTGTTTTCAGTAAGCCAAGTCCCTTGAGTCTCCTGACCAGGCCGCAATACAAATATTGTCCATTATCGGTCACCGTTCGCAGAAAGCTTAATGGAGTTAACTAGTTACGAGTTAACGAATTATTGATAGTTGTCGATTAGAGTACCCACTTTTTGCTCTATTCCTTATTATGATGAGTTCCTTCATACTAATAGCTTCATAAATGTGTTTTTATTTCAAATATATGGATCTAGGTTACTAAATCGCCTCATAATCTCTATTAGTGAGGTTATAACCGAGCTTAGGTATATATTCTCGATATAGGCAAGCCTAAGATGTTTGTTGGCTTGTTAGGAAACAAAATAAAACTATAGGTGGGGAGCGGCAAAATATTAATTGAGCAGAATTCCAAGCGTTCGGAGAACTATATGTCCATCGTCAGGGCTGAAATTTTAGCTTATCGCAAGCAACAGGTAAGCATAAATCAAAATTGTACTTACAAAGTTTGTTGAGGTTGTTGCTTACCTTAACCAACCTTAACAAAGTTTGTACGCTGTACAACTTTGGTTTATGCTTACCTGTTAAGATAATGTAATATTTCAGCCCTGATGATGGAGGTATAGTTCTCCGAAAGCTTGGAATTCGGTTTAAAGAGCTTTAATCTTTTGCCGCTTGGTCCTAGGTGAAGAAGAAACACTTGCACTTCGCGGTTTTGCGGCGCGAATTTCGAACTGTACAAAATCATGTTACAGGACCGCACTTAAGGCTTTGCAGTGAACAAACAGTAAGTATTTTCGAACAATTTTTTTTTATTCTCCTGATGCCCATCCTCCGTTCATTACCTTTGTCATTTCAAAGGCAGTTGTTTCTGAAAAGGAAAGTCCAAACTTCCTGAAAACACCCTGTATTGCTTCATACACTATAGATAAGAGGAGTATTGTAGTCCTGAAATATTTCTATTCTGAGATGTTTTTTGGACGTTTTATGATTGTTTTGTCTCATTTCTATTTGTCTGCCCTTTTTATTGTCTGACTGTTGATCTGTCTGTCTGTTGCACACATGCCGGTACATACCGAATTTGATGATGATTTGAAAAGGTATGTGACGTAATCATAATTGGTAATGTTGCTAGATTTTTGAAATCCGGTTTGTTGACGGTAGAATAATTGAATCGGTATATACAAAGACAGCACGTTCTAAAATGCAACTTGTGCTAAACATATATCATCATATTGGTAGATACAGCTTATAACCAGTAGCTGTTGATCTAATTTTTCCGTCGAAGTCATTGTACCTTCGAATTGCAACAAATGAGTACAACGGAAAACAATATAATTACAGCCGAAACGAGCTCGCAGCATAAACCCCTCCAATTTCCTGTAATGCTATATTTTTTTTCATCAAAGGGATTTACATTGCATATTAAAAAAAGATGGCATTCCAGTGACAAGACACAAATTGTCTTAGATTGAGTTATTGCATATTCAGATTCCTTGGCGAATTCTAGTTTGCGTTTACGCATCACACATGAGAGCGACCTGTTTGCGTGTAAACCATCATTTTCGGTATAAGCAGATATCAGAAAAAAATTGAATATCGCAGATATCATAAAATATAAAATGCTATGACTTTTCCGTATTACTAAACATGAGCTTAGGTTAGACGGTCAAATTTGAATCACGTTTGTGCTTGGAGAAATCGGTCGATTAATTAAGGAAACTTCAATCAGAGATAACTTCATTTTTTCAAATGGGAATGCCTAATTTTACTTATACAGTTAAATGTAAAATCTAATAGCCTTTCTAATGACATAAGTTTCTGAATATCAAGATCTGGTAGTATTCATTTAATTTAAAATTTTATATCAAATTAGTATTTCTCAACTTTCCTACCAATAAGCAACCTAGCAGGTCATGAAATATAAACAAAAACATGTTCAGATAGGAGAAAACAATTAACATAGAAAAAAATACAGATGAATTAGAGTAAAGTTACAAGAATATAAAAATTCCTCACAACAAATCAACTCTAACCAGAAACAGCGGCGTTAATATATCTAAGGTCAAAGGGAGAAGCTGAAATATGACAAGAGGCCTTTACGGAAACTATGATCGGGTTAACCCGATCAGTTGGATCACTGATCCTGACGTTCGGAAAGTGATCTGCGATCGGTCAGAAATAGGGTAGTTCACTCTTGTACAGTAAGTGATTGCGATCGCATGATTCAGATCAGTAGCTGCTTAACTTAACCATGTGTTTTTTTATTGTTAAACCAACTTTTTCGTTGTTCGATGTCCGTTAAATTCATGGAAACATAAATCCCACTTGACAGGCATTGACAGCTGTTTGACATATAACTGATCTATCCGGATCCAGATCAGTGTTTCCGTAAAGGCCTAGAGATAGACATTTTTCACAGCCTACTAGCTACTGCAATGTACTAGAGGTTAAAAATTTCAAAAAAAACCCTCAAATGAAAGAAAAACTGCCAGCGATTTTTATTCCAGCACGTAGTTATCAATCACATGTAATGGTATAAAGAAGTAGTAATTTGCGTCAAAGTAACGATCCCTATGACTAGAGCCCTGGTATTCTTTTCAGTATCTATTAGCAAGATCGCAAAAAGGAGTGCTGACAAATCAGATCTAAATTTTCTGCCAGGTACGTTATGTTTTATACTTCAAACTAATTTTTATGTGATAGGCTGAATAATGTTCAGAACTCCAGTCAAAGGTATCGTTAGTTTTGACTTGACAAAATTAAATACTTTTTTTATCATTAAATGTGAAATTATATTCTGAAGATAATGAATTAGCTACAACATTCGCTAGTAGTTTTCATTTCATTTCAAACTTCTTAGTAGTTTTGGAAATTGGTCGTCGCTAGTATATTGCAGTAGCTAGTAGGCCGTGGAAAATATCCATTTCTGTCGTACTCCAGCTTCTCTTTGACGTTAGATATATTACCGCTGTTGTTTCTGGCTAGAGTTGATTTGTTATAAGTACTGAAACTAAATTTTTATAATCTTGTCTCTTTAGTCTAGTTCGTCGGACCTTTTCAGTTAAGTTAGTTGCTTTCTTCTCTCTGAGAAGGTTTTTGTTTATATTTTACGGGTTGCTAGGTTGCTTATAGGTAGGAAAATTGAGAAACACCGATTTGATCAGAAATTTAAAATTAAATGAAAACTATTAAAGGCTATTAAATTCTACATTTAATCGTATAAAAAATTAGGCATTCCCATTTGAAAGGTTATCACTGATTGGAGTTTCCTTAATTAGAAGACGTAATTCAAATTTGATCGCCTAACCTAAGCTGACGCATTTCATGCTCAGTAATATGGCAAAGTCACAGCCTTCTAAATTTTATATTGTCTGTGATATTGTAATTTTGTTCTGATATCTACTTATACCGAAAATGGTGATTAATACCCGAACGGTTCGCTTTAAGTCCCATGTGTGATACTAGAATTCACCAAGGAATCTGAATATGCAATAAGTTACAGCGTGTTCCATTTAAAAAAATATAACTTTGATACGTTTCGTATTTTGAGACACCCTGAATAACATGAGCATATTTTTAAAATGTAGCATTAATGGGTCCTTATCCATCCGAAATTATTATTTTCTTTTTGGTCAGATATTTTAGCCACGTGACGTGACGTGAGTTTTTGGTTGCAAGTCACGACGTTTTAACCGAATGCAATCATTTTTAAAAAAGGAAACACCCAAGAGCTGTGTAGACAACAGGTGTCAAAATGGAGCCCTATAGAAACTAATAAATTGCCTATAAAATCCACACTAAATCAAGAGAATGCCAAATACCTGAAGAGAAGTGCTTTCAGCCCACATTACAGCCGATTCGATGCAACATTTCGCAACGATACTTCACGAGAGATAATACTAAATACAGATTTGTGACTTTTATTTTAGGGCGTGGACATTGTGAAACAGAATCCGGTTAAGTTGTATTTATTCCTCGATAAAACGCAAAAACTAACAATAAATTTAGATATACCTATACACGCGCTCGACAGATATTGTTAAACCAATCGAATATCATGTATCTGCGCCAGAGCAATACATAGCTGAAGTATTTCATGTTATTAAAAATAAATTATTGATGTTCCTGTACCCGTTTAAAAGGACGGCCGCGTTTTAATCAAAAAGTTATATTGGATTAATATTTAAGCTGTTTTAAAGTGCTACCCTGCGATATTAAATCAAAAAATGTACATTAATTTTGCATCTGTAGTTATATGCAGTTATGCACATCAACTTCAGTTGGAGTTAAATTAAAAGTTGGCGAATACTGAGAACATATTAATTGCAGATGTTTCAGCGTAGTTCTTTTTACAAATGGGAAATTTATCTACCATTGCTTGCTATTCATCATTTTCGAACCATGTCATTCTTTTATTTGCCCAAACCCCCAATTCTTTTGAGAGATCGTAACCTGGAGAAACAATTAGCTAATCATCTGTAAAAAATGGGACCTGAAAGTGGTCTCAGAGTTGACATAAATTGGAAAAGGTTTTTTGGCAATTCTGAAACCTTGCTAATTGCGCGGAACAAAAACGTTTACAATAAACAACAAAAATGTCTATTTGTTATCAACATACATCATACATATACAAACAAATCGAGCTATCGTCAGCGAGAGTTACACTTTCTATTCAGCCACCAATCTAGTGTCTTTATAAGATTATCTAGACCTCAAAATTTGACACAAAAATCTCTAGGTAATAGATGTTATGCGTGAAAACCTCAATTTCACCTTCGGATGAAAAGGGGTAATTTCAAGCTTTCAAATTATTGCAGATTCGGATTTTTTGCTAAAATGAATTAAGGTTGGTTTCAAACGTTTTTTAGTCGCTATATCTCAGAACCGAATAAACCCATTTTTTGGAACTTGAAGTTTTCTATTTGATAGTCCTCAACGCGTTAAGTAATAAAGTTAGTTGCATTCTATCTAAGGCTGCTTAACACTGAGAGCTAACTATCTATTTATGTCGATATTTATACCAAAAAGAACCTTCAAAATACAGAAACAAAATCTGACGGACGGAAATAATATTCCTTGCAACTACCAATAAATACTAATAATATTTCAGAAGGCGATAGTTAGGACCTTAATGAATGACAACTATTATCGATTTTCTCGAAAAAGTTTTTTAACGTGCAAAAAAACTCGCAATGCAAAATCATACCTTGTATAAATGCCTGTAATTTTACAACCAAACATGGTATCAAAAAAAGGCTAAATTGCACAAGCGCAAGCTTCCTTCTTCAATTTGCTCTTTGAGTTATTACTGTAAGTTTAAAGGTAACGTCAGGAGCTTAGAAATGCGAAGTTCATTTTTATGGTGACCTTTGGACATTACTTTTGGACCCTTTGACCTTACCTTTGGATTTTTGGACTTATCTCCCCTCATCTTAGACACACACACACTGGAGAAAGGGAACAGGCGGCCACGCCTCCTCGCTAACATGGGAATACGTGTTTTCTTGGATTCTCAATTTCGCGCGCTATACCCTAGACCCTTAAGAGCGGAATCATTTTTCCAGTCTTGCTGTGTAGAGCAAGGGATGAGCTACGACTTATATGTATATTGATGAAACATAAATCACTCTACGACTTCAGAAGTATTTACTGTGTGGAACCAGCTTCCTCGCGATGTCGTCAATAGTCCTTCTGTAAACTTGCTTAAAAACAATTACGATCGTTGGTGTTCTTACCGCGGGTTGCTTCTTTGTGATATCAAATATTTATATACCATTAACTATTCTCTGCTATTCATTATGTTCGCCTCAGCCTGATACCTATAGTAATATAAGTATTTGGATATAATCAGGCTGGTTAAAAAGAATGTTCTCTAGTGAGTACTTCAGGATTGATTTGTCCAAGACCTTTTTAGCCTAGAGGCAATATATCTACGCACACTTAATTCCCCATAAGCGATTGTTTCCATTACCTCGACAAGTGACTATTTAATCCGGGAGACGTCCCCGGAAGGAGACCTCATCAAAGAACCCATTATCAACGGTAAATCTAATCTGGGGTGCTCGGATGCTATCGAAAGAGGGGAGTCGCTACAAATTATTCCTCCCCTGTACGAGACCATTTCGCCTAAAAGAATAATTGGAAACTTTTGAATAAAAGCAAGAAGTGAGACATATCTTTGGCTGGTTTTCCGCAGTTAGAAGTTATGAAATGAGATATAAGCATTCAATTTTGAAGACAATAAATTGTTCAAAGTATATTGCTGGTTTATTGTTTTTTATATGTTGTAGGTTCTTTCTTGAAAAACTTTATATGGTACTCGCACTTTATAATATGCAGGTGAACACAAAACATCACAAATAACATTTAAAAATCCCCACTGCCCGTTTCCAAATAACTATAGAGTATATAAAAGTTTGGGAACTATCGGTTATATGGTAATATAGCGAAGGTATTGAAAACAGTAAAAGAAGATATTTAGTATTCAGTGAAACTTGTGAATAGGTGGGGCATCAAATTTGGAACACTATATTGGAACATTCAGTTCTGTATAGAGCCAGAAGTAAAAAGTGTATATGCAGCCTAAATTCAACTATTCCCAATTTATCGAAGATGGAAAATAAACCACACTAATATATTTTGTAGCAAACACTCAGAAATTTGAAAATCGACTATATCATTATTTGACCAACAATGGGCAACATTTGAACATTGCAATAAAGAGTTACATTTTTCTGTGTCTTTGATTCTAATTTTATCGAAAACGAGTCGACCGATTTAAAAAAATCAAACGTCAGAGTAAAGTACTTTGACATAACTTTAAAACAAGGTATTATTCGATACTCCTTGTCATTTAAAATTTTTAAGGGCATGATACTGGGGGGAGAGGGTACAAGGGGATTAAGTAATTTTTGTTGCAAAAGTTATCGTGCTTGAAAAATATTTTGACATATGCCTCGATGCTTTTCCTTTTAGTCGACGGTTTTCAAGAAATCCAGGGTGGAAGGGTTTCAAATGAACACTCTGTATGTTAAAATATGTACGTACTATTGTACCTAGCTTTTGCGTTATACCATTAGACAAACTTGTTCAACAAATTAGTCAAAATTGAATCCATAACGCAGATATTCTGCCACTGTCATCAATTGTATGACGTCACTATGATCTTCTTACGTGAAGTAAACCGTAACTTCCTTTGTTACGTATACACGCAACTTTGTGCTCATCTAACAGACTTCGAAACTCTTACACAATTATCGAGATTGCAATGGTGGGGGTCGAATTTCACCCAATTAGTAAAGATGTACTATATGCCATGAGTGATAGGACTGTTCAGTTGTAAAGTTGTTGCTGCTTGAATGCCATTTTGCTCCCTGCAGCATATCTGTTCCTTAACGAAGTGTTTAAAATGTTCTTGAAGCATGTTTACACAACATCTTATGCGATAAATTTGGAACTGTTGTATAAACGCTTATTAAAGCATTTTTATGCAACAGATCACCCGTCTGCATTAAATAGCTATGTAAGAGCTCTATAAGAATGACTTTTCGAGCTCTTCAGTTCCTTTTCTGGTATTTATACAACAAAGCTTCATCTGGCTGCTTTAGCCTCAAGTACACGCGGCGAGTTTGCTAGCTAATAAGCTGGCTTGTAAGAAGCTTTAGCCTTAGGTTTAGAACACTTTTATTAAGAAATATTGGTAAAATATATATGCTTTATCTTATGTATTTACAATGTATGTGCAAATAATATTTGCAGCAGTATCTCCTCCAGGAAAACAAGTACATTGCTACTTGCAGAAACTCTGGAGGTGCCTGATGGTAAGCAGTAACGTATTCAACAGGCATTTAACATGTATTCATTAAATACTCTCGCCTGGTATAAGGTAATTGTTTATAATTTTATAATCTATATGTAGACTATGAAAATTGAAAACTAACCCAGTTTTTCTGGTCTTGTAGGTTATGTATGTTGTACATACAGGAAAATAAAGAAAAACCTGTTTCAGATAATTACAAATAAATTAAACTACCCTAATTATCTACACTATTTACATTATTTACACTAAAAACAATATCGGCGAGCCGGCGGGTGCGCCAGTACACAGAACATTTCCTACTCGCTTAGTACCCAGCTACTAGCCACCTGTGCACAAGCTAGAGTGAGTACACGTAGCTAAGTAACAAGCTAGCTCGCTCAAAAGCCGGCGAGTGGCGAGTTAACTCGGCGGCAGTTCAGCTTTTTCCAGAGCGTTTTTGCTAGCAGCTGACGGAGCGAGTGCATCGAGTACACGGGACTAGTTTACGAGCGGCTTGTAAAAAAGCTGCCTAGTAGGTAGTAAACTCGCCGCGTGTACTTGAGGCTTTTAGCATGCGAAATTTGTGTTCTAATCAGTTTATTGCTTTCAGCAGTAGCTTTTATACGACTGTTCTTTAGTAGCTGATAAAGGCTGTTAATGGCAACTATATTGGAGCTATTACCGTGCAGAAAATCTTGTGCCAACGACTTTCCTACGGTTTATTGTTCGATGTATCTAGAAACAGGCTTATAGCGTGTTAAATGTTGATGAGTATTCTAACCCAACAGATTAGTACTGTAAGACATCCACAAAAACAATGTTGCTTTATAACAGCATTACTTAGGTAAGTTAAACGAGGAGCATCTTACGCTGCCGGCACTTTGGATGATCGACCGGAAGGCCTGTAACGGTTCACCTGTTTTCAAAATTATTTTTATATTATTTACTTGGCTACCATATACAAATAGTTTACAACTTCCATTTTTAGCAACTGCTTCCTCATTATACTAGTACATTTTTGTAACTATTTTGCTTCTCACCTCTACCTTTTTCCCATCTCTACTTCCTTCAGCTGAAAATATTACTTTATTATACACACTGCGCAACTGCGCCAAATTTTGGGAAAATCTAATGAGTGAGGGGGTATGCTCTCTCTCTACCGACGTTAGCTTCTAGATGAAATGTGATGGTTTATTCCTTTTGCTTTCTGAACTCAAACAGTAAAGACATATAGAGTAGCTATGTCTCTCTAAGATAATGTTTGTGTCTGTGCCATTATGTGATAGCCAAGGTAAGGGATTCATATCCCCAATACAAAATCATAACGATTTGATTGCTATGGTTTCGCATATTTTTAGTGCTTTTGCTTTTTATTTTACAGCTATGTGTAGGAATGTGATTTTTCCGATTCATACATTTTTTTTCCATGAACATGTGATGGCGAACATTTTAATCTTTAAATATCAAGTCAATCATACACTGCATATTTATCAATTATCTAACAAAAGAGTCGCTGAACATTATTCTTTGTTTCTAGCCATATATTTTTGTGTTACGATGCCTTATCTTGTGTGTATTTAATGTTTCACATTTTTTTTTATGACATTCCTTACGTAAAAATACCTAGCACTCAGATTTGCTAATTGAGAACGCAATGAAAAGATCTGTTGGACATTTATGTAATTTTATTTTCCGAGGCCTGAGGAAAAGGTTGTAAATTTTTGAACATACATTTATCACTATATATCTGAAAAGATCCGGTAGGACTGAAAATACAAAGCATTTAGGAATCATTTTTTTTAACTATTGTTCTATCTGTTCGCTCTTGTATATATCTATACTTTCTTTTTTGATCTTTACCATGTGAACATTTGAAGGTTATCTGCTTTTTGGCTTTTTAATATGCCCATGCTGCTTCATAGATTTGTTTCTGAAGTATATGAATGCAATTTATCAAAATGTAAGAACGCATGAAGATCCATACTTCAGAAACAGATCGTGAAGTCCTGTGAAGTTCTCCACAAGGTGCTAATACCAGCCATAAGTCTTTCACAGGAAAACCACCCTTTGTCGGGGTGCCACCGTCAAGACCACCTTTTTTTCTCGGGGTGCCACCATCAAGACCCTTTTTTCTCGGGGTGCCACCATCAAAACCACCTTTTTTTTTCGGGGTGCCACCATCAAGACTTTCTTTCTCGGGGTGCCACCAATGAAAACCACACTTCTTTGGAAGAACACCACACCTCTTCCATGCCACCATCATGAACATTTTTTCTGGGGTGACACCACGAGAACTGAAGAAGCCAACCTTTTTTGGAGCACCACCTTCTCTTCGGAAGGGCACCACGAGGACTACTCCCTGGACTTCCCTCCGAAGATGAGTAATTGTTAAAAAAAAAAATAGATAGAATGTACTGCATTCATATATACTGAAATAAATCTTTATTAAACCATTGTTGTCCTATTTTCATTTCTTGGCGGCTAGCTAGACTCACGCACACACGCACGCACCCACATACCCTTGTCTCATGCGAACCAATTGAGCTGCTGGTTGCTATGAACAATTTTATTGTTACAGGCCCGGACGGGGGAACCCCGTCGGACCGTCCGGGGACATGATGTAACCATTCCAACGGTCCTGGCCGTGCACCGTCCCCCCTCTGGGAAGTTTTAGTACAATAGGCCTTAAAGGCTTAAGTACTGACGGCTCCCAGAGGAAAAAAAGTTAAAGGAGTAAATGTTATGTATAGATATCTACTGCGAATTAATATGTCTGTGCTTTGGAAGTCATTTAATTTTGCTTCAATAATCGCCAGTTATATATTTTTATATGAATATAGTTAAATGTAGCAATTGTGATGATTCCAATGTAGGAAAGACATAATTTTCTAGTTTAAAATTAAAATACATTATAGAGCAC
Organism: Callosobruchus maculatus; assembly: GCA_951848785.1. Lineage (NCBI taxonomy): Eukaryota > Metazoa > Arthropoda > Insecta > Coleoptera > Chrysomelidae > Callosobruchus > Callosobruchus maculatus. Next base: position 12,443,638 of record CATOUR010000054.1, on the reverse strand, counting down.
TGTTAAAATATCCATGAAATACAGAGCGTGTGAAAAATTTGTCATTATTTTCCTCAAAATGCACAGTAAAATTTCGTGTGCAACGAAATCAAGCCCTCTGGATGCAAGCTATTGGATCTGTTAAAGTGACTATTCAAGATTATTAACGGCCAATATATTTACAAACAGGATGGAATTATAAGATATGACATGCCATAAAAGGCTAGAATAATTTGACAGTACAATATACTGTACAATATACTGTCAAATTATACACAATATACCCCATTTCGTCCCCTTAGAGCAGAAGTATACCAAGTCACAAAATTTAAATTTTACAGGAGAAGCTTTTTTTTTTTTGAGATATTCTGCACTAAAGAATTCTTTGATAAAATTTACGTAGCCTCTTATGAGATAACTTGTTATAAGGTGCACTACTTGGAATTGGGACATCCTTTGTGTTACAGAAAATGGTGGACATAGCATATATTAGGACAAGTCCATCGCCGCTGAGTTATACTAACTCACATACTACGGATCAGAACAAATCTATGTCCTCCGATGCAGTGTACTAACTCCAAACATGCGAAAGCAGAACTAATGTAAGTCCATTTATCAAAGTATACCATCTTCAAAACGGCAAATCAGAAGTAGTTCAATTCCAACACAGAAAAGGCTAGTTTGAATTTTGCGAATTTATTATCCCCCCTTCAGTGTGGACTTGGTATACTTCTGCAGTAAATTCGGTGATCTTTAATGTATACGTAGGCGTTTAAATCGGAAAATACGACAACTTCTAAACAGACGATTTATGTGTTTAGAGAATTAAAGTTTACTCATGCAACAAAACGATCGTATAGATGTCGTAAAGAAGAGGTTTTTGTTGCCCCATTATTGATGTACGCAGAACATTTACACAAGCACTATACATATGTCATGTAGTAGTGATGTAAGGATTATTTAGAAGCTGCAAGAACGTTTATACAACTGTTTCAGTTGCAGGCAATCTTTATAGAACATCTTAAATGATTGAACTGCTGTATAAGTTGTGTCCATTTTGCCTGTATAACTGATGTGAGAACAATTTGCAAACGTTGCATAGTGCTGTAAAAGAAATGCTGTATGAACGTGATTACAACTCTAAAAGAACTGAGAATTGTTAGTGGGGCAATCACCCCATATTTGACGTCAGTCTGGAATCTGCCAACAAAACGCAAGTTATAATAAATACACCCAGTTTTAGTGGTGAACATCACACTGTATCTCCAAACTTGTAGATAAACATCAACGAAAAATGCCGACCTCTTCCTAGGCTTCTTAATGTGACAATCACGTGACACCTCAGTAAACTTCAATCCTGAATTCGTATTGTTTACTAAACCACTTTCGTATGACAGCGGATGCAAGTGCACAATAAAGTTACACAATTGTATCAAAACTTCGCCTCTTCAGCACCACACGTCTAGCCTAGTTTCCAAGCAGATTGTGTTTCTGGTTTCTGTGCACAGCCGTGCCGTGCATTATAAGCACAACGGTGACATATCGAATCTGGATTTAGTTTTATATGTGACAAACATACTCATAATTACAAGGCGCAAGCAGGAAACCTTGTTAGCGTAACTTTTGAGTATCGAGCGCTGAGAGTTAGACGGATTTAGAGCTCTGGAACGACATCTCTTATACTCTACTCCGGCTAGAAGATGTCAGCCTTTGTTTTATAGTTCTTCTTATATTAAAACAATAAGAGCTCTTGTTTTGATCTAGAAATTTATTTATCTGGCTGACTTCTTACTTCTTTAGGGAGCGTCTGCTTGCTCTATATTTATCTAATTGCCCTGTGCCTTATCTAGCTTAATTAAAAAAATGGAGTCAAGTTGACTGACTCAGTACTTCCCACACATTACGATACCAGTTTATTATTTTCCCATAGCATGAAGCTATAGTCTCAAATCCCCCCTTGTAACCAAATCATCGCCCATTTGCCCGCAAAAAAACACCCAACACAAAAACTCTGGTAAATGGTTTCTTGCGTCTCCCTCCTTAGGCACTAGGATGCCACAGTTTTGATTCTGCATGCGATGCGAAACGCTCAGGAGTCTAAAACCGTCTAAAAACGAAGTATGAGCTGTTTTTATATTTTTGGTTTTTTTATTATTGCTGCGCCGCCACTGACACGATTTTTCCAAAACATACGCGTTTTCCATCGTCGTCGTGGTAATAATACTGTGTCAAAATTTCATTAAAATCCATTCAGTCCATTTTCGCGTTAAGCAATATACAACGATCTAAAACAATACTCGTATGTTTACATCACAAATTCTAAGTCCCTTGGTTTCTATTATAAGCGAGGCAATGTTTGGATGGACCTAAAAAGGTGAATTATGCCGCTAGGTCTCTCATTCGCAGGTCATTGGACAGCCCATTATGAATACAACAAATTTTTCAGTTTTACAACACCCCACCCCCCAACCACCCCAAATTCACCCTCACCCAAAGAAAAAGTAGAAAATGATCAGGAACTTCTGAAACGCCTAAAAACGAAGTTTGAGGAATATCTAATTTTTTTGTTTTTTGCTAATTACTCCGCCGCCAATGCACCGATTTTCAAAATTTTAGCAGCATTACCTACTAGGACCCCACGGCATATCGCTACTCAAATTTCATCACAATCCAGGCAGCGGTTACTGAGATTACGAGGGTAGAAAAACGCGACAGACAGACAGACAGACAAACAGACCGACAGACAGACCGACAGACAGACCGACAGACAGACCGACAGACAGACCGACAGACAGACCGACAGACAGACCGAAAGACAGACCGACAGACAGACCGACAGACAGACCGACAGACAGACCGACAGACAGACCGACAGACAGACCGACAGACAGACCGACAGACAGACCGACAGACATACCGACAGACAGACCGACAGACAGACCGACAGACAGACCGACAGACAGACCGACAGACAGACCGACAGACAGACCGACAGACAGACCGACAGACAGACCGACAGACAGACCGACAGACAGACCGACAGACAGACCGACAGACAGACCGACAGACAGACCGACAGACAGACCGACAGACAGACCGACAGACAGACCGACAGACAGACCGACAGACAGACCGACAGACAGACCGACAGACAGACCGACAGACAGACCGACAGACAGACCGACAGACAGACCGTCAGACAGACCGACAGACAGACCGACAGACAGACCGACAGACAGACCGACAGACAGACCGACAGACAGACCGACAGACAGACCGACAGACAGACCGACAGACAGACCGACAGACAGACCGACAGACAGACCGACAGACAGACCGACAGACAGACCGACAGACAGACCGACAGACAGACCGACAGACAGACCGACAGACAGACCGACAGACAGACCGACAGACAGACCGACAGACAGACCGACAGACAGACCGACAGACAGACCGACAGACAGACCGACAGACAGACCGACAGACAGACCGACAGACAGACCGACAGACAGACCGACAGACCGACAGACAGACAGACCGACAGACAGACCGACAGACAGACCGACAGACAGACCGACAGACAGACAGACCGACAGACAGACCGACAGACAGACCGACAGACAGACCGGCAGACAGATAGACCGACAGACAGACCGACAGACAGATAGACCGACAGACAGACCGACAGACAGATAGACCGACAGACAGACCGACAAACAGACCGACAGACGGACCGACAGACAGACCGACAGACAGACCGACAGACAGACCGACAGACAGACCGACAGACAGACCGACAGACAGACCGACAGACAGCCAGACCGACGGAAATGAGCGACTTGGATTTTCGTTATGTAGAAACGCCCAAAAAGTGGATTATCTCAAAATCGAAAATTTTCGCGTTCACAATACTCCTCTCACCTACCGACATAGATGGGTGACGTTGATTTTCGTTATATAGCTATCATTAATCCCTGAAAAGCGCATTATCTCAAAATCGAAAATTTTCGCGATCACAGTACTCCACTATAATTGCAAAGTTATACCTCAACAGAGAAATTTATGTTAGATATCATGATAATAACAAGATCGGACCCCGCAAATCTTTTAGAGGACTGCCGCAAGGCGCTGTGCTAAGCCCCGTAATCTTCAGTATCTTTACTTCAGATTTGTACCACCTAAATGTGACCAACCAAATCATTCAATACGCAGATGATATATGCATTCACGTTGAGAAACGACGACTCGAAGAATGTATCAACGTACTTGATAATTCAATGACTCACTACAAGCGATGGCTCCTCGAAAATGGCTTTGAAATTTCTGAATACAAATCTACTGTATGCATTTTTACACGTCATAATCTGCCACCTATGCTGAACGTAGCGCTGGGAAACATGAATTTCACTGTTAAAAATGAAGTCAAATACCTTGGAGTTACAATGGACAAAAAATTGACATGGAAATCTTTTATTAAAGAAATAATCACCAGCAGTAGAGGTATGAATTTTTTCCTGATGATATCCAAAATGTGGTGGGGAAGTGACCAGAAAACAGCAATCCTCTTCTATCGATGCTATATCAGATCGATATTGGACTACGGCTGTACTCTCTATGGATCTGCCAGTAAGTCGATGCTCCGGAGACTAGACATTATTCAAGATCAATTTATAAGAATGTGCTTAGGTGCTATGAAGACATCCCCTGCCGAGACCGTACAGTAATATATAGGGCCACAACCAAAAACTATTTGCATCTATATATAAAAGCGATGAGGTAATGAATAGTATTGCCATTTTTAGTGACACCTCAAAGTCGACATTGGGTATAGGTTGTGCTTTTTGCATTCCTAGTATAAACACATCCCACATATACAAATTACCTTCCCATATAACCACATATTCAGCTGAAGCTTTTGCTATATCGAAGGCACTTGAATTTGCACAAAGTCAAAATCTCTCTAATATTACTGTATTTTCGGATTCGCAGTCAGTTCTCTTAACTATCAAGAACTATGGTAGCAAATCCAAGATCAACAGTCATATATCCACCATTAAAAAACAAATCTACGACTTAGAACAACTGGGAACTGAGGCGAGACTTGCTTGGATCAAAGGGCACAGTGGTATTTCATTTGACGAGGCAGTTGATAAATTGGCAAAGTCAAGCGTCTCGTATGGTGAAAACACCAAAGTTGGCTTAGATTTTCAAGACTATTGCTACATTGTTAAACAAAAGATGCATCAGAAATGGAGCGCTGAATGGAGCGAATACTGTTTCACAAATCCAATGGGATACTCGCAAATCCACCCAGAAATTCCGGTATCATACTGGAATGATGATTTCAAAATATCAAGGAAATATATATCCTGTACCATAAGATCAAAAATTGGTCACGGAGCCTTTCCGGCACACTTAGCCAGATTCGGCATTGTTTCATCCAACTTGTGCCTCCACTGCGGGGAAGTTGGAAATTTAGACCATATCTGCTCTGGATGCCAGAATACTATAGTTCACTCCAATATGCCTCATTCCGAACTCATCAGTTGCGGATTGCCCAGTCCTTTTATCCGTCATACCTGCTGTGTCTTAATAGGAAAGATGTTATTTGGAAAATGATCGAGTTCATCAAAAGGTCGGGTATAATCATTTGATTACGTAGTTGCTAGGTTTCCTGTGTGGTTCTCCCAGTAAACTTATAACCTCCTATCCGTGGCCTAACTCCTTGTTATGTCTACAATAAATGCCTTAACGGGCCCCTAGGCGAGAAGAGTGCGTCTCTCGTCAAATGAAATATCCCATCCTTCCTATTAGGTTAGCTTTAAATCTCCCGATATAACTTTACCTTTGATGGAAAAAGAAAACTATGAAAATACTATATGGCTATTATAAACGTGTGTGGCGAATGGGAACAATCCCCAGTGCCACTCTCAAAAAAAAACAATACTCCACTCACCTATCGGTACGGCAAATAAAAAGAGACACGGTCCTATACCTGGCGATTTATTTTTTTTGCCTTTTTAGTGGAAAGTGGTTTCAAAATCAAAATAAAAATACAATGTTCACAAACAACCTTGAGAAGAAAATGCTCATTTGATTGTATTCATACTAATACTATCTAATATCGACATTTTCTGAAATAGCGCAGCAGAATAACGACACGCAAAATAAAGCATCACCATACTGTTCACTATTTGTCTAAATTTCATGTTGGTTTCATTGTGAACTGTAAGCTCTCATATCAAACAGAGGTAATACCTTATTTAGCCAAACTTTCGTGCAGCAGACTCACAAGGGTTGTGGTTAAATACTTCACTAAAGCAGAATATATCAGTCCAACTTTCTTGCACAAGCAGAATAGTATTTAGACTGAGCTACATCTCTATTCAGGGAGCCGAAACAAAAATTCGCTAACGCATTAGTGGGATGATGCACCCTTTACTAAGACAAAGGGGTGAGAAAGCATCCCTACGGCAATTTCCTCTTCAACGCTTCTGCCTTTCATCCCGTGCAGTATCTAGCAGACTGGCAAAAACCGGTATGTTGGACAGTAGCGTCGGATACGGGATATGGTCAGCAATGCAACGTGACATTCTCAGTCTTAAAAACAAATATATTCGAATGGATGAGGAAAAACGAAGCAACCATACCATGTCACCCAAATTGAGCCAATACTATATGATATGATATATGATATCTGATGACTAAGGAGCAGAATTATAAGTGAAAAGTGTTCTTAAAGAGGCATTTTATTTCGTCAAAAATCTAGAAAAAAAAACAGCAAATAGAATTCGAAGCTTGAATTAAGTAAGAGGGGATTTATTATTTTTTATTGAATTATTGAGCATAAATAAGTCAATTGTGTCTAAATATTACGAAAATAGTAGACTAAAGCAGAAGTGATTCTTAAATAATAACAAAATATTATGGAGGAACATAAAGAGTTACTTTTATTGTAATACGAGACACATCCAGACGGCAAAATATAAGATTTAATCGTCTTGGAAGCAACTTATCACTAACGGCTGTTCCAAAGGCTTCACTGTTAGATGATGCCTTCTATCATCATTTCATAATATCTGTAATCTGCAAAACTGTGAATTGGGTTTGCAGTGCTAGAGAGTAAATCATTGATATGAAGCAGAAATAACGGGAAGAAGAGAAGAAGCAATCATCCATTACAGAGAGATTGTGCGATCACAGAGGGCGTCGATTGACACGCCAAAAAACTTAATAGGAAGACCGTAAGACGGAAATCTCTTTAGGTGAGCTGCATGCTACAGGCGAAGTATTCTCAGATATGCAGTTGACATTTCATATCAGAACCCGTATTGTCTATTTTTTTTTACTTTCGTGTCAAGAACAGCATGTTTTGTGTAGGCTTTGTTACTGTTTTCCGGTGCCTCTCTAGGAACAGCACTGTTAATTAGAAGCCAACAGTTGGGATTCTTGCTGACTTTTTTATGGAAATTTAATTCTGATTGGGAAAAACCAGAGATAGTATTCCACTTCTGACGGTAATCAAACCCAGAATCTTCCGGTTATGAGCCCTCGGCTCCACCGGCTGAGCTAGACCACCACCCCCCCCTATATTGTCTGTTGTTGATTAAGTTATGAAGCTCAAGTTCATGATTGTTGCATTTCTCCATCACTTTCTGATTGCGAAAAGCAAAGCTATGGGTCAGTAGGTAGTTGCTTGGATCAGTTTTTCTGGCACCGGCTGGATACCAGCTGACTTCTTTCGGGAAGATGCTGGAGTTGTCCGACATCTGGAAGAGGTGGGTATATGACGACTTCCGAGAGAGTACTTACCAACTGGGTAACTAAAGCCATTGCTGATGTCATTATTATACGATCGAAAGCAACACCTTGTAGCCACACTGGATTTCGGCTTCAAACCCAACTGTTACGCGGCAACCACCTCAGGCGTTTCCATTAACTTAGGGCCGCCGTCAGTTATCCAGATTACGGCGATTATCAATGCCGCGTTGGCCATTTGAGAGTCGCAAGCTTGAATGGACACAAAGGAGACAAACGGTCAAAAGCATTCCTCTGTCTGGATCGGTAGTTATGTTCCGAAACATTGTTATGGCAGGCAAAAGAATCACATATACTATTTTCGTTATTCAGTCCACGTACCCAGCAAAACTGCAGATTCTTTGCAGAAAAGTATTGAGATTTAACCAAATTTGCTTCAGTGGATAAATTGATAATAACCGAAATCAAGGTGCCAGAGTTGTAATTATCATTTAGTTTTTGGTTAATAATTCATCAACACGATGATGTAAGTTAGGAATTCGACGGTTTTCTGAGGCAAGAAATTCAAATTCGTTCTTAGTTCGGATGCCACGTGTAAAACACGCGTCACTTAGTATACATTAAGCCTCAAGCTCTGTTAAGCCAGACAAGCTTAGGCTTAACGTTGATATCCGTTGTACAATCGCCAGTCTAATTAAAATTAATTCACTACGGTGGGCACTACCGTGTAGCAATGCGTACTGTCATAATCACCGACGAAGTCATAAGTCCTTTACGGAAACTATGATCGGGTTAACCCGATCAGTTGGATCACTGATCCTGACGTTCGGAAATTGATCTTGGATCAGTCAGAAATAGGGTCAGTTCGCTCTTGAACAGTAAGTGATTGCGATCGGATGACTCAGATCAGTCAGCTTACCGTAAACCGAAGCTTAAGGTTGCAATCTACAGCCGGGCCTTAAAATGATGTCATTTTTTTTATGTTACAGCATATTAGTATAAATGTTGAAGATTACGTTTTCACGTAAAAAAAGTATACTTTGTAAATGCCGTTCCGAGTAACTGTTTTCCAGATATCAATTAGTAAGTATACAGGGTGGGCCAATGGTGCGTGGACGGAGGATTGTGGGCTTACTAAAAGATATTTCAAAAATCTGTCACTTGATCGTGGTAGGGACCCTTGAGTACTATAACGTAAAAATATTTTCACTTAAATGTTGACGTTTATATAGGGTGATTCATATCAAACTTACATTTTTTTGAATGGAACCCCCTATATATTATTACATATTTGGATTCCTTGGTCAATTTTAATGTGACTTTATGTATCACACATGGAACTTTAAACGAACCGTTTAGGCGCAAATCACCATTTTTGGTATAAGTAGGTATCAGAAAAAAATTGAATATCGCAGCGATTATAAAATTTAGAAGGCCGTGACTTTGCGGTACGACTAAGCATGAAATGTGTCACCTGAGGACAAATGGCTAAATTTGAATTCTTTTTGTACTTGGAGAAATCAGAAGGTTAATTAGGGAAACTTCAATCACAGATAACTTGATTTTTTCAAATGGGAATGCCTACTTTGGTTTAAAGAATCAAATGTAAAATTTGATTACCTTTCTAATGATATAACATTCTTGATATCAGTCTTTTTTGGTTTTCATTTTATTTCAAATTTTCAGTCAAATCGGCGTTTTTCAATTTTCCTGCGTGCAAGCAACCTAGCAGGCCATGAAAAATAAACAAAAGCTCGTTAGTATGGAAGAAACCAACTAACTTAGTACAAAGATGCAAACTAACTAGAGCAACGAGGCAAGATTATGAAAATTCCTTAGAACATATTAGCTCTAACCAGATACAACAGCGGCAAGATATCTAATGTCAATGAGTAGCAGGAGTATGACAGAAGTGTTTGTTTTTCACAGCCTACTAGCTATTGAGGTCTACTAGAGCTTGACAACTTTTCAAAACTATTAAAAATTTTGAAACAAAAGGAACACTACCAGCGATTTTTGATTACAGTCTAACATGTTTAGAATGAAATTTCACATTTAATGGGATAAAAAAATTAGTCATTTCCATTTAGTTAAGTCAAAAGTGAAGAACTGGAGTATTCTGAACATCTATTAAAATAACTGCTAGAATTTTTTAATTACGCTATGTTGTAATTGCGATTATTTAATGTAGTTTGCTTCAAACTAAACTTTGTTTTACAATTCAAACAGACTGCAATTCATAATTCATTTTCCACGACTATCATTACCTTTGACTTACGGAAGTGGCTACTTTTGTATAGCATGAAATGTGAAAATTTATTCAGAGGACATAGTTGATTAAATATTTTGTTACTGACTTTGGAACTTGGCTAATAGCTAGTAGGCTGTGAAAAATGAGCGTTCTTGTTACCGCTGTTGTTTCTGGTTAGAGCTAATATGTTGTAAGGAATTTTCATAATCTTACCTCGTTGCTCCAGTTAGTTTGCATCTTTCTACTGGGTTAGTTAGTTTCTTCAATATTAACGAGCTTTTGTTTTTTTTCATGGCCTGCTAGGTTGCTTGCACGCAGGAAAGTTGAAAGACACCGATTTGACTGAAAATTTGAAATAAAATGAAAACCAAAAAAGTTTGATATCGAGAATGCTATATCGTTAGAAAGGTAATCAAATTTTACATTTGATTCTTTAAACCAAAATAGGCATTCCCATTTGAAAAAATCAAGTTATCTGTGATTGAAGTTTCCCTAATTTATCCTCTGATTTCTCCAAGTAAAAAAAGAATTCAAATTTAGCCGTCCGACCTAAGGTGGCGCATTCCATGCTTAGTCGTACCGCAAAGTCAAGGCCTTCTAAGTTTTATAATGGCTGCGATATTCAATTTTTTTCTAAAACCTACTTATACCAAAAATGGTAATTTGCGCCTAAACGGTTCGTTTAAAGTTCCATGTGTGATACATAAAGTCACATTAGAATTGACCAAGGAATAATAATATGCAATAATATATAGGGGGTTCCATTAAAAAAAATGCAAGTTTGATATGAATCACCCTGTATAAACGTCAAAATTCAAGTGAAAATATTTTCACGTTATAGCCCTTAAGGGTCCCTACCATGATCAAGTGACAGACTTTTGAAATATTTTTTAGTAAGCCCGCAATCCTCCGTCCACGCACTACTGGGCCACCCTGTATAGTCAAATTTGCAAGTTTAAATTTTTAACGAAGCAGGCTCTGATTAAATCAGATGACAGATGCAACAACAAGGCAGGCACTCCGTTACTGTCAAAATTTGCAAGCGCTTGTTGACACTATGCATGTCACTCATGGGCTCGCTCATGGGTCTTGAGAGATTTTTAACATTTAAAAACATATGTAAAAAAGTTACATCATTTTAAGTAGGTTTAATGTACAGTGGCGCCTTCTACAAGTGGCATCAGAACTGAGAACGGATTTGCATTTCTTGCCTAAAAAACCCCCGAGTTCCTAATTTCGTGCCGTTACGCCATCCTTTTGACCAATTATTATGCAAAGACGAAATAATAACTTTTACACCCTGTATTTAGGTTATTATCAACTTTTGCACTGAGGTAAGTATAGTAGAAGTAGTAGTTGAACCTCAATATTTTTACCCAAGGAATCTCCTGGTCTACTGTGTACCGTTAATTAGGGGACACCCTGTATGCAACACGAATATTAATCAGAACAATTATTTTGGTTAATGTAATTTCAAGCCTATCTTGTGGGTGTCAGTGTGATCAATCGCTATTTTCTGGCCAATAGATAAAAAGCGTATATGCTGCAAACGCTGTTACAAACGCTACTGCAAAGTATACCTTTTGACAAAAGAATAACTCTGTTTAAGTGACATTGTTTGGCTGCTTTGGAACGAAACGGCCTTGGGCAATCCAAGGTCAAACTTTATCTTGAAGTTAAATCCTTTTATATAAAGAATATTTTGACTGAAACTTCCAACCTGCGATTAACATGGTCACTGAAAGTGCACAAAACATGACATTAGTTAGACTGTGTTCGCCGAGATTGGTCATAGGTCACAATTTATTACGAGTGCTTTTTATTTTCTTCTGTTCCTAATTTTTTAGCCTAACAATGAAGTTTCAAGCTATAAATTTGTTTAGCTACGATAATGATGAAATTATTAATTATTTGAAATATGAGGAGCAACCACATCGGTATATGTAAGGAGCGAAAGTTTTGCTTGCAAGAATTGGAGGAAACATATTGGTACTGTATATTTTGTCCCTTATCGAAAACGAAATTGGGGCATCACCCTTCTTTGTTGGGTAGTTTCCATTGCAACAACTTGTAGTAAAGTGTAGTTGTAAATTTGAATAGCTCTTTACTGTGAGTGCACATCATAACTGCGCATGGACAATAAAAAATAAAACATGAAACACGAAACTTACCACAAGACAAATGTATTTATCGTTTCATAAACATATTTTGTTTTAATTATGTGGCTATCAGACATGTCCCTCCAATAGGTGGCATACTTTTTGAGTTATGTAGCGCAATGTCTAGAAGTTAAACTTTATTCTAAATATCGCCCTGAAGATGTTAACCTAGATAATGAAGCACGTGTCGGGCTTCGAGTGTGGATGAAATGCGTAAGGGCCTTGGTTGCTGCGCAAAATTTTCAGATCCAAATTATAAGGTATGAATTTCAAAATTAAACCACGGCATAGTAAACAACCAGCACAATATTTCCTATATAAAAATGGTTCCCACAGAATTTGACCTTGGGATGATTTTACGGATGTGAAGTTTGGGTAGAGATGCGATATTTTTTAGCCAAATAGGCGCGTTTGGTCCGTACAGAGCATTTTGTGCAACTGATTACACCCCTCAATGATTATATAATTATTTTCGGTACCGATACAAAAGTATCGATACCAACTTGGAATGCCTCAAAAAGTATCGATGACAAAAATACTCGATATTAGTGCAGAAGTATCGTTAGCATCCCTACAAAAAATCATTCAAAAGGCGGGATGCGCGTGTAATTACCGCCAACCTGAGTTATTGTGCTGCTTGTTTACTATGCTGTGATTAAACTACACAGAGTCCCCTTTTTATTTAATGTCACAAAAAATAAATATCTATTCAGAATGGGCAATGTGCGTGGCAAACGTTACACTGGTTAACTTGCGAGCAAAAACCAGTTAGGTCACGGTCAAGTACTCTAATAATTCTGAATGCGACAAAGTAACGCAAATTTGAACTATTTAACTTTATTTCAAGCTTTCGGAAAATCATGATTCCACCTTTCTACCTATTGGAAACTTATTTCGTTAATGAACCGGTTATGAAGCTCTATAAAATACAAAACATTTTAAAATCAACTTACAACCTGTTGGTTACATTATCACCATGCGGTCTTGGTAGGGTCTTGGTCGTAAAAGACGAGCAGAATCAATGACATCTGTCCACTGTAAATCAAATTTGACATATGACAAAGATGGAAAATATGAAAAGACGAGGGTGTATTTAACCAATGACCCTGTCCGTTAATCCAAATAAAATTACTCCACTGATTTATGCAAGAAAATTAATTCGAACATCTGTCACGAAAATTCAGGAGTTGAAGAATTTGACTAAAATAGCGGTAGAAAGGCTAAAATGTAGGTGAAAAATTGAAGATGTAATGAAACTATAGAAAATTAATCTGGTATCATGCGGGAAAACAGCGTTATTCAACAAAAGTTATAATTAATACTGTCAATTACTACGGGTGGTATCTTCAAGACTGCCGCAGAAACAACTAAAATAAATTGAGCAAAATTAATTTAATGTCGCTTTTTTTATTCATGCAACAATCACTTTGATATTATGTATTCCATTTCGATAAACAGGCGTTATGAACATTTAGCCCTTTTTCCAAAATCCTTGCTGACCCATTGTTGTATGTCCAGTCTGACTAATATGTGTTGCAAGAGCACATGTTTCAGGATGTAACCTGGCATTGCTTTTGTGAGAAATAATGAGGCCTTCCAATGATCTGGAGTTTTGGCCAATATACTCCAAATTACAATTATTACATTCAATGCTATAAACTACATTGGCTAGACCAGAGAGAGGGAGTTTGTATTTATCTTTGAGAAAATTTTATTGATAGTTAATACTGACTTGGAAGCCATATTACAATGCAGTTCACTAAAAAGTCTGTTAAGTTTAGGACTGATAGCTTTTAAGTGCGGCAATACTGCAAATCTGATCTGGGATACAGAATCATTGTTAACAAATTCGACATTGAGTTAAGTGAATTTGAGACTGCCGAAATTGAGTTGGGCGAAATTGGATTAACATGTGAAGTTGAGGTTAGACTATTAGACCTACCATTAATAGTCGTTTCGGTACTAAACAGAATCTTGTAGACCAACTGTGTTGGATAAAAATTAATAATGAAGGCTTAGCTCAGCTAATCCGAAATCCGAATAAAAAACGCCCTATATACTTTGTTCAGCTTTATGAAGCATCGAAAGAAAAGCTCTCAACTAAAGAACCGTGAAGGCTGAATATTTATGCCACAAAAAGAAAAAACTTCTTTCACGCCGTCTATTTTTACAGGTTCAGCGAGTAAGTCCGCGGAACAGTAAAAACTTTGTTTAATAAACATGAGTTCATTTTCTGCGGGAAACCGTATAACTGCATTTCCATTTAAATAGGCTGCTTTCTAAAATCGAATTTTATAAATAAATATTTGAATGAATATCTAGCTCTGGTGTGACATTACTGACATTAGTAATATCACATGCTATAAACAAATCGGTGGCACTAGAAATATTTATGAATACATTAACGATCCCAGTATTCTCGTTTCCTGGAATTAGTGCCATAATTTGTAATTATATTCTTGTCATAATAATTCTTTGTTACACCATACATGTACATGAAACACTGCGATTTGTAATATTGAAATAAATGGACGTATACGTCTGAATATTTTTCTTTAAATCCTAAAACTATATTTTATCACCCACACGTTATGCATATTATTGGATAAATTGCATTATGGAGGTAATTTCTATCGTGCCAGTGACACATTTTATGATCAAATTCTCACGGAGTAGTTTAAGCCAAAATTAGCACGTCAGTCAACTAATTTTATGGTGCTTCCGTTTCCCACACCTCACGCGAGAAAAGTTTCGTAATCGTGAAACCGATTTTAAGCTAAAAAGTTTTTTGGACGTTTTATGATGTTTGTATAATGAAAATCTAATATGTCATTCATTGCCGGAGGTCTGTCTGTCGCCATTTTATATCCTCGCATTCTCAGTAACCGCTGCACCGAATTTGATGATACTTGGGGTGCAGTATGTTTTGGGACCAGGGAAGATTGCGCTGCAATATTTTGTATTAAAAATCCGTAAATGAATCAGCAAAAAAATGATTTTTTTCAGAATCGCTTCGAACTAACTAAATTAATTTTCCTATATTGAGCTGAACGGTGGCTGTATTTTTAATTTGTCATCTGAACAATGTTCTCCAAATCAAAATGTGTCATGAGTCTTATCATTTTGTTCTGCGATACCCAACATCGTAATCATAAAAACGTGGATTTTTTTATGACAATTAAATTTCTAAGCCGTGATTCATTGCACATTGCTGTTTTTACTAGCATACCTCAACGTATAGAGTATTTTTAATAGATTAAGGCCCAGTTTTACAATCTCTGGTAACCTCTGATAGTCACTTAACGGACAGATGGAAGTTAACTAGTACTTATCGGGGAGCTCTGTTTCACAAAGGAAACCAATGATAAAGCTTATTTATCTTTATGTTGGCACCAAGTATTGGTCTCAGAGTACTGCCATAATGGTGTTCCGTGAATACAGCCTATACCTTTGACAAAGAAACCTAACCTTTCTTTTCATATTTTTCATTTATGTCATTACAGAGTATAATCAAAATCCATCGACGTCTTAGGCCCGTATTTATAGTCCCGACCTTGAGGCTCCCTTAAGGAAGCCTTAACCAAGGACGCCTTGAAATGTTCTGATTTATAGTCGTTCCTCAAGGCCTCCTTAGCCAAGGAAGAGGAAAATCTGGCAACGTTGCAAATAAACCAGAGAAATAGCAAAATCCACTGTCATTAGTGTCATTTTCTGTATGCACTGTCGATAATTATAATTATAAATTTGAAAACATTTATTTAAAAAATATGGAGAAATTGAAATCTGAGGCATTTACAACAAATTTAATAATGGACTGCAACAAGGAGGAGCTCTCAGTCCTTTGTTGTTGATAACGTTTATGGATGAAGGGAAGTACACAGAACTGTGAAACCTGTATAGGATTTGCTGTATATATTTGATATCGAAATTTGAAAAAGGGAAAGAATTTCGGAATGTGCATTTGCAGATGATGTAGCGATACGATAGTAGCCAACAGCGAGAAAAATATGCAACATTTATTCACAAATTGGAATCAAGTTTTAAAGAGAAATGAAAAAAAAAACCAAAGGGGTCAGTGGTATCAGCTTACCTATCTGCAGAAGGAAAAGAGGTGCAAATGCAACAAGTTGATTATTATTTTGAATATCTGGGTGTAGCATTAGAACAATCAGGGCGCCAACAACTAGAAATAAACTAGGTTATTCAAGAAACCAACATATCACTACCTGAAAAATCGTTTTCTAGGACATAGGGAAATAAGCAGGTAGACAAAGAGGTTAATTTATCGAGCGATTTATAGGCCAGTCCTGACTTACTATTGTGAATCGTGGATATTTACAGCATGGAGTAAAAGCAAGTTAAAAATTAATAGAAATGAAATACTTTAGGAAGGTTAAAGGAGTTACCAGAAGAGAAAGTATCAAAAACAGTGTAATTAGAAAAGAGTTGGGAGCTGGAGGCATTAGAAAAATGTATAGAAGAGCGACAGGAAGAATTTTGGAAAAAAAGATAAAATACATGGACCGAAGTGAAAAGAATGCACTGCAAGAGATTAAAACGAACAGAAGTTCATTTATGTACAATAATTTGTTGTTTTTTATATGAACTGTAACTTTTGACACACTCTACATCAGACTGTGCAAAAGAGTTTCTGATTATATATATACATATATAATATATTTAAAAAGTGGAAAATAAAAAAGTTTTTGCAACACTTTTCTATCAACTTTACACTTTTTTACAGATTTTAATAACTTTTTTCTATCACAAGCAATTGGTACAAAATTAATATATTTGCAAATGAAGTTTCTTATGGAAAAGTCACTGCATCTGCAATATGTGGAATAAGAAATATTTCAAGTGTTACACATTGAACAGCTATTAGATGGAAGTTTTTGACACAATAAATTTGACCACTTTCACTACAAAGTAAAAGCAATAGTAAAATTGTTTAATACAGCAGCTCTGTGCCTTGATAAAATATTTTTTTGTGTGAATAGTGTACTTGCCTTTAGTAACCGTTATAGTTTATCCCTAATACATTCCAGGAGCTCATGCAAGCTATTATTTAACTTCATTTTCTCTCCATCCAAATAAAAATACTTTATAAGTTGGTGCATTTATTCGAACCACATAGTGTTTATTATACATGTTTTGTCAAGTCAAGTTATGAGTTTCAACACCTAGGAGCAATTATAAAATAGTATTTTGTAGGGTAAATAGATTAAATTCACCCATGCCAGTGCTCTGCGATGAACATTTTATAACTTCATACATCTCTGATCACTGCACGGTCAATGTGAATGTGCCATGACCGCAATCTTTGTAGTTCAGCTGCTCCCATTGTACTGGACCAAGCACTCTAAAAAGTGGTAACAATATCAGTCATGAATACTTTTAGAGAAACTAAACTTAGATTTAATTTAATCACCTCAAAAAAAAATCATAAATACATTTTCTATATATTAATAAAAATGAAACATACTGGTACTCCTTCCCCAAATTTGTCCACTACGATAACAGTAGTCAGATCAAAATCATGATTGTTTAAAACATGGGTCACATCTATAGCTACTATATTGTTTCCAAACTAGCATAGTTTGTTCGAAATTGTGACATAACAAATCAGATAAAAATCTATACTATACAACTTATGCTTGCATAAATCATCCTTCACCTCCATAGCTTGTTGTTTATAATACAATAATATATAATTATTATGATTATTTTTTTGTCTTTTTTCTGTGTCATCGGCATCGGCTGCTCTGGTCATTAGCCTCGTGTTCTGTGTAGGCTTTGTTACTGTTTCCCGCCGCCACTCTATTATTATTATTATTTCTATCTTGCTTACACTGATGCACTCATAAATGGGCTTATATAACATCATTATTCTGTTTAACTACTTGTTGACATGTCAATAGGACAGGATGTTTTAATACTTTGGATATCTTTTCTCCTTGGTGAACCTTCACAATTTAGATTAACTGAATCTAAGATCCTGAAATAAACAATTAATTTAGAAACTGTTATTTAATACTGGTGAACAGCTTGAAAGTGGGTACTTGCCTTGAAGGTGGAACCCCCAATGCAAGTTTAGGTGCCACTATCAATTTATTCATTTGTTGGAGTGTATATGTTGCATGATCGTAGTGTGTTTTAATTCAAATCTCTAATCACTTTTCACTTTTCTCCTTCAATTACCATTATCATACTGGTAGTTTCAGTATGTTTCCATGAACATTGACTTCTTTTGGTTGGGACTTTGGAGAAAACATTATTATTTATTATTATAAACAGCGCACCATACACCTACTATCTCTCATAGATATACCAAAAAATTAAGTTCAAAACACTATTTTTTGGTGAATACAAAACAATATTTTTCACATATTTTTAATTAACACAATATAACCTTACTCTTAAATGTCAAACGAAGGTAAGGAAGGTCTAAGGAAGAGCCAAGGGAGCTTCCATGCTACCTTATACTTGAGGAGGCCTTGAGAACGCCTTGAGGAAGCCTCAGCGACTATAAATTGGATTTTGTCGCTAAGGAGGACTCAAGCATCAAGGCGACTTTGAGTCTCCCTCAAGGAAGGTTTATAAATACGGGCCGTCAGTGTCAAAATCCAAGCTTTGATAACCCCCAAAGCTGTCATCGGTTGACTACAACAAACTGCAACAAACGTAAAGATAACCCATACGTTGTCCTTGGGTTAGCATAACTACTGGTGACCAGAGCTTTTGACGTAAACTGTCAAATATGAAATGGAATATTCTCGCTAACCACTAGTTTTCTTTTGACCACTAGCGAACTAACGATTGTGAAACTGGGCCTTACTATTTATCTTAACTTACACTTGTGTTTTACTGCCAACACCGATAGGCGAGTGGAGTAATGTCATCTCTAAAATTTTCTATTTCGAGATAATACGCATTTTATGATATCTACATAAAGAAATGTCACTCATTTCCGTAGGTCTGTCATCTGTTTATCTGTCATTCTGCTGTCGGTTTGTCTGTCTGTGCGCGTCTTCCTAGCCTCATAATCTCAGTAACCGCTACATGGATTGTCATGGAATTTGGCTAGCGATATGCTGTGGGGTCGTAGTAGGTAATGCTGCTTTAATTTTGAAATCGGTGCATGGGCGGCGAAGCAATTAGACAAAACCGAAAAATATCAGATATCCCGCAAACTGCGTTTTTAGGCGTTCTATGTGTTCCTGATCATTTACTACTTTTTTTTGGTGGGGGTGAAATTGGGGTGGTCGAAGTCTGGGGGGTTGTAAAACTGAAAAGTTTGTTGTATTCATAATAGGCTATCCATTGGCCTGTGAAAAAAAGACCTAGTGGCATAGCATACTTTTTTAAGTCCATCCGAACATTGCCTTGCTGATGACAGGAACTAAGGGACTTTATTCTGATTTGTACATAATATGAGTATCGATTTATATCGTTCTGTGCTGTGTAACTAAATTTTGATACTGTGTTGTTGCCGTAGCGAGGATGGAAAACGCGTATAGTTTTTAGAAGTGGTGTCAGTGGCGGCGCAACAATAATAAAACACTAAAAATATAGAAACAGATCAAACTTCGATTTTAGGCATTTAGGGATTCTTGATTATTTTCTACTTCTTTTGGCGGGTGAAATTGGGATGTTTGAGGGGTGGGGGATTGTAAAACTGAAAAATGCGTTGTACTCATAATAGACTATCAATTAACCTATGCAAGAAGGACCTAGCGGCATAATACAATCCAGATCATTTTGTATTGTGTAACGTGGAAAGCATTTAGTTGATGTCAATGAAATTTTTAAACAGTATTACTATTGTAGCGAGGATGGAAATGGCGCATGGTTTTTAGAAATGATGTCAATGGCGGCGCAGCAATAATGAAAAAACTTGAACTACTAAAACTATTAAAACTTCGTTGTTAGGCGTTTTAGGGGTTCTTCATCACTTTTTCTTGGGTGGAGATAAAATTGGGGAGGTAAAACTGAAAAACTTGTTCTATCCATGAAAGGCTATCCATTGGCCTGTGAAAGAAAGGTTTAGCGGCATAACACACTTTTCTTGCGGGCGGGCGGGCGATGATTTTGTTGTAAGGGAATCTCAGACTATAGCTTCTTACTATCGGAAAATAATGAACTGGCATCACTGTAATGTATGGGAAGTACTGAGTCAATCAACTTGGCTTCATTGTTTTTCTACACTGCGGCTACTGTAGGAAGCCCTAAACGTGATAACCGAGACATTACAGAAAGCTTGGCAGTTAACACCAGGGTATCTTTTACGCAGTGATCTTCATTCTTTTCAAAATTCTGCCTACAATCCCAAGATTTTTCTCTAAACTAATCCTTGGTCAAAGCCTCCCATGGTACTACCGTTTAAAGACATCACAATTTCTTCTACAAAAAATTAGTATTTTCAAGTTTCTTGTGTGATTTCAAATTATCAGTCATTACAAACTTTTTAAATTACTGTATTATCACCCTGCACGCAAACAATCAATCAATCTATTACAAAAAGTTAACGAAAACGTTGTCAATGTACAAGTTATTATTATCATGGCAAAAATGGAATATTTCAACTATATGGGTAGGTATCCAACTAAACAGCCCAGTTTGGAGTGGAAAAACTAAAAACTTTGTTCTATTCATAAAAGGTTATCCACTGACCTGTGAAAAAATACTTAGAGCCATAACATAACACACTTTTTTGCGGGCGGGCGGGCGGCGATGATTTGGTTACAAGGGGATCTCAGACTAGAGCTTCTTGCTATTCCTTGGGTAATTTCAGATTATTATCAGTTATGACTCCAAAGGTAACTTTCCATGGATTTTTGGAACTTTTTTTAAATGTGGATGTCTTCGGTAACTGCAGTATGTTAATTTTTGTTCGACTTTAGACCCTTTGCGCTATTTCAAAAATATTTTTTTACTATTTTTCCCGTTACTGTGATACCAATGCACCATTTTCTCGCGCTATGAGAAATCGATTAAAAAAAAGATCGCATTTTTCGCCCTGCCCTTCCGACTAACAAGCAAGCAATGTTGATTGATATAACAACGACATCGTAAGTCGCCTCAAGTTTCGACCTTTATTTTTTTTCTTTAAGAGGCAGACAAATGTATCTTGGAAAATGTGTTTCACTAAAAGACTCCAGAAGTGTATTTCAATGAGCCCAAAATTTTCCATCCACACACTATTGGTCCACCCTAATTTGTGTTGGAATCCCATTGTGTACTTTTATTTCAAATAACGTTAAAATAAAAAAATATATGTAGGCATATAGCTCCGTATATCTCCTATAAATATTCCGCTGCATGCAAAACATGCTTTTCCATTTTCTAGAGTGGACGTAGCCTAGATACCTAAACAATATCAGATATACGTCATCTCCACACAATTTCAACGACACATTAAAAGCTAAAGCAGTGTTCGCCATATCCACCGATAAAAAATTCATGAGCACAAGCGCATACCTGCTCTTTCCGGCTGATCACGTATAGAAGTAATAACAACAAATTACGTGGAGTCACTCTCTGTCTGCAACAATCTGTTCGAGCTATGAGAACAGTGCCGGCACTACACCTTTTCCAGCTGTAGTTTCTAAAGCGTCAAGTGATAATCCAAAATGGTCAAGTTAATTTTCCAACACGTCACTTGTAATTTCGAACTGTCAGATGTAATTTATACCTGTCAGTTTGAATTTACAATGAGCTAATTTATTCACCTAAAAAATATATTTTTTTTGAGAGAATCGGAAAATTGACGGGAATGTACGTTCATACAATTTTTTTCAGAATTTTTATACATCTAGTTTCAGCAAAATTTGAGTTTGAAATTCAAATTATGGGGCTAGTGACGTCACTGCCGCCATTGTATACCAGGATGGTCGGTAAATTTTATTGGAAATACGTAGGCGTTTTAAACATATCCCTCTCAAAATACAGGCTTCTATACCATATGCACAGTTATTTAACTAGTGCCATAATTATGTAAGTGTAGTTTTATGTGAGCGATAAATTCAATGAATTGCTGAATTATAAATAGACACTGTAAAATAGTCGTCCCTCGTACATACGGACCTCAAGAATCTGGCATCGCTGTATTGTTATCTGTGTTCCAGTGACGTCGTGCTGTCATCTAGTGTCGCCAAAAAATTGTCATATTTGGATTTGAGGTTATCGTTGAAAGGGTTATCAGTATTATCACCTTAGATTATCACTGTCAGACAGACAATAGACTACTGTTAATGTCATCGACCATGGAACATGAAACGGCTTATTTAGCGTTCACAGAACACGACAGCTAAACGTAAGCGCCGCAACTAGAACCAAACCGAGCTTTCGGCGTTGCTAAACTTCATTAGGGGGTCCGTGACGTCATTCTGCAGTTTTTCGACTTTTTTTTTGCTCTTTGCCCTAATAAGAAGGTTGTAAAAATTCTAAAAAAAATTGTATGTGTTGGTCTCGTCAAAAACTATCCAGAGAGCCATACCAAGAAAAATGGTAAATTAGCCCATTGATGAGTTGGAAAATTAACTTGACCGTTTTGAATTATCACTTGACGCTTTAGAAACTACAGATGGAAAGCGTGTAGGCACTGCACTGAGCTACAGAGTCACATGATAAAAAGTACACGCTTAAAAAAATTCTCAATCCTAGAATTCCGATAACCTCGTGAATAAACACTGGCCATAAGAACATCTCTTTTAGCTTTAAGATAATTTACTTTGCGAGGAAATTATGGTTAATTTGAACCAAGAGAAACATATTTTTGATTTCAATACACATTTTAAGGGGATACGCTCTGACCAAGAATATAATTTTCTTCACAACTAAAATTTGAGTACTCTTCGACAAAGAGTTTCATACAGTTTTAGTAAGGATGTCATGTTTTCTAAACGAGCTCCTATTACTTCGATCAAGAACACAATCAGCTTGAGAATTGTGGTGTACCTTTCAGAATATATTGTTTACGAGTCGTTTTTTGGTTATTCCTTCCTTCCGTCTAGGTACCTAGGAAAAGCAAGATGTGTTCCATTTCACATTTCAACCAAAGGAAGGAAAAACCAAGAAACAACCCGTAAGTAATGATTTCGCTTCCCAAGAAAACCATAGAAGATTTAAGAGCTCGCTACTTAAAGAAAAGGTCGCTCGGTAAAGTAAACATTTTGGCATTTACAGGTTTAGTAGGTATCAACACAGGGACAAGTGGGTCGTCAGGGTGCGCCGTGGATGTATGAAGTAAGGGTGGGGGTTATATATGCAATTTTTTTCGCATCATAAATCATGAAGTATAGGTCTGAAAAATTGCAATAAAACGGAAATGTTATAAAAAAGTAGGGGAAAAATTGTCAGAAGTGTAGGCGACGAGGAAAGATCCGTCAGAGGGCGCTTAAGTTGCGAAACATTTTGCAACAATTATGACATTCGGTACACTTCTGACAATTTACATACGCATTCTCTGAGTCAAAATGAGACTAATTGCAAATCTTCAGAAGCCGAGGTGGACTAATACCGGAGATATTATCGATAATAAGAACATCAGTGCTCCACACAATTTATCATCATATCTAGAATTTTATATTTTATTTCATCAAATTACCTTTTAAATATTATTTATCATAACTTACAATATATCAGCACTCTATTGGTCAACTGTCAGAAGTCAGAAGGGCATTCGTTTTTTTTATAAAATAACATGGAAGTAATTTTTATTTATACCTTTAATACAAAATATATCAGCAACTTTAATTGAATACTTATACTAATGAATCGCAAATATTAATACTAATTTAATATTACTCGGATGTAAAATTACCCTGTCGCATAACCATCCTTTTCCATGTCGTCATCATCAAATTCTACGTTCCACGTTGTGACTGCTACCTGCTTCACCAATTGATTTTCCTTCAGCTAATGATAGTGGGTTTTTCCACTGGAAGATTTTTCTCTCGTACATTCAAGGTTGATAATGTTGATGGAACTAATCCAAAGAACAATATTTTTAGATAAAAAACGATGGATACGACGCCGACGTTTAAATTTTTTGAAATTATGCCAAAAGAATTGAACTTACCCATATTCCCAACAGACGTCGGTGAGATCTTCTTTTTTTCAGATTTTTTAAATTCATCGTATTGTAATAGTACTTTTTTGGAATAGCGAAGAAGTTCTTCCCACCCATGGAATGATATCCGTGAGTTTCTGTGATGTGTTCGGGAGAATAAATGTCACCGCATTTCATTTTCAATGCTTCACGAACACACAATCCGTCATGGCACTGTTTTAATTTTTCTTCCGTGAATATCAGTATTTTATTGGGTACACCTCACATTGAAACACGCAAAATTTGTTGTAGTTCGTTTTTCACTGCTTATATCTGTTAATCACCTCACTTTTTCTTAACAAAAACAGAAATCATACAATAACGTTAACTCGCTGGTTGTCACTGCCTATACCTACTCACCGGCACTGAACTTGATATATAATATAATATAAAATTCTAGATATGACGATAAATGGAGTGGATTACCGACATTCCTACTATCGATAATATCTTCCACCTAGCCTTCTGACCTTTTGTAATTGGGTTTATTTTGACTCAAAGAATTATTATGCAAATTGTTAGAAGTGTACCGAGTGACATAATTGTTGCATAATTTTTCGCAACTTATGCGCCCTCTAACGGCTTTTTACCATTCGCCTACACTTCTGACAAATTCTCTCTACTTTTTTATAGTACTTCCGTTGGTATTGCAAATTTTCAGAGATGTACCTCATCATTTATTAAGCATGTTCTTACTTTATACATTCACAGCGCGTTCTGATGACCCACCTATCCCTATGTTGATACCTATACCGAACCTGTAAATGACAAAATTTTCACTAAAGTAAACCGAGTGACCTTTTTTTACGTAGCGAGCTCTCTGTCTATATGTTAACCTTCATAGTTATTTGTAAATGACTCATAACTTTACCTGCGTCTGTATGTTATATGTATTGTTACCTTACATACAGGGTGAGTTTTTAGTACCGGCTCGGTCAATAACTCCACTACTGTAGAAGATAGCGAAAAAAGTTATATATAAAAGTTGTAGCCACTGATATGCTCCTTGCTTAGAAAACATTTTGATTTATGCAGGGTGATCCATAACTACGTCGTGATGGAAACATGCATTTTTTTAAATGAGACACCATATATGTTATTCCATATTCAAATTATACTAATGATTTCAGTTCGTCGAATACTGGGAATTGTTACATTATATAGGGTATTTCAAAAGCTATGACCATCTTTATATCCAAATCGCTGTCAAAAAGTGACGAATCAAAAATCATTTTTTTAAACGGATGGATAAAAAATATCCTCTAGTTTTAAAATCGGATATAAAAAAAGCCCGCGACGCATATTCGTAGACAGGGTGATGTAGAATGCAAAATCTAGATTTTCCCTCTTTTTTTAAATGTAACCCTCAATATTTAATTATTCCAAAAAATTGCTCTGAATATGCTCTTTCATCTCTGTATAGCACTTATTATGGCTGCATTCATTAGTTTCTAAGATATTTCGATTTTTCTTCAAATATTAAATATACCTTTTATTTGTTTACTAAAAATGTTTTCAGAAAATACTATCAAATTTTATTTTTGCTTAACAAACAACAATATATAAGGCCATAACAGTGCTTGATCAAGTCAAAACACTGAATTAACGAGATAATATAGGTCAAGTGTGCTGAGGAAACAATTTTATAGACGTCATGCATAATTATCGAGCAGATCTATCAGGTAGGCTGTGAAATATTAAACGACACAGTCCAAATAAAACGATTCTTCAATATTTCAAACGCATTAGTTTTAGAGTGCCTCCGTTCTGGATATTGCTGTTCATAGTTGATATATTCTAGACGCAAGTAGGCAATTTCTCAAAGATTCTCCTAAATACCCTCA
Source organism: Callosobruchus maculatus (assembly GCA_951848785.1). Taxonomy (NCBI): domain Eukaryota; kingdom Metazoa; phylum Arthropoda; class Insecta; order Coleoptera; family Chrysomelidae; genus Callosobruchus; species Callosobruchus maculatus. The sequence continues at coordinate 12,417,532 of CATOUR010000054.1, read as the reverse complement.
ATGGAAAAATTTCTAAAGCTGGTTTTTCACATAGTGCGGAATTATTGAGCAGGTTATGAAAATTGTCAATTTCTCAAAGCCTACCTGATAAATCTGCTTGACAATTATGCATCACGCCTAAAAAATTGTTTCCTTAGCATACTTGACTTTATTATCTCAATGATTTAGGGTTTTGACTTCATCAAATACTATCATCACCTTATAATTTAATTGTTCGTTAAACAAAAAACAAACTCGATAGTACTCTCTCAAAATAAACAAATTTCAGTACAAAATTAGAAGCTATATTTTAAATTTACCGAAAAATCGAAATGTCTCGGAAACTGATGGACGTAGGTACGACAAGTGCTATACAAAGATGAAAGAGCATATTAAAAGCAATTCTTTGGTATAATAAAGTATTGGTGGTTATATTAAAAAAAAAGATAAAATCTGGATTTTGCATTCTACATTACCTGGTATAAGAAATATGCATCTCGAGCTTTTTTTTATAGCCGATTTTAAAACTAGAAGATATTTTTAATTTTTCCGTGTAAAAAAATAATTTTTGATTCATTACTTTTTGATATACAGTACGTTCGTTTGACAGCGATTTGAATATAAAAATGGTCATAACTTTTGAAATACCTTGTATAATGCTATAATACCTTATATATTGTGAGAAGAGAAACTATTATTAGAATCTAAAAATGGAATAATATATAGGGTGTCTCTTTTAAAAAAATACATGTTTGCATCACCACGTAGTTATGGATCACCCTGTATACATCAAAATATTTTCTGAGCAAGGAGCATATCCGTGGCTACAACTTTTATGTACAACTTTTTTCGCTATCTCACCCTGTAGATTATATTAAGCTTTTCCTCGCTTACTTACTCAAGCCAGCACTGCATGCTAGCCTTATTAGAAAATAAAAACGCACAGAAAAATCGGGATGCGAGTTATATACATAGCCTAATCATACGCTGAATTTCTATGTCAGTTGTCTTTTCCCATATATAATAACGTCAATCGTGTACGAAACCTAGCAATTTCTGCAATTACATGCCGAGCTTTTTATTATATCCCGTGATGTACGAAGAAATCCTGCTCTTTAATTCATAGTATTCTGGTTTGTGATGCTTGCCAATGTCACGAAAGGGGGCTTCGGCATAGCAGTTTCGTTATATTGTGGACAACGCAAGCCAAAAAGCTGCATCAAGTAGGTTAGCTCGGTAATTTCCACATATACATACCTTCAAGCCACCTATGCAATTATGCACAAGACGTGAAGGAGGAAAAAGACAATAAACAAATATATTCTAAAAAACTAAACGCGAAAAACAGTTCTTCTAGTTCTTAGTTCTCCAAGAAATAATACTAGTATTTATCGTTTATTATTATTTTCAGCATATACTAAGAATTATTTTTCGGCCTCTAGTGCCATAAAAGCCCGTTATTTAGTTTACTAAATTACTGTATTGTCACCCCACACTCAATCAATCAATCAATTTATTACAAGAAGTCAACAAAAAAGTTACCAAGTCAATGTACAAATTTTATCATACTTAAAATGAAATATATCAACTATATAGGTAACCAACTAAACAGCCTAGTTTAATACATTTTAAAAGTTCATCTCAGTACATATAAAAGTAGCATGATGTAGAATCGTAAGATTTTTCCAGTGAGTACTCAGTTGTGACAAAAATTCACTAAGAAATTCAGCAAAAGTGACATTAAAAGCTAACGTTATCTATAAGAGAGGAAATCATCAACTGAGTAAAAGCGGTTATTTATAAAAAAGTCCGTAACACTATTTTAACATCTACGATAGTCATTTTGCCGTCCCAATGACAATGGCAGCTTATTGTGAAAAATTGTAAAGTAGTGGAGTGGTTCTGAAATACTAGTAATGCATTTGTCAAAAAATGTTTTAGCGTTTTTAAGTGTCGAGTAAGAAACCGGATGACACTAGGTATTTGAGTTCAATAGGCACTTTGGAAACTTTTTTATCATTTCACCATAACCCTTAAATGGGAGGGATCTGGGATAGAGTGGGGGGTGTTAAACATGGAAAAAAATCGTTAAGCAACCAAATGAGAATGCGGCAGTATTAAACCACACCTACCAACTGATGTTCAAAAAAATTTTCATCCGAAATCTACGAGCGATTTGCGCGTACCGATTTTTTGAAATTAAAATAAAAAATTGCGTCGAAACCGATCGGAACTTAATAGAAAATTCTCTCTTTTTTTGTAGATAGCACAAAAAATATTGTCATCTGTTTCTGCAGTTTATAAGAAATTTGAGCTTTCCATGTTTCACGTCAGTCATTTTCGTTAAAAATTGTTAATATTGTTTAAAACGGATGACGTTTTTATACATGTTTTTGAGAGGCCGAACTATGACATGGTGTATCAATGTTATTCGTTTTTATTATGTTTAACCTCATTTTTCAACCCATAAAAGGGGTGACATTATTGAATGCCTTCCGTATCCTTTAAGATGGCGTTCACTAATATCACCTCCTAGGGGGTTGAAAATAGGGTAAGACATAATAAAAATGAATGACATTGATACATGTCATATTTGGACCTCCCAAGAACTTATATAAAACCTATAAAAAACGTCATCCGTTTTAAACAATACGAACACTTTTTTAACGATCTCTAACGGCAATGACGTGAAAAATCGAGCTTTGAGCTCAAATTTCTCATAAACTGCCAAGCAGAAACGGTTACAGTATTTTTTGTGTTATCTACAAAGAAATTAAACATTTTCCCATAGAGTTCCGATTGGTTTCATCGCGATGTTTTTATTTTCATTTAAATTAGTCGCGTGTACTCAAGTGACAAGTTTATTCGCGTCGTCTAGATATGTAGCTCATGATGTTTCAGTTTTGATATCCTACTCATAGTACGTGGTAGTATTGTGAAAAATAATGTCTGCACATTAAATCAGATTATGGTCGTTTGTTATAGAAACAACTGAAATATTAAATCTAAATAATAAAACTAAGTAGATTATAACACCCACACATTTTATGCCTTTATTTATGAGTACAAGCGATAATTTTCACATTCCCTACATTAGAAGTATATAGCGACAAATAAAACAAGAAAAGTACAACTCCAATCAGTACTTTTACAAAAAAAAGCGGTACAAATAGATCTCGCATGTGATCTTTGCACGCGTATTTACCGCAATTTGCACAAACCAAGATTTGTCTCTGGCTCGACGATAATATAAACAACGTCCAACGAGACTTCTGGGTCGATTTTGAGGAGGTGCAGGGTACCTTTCTTCGGTTCTTAGAAGAAAGAATAGCCTGTGCTCACCTTTTCAGTTGAAGCGGTAATGTGTCAATTGTAGATATTTCTGATTTCTGGGGGCAAGCCCCACCTAGGCCATCCTATAGTTACAACAATACTTACCATGATGAAAACGTGCCTAAACAAAAAAAACCAGAAAGAGGGAATACTGCATCCAGGCTGAATCTACGATTATAGCCCAGTCGTATTTCGGCGCTAATAGCCTTGCGATATAAATACAGCAGATCAACTGAACATCTAGTCGGGAACGTTGTCGAGAGGTACTGAAACGGACAGAAGTGCCACCTGTAGGATAGAAGGTAGGTGTATATATAAATACACGTGGTCTACCAGTGTAGCCCACGCGACCAACGAAGGGCTGAAAAAAATCGGTACGCACAAACTGCCCGTAGATTTCGGATGACGATTTTTTGGAACATTGATTGGTAGGTGTACTGAAATGCTATCGCATTTTCATTCGGTTACCTAACGATTTTCATCACTTTTGAACACCCCCCCCCCCCCTTTGGTTTTTGCTAATTACTCCGCCCATGCACCGATTTTCAGCATTACCACAGCGTGCTGCTCAAATTTCATCACAATCCATGCAGCGGTTACTGAGATTACGTGGCTAGAAGAACGCGTATAGATCGACAAACCGGCAGACAGACGTATGTAGACATCATAAAATGCCCAAAAAACGTATTATATCAAAATGGAAAATTTTTGCGATCACAATACTCCTCTCACCTATCGGTGTGGGAAATAGAAACCGTGTTACTTGCTGATAGATACTCCTCTAAAAGAGGTTACTCATTTGGAAAAAAGATACATAGATTTAGTGAGTATCTTACCAAACGCCTATTGTTAGAAAATACGACTAAAAAATAACAATTACTAGCAAAACCAAAACACAAATGACACAACATACAGTCATTTAAAAAAGGCATCAATAAATCTTGACACAACAAAGTCACAATATAAATTCAAATTCCGTTACTTACAGTTTACACTGTATCTCCACCAGAATCCAGAAAAAGTGGGCAAAAGTACAATCCGCACTTCCGATGTTAGAAAATAGGACCAAAAAATAATAGTCAAATTGTTCCGCAGCACCATAATTCAAATCCAGCACCAAATAACAAACAATAACGATATTTTAACAGTATAAATAAACAAATTCCGCACACGGACAGAATTCTGGTAGTAGCGCGCCGAGGTGTGTTTCCATTCTGCCTGTATGACCGCCAGCGGTCCGCTTACCAGCCAGGGCTGATTCATAGAATAAAAAGTAAAGAATGTCAACAAACAGTGTTTTCGCTAATAAAGTGATAAATCCCGGTGAAATATCAAATTATCTTCGAAAACATATCGCCGATTGTGGACTATATTAGAAAATGAACTTACCATAGGTGGTTTTCTGGATGTCTGCAAATTTTGGCTGTCGTGCTCTTACAGATGAAATAATGGAGGAACTAAGGGTGGGAAAAAAAGGAAGTAAAAAGAATATATTCACCTGAAATACCGACAATCTTCCAGGCTCTACTCAATGCTCGCACCACCGAGATACCACCGATGTCCACCCCGTTGGGGACATTTTTTTTTTTACTTTTCAAAATGCGACGCTAACCGTACCGAGGTCTAATCGTACCTTTTTCTTAAAAGTTACAAAAACGAATGCTACGAGGAAATCCGACGTTGCCATAACCAGTCAACAAATATCCTTTAAACCTAAACTATAAATGGCCAAAACAAACAGATTTTATGGTAATTTCTGAAACTATAGTATAAAACGCAACCTACACCAGCAGATTGAAATGACGAGTATATTTCGAATCTTTTTACCCACAGGCAAAAATTTTCGACTTCAAGGTAACATATCTTTTAGATGTTTTATCTACATCACGAAAATTTGTGTCACTCATTTTCAAACGTTTGTCCAGAAGGTTGTTTGTCCGTATATCTTCATTATAGTACTTACGAAATCTCGGGAACCGCTTCATCCATTTCGATGGAATTGGGATGTGGTGTGACGTGGCGTGATAGTAAAGCTGTCATATTCTTGAAAATTGTGTCACTGCATTCGGTGCAATTAGTAAATGAAAAAAATTTTATGAGTTGACCCAAGCTTCCAGATTATCTTCTGTTTTATTTCGATCCCTCCCATTTTGGGGTTATGGTGCAATGACAAAAAAAATTCCGAACTGCCTCAACTAAAATACCAAGCATCATCCAATTTCCTTCTCGACACCAAAATTACGCGTCACTGCTTTAACTAAAATGTTAGCCACAACCCCAAGATTTTCTCATCTTTATAATGAACATCAGAGACCAGTCTAAATATAGTAAGAGCGTAGAAACACGACTGTTCTTGGACAAAATCTTTGTAACTTCCTAAACTTACAAAGTTATCTAAAATATTAAATTTCTTCTTACCTCCTAGTTTAGCTGCAGCGTGAAGTATATTAATTTTACGTTATGCTTCCCTATTTTCCTCGAAACTGCAACTGCATTAATACTAATGAACGTAAGCAAACGTTGCATAGAAATGAACGTTTTATGATACAAGTAAACACAATTTCATAAAATAAATACCATTAACTGCTTTTCAGGCCCGACGGATATTTTGTCATTGCTGAACCAAACATAATCAAATCCGAGAAGCTGTAGATTTCGCTAAAAATTGGATTTCATATACAAACAAGCTTACGAGAAGAAAGATCCAATCATGGAAAATATCGGATGTTTGACCTTTAAAGATAGATTTAGGAGCACTGTAATTATTTTTCTTGTGATTACAAATTATTGTTGTTTATTGTGAATGACGGTCAATCAGCGTTTCAATTTATTATAGTTTAACCATCATCAGTTATCTATAAATGATAAGAAATATTATGTGTATAGCAACAACAAGTATACTTTAGAAAACTAAAAAACACGCTTTTAAAGAACACCGAACTAAAAGGTTAAAAATAATATTTAAAATCAGCTTAAATAATATTGAGCAAAAAATACTAGTACAATTGTGAAAAATGCGTCAATATCCATCGTTTTAAATATTATTTTTCACTTTTTAGTTCGATGTTCTTTAAAAGCGTGTCTTTTACTTTTTTTGAATTATACCTACTCATTTTGAATTTTTTAGTTAACTTTACCATTAAAGCGTGTTTTTTATAGTTTTTTACTGTACTTATTAATCAATGTTCATAGCATAATCATAACAATTACTGCATAAACGTTAATTAAAACAGCATAATTTTTTTACTAAATTCCACAAAAATATCAACTCCCAAACAGCTGGATGTCAGCCCTCGTCGCTACGCTTTTGTGTAGTATTAACGAAATGTGGCACCAAAGTTCCCCACTGTCACTTGTAGGTGGTTATGCACGAAGCGAGTTTGACACATGACACGTTACAGCTTAAGACAACAGATGGCGCAGTGTTGCAGTTGCTATCAGACAACCGACAAAATTCAATGACTATATTTCCAGGAGCATGGAAAAGCATATTATTTATTTGTGGTGTTACACTTTCGACGATTCACATTTACAATACTTCGATAAATGTCATTAGATACGTAAGATTAGGCTACTGACCTTATGATTCCAGAAATTATAGTACTGAATGAATTTTAGGGTCCTCATCATTCACAAGGACAATATGATTAATTAGTCTGTAAGTCTGTAACTCATATGTAATTTGTTACCAATCTAGAAAATAGTTCTTACTTAGACATAAATTGTAAGTATGTTTCGGTGACCCCTGTAGAACATCTTCACAGTAGTCGCACAGTCCTTCTTGCATTCCTTGAAACAGAAAAGTTCATTAGAAGTTGTTTTGGTCTTAATGATGGTAGATTTACATCATATTTTACATGACATCCCTTTATTTATATCATCCCCTGAATGATCTGTTTTGTTTACATTTTCAACCTGATTGAAAGTAAGGTTGGATTTACCTTGACAGACACCTGTCGATCTGTCTTATTCGACAGTGTTGACAGCAGTCAATTATGACATGGATTTTTCCGCCAATTTGAAGAAAAGGAGGGTTTTTGTCTTCTCCTTTTTGGAATTTTTCTGGAAGCTGGTTCGACGCATTTTGCGGATTTATTTCTGGAAAAATTAACCAATTGTGTAAGAACCTGTAGGTTATTAGCCTGTTGGCAACCAAATTTTGGGAGTCTGAAATCTGTAGAGTTCATTACACAAAGGAAATTCTTTACGGCCACCTTACATCCAAGGCCTTTTATTTCATACGCCTAATTCTACCTCTGCTTGATATGCTGCATGGATTCTTGCCTCATCGCAGAGCTTGTCATCTAGAGGCTACACCAGCATTATACCCTGCTTGCTACCATATTGCATGCCATCCAACCCCACCACTTGCATGAAACCTTCGTACACTAGTTCATGCTTCGCCCAATCATCGCTCACCGTTCTAAGCCACCGATGGACCCAAGGGAGTACTAAGTTGAATTCAGGTGATATTAGTCCATAAGTTCTAGTGATCAGATCAGACTACTCGCCCTCAGGACTATCTGAAACATACAATTAGTTAAGCTTTAAGTATAAGAATCATTTAAGCGTTTCATTTACCTGGCATTCAGCTATATTTAGGTTGTTCCATGAGTTAGATGGGCCCCATCTCGAGTATCGTAGTCCACTCAATGTTTTAGAGGTAAAGCGTAGTAATCGCTCTTCGGTAAGGGCTTTGGTGTTGATAGGTTTATGATAAGTCTTTTTAAGGATTAGAGACTATACTATATAGGTAGGTGTGAACCCTCGAAGGTACCAATTCATTACATTCCTAAACCTTCTCATCTCGCCTAAATTCCGAAAATATAGCAAATTATTTTGACCTTTGAACATTGTTTTTGTGTTGGATACCCCCCTAACCTAACTTTCCTGCACAAAACATATCTTCCCTGGCAAGTGGCCCAGAACAACCACAATAGAACGTAGCAAACAACTCAAAACGTTCCCTTCGCAGAACACAGCATATAGAACCCACGATATCCGTAGGTGTTGCGCACTTCACGAGCGCCACCTACGGGGTTGTCGCACTGCGGTAATTCAAAACTACCGATTATGTGACAGTGGTAGACAACTACGCCAACTTGATGGGTTTTTGGTTAGATGCAACGAATTTGTATGAATAGAAGTGGAATAAAGCTAGTGAGTCAACTTGCTTTTAATGCATATTACGTTACAAGCTCACTCGCCCACCCACATACAGATGAAGCTGAAGGCATGTTAAAATATAGCTATTATGTTGTTGTGTGTTGTTATATACAGAAGGATATATCATTGTTAATGTATAAAATTTAAAATATGAATAAAGTAAAACACATTTTGCCCGTATTTTTATGGACATAAACAATAAAATAACACACGAATCATGGAATAAATTTGGTATGGCAAAGATAACAATATTAACAAGTGTACTTACAATTATATACAGAAATGTAACCGACATCTCATCCTGAATGCAACTGACATCCCCGTATGTAATAGCAGAAATAGTATGTTGATTGAGAGGTGTGGTGATCCGATTAATAAATATGATTCACCAGCACTTATAAGGTTCTCATAAATACAAAAATAAAATTATCAGATATACAGCTAGGTTTCCTAGTACACAGATGTTGTCATTTACAAGAGGATCTGGCTGTTGCCTCTATCCACAACGGTGAAATTCACACAGTCGCCCGCCAGAGGCACCAGGTCACTTATCTGTTTTATATAGATGACCTAAAACCATATGCCTCCGGCCAACGCGATCTACAACAGTCGCTGAGGGTAGTGCAGGATGGAGTTCGTAACAGACAAATGTGCCAAGGTTCATCTCAAGGAAGGACAATGCGGATATAGTGAAAAGGAGGAACAGCCTGTAGATGGGACCATCTTGCGACAACTGCATGCCGGAGTCACCTTGGAGTGACGCAGCGTCATATCCAGCAGACAGAGATGGTCAAAGAGTGTTTCCATCGCAAGTATTTGCATCAACTCCGGCAAGTCTGGTCATCAGAACTGTCCAGTAAGGACAAGGTTGCTGCCACAAATATGCTTGCTGTCCCGTTGGTGCCATCCACTGTACAGTGGATGAGCTACTACAAATCGACAGAAAGACCCACAAAAGAATGAATATGGAGCGAAGTTTACATCCTAAGTCCTCTGTCTCGCGAAAACTCCTTTCATGCTACCTGAGAGGGAGTGGGCTATTGAGTTTGGGCCATCTGAACAACAGCATAGTACTGGCCATGGCCTGCAATGTGACAAGGAGCACCGTTCCCCTGATCCGGTTTCTACGAAAGCACGAGAATGCGGGTAAGGCAGCCTTCCTTTTCAGAACAGCAATACGAGCAGCCCACATAAGGACTGCTGAGGTCCACTAATCTTCTACAATCAACGTGACTTGTCTGAGCTGTTGACCTTTCCCTTCCAATTCAATTCAATCCATTTATTGGTGCTAAATATGCCTAAGCAATAACACAAGTCAAACAATACAAAAAAATAGCAACACACACATATACCTATAATACATATACACATCACAAATATAATCAGAATACAATATAACACATAGTATAAAAATGGCATAGATCTATTAAATAACTATATCGTTGAAATTGTCCTTAAAATACTCGTTCACACTGTAAAATGCTTTTAGTTTCATAAAGCTTTTCATTTTAGACTTAAAAGCTTCAGTACCCAGCGTTTTTACTGCAGTGGGTAGTACATTAAAAAACTTTATACCGTGGTAGTTGTAACCACTCCTAGCTCTTTGTACTCTATCATATGGCACTGAAATATCGTTGCAAGACCTTGTCTTTTAGTCGTGAAACTTAGAGTTCAAATCAAATTTCTCGATGTTTTCTTTTATATAGACAAGGCAGTGCAAGATGTATGCACTTGGGAAGGTGAGGATTCCCAATTTTTTGAAGCTGTCTCTGCATGACTGTTGTGCGGGTAGTCTTGCCATGATTATGATACACTTTTTTGTGTTATAAATATTTTCGAGGTATGGGTGGAATGACCCCAGATTATAATTCCATGTGTCATGCGTGAGTTAAAGTAAGCATGATAGGCATTAAGTAGAGTGCTGGTTGAGACACTGTTGGCAAGACTACGTAAAACAAAAACGCTTTTGCTAAGCTTTGTGTTTAAGTTATGCATGTGGCTTTCCCATGTTAACTTCGAATCTAAACGAACACCAAGGGTCTGAACAGAATCAGTCTCGTGAGGGAAGACCTTTAGGGAGAGCAGCATAGTCTGGGTTTTCTGTTCATTTAGACATAATACGTTCTTAGAACACCAGTTTCTAACCTGAAGGTCTGAGAAATCTGATAATGCAGCCACACTTTCAGTACTCCCGACAATACTGAGTGTAGTAGTATCATCTGCATATAGTGTTAAATGGATAGAAGTAGCTAATGCCAAGTCATTTATGTATATAATAAATAAAGTAGGCCCCAAAGTGGATCCTTGAGGAACTCCCTGCTTTACTTCTAATTTGCTGAAGTGTTCACCATTTAACTCTACATACTGCAGTCTATTAATAAGATAAGAGGCAATGAGAGCGAGGCTGTCATTACCAAGACCGTATTTACTAAGTTTGTTAATCAGAATGCTGTGGGACATACAATCAAAGGCCTTGGTTATATCATAGAATTTACCAAGCGTTGAGTTTCCCTCATTGAATCCATGCTGAATACATTCTACCATTCTAATTAATGCCATAATAGTCGATTTCTTCTTCCGAAAACCAAACTGGTGATCGCTAAACAACATGTTATCCTCAAAGTATGTAATCAGCTGATCATTGAGTACTGTCTCCAAGATTTTACCAATAAGAGGAATGATCGAAATGGGACGATAGTTACTAGGATCGTCTTTGCTTCCTTTTTTGTATATAGGTACAACTCGCGCAATTTTTAAGCAATCTGGCAAAGAGTGTAATCTGATGGCTTCATTAATTAGCTTAGTTAGTGGGATTAAGATTATATTTTTTACAGTCTTTATAATTCTTATATTTAAACTGAATGCATCCTTACTAGGAGTATTTTTCATCTTGTTTATTATATCTCTTAGTTGATTGAAAAAAGGAAGATGGCGTCCAATCTGTAGCAGTGCGCATATACGCTCTCCCGAAGATTTGTATTTTATATCAGAAAATCTACAGTTTTCAAGCTAATTTTTGTGTGCAGTGGTGCATAAACATACCTTTTATAATGTCAAGATATAGAAGGAAAGGTAGTTCCAGTGAAATTACTAGTAAAGTCGTTCAAATCGAGGATCGATTAGAAGCCGGGCTGGGAGAGATTAGAAATCAACTGGGAGCAGCTCAGAAGAATCCTGAGTTAGTGAACTCTTTAATTGAAAAGATGAAGCAACTGGAGTGTAGTATAAAGTCTAGCCTGGATGAAATCAAAACAGCACTAGAAAATCAAATCGATCGACAGAAAAAGCGAGAAAATGAAAATGGCGTCGCCATATTCGGAGTTCCAGAAGGTGACCCACGAATGCTGCCGGAGACCATCGCAAAATTTATCACTTCAAAATTCAACTTTGAGGTGGCGGCTGCAGATATCAACTTCTGCTACAGAATGGGGGCGAGTGCGCGAACCGAAAGAAATGCTAAACGTCCCAGACCTGTGGCTGTTCATTTTGTCAATCGTTGGATACGAGACCGAGTTTTCTTCGGAAAAAGTGTTCTGAAAGGTAGTGGTGTTATTATAAGTGAAATTCTTACGGAAAAAACCTTGGATTTATACAAGCAAATTAAATCGATTCTGGGTGCCAAAAACGTCTGGACATGGAGAGGTAACATTTTTGCTATCAAAAACAATAATAAGATCACCATAACGTCCTTAGCAGACGTTACACCGTAGATTGTTAAAAAGTATATTTACCATAAGTACGGTTAACTTGAGTACCTATATTTAATGTTTGTTCAACCAACTTTAAATAATTGTCGCAGTTTTCTGTATATTAATTGATCTATGGCTGTGCCTGAGGCACAAAGGATTTGTGTCATTTTTGTTTACTTTTTCTCATGGTTTTACTACGCACCTATACTCTTTATATTGTTTAGTTTTCTCTGAATTTTCTATCTTAATTTTTACCTCTAGAATAAAAATGAATAATTATTGATACAGACACAGATTTGTGCATTATATTTCTTACATATGTATATATTGCATCATATACTATACCCGCTTTTTTTTCTTCTCTCGGCTGTTTATTTTCTTTGGGTAAGGATGGAATTTATGGAATTCAAGGAATTTATATGCTGTTACCTATAGTCCGGTAGACGAGGTGAATTTTTGCTATCTAGAAATATATTTTTGATTGTCCAATCTGATATTCTTTTGTTTGTACTGATGACTAGCGTTGCACAGTTGCTTTAGTTTGTAAGATATGTATATTAGGGTGGAGCGAAATCGGACAAAAAAATTATTTTCCCAGAAATCGGAAACCCTGTATAACTAAACATTGCTATGGGTAATTAGCTGTTGAATCTTATTAAAATGTTTTGTTTTAAGTTTGTTCTTCAGGTGGCGCACACGATTTATTTGCAACCAAAAGACGACATATATCGAAACATTAAATAAATCAATTAATGATTGTTAGACATTATTATTTATTATGTAGATTGAAAAAACAAAGAAATATATTAGAAAAAAACAAACTGATGCCATTTCAGTCTTCAACATTGTCATCAATATCCTGGGTAGATTGTTGAACTTCAATGAAAAACTGTGATTTTGTGTTAAATGTTGGTCTCGATGTTGGTATACCGTTCCTGGATTTACTTTGCATTTTTCGAGCCCGTGTTCACAGCAGTTCCATCACATACAATTGCCACTCAAGTCGAGACATCTATCATATGAATATTCAAAAATTCCAGGATACTATTTTTTATTGAAGTAGCAGTTCCAGAAGCAGGCGTAACGCGACCAATATACTGAGAACCTGGTTCGGAAAACAGGACAGTATATTCCTCTGTAATGGTTTTTCTGCGGTACCTGCTGCCACGTTTCTCTTGAGTGATGGTCTTATCTTTTCGTCAGAGTATAATCCAACTATTTTATTATCATCAGACACTAAGCCCGAATTCTGCAATTTTTCACGAATCTTTCGTCGCTCACGTCGCAGCTTATTTCTGTCCATTACATTCTATATATTTTCGTTAGAAATCAGGCCAACATCTTGAAGAACTGCAGGCAGTAAACGACCCGGATCTATCGGAGACACCAGTCACAAGCAGTGGCGAGGTTTTCTAGTCGGTACCTCATCTGATGTTCCTGTGTTTTTGATGAGGAAGGTTGGTTGGATTCCGATGAAATTCTAATACAGAAATCCGGACCTGGACGAATGTCTGATAAGCTAGAACCATCCGATGTTTCTGAGTCGAAATCCGATAGAGTAGCTGATAGGCTTAATGGTTGATGAGAAGCCTGTTCTTCAAAGAACTTAATTCTTTTCACCAATCTTACTTGCTTGTGCTCCAAGGCTCGTGTTGTTTGTATGTCTATTGAGCCTATATACATTTTGTGGTTTTTTCTTTGGTCTTGCAAAAATTTTCAGCTCCTTTTTGGGGATTTTGGTTGGGCATTTACAAAAGCTGGCACAGGCGCACTTACACACTGCTATATCAAACAAAGTGGCTGTTGCATCTTTATAAAAATCAGTTTTCTTTTTAGTTACCCGATACTTCTTCACTTTCTTGTACTTTTCATGATACAATGTTAATCTACTCACAATTTGTTGCTTAGATATTATAGGAGTCGATGCCTTGTTCCAGAGCTTGATCAAATCTGTTGCAACTACTTCACATATCTCTTTCACAGAAGGCTCTTTTCCGTTACTGAGCCCGAGTAATTCATTTTTTATCCAAAGATAGTACTTCATTATGTCAGAATACGTAAGCAGCACATTACTTTTCAACTTGTCTGCTTCGCCAAATACGACAGGTTCTGTCTTGTTTTAGGCATACTGTTAGCAAATCGAAATAGCGATTTTACTTCAAGGCTCTCTGACCTTTTACTGACGGCAACGGACAACGGACTGAACTCTATGGACTGAACTGAAACTGAACTACTGTCTATTGAACAGAAGCGAAGGCTGTTGGCTGATTGGGGAGGAGGAAGAATTGCATTTATACTAGTGCAGCACGACAGGTTAACACAGTTGCCAGATGTTCACTTTTTGTGAAACTTTGAGCTCAGTGCGCCACCTGAAGATTAACTTAAAATGACATGAAATTTCGTCCACTTGATAAGGTACATTCAGAGCATCAAGTGGTTATACAGGAAACCAAAAATTCAGAAAAAATTTTTTTCGCTCCACCCTAATGTATATGTGTGTGGGTGTATATATGTGGGTACATATGTATGTAAAAATTGATACATACATTTGTGCATTGCCTTATATATGCATATATCGCATCATATACTAAACCCGTCTTTTCTTAATTGTTAACTTTTGTTTTGGTTAAGATTAGAATATATGGAATTTGTACATTTTTATTTATATTTCGGTTTTCTATTTTGAAAAATATTGTTGATTGTCCATCTGGCATTTTTTTTTTGTACTGATTACTAGTGTTGATAAAACACAGTTGCTTTAATTTTTAATGATGATAATTACTTGAACCATTGCTGCAATTGTTGGAAATGTATTTTTTTTCTATATATGTACACTTTAATTTATAATGTAAATATCAATTATGTATCTAACTTTGGTTAGCGGGATAGCGAGACTGCGCTATATATTTGTTTGTTTTCATAGTTTGAGCTTCGTATTAATACATGCATTAGGTAACTAATGGAATCTCTGAAGTGTGCTCACCTGAATGTACGTTCTCTGCTGGCTCATTTTAACTGTGTGAGAAATCTACTTTTAGAAAATAATTTCCACATTTTTGGTATTACCGAAACATGGCTTCATAGTAACATCTCAGATAACTCTGTTCATATTGATAATTACAGCTTTGTTCGTCTAGACAGAGGTAGTCGTGGAGGGGGTGTAGATTTTTACATTAGAAATGACATTAAGTATAGTATCTTGCTAAAAAGCGACAAGATTGAACTAATTTGGGTGAAGGTTTGTATAGGAAACACAACAGCTGCTTTTTCTGTCAGTTATCGTGCACCAAATTGCAATTACAAGCAGTTTTTCGAGACGTTTGAATCATCTTTATCTTACATTTATCCAGTCACTGATACCGTCTTTTGTTTAGGTGATTTTAATATTAATCTCCTTGATACTGACTGCACTGAAGCTCAATATGTAACGGATATCTTCGAAAGCTTCGGAATGAGGCAATTAATCAAACAACCCACTAGAGTTACTGCAAATGCTTCATCATTGATTGATTACATAGTTACCAACAATGAAGATATTGTAAGTGACTATGGTACTATCCATGCAGCTGAGGTAAGTGACCATGAACTGATTTATTGTGTCGTCGACTTTATAGTAAAGCCCATAGAAAATTTTGTAACAACTAGAAATTTCAAAAAACTAAATTACGAACAGTTTAAAAGTGACCTGCACTCGATACCGTGGAAAAATATTTATGATCTAACTGATGCTGATAGCAAGGCTAGCTTCATTGTTGAAAATATAACCAAGCTTCTCGATCTTCATGTACCTTTTGAAACCTACAGAATTACTAAACAATACTCGCCTTGGTTAAATGCAGCACTAAAGGAGATGATGTTGCTTAGAGACCATGCTCTTAAGACTTTTAAAACTACTCATCATATTGCTCATTGGGAAACTTACAAAGAATTGAGGAATCTAGTTAATGCAGCTGTCAAACGTGAAAAACGGGCTTACTTTAGGACAAAGTTCGATAATTGCAAGAATTCTAAGGATACATGGTCTACAGTAAACGAACTGGGTATCAAAAAACAAAAAAACTTTAAGCTTCCTGACAATTTATCTGAAGTTGACGAGATTAATAAATATTTTATAAACAGCATACCTGCCATGGATCCCGACCCTGAACTTAAGAATTTTTATCAGAACAATTTATTCAGTCAATTAGATACTAAATTTAAATTTCATACAGTTACAGAATACGACGTTTTGAAAATTATCAAAGCAATAAAAAGTAAAGCTACTGGTAGTGATGGAATTAATATTCTCACAATTCAGCTCTGCATTCCTTATATATTACCTTTTCTTACTCACCTCATGAACTTTTGTATTGAACAAGCAGTTTATCCTAAAATTTGGCGCATGGGTTTAGTCATCCCTTTACCAAAAGTGAAAAATCCGAGTTCATTCGAAAATCTAAGACCTATCACCATTTTACCAACTTTGTCCAAGATTTTCGAAAAAATACTAGAAATTCAACTAAAAAAATATTTGGATGAACATAAAATAATTCCCCAGAACCAGTCAGGCTTTAAGAAAAATCACAGTTGTTCTACTGCGTTGTTAGATGTAACTGACGATATTTTGCGAGCAAACGACGAAGGCAAGTTAACAATCCTTATAATGCTGGATTATTCCAAAGCCTTCGATACATTGAACCACGAACTATTGTTGAGCGTTTTACATTATATAGGCCTTTCACAGCTAGCAGTGCAACTTCTTGCTAACTACCTCAGTGGTAGAATGCAAGCAGTTAGACTATCTGAAAAGCAATCACCATTCTTACACACTCATACAGGGGTCCCGCAGGGATCCATTCTTGGCCCTCTGCTATTTTTAATCTATACGTCTAGATTGAAGGCATCAGTGCTGTCATCCAGCCAGCATTTTTATGCGGATGATACGCAAATCTACTTATCTTTCCTTCCTGATGAAATTCCTCAAGCAATTTGTGCACTCAATCTAGATTTAGAATCACTCTATGACTCCTCACTGAAACATTGTCTAAAGCTGAATCCTCTTAAATCATCCATGACCGTCTTTGGAAGAAGGCACATTAAAAATAGATTTTTGCAAGTGAACCTACCTGTAACCATCAACAATGAAATTATAGAACGGAAGACTACTGTTAAAAACCTGGGGCTCACTTTAGACGAAGAATTAAACTTTAGTGAACATGTTAAACATAAACTGCAGGCTGCTTATCTCAGTTTGAAATACATCTATCAATGCAGACTGTGGCTGTCAACCAAGGTGAAAAGAATGCTTTGTGACTCCCTTGTATTATCTCAGCTTACTTACTGTGATGTTATCTATGGCCCCTGTCTCAGAGCAACCGACATATATAGAATTCAAAAACTTCAAAATAGTTGTCTTAGGTTGATTTACGGCATCAGGAAATATGAACGCATAAGTCACAAGCTGAAAGATGCTCACTGGCTCAACATGAAAAACAGACGTGCTCTGCACGCTGCCTGCATGTATCACTCACTCATAGTATCTAATGAACCACAGTATTTGGCTAAAAAATTGAAATTTCGCACTGAGGCACATAACGTTAATCTACGCTATAAAAATTTGCTAACTACACCAATTCATAATACTGAACAGTTTAAAAAGTCGTTCACATATAATGTTGTCAAGCTCTACAACAACCTTCCAAACACCTTGAAGAATACGTTCAATAAGTCAGAGTTCAGGAAAAAACTCACACAGCTTTTAATGAGTCGGCAGAGTAGTAGTTGAAATTTTCGTGAGCCGCTACCGATTTCATTTTTATGTTATTGTATCTAGGTACGTACTCAAAATCAAGTGTCATTTCCTTTTTCTAGGGGTTAGGTGGAAGAGCAGCCTCTCCTATGGGTTAGGCTGAACCTCGCCCTATATGTAAAATTACTTTATCAACATTATGTATTTTTGTTAATAAAGACATTTATTATTATCTGACTTTCTAAGTTCCTCTCGCATAATTGCGGCAGCAACAAGTGTTGACGGGCTGTGCCAAGTCAACACTCGGACTATTATTGATCGGAATTTAGGAAGGATCGCACAATATTACAGGTCTTCAGGATTACAGACTTTTGGAATACTTTGTGTAACTTTTCGTCCAGGCCCAACTGTTGAAGGTGTTGTGTAAACGTGTTTGGTGTGAGGCCTGAGACAGACATAATGAGGGGGACAATTGTGACTTTGTTTTGTTTCCAAAGTCTTTTTATTTCCATGGCAAGGTCCGTGTATTTAGATATCTTCCCAGCGTAGGTGTTTTGGATATTCACATCATTGGGAATGGCAATATCTATCAAATAGGTAATTTTGTCGGCCTTTGACTGGAAAACTATATCTGGTCTATTGGCTGGGATAGTCTTGTCTGTATGTATTTCAACATCCCAGTATAGTTTGTATTGATCGTTTTCGAGTACTGATGTCGGAGTGTAATTGTAATACGGATCTGAGTTTTCTATTAGTTTGTTTGTTGTGGCTAATGCTTGGTGTATGACCTTGGCCGCAGAGTTATGTCTGGCTGTGTATTCGGTACCGGCGAGAGTTTTGCACCCGCTTGCTATGTGATCTATTGTTTCTTTTTGTTGGTGACATTTTCTGCAGTTATCGTCTGTTATGGATGGATCTTTAATTACGTATTTCTTGTAGTTTCTCGTCGCAATAACTTGGTCCTGGATAGCAAGCATAAATCCCTCAGTTTCTGGAAAGAGCTGGCCATCCTGCAGCCAGGTGTATGATTGTTTTTCATTTATGTGGTCTTGCGTAATACGGTATCTATGTTTGCCATGGAGTGGTTTCTGCGACCAGGCGCTTATTTTTTCTTGTTGTGATCGTGTGGGATTGTGTGTGTCTGCGACATGGTCTGGGCATGATAGGTTGAGTGGTGTATAGTTTTTGTCTGCTTTTACTATTGCTCGATGTAAATTTGTTTGTTTGTTTTGGAAGAAATGTCTGAGTGTCTTTATCTGTCTTGTGCGAAGCGACTGTATATCTGTAATCCCTCTGCCTCCTTGTTTCCTGTCTATGGTGAGTCTTTCTTTGCATGCGTTTGGATGTGACATTCGGAGTTTGGTGAGTTCTGTCCGTATGAGGATGTGGATGTTTTCTATATCAGTGTGTGACCACTTAATGATGCCGAAGGAGTATGTGAGGACTGGTATCGCAAATGTGTTAATGGCTTTTGTAAGGTTTCTGGAATTCAATTTGGTTTTTAGTAGCTTAATAAGGCGGTCTCTGAACTCTTGGGTTAGTTGTGCCTTGACTTTTGCGTGGTCTATTTTAACGTTCTGATTGAAGCCCAGGTACTTGTAAGTTTCGTCCTTGTTCATGTTGTTTAGTGTTTGGCCAGCTACTGTTTCCTGCTGGGGGTGGTCCTTCCATTGGCCTTTGTTGATATGGAGAACCTTGCATTTACTCAGTCCGAATTCCATCCTGACGTCTGACGAGCAAGTTTCTGTTATTCTGATTAACTCTCTCAGTTGTACTTCATTGGCGGCATACAGTTTTATATCATCCATGTAGAGGAGATGATTGATTCTGTGTTGATTTAATTTCTCGTGTCTAATGTTGAAACCGCAGTTTGTGTTGTTAAGTGCGTTGGAGAGCGGATTCAGACAGAGACAGAACCACAGTGAACTGAGAGAGTCACCCTGGAAGATGCCGCGTCTTATGTGTAGCTCATCCGTCTTGATATGGCCGTTCTGGGTTTTGAGATGTATGCTGGTTCGCCATGTCTCCATGGTTCTTGTAAGAAACTCACGTAGCCCCGGGTTGATTTTATATATTTGAAGAGTTTTCGCTAGCCAGCTATGGGGTACAGAGTCGAAAGCTTTTTTATAGTCGATGAAACAGGTATGAAGGTTCCTATGTTCTTTTCTGGTTTGCTCCATGATGACATTATCAATTATAAGTTGTTCCTTGCAACCTTGGCTTTGCTTTCGACATCCTTTCTGTTCTTCAGTGAGGATATTGTTTTGGGTGAGGTGTTGTTCAATTCTTCTGCATATTGTTGCGGTTATGATCTTGTACAAGGTGGGAAGACAAGTGATTGGGCGATAGTTAGCAGGGTTCTTGGTGTCTGCGTTTTTGGGTTTTATATACGTCATTCCTTGCGTGAGGAATTTGGGAAGCCTATTCGGTTGGAGTATGGCTTTATTGATTTGGTCCGTAAGCATTTCGTATGTTGCACTGAATTGCTTGTACCAAAAATTTTGCACATTATCCACGCCTGGGCACTTCCAATTATGGGTATGCTTTATGGTTTCAGCTATTTCCTCTGGTGTAAGGATAACGTCTCCCTGCTCCACTATATGTTGATGCTTTTCCTCTTCTTGTCTGATCCATGGAGCGTTTTCATTATGTGTTTTGGGTTCTGACCATAGGCTTCCCCAAAACTCAGTTAACTCATATTGCTCATTGGGAAAACTTACAAAGAATTGAGGAATCTAGTTAATGCAGCTGTCAAACGTGAAAAACGGGCTTACTTTAGGACAAAGTTCGATAATTGCAAGAATTCTAAGGATACATGGTCTACAGTAAACGAACTGGGTATCAAAAAACAAAAAAACTTTAAGCTTCCTGACAATTTATCTGAAGTTGACGAGATTAATAAATATTTTATAAACAGCATACCTGCCATGGATCCCGACCCTGAACTTAAGAATTTTTATCAGAACAATTTATTCAGTCAATTAGATACTAAATTTAAATTTCATACAGTTACAGAATACGACGTTTTGAAAATTATCAAAGCAATAAAAAGTAAAGCTACTGGTAGTGATGGAATTAATATTCTCACAATTCAGCTCTGCATTCCTTATATATTACCTTTTCTTACTCACCTCATGAACTTTTGTATTGAACAAGCAGTTTATCCTAAAATTTGGCGCATGGGTTTAGTCATCCCTTTACCAAAAGTGAAAAATCCGAGTTCATTCAAAAATCTAAGACCTATCACCATTTTACCAACTTTGTCCAAGATTTTCGAAAAAATACTAGAAATTCAACTAAAAAAATATTTGGATGAACATAAAATAATTCCCCAGAACCAGTCAGGCTTTAAGAAAAATCACAGTTGTTCTACTGCGTTGTTAGATGTAACTGACGATATTTTGCGAGCAAACGACGAAGGCAAGTTAACAATCCTTATAATGCTGGATTATTCCAAAGCCTTCGATACATTGAACCACGAACTATTGTTGAGCGTTTTACATTATATAGGCCTTTCACAGCTAGCAGTGCAACTTCTTGCTAACTACCTCAGTGGTAGAATGCAAGCAGTTAGACTATCTGAAAAGCAATCACCATTCTTACACACTCATACAGGGGTCCCGCAGGGATCCATTCTTGGCCCTCTGCTATTTTTAATCTATACGTCTAGATTGAAGGCATCAGTGCTGTCATCCAGCCAGCATTTTTATGCGGATGATACGCAAATCTACTTATCTTTCCTTCCTGATGAAATTCCTCAAGCAATTTGTGCACTCAATCTAGATTTAGAATCACTCTATGACTCCTCACTGAAACATTGTCTAAAGCTGAATCCTCTTAAATCATCCATGACCGTCTTTGGAAGAAGGCACATTAAAAATAGATTTTTGCAAGTGAACCTACCTGTAACCATCAACAATGAAATTATAGAAAGGAAGACTACTGTTGAAAACCTGGGGCTCACTTTAGACGAAGAATTAAACTTTAGTGAACATGTTAAACATAAACTGCAGGCTGCTTATCTCAGTTTGAAATACATCTATCAATGCAGACTGTGGCTGTCAACCAAGGTGAAAAGAATGCTTTGTGACTCCCTTGTATTATCTCAGCTTACTTACTGTGATGTTATCTATGGCCCCTGTCTCAGAGCAACCGACATATATAGAATTCAAAAACTTCAAAATAGTTGTCTTAGGTTGATTTACGGCATCAGGAAATATGAACGCATAAGTCACAAGCTGAAAGATGCTCACTGGCTCAACATGAAAAACAGACGTGCTCTGCACGCTGCCTGCATGTATCACTCACTCATAGTATCTAATGAACCACAGTATTTGGCTAAAAAATTGAAATTTCGCACTGAGGCACATAACGTTAATCTACGCTATAAAAATTTGCTAACTACACCAATTCATAATACTGAACAGTTTAAAAAGTCGTTCACATATAATGTTGTCAAGCTCTACAACAACCTTCCAAACACCTTGAAGAATACGTTCAATAAGTCAGAGTTCAGGAAAAAACTCACACAGCTTTTAATGAGTCGGCAGAGTAGTAGTTGAAATTTTCGTGAGCCGCTACCGATTTCATTTTTATGTTATTGTATCTAGGTACGTACTCAAAATCAAGTGTCATTTCCTTTTTCTAGGGGTTAGGTGGAAGAGCAGCCTCTCCTATGGGTTAGGCTGAACCTCGCCCTATATGTAAAATTACTTTATCAACATTATGTATTTTTGTTAATAAAGACATTTATCAAAAAACAAAAAGTGCAGCCCGGGCTCCGACACACCGAGCTGCTGTTCCATTACCCAATGACTACTCCTCACACCGTGAGGTGAGCAATCATTGGGTCCGCGAATCGTGCGCCCTAAGTAGACGAAGGGACCCAAGGATGACTGCCTTCTGCATTCTGGCGGCTAAGATGTGCGCCGCCGCACGACACACCGGTATTTTGCGCAGTGCAGAGAGCAGCGTATTCCTCATTCCACCTAGGGATCCAATGACCATAACCAGCAGACTTACAGTGTAGTCTGGCCAGAGCCTGCGAAGTTGTCCGAGCAACTCCTGATATTTGGTCCGCTTTTCCTCCTCCTTAGAGACGATGTTCACTTCAGCAGGCGCCGAAAACTCAATAACGAACATCGTCTTCTGTTGGTGGTCGAGAAGGACTATGTCGGGCTTGTTTGCCTGTACAAGCTCGAGCGTGGGGAACGAGTAGTTCCAGTAAATCCGGCATCTCTCGTTCTCCACAACGGACTCTATATCCCCTGGAGCGTATGGCAGCACCGGTGTCTCATCGATACCGTATGAGTGCCTTAAATGATAGTAGAGCACTCGTAGAGCCGCGTTGTGCCGATGGACGTAAGCCGTCCCAGCGTACGTCTTACACGCCGACAAGAGATGCATAAGCGTCTCTGGCGCCTGTCGGCAAGCTCTACAATGGGTGTCGGGTACAACTACACCCATAACCCTTCTACGGTATACCAAGGTGTTGAAGACACCGTCTTGGCAAGCCATTATAAAGCCCTCAGTCTCCGACTTCAACCCACTAGACCTTAGGAAAGAGAAGGTCAACTGCTCAGACAAGCCATGCTCTTCTAGATGTTTGTAGAAGATTCCATGCATTGGCTTATCCTTATGAAGTCTTAAGAGGAAGTCGACTTCGGCAGTTTTAAGGTGGGCTTTTAATTCTGCGGGAGCAAGTTCCGTAATGGACTGCTGACACCTCCGCTTGAAGTCGAGTGTCAGGCTGAGCTCCTCGGCTGCTCGTTTCGCTGCGCTAAAAAGAAAGGCTCCTTTTCCCGTATTCTCGTGCTCTCGCACGAAGCGGATCAGGGGATCGGTGCTGTTCGTTACATAGCAGGCAGTGGCCAGTACTACTCTGTTGTGCAGACGCTCCAAACTCAATAGTCCACGCCCTCCCAGGTGTCGCGGGAGGTATATTCGCGGGACAGAGGACTTAGGATGCAGGCTTCTCTCCATATTCATCCTTTTGCGGGTCTTCGTGTCGATTTCCTTCAGCTCGTTCACTTTCCAGTGTATAGCACCAAAGGTGTATAATAACAATGGGACCGCAAGCATGTTTGTGGCAGCGACTTTGTTCTTGCCGGACAGTTCTGACGACCAGATCTGCCGGAGTCGGTGCAAATACTTGCGGCGGAGACACTCTTTAACCAATGTTGCCTCTTGGACATGACGCTGCGCCACTCCAAGGTAGGTATAAGTGTCTCCGGCATGCAGTTGTCGCAAGATGCTCCCATCAACGAGCTGTTCCTCATCTCCACTATCTCCGCTTCGTCCTTTCTTGAGATGAACCAATGCACATTTGTCTGTCCCGAACTCCATTCCGATAGCATGACTGTACTCCTGCACCACCCTCAGCGATTGTTGTAGTTCGCGTTGGCCGGAGGCATAAAGTTTTAGGTCATCCATATAAAACAGATGGGTGACCTTGTGCCTCCGGTTATTGGGCGTGCCACAGCTGTATCCTTTAGTATTTCTCAGCGCTATGGACAGAGGCAAAAGTGAGATGCAAAAGAGCAAGGGACTCAAGGAGTCTCCTTGGAAGACACCTCTTTTCAATGACACCAACTCTGTCTGAACCCGAGTTTCACCTGATGTTATGGTGAACCGGGTCTTCCAGAGTGGCATCAGTTGTTTGATGCACCCCACTATCTGATTATCCACCGAAAGACATTCCAACAGCCGCAAAATGAGCTCATGAGACGTGCTGTCGAATGCCTTGCGATAGTCAATCCAGGCCATAGAAAGGTTTCGCTTGTACTGCACAGAGTCCTGCGTGACACATCGGTCAATCAACAGGTTCTCCTTGCAGCCAGCTACTCCTTTCTTTGACCCTCTCTGTTCATACACGTCGAGAAATACAGGATTCACAGCTTGAAGGATACGCATGTACAAGATTCTGGTGAAGAGCTTGTAACACGCGTTCAGACATGTTATTGGCCTGTAGTTTTTGGGATCAGACAAATCTCCGGTCTTCGGGAGAAGCACGGTTCGACCCTCGACAAACCAAGCCGGAATTGGCTGCTCCTGATTTAGCCAAGAGTTAAAAACTCTAGCTAAATGCCGGTGGCAACTGGGAAATTTTTTCCACCAGTAGGTGTTTATGCCATCCGGGCCAGGAGCTGCGAAATTCTTTGCGCCTCGTAAGGCGTCAAGAATTTCTTCCGTGTTTATCGGGTGACGCAGTACATTCAAGTTAGGAGTCCTCCTACAAACGGACTCAAACTGCGCCAAGGCCGGAGTGTCTGCTGAGAGAGGTTTGGGTTGTTCGTAAATGTCCCTCCAAAAGGCCTCCACGCGATCAGCAGTTGGCGGCTGCTCTATGGCTGGAGGCGGCTGTTGGAAAAGGCGAGAAGGTCTTTCGTAGAACATTCTGTTCTGCTCCAGACCTCTCGCCCGCGCCACCAACGATCGCTTAGCAGCGATTAGCATCCGTATCCTGTCAAGACAGTGTTGCTTGACAACAACCAGTACCGCTTGACTGAGTGTATGATGGTCGCGCCTCAACCCGTAGGCTATCTGGCGCACTCGGCGCGTAAAAGGCTTCCCAGCCGCTCTATATTCCATCACACACTGGATACGGGATGCTTCCTGGCGAGCCAACTGGATTTTCGCTTCCATTTGGCGCACCCGTCTCTGTGCTCTCTCAACAGGAGAGTCTCTCACTCTCCCCTGTCTAGCTAGCCTCAGAGCCGCAGCGTAAATTTCGCAATTGATGCTCCAAATGTCAGAGGCCTCCGATAGACGTTCACCCACAACCTCATCCTCTCTCTTCAAATCTGCCAGCTTCAAGGACCTTCCGTTGTTATGCAAGGCCCTTCGGTCTCTGAAATCCCCAGGTGAGACGACTGGGTCGATTTCCCTCTCAGCGGGCCTTACCGGTGAACTTTCAGCCTGGTTAACAGGCCTTCCGTCCGCCGAAGGGGCAGGCTGAGCTGGAGCACGAACATATCCCTGCCTCCGGAGGTAAGATACATAATCTCGCAAATTCTGAGAGGTAAGCGTGCTATGCTCTGGGTGCATTTCACACCACCTCTCACACATGCGGGACATGTATCCCCTACGGCGCGGGCTACTGCTCTCGTAGCAGCTCAGTAGGTCATCCTTGAGCTCCGTCGTCCACCTAAAACGGTCCATGTCATTGCGGGGGTCGTCAACAGGGCGATTCGAAGTACCGCCACCTTGCCCAACGCCGGCTTCCGAAACCGGCTCGGTGTGGGTGCTTTTCTTCCGGGGTGGTCGAACCCGAAGATAGGGCCCGTCAGGTGGTTGGCCTTAGGGCCCCCAGACGACATTTCCGGAGGCAGCCGTCCAAATTGCCTCCTGAGGATGCACCTGCGAAGGTTGCCGGCTGGATTACATCCTTGGGCTTCGGTATACCCTGCGGTGTCGCCACGCACCGGATAGCCTACTGATGTTGGGTGGCTTCCTGCGGGTGTATTATCAGCCGCCCCTAACATGGAGTCAGACGCTGTCGGAGTACCGCTCCTCACATGGAGATCCGTCGTGTCCCAATTGTGGAGGAATAGCCGATCCTCTGGATGCAGACGCTATTCCACCGTGCTAGTTTTGGTCCGCCCCGGGTATTTGATTTCCCCGGTACCACCCATATCTGGGAGGCGTTCCCCTATCCGCCACCTTGGGGAGGCGCCACTGAGGGGATCTAGCAACCCCTCGCGCATTTATTATTATTATTATTATTATTATTGTGTTTTTTCAAGCTTCTCTCGCATGACTGCGGTGACGACAAAAAGTTGACGGGCTAGGCCAAGTCAACACCTGAACTATTACTTATCTGAATTTAGGAAAGATCGTACTATATTACAGGTCTTAAGGATTACAGACTTTTGGAATATTTTATGTAAACTTTCGTCCAGGCCTAAATGCTGTAGGTGTTGTGTAAATGTGTTCGGTGTGAGGCCTGAGACCGACATAGTGAAGGGGACAATAATAACTTTATCTTGTTTCCAAATTCGCTTCACTTCTATGGCAAGGTCAGTGTATTTAGATATTTTCCCAGCGTAGGTGTTTTGAACATTCACATCATTGGGAATAGCAATATCTATTAAGTAGGTAACTTTGTCTGCCTTTATCTGAAATACTATATCTGGTCTGTTCGCATTGATGGTTTTATCTGTGTGTATTTCAACATCCCAGTATAGTTTGTAGTGATCGTTTTCGAGTACTGATGTTGGTGTATACTTGTAATATGGATCGGAGTTTTCGATTAGTTTGTTTTTTGTGGCTAATGCTTGATGTATGATTTTGGCTGCTGAGTTATGTCTAGCCGTGTACTCAGTTCCAGCGAGAGTTTTGCATGCGCTTGTTATGTGTTATTATTATATCTATTTTTCTATTTTTTCTCGCATAGTTGCGGTAGTAACAAGTATTGACGGGCTGTGCCAAGTCAACACCTGACCTATTTTCATTCGGTATTCAGGAAGGACCGTACAATGCTACAGGTCTTGAGGATTACAGACTTTTGGAAGGTTCTGTGTAACTTTTCGTCCAGGCCCAGCTGTTGCAGGTGTGGTGTAAATGTATTTGGTGTAAGGCCTGAGACCGACATTATGAGAGGGACAATAATAACTTTGTCTTGTTTCCAGAGCCGTTTTATTTCTATTGCAAGATCTGTGTATTTAGATATCTTCCCAGTGTAGGTGCTTTGGATATTCATATCATTGGGAATCGCAATATCTATCAAATAGGTCACTTTATCTGCCTTTGACTGAAAAACAATATCTGGTCTATTGGCTGGGATGGTTTTGTCTGTGTGTATTTCAATGTCCCAATATAGTTTGAATTTATTGTTTTCGAGTACTGAGGTCGGTGTGTAATTATAATATGGATCTGTGTTTTCAGTTAGTTTGTTTGTTGTGGCAAGTGCCTGATGTATCACTTTAGCTGCAGAGTTGTGTCTGGCTGTGTACTCAGTTCCAGCGAGAGTTTTGCATCCACTTGTTATGTGTTCTATTGTTTCCTTCTGTTGGTGGCATTTTCTGCAACTATCGTCGGTGATAGATGGATCTTTAATTATATACTTCTTGTAATTTCGTGTCGCAATGACTTGGTCCTGGATAGCTAGCATGAAGCCCTCCGTTTCTGGAAAGAGCTGGCCATCCTGCAGCCAGGTGTATGACTGGTTTTTATTAATGTGGTCTTGTGTTACACGGTATCTATGTTTCCCATGGAGTGCCTTCTGGGACCAAGTATTTATTTTTTCTTGTTGTGATTGTAAGTGATCGTGAGCGTCTGCAGCATGGTCTGGGCAAGAAAGGGCGAGTGGTGTGTAGTTTTTGTCTGCTTTTACTATTGCCTTATGTAAGTTTGTTTGTTTGCTGTGGAAAAAATATCTGAGTGTTTTTATTTGTTTTGTGTGAAGTGAATGTATGTCGATAATTCCTCTGCCCCCTTGTTTTCTGTCTATGTTGAGCCTTTCCTTGCACGCATTCGGATGCGACATTCTGTGTTTCGTGAATTCAGTTCTTATAAGTATATGAATGTTTTCTATGTCAGTGTGTGACCATTTGATGATACCAAAGGAGTATGTGAGTACAGGTATCGCAAACGTGTTAATGGCTTTTGTAATATTTCTAGAATTGAGTTTTGTTTTTAATAGTCTAGTGAGGCGGTCTTTAAATTCTCGTGTTAGTTGTGCCTTGACTTGTGTGTGGTCTATTTTAACGTTCTGATTGAAGCCCAGGTACTTGTACGTTTCATCTTTGTCCATGTTGTCGAGCGTTTGGCCAGTCACTACTTCTTGTTGGGGATGGTTTTTCCATTGGCCTTTATTGATGTGGAGCACCTTGCATTTACTCATTCCGAACTCCATCCTCATGTCTGACGTACAAACTTCCGTTATTCTGAGCAATTCTCTCAGTTGCACTTCTGTGGCCGCATATAGTTTTATATCATCCATGTATAGGAGATGATTGATTTTGTGTAGATTTACTTTCTGGTGTCTGATGGTAAAACTACAGTTTGTGTCGTTAAGCGTGTTAGAGAGCGGATTTAGACAGAGGCAGAACCATATTGAACTGAGAGAGTCACCCTGGAAGATACCACGACGTATGTGTAGCTCATCCGTTTGGATATGGCCGTCCTCAGTTTGAAGGTATATGTTTGTTCGCCATGTCTCCATGGTTGTTGTAAGAAACTGACGAAGCCCTGGGTTGATTTTATATATTTCAAGAGTTTTCTTTAGCCAGCTATGGGGCACAGAGTCGAAAGCCTTTTTATAATCGATAAAACATGTATGGAGATTCCGGTGTTCTTTTCTGGTTTGCTCCATGATCACACTATCAATTATAAGTTGTTCCTTGCAACCTTGGCTTTGTTTTCTACAACCTTTTTGTTCTTCAGTCAGGATGCTGTTTTGGGTGAGGTGTTGTTCAATCCTCTTGCCTATTGTTGCTGTGATGATCTTGTATAAGGTGGGGAGACAAGTGATCGGGCGGTAATTGGCAGGGTTCTTGGTGTCTGCGTTTTTAGGTTTTATATACGTTATCCCCTGTGTGAGGAATTTGGGAAGCCTATTGGGTTGGAGTAATGCTTTATTGATTTGGTTTGTGAGCAATTCATAGGTTGCAGTGAATTGCTTGTACCAGAAATTTTGCACGTTATCTACACCCGGGCACTTCCAGTTGTGGGTATGCTTTATTGTCTCAGCTATTTCCTGTGGTGTAAGAATAACGTCTCCCTGTTCCGGTATGTGTTGTTGTTTTTCCTCTTCTTGTCTGATCCATGGAGCGTTGTCGTTATGTGTTTTGGGTTCAGACCAAAGGTTTCCCCAAAACTCGGTTAACTCCTGTCTAGTTGGAGGTTCTATTGTTGTTATCTGAGTTGTTGACGTTATTTTTTGGTAAAACTGTTTTTCACTTTTCTGAAAAAGATTGTTGGCATCCTTTCTGTCGTTGGATTCATTGTATCTGCGAAGTCTAGCTGCATAAACTGCAAGTTTTTGTTTAAGTGTATCGGCTATTTCGGGTATTGTTTGTTGTAGTGATTTAGATTTGAGTCTATCTATTGTTGTCTGTATGCGTTTTGAGAGGTTGTTATTATTTGTGTATTGCGTGAGGTGTGCGAGATCCTTTCTGAGTGTGCTAATTTTATTTTCGATTCTAATTTGCCATCTAGGTTTAGATCTCTTGTTTGTGTGGTTTTTAGATCGCTTTGGAAGTTTTTGGCCGTTAACTATGAGTGTAGTTGCTGCAGCAGCATATATAACAGTGTGGATATCCTCCAGGTCACTGTCGTTGGTTAAGAATTGTGGTATTATGTTGGCATTTATTGTATGTAATATTTGTCGAGTGTTGTTTTTAAAAATTAGTCTGGGCAGGGGATCTCGCAGTACAGGATTGGTGCCACACCATTTGTTGTATTGTGTGTACATCACTTGTTCGGCAGATTGTGTGATGACGGCTGGTATAGTAATATTTTGGTTTTGTGTGGTTGTGGAGGGTAAGTTAGTGCATGTTGTTTCTGGTGTATGATCATGTTCTGGATCTATTTCTAAGTGTATGCTGGTGTTATTGGTTGTGTCTTTGTTTGGAGGTTGATTATTTCGGGAATGAATGGCATGTCCTTCTGTGATTGTTTCAATAGCTAACGAATCATTAGGTTGGACAGCGATGTCTGGTATATCTTGTGTATGCTCATGTTCTGGATCTATCTCTAAGTGTATACTAGTGTTGTCGGTTGTGGTTGTGTTTGAGGTTTGCGGGTCATTCGGATAGGCAGTATTCATTTCACTGGATACAAGAACTTTTATAGCTTGTAGTTCTTCAGGTGTAAGGCGGTTGTTTTTTGTTATGACTCGTTTTTGGTCAATGAGTCTCTGTTCAGTTACACGTTCTGCGAGGTGTGGGTATTGTGCTATAAATAGCCTGCGCAGCTCATGTCTGTAGCCTGTAGAGATGGTTTCTAGTTTTGTGGCGGTGTAGTAACAGTGCATTACAGATTTGTTGATTTCAGTGGTCCACTGTAAGCGCTGTCTGGGTTTACCAGCTTTGGTGGTTGCCATCTGTGCTGGCAAAACATCCGCAGCTGGGTTGTGTTCTATGGGTTGTTCTGTTTGGGCTTGGGGTTCGGGTGAGTTTAATCGACGTACCCTAGGCCGTCGTTGGTTATTTTTGGAAGTAACTTTATGCATCGTGTTCCCACGAGTAGGGACGATCTAAAAGTCGCTCTCCCGGGTGACGCCCATTCCAGGAGAGAAGGGACTTATATTTACTCCGAAGTTGGCCCAAGGTGCTCCGGAGGATTTGCGACTTTACTGTCGGGTTTTGCTGAGGCTTTCTCCTCACGGGCCGGCCGGTTAAGGCAAGCCCCCCGGTTGCTTACCCCTCACGACGTTCCCCAGCCACGCCCTGCTGAGGTCGTTGAAGTGTGGGGAGCAATAACGGTGTGTGACAGAAGGACCGGCGCTCAGCCCTCTGTGGCATATTTTCCCAGGTTTGCCAAACCCCTATCTCACCGAAGTCAGGATAGCTTGGGGAAAGGAGCTTGGTACTAGGTAGTGTAAGATCTACCGAGCGCCCAACTCCCTTGGTGTGCTAGCCTTGGTTGAAGTGACCTTTCGACCACGAATCCTGCTGGTGTCGTGACTCTACGGTGGCATAAAAGCTCACCACGAGTCATCCACCGGCACAACTCGCCTGTCAAAAAGTCACTTGCTAAGCCCCCAAACGAACGACAACGTTCTAGCACCCGATGGGGGTTATTATTATTATTATTCATCTTTCTAAGTTCCTCTCGCATAATTGCGGTAGCAACAAGTGTTGACGGGCTGAGCCAAGTCAACACCCGGACTATTATTGATCGGAATTTAGGAAGGATCGTACGATGTTACAGGTCTTCAGAATTACAGACTTTTGGAATGTTTTGTGTAACTTTTCGTCCAGGCCTAACTGTTGTAAGTGTGGTGTAAATGTGTTTGGTGTAAGGCCTGAGACTGACATAATGAGGGGAACAATAGTAACTTTGTCCTGCTTCCAAAGGCGTTTTATTTCCATGGCAAGGTCCGTGTACTTAGATATTTTCCCAGCGTAGGTGTTTTGTATATTCACGTCATTGGGAATAGCAATGTCTATCAGGTATGTAACTTTGTCGAGCTTTGACTGGAAAACTATATCTGGTCTATTGGCTGGTATAGTCTTGTCTGTATGTATTTGAACGTCCCAGTATAGTTTGTATTGATCATTTTCGAGTACTGATGTCGGAGTGTAATTGTAATACGGATCTGTGTTTTCTATTAGTTTGTTTGTTGTGGCTAATGCTTGGTGGATGACTTTGGCCGCAGAGTTATGTCTGGTTGTGTATTCGGTACCGGCAAGAGTTTTGCACCCGCTTGTTATGTGATCTATTGTTTCTTTTTGTTGCTGGCATTTTCTGCAATTATCGTCAGTTATGGATGGATCTTTAATTATATATTTTTTGTAGTTTCGTGTTGCAATCACTTGGTCCTGGATAGCAAGCATGAAAGCCTCCGTTTCTGGGAACAGATGGCCATCCTGCAACCAGGTGTATGACTGTTTTTTGTTAATGTGGTCTTGGGTGACACGGTATCTATGTTTGCCATGGAGTGGTTTCTGCGACCAGGTGCTTATTTTTTCTTGTTGTGATTGGGTGGGATTGTGTGTGTCTGCGACGTGGTCTGGACATGATAGGTTGAGTGGTGTATAGTTTTTGTCTGCTTTTACTATTGCTCGATGTAAATTTGTTTGTTTGTTTTGGAAGAAATGTCTGAGTGTCTTTATCTGTCTTGTGCGAAGCGACTGTATATCTATAATCCCTCGGCCTCCTTGTGTCCTGTCTATGGTGAGCCTTTCTTTGCATGCGTTTGGATGTGACATCCGGTGTTTCGTGAGTTCTGTCCGTATGAGGATGTGGATGTTTTCTATATCAGTGTGTGACCACTTGATGATGCCAAATGAATACGTGAGGATTGGTATTGCAAATGTATTAATAGCTTTTGTAAGGTTTCTAGAATTCAGTTTTGTTTTCAGAAGCTTAATGAGGCGGTCTCTAAACACTTGTCTAAGTTCTGCTTTGATTTGTGTGTGGTCGATCTTAACACTCTGATTGAAACCCAGGTACTTATACGTTTCTTCCTTGTCCATGTTATCCAACGTCTGGCCTGTTACTACTTCCTGTTCGGGATGGTTTTTCCATTGGCCTTTGTTTATGTGTAGCACCTTGCATTTGTTCATCCCGAACTCCATCCTGACATCTGACGTATAAACCTCTGTTATTCTGAGTAATTCTCTCAGTTGCACGTCAGTGGCAGCATATAGTTTTATATCGTCCATGTAGAGGAGATGATTGATTCTGTGTTGATTTACTTTCTGATGCCTGATGTTGAAACCATGGTTTGTGTTGTTCAGTGCATTGGAGAGTGGATTTAGACAGAGGCAGAACCAAAGTGAACTGAGGGAATCGCCCTGGAAGATACCACGTCGTATGTGTAGTTCCTCGGTTTGGATATGGCCGTCCTGAGTTGTAAGGTGTATGTTGGTTCGCCATGTCTCCATGGTTTTTGCAAGAAACTGACGAAGTCCTGGGTTAATTTTATATATTTGCAGAATTTTCGTTAGCCAGCTATGTGGTACAGAATCGAATGCTTTTTTATAATCTATGAAACAGGTATGAAGGTTTCTATGGTCTTTTCTAGTTTGCTCCATGATCACACTATCAATTATAAGTTGTTCCTTGCAACCTTGGCTTTGTTTTCTACATCCTTTCTGTTCTTCAGTGAGGATGTTGTTTTGCGTGAGGTGTTGTTCAATCGTCCTGCATAATGTTGCGGTGATGATCTTATACAAGGTAGGAAGGCAAGTGATTGGGCGGTAATTCGCAGGGTTCTTGGTATCTGCATTTTTGGGTTTTATATACGTTATTCCTTGAGTGAGGAATTTGGGAAGCCTATCAGGTTGACGTATGGCTTTATTGATTTGGTTTGTGAGCACTTCGTATGTTGAGCTGAAATGTTTGTACCAAAAATTTTGCACGTTGTCCACGCCTGGGCACTTCCAGTCGTGGGTATGTTTTATTGTTTCGACTATTTCCTCTTTTGAAAGAATAACGTCTCCCTGTTCTGCTATATGTTGATGTTTTTCCTCTTCCTCTCTGATCCATGGAGCGTCTTCATTATGTGTTTTGGGTTCAGACCATAGGCTTCCCCAAAACTCGGTTAACTCTTGTTTACTGGGAGGTTCTATTGTTGTGATCTGGTTGTCGGCTGTTATCTTTTGATAGAACTGTTTTTCACTTTTCCGAAAAAGGCTGTTAGCATCCTTTCTGGCATTGGACTCGTTGTATCTGCGGAGTCTAGCTGCATAAACTGCAAGTTTCTGTTTGAGTGTATCAGTAATTTCTGGTATTGTTTGTTGTGGTGACTTGGATTTCAGTATATTTATTGTTCTCTGTATGTGCCTTGAAGGATGGTTGTTATTGATGGTGTATTGTGCGAGATGTGCCAGATCCTTTCTGATTGTGCTAATTTTGTTTTCGATTCTTATTTGCCATTTAGGCTTAGTCCTATTGCTTGTCTGGTGTTTAGACCGCTTTGAGAGTTTTTGGCCATTAACTATGAGAGTGGTTGCTGCGGCAGCATATATAACTGTGTGGATGTCCTCCAGGTTACTGTCGTCCCTTATGAATTGTGGTATTACGTTAGCATTTACTGTATGTAATATTTGTTGAGTGTTATTTTTAAAAATTAGTCTGGGCAGGGGATCTCGTAGTGCAGGATTGGTGCCGCACCATTTGTTATACTGCGTACTCATCACTTGCTCGACAGATTGTGTCACGGCAAATGGTCGAGTGATGTTTTGGATTTGTATGATTGTGGAAGGTAGGTTAGTGATTGTTGTGTCTGGTGTATCTAGTGCCTGGTCATATTCTGGGCCTAGTTGTGAGTGTATGCTGGTGTTGTTAGTTTTTGCTGTGTTTGAAGTCTGGCTAGTTTGGGTATCACTGTTTTGGGTTTCCACAATCTGTTCAGTGGTTAGGGAGTCATTTGGTTGGACGATATTCATTTCGTTGGATACAAGATTTTTTATATCTTGCAGTTCTTGGGGTGTAAGACGGTTGTTCTTTGTGATGACGCGTTTTTGGTCGATAAGTCTTTGTTCTGTTACACGTGTTGAGAGATGTGGGTATTGTGTCGTAAATAGTCTGTGCAGCTCGTGCCTGTAGCCTGTAGAGATGGTTTCTAGTTTTGTGGCAGTATAGTAACAGCGCATTACAGATTTGTTCATTTCTGTGGTCCATTGTAATCGCTGTCTTGGTTTACCAGCTTTGGTGGTTGCCGGCTGCGTCGGCAAAACATCCGCAGCTGGGTTGTGTTCTGTGGGTTGTTCTGTTTGGGTTTGGGGTTCGGGTGAGTTTAATCGACGTACCCTAGGCCGTCGTTGGTTATTCATAAACTTAACTCTATCCATCGTGTTCCCACGAGTAGGGACGATCTAAATGTCGCCCTCCCGGGTGACGCCCATTCCAGGAGAGAAGGGACTTATATTTACTCCGAAGTTGGCCCAAGGTGCTCCGGAGGATTTACGACTTTACTGTCGGGTTTTGTTGAGGCTTTCTCCTCGCAGGCCGGCCGGTTAAGGCGAGCCCCCGGTTGCGTACCCCTCACAACGTTCCCCAGCCACGCCCTGTTGAGGTCGTTGAAGTGTGGGGCGCAATAACGGTATGTGACAGAAGGACCGGCGCTCAGCCTTCTGTGGCATTTCTCCCCGGATTTGCCAAATCCCTATCTGACCGAGGTCAGAATAGCTTGGGGAAAGGAGCTTTGTGCTCGGTAGGCCATGCAAAGTCCACCCAGCACCCAGCTTCCTGGGTGTGCCAGCCTTGGTTGAAGTGACCCTTTGATCACAAGCCCTGTCGGCATAATACCGCGGTGGTATCAAAGCCTCCGATGAACCATCAACCGACATAGCTTGCCCATCAAAAAGTCACTTTCTAAGCCCCCAAACGAGCGTCAACGTTCTAGCACCTGATGGGGGCTTATTATTATTATTATTATTATATCTCTTTGAAGTCAAAAACTGTATCTGCAAACTGCACTGTATCAGTATTGTTGGTAGAATTTACACTATTGATTAAATTTTCAGTCATGATCTTAGCGTAGTTGACAAAGTGTGTATTGAAATCATGAGCATTGAGGTTTTCAGGACTAGAACTAGAAGATGATAATATAACGTTGTTACTTTTGATGATATCCCACATAGCTTTCTGTGCATTACCAGATTCCCTAATATATTTGTCATTGGCTTGTCTCTTGGCCTCCTGAATCTTATTGCTGTACAACCTCCTAAAGTTCTTTATTTCATCAATGCTAACCAAATGAGGATTGCTTCTATTTATTTGAGTTAATAATTTAAGGCAGTCCCTATATTTTTTCAGATCGTCAGTGAACCATTGATTCTGCATATTTTTCATGTTATTAGGATCAACTAATTTAGATTTCTCAGGAAAAGCTTGTTCACAATTGCAAATGAGTATATCAATAAATAATTTGAACTTATCATTTATGGCTAAATCTTGACGTCCAGTCACACACTTGAAGAAGGTTATACAGTTGCAGTAAGCCCCACTCTGTTATAGGCCTGTAATTAATTCTGATCTTTGCTTTACTAGTCCGAGTACGTTTATAGGAAAACAATATCGATTTGTGGTCAGACAAATAGTTGTCAATCACTAGAGTCGAATAAGTTTGTTGATTTAGATTGGTAAATACATTGTCAAGGCAAGAGCTAAGTCTGGTTTCACAGTAGGCTGTTCTGACAAGACCATAGGAACGAAATAAATCCTCAATTATAGCTGCTTCGGTTTCTCTGGTATTGAAGGGTACGTTGAAATCACCACAAAATATAATTCCCTTGGACACATCTAATTTATCCAAAACCTGACAGAGTTTTTCGCAGAACACTGTAAAATCTCCATTAGGTCCGGGAGATCTATAAATTACAATAATTTGGGTATTATCGACCACTACACCAGATATTTCAAAATGTCTTTCAGCTGAGACAACTTCAAAGTTCATAGAGCGGCATTTTGGATACAAGTGATTTGCAACAAAAATTGCAGTGCCACCATGAGAATATGTAGATCTGCTAGAAGAAACACGGGAACCTTTAATATTAGTATTTGATATCTGATCATTAACTAACCAATGCTCATTGATACAGATAATATCATATCTTTTGTCATATAGATAAGCATCCAATAAATTCGCTTTATTATTACTAAGACATTGGATATTTTGATAAAAAATATTGAGATAGTTCTGATTTTGCAGTTGAACAAGTTTGTCAGATTTCACACTTACACCATTCCTAAGATGTACATGGTATAGACGAGAAGCCGGTGCTACCATACGCTCCAGGGTATACAGAATTTGTTGTGGGTAACGATATACTGAAAGTATTCGTTTTCCACAGGCCAACAAGCCCGATATAGTCCTCTGCGATCACCAACAGTATACGACGCTCTTGATACAGTTTTGGCACCTGCGGATGGTAGTTTATTAAACCATCACTTCACAATATATTATGGTAAAACTCTTAAAAAAGAAAAGCTTTGAATAAAGTCTGACTTCTGAATCTTTCAAAATCCCTATGGGTAATTTGTCAATACCTCATCAGTGGCAATAAATGTTAATTATTACCTTGACGAATTTTTAGGGGACATAAGAGAACATATGTTTATTAGAGTAGCATCTCTAAGAGCAGCTTTTTGCAGCACAAACATGTTCAGCATTTAATTTTCCTGCTTCTATATCCATATTTTATATACTTATCCCCACACAAAATACTACGACCAAACAGCAAACAAGCATAGTAAAACCTGAATAGCCATGACCCTGCCGGGCGGTCGCTGTTTAAATCTGAACAAATCTAACCCAAAATGGCGATGCGCAAAGGGATCAGCGCAAAGTATCCCCAGACCTTGGGAATGACAGCTGACTGTTGAGCCGGGCTTTCGTACTGTATAGAACCCCTCGAAAGCGGCTGGCACAAAAGCTCAAAGAAACAATGGCTAGTTCAACTATGCCTTGTTAATTCAAGCCAGACTAGCAGAGGAAAATGCATCTTCATTTGTGAACTTCTATTTAAACCGTACCACCAAGTGCACAAAAGCTAGGAATTCCTGACCTGTCAAAGAGGTCTAATGGACACGGCAACTAGAAATGCACCATTTAAACTTTGACGACCCAACGGGGAATGAAAAACTCCTGCCGCAAAGTTTTCAAACTTCATTAAATGTGACCGAGGGAGTTGCACTTAGCCTTCCAAGAGTAAGTGAGACTCTGGGCTGCAATTTTACAATCAATCGAGAGTCATTCGTGTACGAAACTAAGGGCTTAACCTACAAACGTGAATAAATAAAACCTATGTGAATGTTCGCGATCAAAGTTGTTCATTGAGGTTCGAGAAGCAGAACCAAGGAATCGTTTGCCAAAAAAAAAGGTGCTTTCGACAATGTGTTTATGCTGATTTTATCGGACTTTGATGATGAGTTTAGTCAATCCTGCAAAAGGCATATTTCTGCTTATTCGAAAATATAAGCCTCGAGCCTGTCTCGATAAGCATACCCCAGAGAACATACTGGGATTTCGCTACAGTTTATCGTTATGACTAAAGTAGGTGATCACTTTGTCGCACATCTGTTATCTAAGTTAAAAATACTACAAACCTTCCTAGAAGTATTACTTGTTTGGTGTACACTATCAAAACCAGTACTGTTCTAGCAAGCCACAGTTACAGTTAACGGTTTATCTTTGAGGTTATGCTGCTGTTTCAAATAAAATAAATAACTTCAACATGGTACAACTGAGAATTAGATTCTCGTGATGTAAATGTACTAAAACGTCCAAAATCCAAAAATTTAGGTTGTGTGTACAAAAATCTTCCCTAAAATTGAAGATAGGTTTAAGTGTGCTTAACTTGAACGATGGTTGATCATAAAGATACTAATGGAGAATTCTTCGAAGCTGATCTCCATACTCTAAGGCGCACTGGCATTACTCCAATGAAATACAATGCAGAATTGAGGTTTGAATAAAAATGTTTTTGTCATAAATGGAAGGATCATATATAAGTTTTATAACAAAACTGTTTTTGTTTTCTTTTTTTTTCGCAATAATTCAAAAGTTATAGCAAAATAAGTATGGGTTTTTGAATCCAGTACTAAAAACACGCCGACGGCTCCCGAACCCGTGTGACGTCACCATGGCGGTCAGGACGCTCCTATGACCAACGACGTCCTACTCCGATACTAGATTCTAGATTCCCAGCCAATCGCGACAATACGTAGTGGTAAACTGGTGACTAGTGTATATTTGTTGCAGTACAGTCGATGAATGAAGTTTGCAGCTCGAGACGAAGTGTACGATCGAAATAGATATGTTTTCGAATGTTTGAATTTGAAGTCAGATTACAGATTCCAGTAAGTAAGTATCTAATCAAATATGTTTCGTTGAAAAGACCTCCTCAATCGAAGGATGGCCTAGTGATTAGAGTGTCCGATAGTGAATCTCAGGGTCTTTGAATCGAAACCCAGGCCTTCCAACTTTTTTTTAATTTTTTTTCAACGCAAACATCTATTGATGTGATTTTGAATATGTTTTTGATGTTTTTGAATCAAATTCTGTTTCAGATTTTACAAGTACTGAATTGGGGTTTTGTGGGAAGTGAGCTCCTAGTAATGTAACGAATGTCAACGTCAAATTTTTGACATTCGCGGATGCGAATGCAAATATCTGCTACCAACGTTCGCGAATGCGAATTTACACTTTTATGTTTATCAAAATAAAAGATATAATTTTATTTTTGTTTACTTGGGGTGCCAAATCTTATGAAAAACAATCATATTCATTGTTTAGTTATTGTAAAAGTATTTACTGGTTATTATTTTTAGTTTTCTGGTCAAGAAGGTAATAATAACATTGAAATTCATTAAAGAATATTTTTTGTTTGTTTCTGTTGCACTTATTTTTGCTTGTTAAATTTTTATGAAAATTTAATTGTTAAGCTTCATTGCCCAAAGTTAAATGAATAATAATACCAAGTGATAAACAGAATGTGATTACGAGTTTGAGTTACTTCTCTACATTGAAAAACTTAAAAATGAATGGATTGAATGGAGGAAGGGATTTTGTTCTATTAACCAACTATTACATTTAAAAAAATATTAATGGCGATTGATATTGGCGGACATACCTCATTTCCACTGATTTTTTGAATTGTCCACCGCCTCCTGTACTTAGTTTTTGTACTGTGCAGTGCAAGTAATATGTCTAACAAAATTTGATTCAAACACATATTTATGTTGATCGTAGAGAAAATGTGCTTAACAAGTGCAAAAAGCACATACATTTATTGATAAAAAAAAGTTGGAAGGCCTAGTTTTCGACCAAAGACCCTGAGATTGACTATCGGACACTCTAACCGCTAGGCCATGCTTAGATTGTGGAGATCTTTTCAACGAAGCATATTTGATTAGGTGCTTACTTACTGGAATCTGTAATCTGACTTCAACTTCAAAGATTCAAAAGCATATTTATTTCGATCGTACACTTCGTCTCGAGCTGCAAGCTTCATTCATCGACTGTATTGCAACAAATATACACTAGTTACCCTGTTTACCAGTACGTATTTTTGCGATTGGCTGGGAATCTAGAATCTAGTATCGGAGTAGGACGTCGTTGGTCGAAGGAGCATCCTGACCGCCATGGTGACGTCACACGGGTTCGGGAGCTGTCGGGCGTGTTTTCGGTACTCGATTCAAAAACCCACTTTTATTTCGACATAACTTTTGAATTATTTCGAAAAAAAGAAAACAAAAACAGTTTTGTTATGAAACTTATATATGATCTTTCCATTCATCACAAAAAAAATACTTTTTTCTTAATTGAAAACCTCAATTCTCTTCATTGAACGAGATTAGCATACATGCAAGCCTTATACATATGGGTAAAGGCGAATGCATTCCCATTTGTATGTTAAATTGAGACACCACCATCATGCGCACAAAAGCAATGGTGATTCAGGATGGCAATAATTGATTTGCAACTAGAAGCGGATTTTCTAAACAACACAAAAGGAATAAGTAAGTGAGTGCAAAATGTTTGACCTAAGGGCTCGCTTTCATGCAGCAGTAAATGCCGTGACACTTAAAGTCATGACTATGTGACTCTTGTAAGTGGAAAACAAGGCAGTTTATCATATTCTTCCAAAAAGTGGACGATAATAGGTCTGTTTTTACAGCAATCACAAACTAGTCAGCGTCAATTTGATTGGCCAGTACTAGTCAGAAATAGTTTGACAACTGCAATGGGGAATACTGATTGGCTCTGACTGGTTTGTGATTCTC
Organism: Callosobruchus maculatus; assembly: GCA_951848785.1. Lineage (NCBI taxonomy): Eukaryota > Metazoa > Arthropoda > Insecta > Coleoptera > Chrysomelidae > Callosobruchus > Callosobruchus maculatus. The sequence goes on along the minus strand of CATOUR010000054.1, from coordinate 12,376,234 downwards.
TGTAAAAACAGACCTATTAAAAGCAACAATTTTGTTTGCCATTGTGTAACTTGCAACTAATATAACCTCACTTTCACACGCGCTAAATTAGTCGGACAAAAATATCAAAATGGTGCTGATATCGCGACACTTATGCCACGACTTCAAACTGCTGCCGTGACAATGTGACTTTGAAGCTTGCATGTTTTAGAATGTCGCGACTTTTATGTCTCACGAAAACGGGCCTTAATTGAATGTCATGCGGAGAGAGCATGGTACATTAAGCATTTTACTAATAAATACTTTAATAGTAAAGATAATCTAAGAGAGTTAATTTTATTTAGATTTTACTTAGAGGGATTATACCTGAGGTTTTGCAGTGATCTTTAATTTTAGATTCCTTGTCATCATAAGATATAAGGAAATATATAGAAAATAGTGGAGCCTAGTGCCTATAATTCAAGTGATTTTGGTGCTTTAACCTCTTGTTATCAATACTACTTTTCAGGTACGCCTTTGCAGTTAAACTTATAACAATGTGGAATCGCGGATATAATAGCTTACTGATATTTATTGCAGTATACAGGGTGAGTCAAGCTCAACTCCTCGGACCAAACGATAACATTTTACAGAAAATTGACTTTGCAAGTGTATGTAGGTGGTGTTGAACTACATCTTAGGAATAATGGGTTATACGTCTAATAAGAGCGTGACATATCAAAGTCCTGTTTTTTAAATGGAACACCTTGTATATTACTATTTATATATAGATTCCCAGGTTAATTCTAGTATGCCTTTATGTATCACACATGGGACTGGAGAAAATCACAATTTTTAGTATAAATAGATGTCAGACAAAAAAAATTAATATCGCAGTGATTATAAAGCTTAGAGGGCTGTGACATTGCCGTGTCACTAAGCATGGAATGCGTCAGCTTAGGTTAGACGGTCAAGTTTGAATTACATTAAATTCTACTTCGAAATCGGTAAATTAATTAAGGAAACTTCAATCAGTAGTCATTTGGTGTTTAGCTCTCACTGTCACTGAAGAGAGCTTATGCAGAGCCTCGGTCTGTCCGTCCGTCAGTATACAAAAGATAGCCAAAACTACAGGTGCTAGGGAAAAACTACAGATTCGGAATCAGCATGAGAAAACTAGTCCGGGAAAAATCCGGTTTTGTCAATATCACTTCCAGTTAAAAAGAAACTATAAATTTTCATACCAATAACATCCTCAGTGAGAGTTCCGTTTGAATTTGCTCAACTAAATTCATTCCTACTTTTTTCAAATGGGAATGCTTCATTTTTTTATAGGAATAAATGTGCGATTTGATAGACTTTCTGATGATGTAAGGCTGTGAATATCAATCTCTGGTAGTTTCCATTTCATTTCTAGATTTCAATCAAATCGGTGTTCTTCAATTTCCCTATCTATAAGCAAACTAGCAAGCCATGAAATATAAGCAACTAGAAAGCATCTAACTTAGCAGAAAGATACAGACGAACTAGAGTAAAGGGACAAAATTATAAAAATTTCCTACAACAAATCAACTCTAACCAAAAATAACGGCGGTAATATGTCTAAGGTCAAAAAGAAGCTGGAGTGAGACAGAAATGGATAATTTTCACAGCTACTGCAATGTACTAGAGATTGCAAACTTCAAAAATCACTAAAAACTTTGAAATGAAAGGAAAACTTTCAGCAATTGTTGCTAGCAGTCTAATATCTTCAGCACCCACTATCACATTTGATGGTATAAGACAGTAGTAGTTTCCATCAAAGGAACACTAACATCTTGCTTGTGAGTGCTGAAGAATTCGCAGAACTCCAGTCAGAGGTATCGTTACTTTTGACTTGATGGAAATTACTACTTTTCTAAATTATTAAATGTGAAATTCTATTCTGAAGCTATTAAGTTGCCAGCGACATTCGGTGGTAGATTTCCTTTCATTTTAAAATTTTTAATGGTTTTATGTATTGTCAATCTTTAGTACATTGCAGTTGCTGGTCCGCTGTGAAAAATATCCATTTCTGTCGTACTCCAACTGCTTTTTGACCTTAGATGTGTTGCCTCTGTTATTTCTGGTTAGAGTTGATTTATTGTAAGTCACTCTTATAGTTTTGACTCTTTACTCTAGTTCGTCTGTATCTTTCTGCTGAGTTAGTTGTTTTCTTCCATTTGAACAGTTTTTGTTTATATTTAATCGCTTGATAAGTTTCTTATAGGTAGGAAAATTTAAAAACACCGGTTTGACTGAAAATATGAAATTAAATGAAAACTACCAGAGTTTGATATTTACAACCGGATATTATATAGTAGGAAGGATATCAAATTTTCAATTTGATCGTTTAAAAAATTTAGGCATTCCCATTTGAAAAAACAAATTCTCAATCTCTGATTGAAGTTTTCTTAATTGATTTACCTATTTATCCTAGTACAAATGTAATCAAAACTTCACCGTATAACCTAAACTGACGCATTTCATTCTTAGTGCCACGGCAAAGTCACAGCCCTCTCAGTTTTATAATCGCTGCGATATTCAAACATCTCCTGATATCTACTTATAACAAAAATCGAATTTTGCACTTAAAGCATTCGTTTTAGGTCCTACATATGATATATAAACTCACACTGGAATTGACCAAAGAACCTATATCTGCAGTAATGTACAGGGTATTCTGTTTAACGAAGCATAACCTTGATATGTCACACTTTGTTTGAAGCTTCTGGTGTTTAGTTAGTAGCAAAGAGTCAATAACACTAGAAACATGAAAAGTTGATTTAGTTCCGCCTAAGTTTTAATGCGGCATTTATTGAACTGCACCAGAAAAAAATACATTTCACATTAGAAGTCAACTTACATCAGATGAGATTCTCACCTTCAACAGAAGTTAACGTTCTGCCTTTTGCATAACGGTGGCATTTGAAGTAACAGATGACTCTATATGGACAGTCGCATATAACCATTAGATCTTTGAAAAGCTTTGACACTCCATCATATTCAAGGTTTCAAAAATTGAATGTCGACACTTATAGTATGGCATAAGGACCTTCTAACAGAGACCACCTGTTCGGTTCCAACTAAACAAGATTCATATAGATGCAATCATGGTGAGTAAAGAAATATTCATTTCTATTCTTAGTCTTAAATTAAATCGAGCCCACAACATCATCTGCGCAAATGCAAGGGATTCCTAGCCTGTCAAAGAGCGCTAATGAATACAGGAACTAGAAGCGCATCGCTTAAACTTTGACGGCCCAAAGGGGAATGATAGAACTGTGGACGTAACGTTTTTGAACCATATTAAGTGCGACAGAGGATGACACATTAAACCTTCTAAGAGCAAAGATGAGTATCGGTGACATGAGATAATTGTATTTAAGGGATCACAGGCTATGAATAACGTTCTATAATTTATAATTCCAGTTTTTTTTGTCATTCACGAGGAAAGCGAAGAATTAAGTTTTATAAGTGCTGAATCTGAAAGTAGCAAACTTGAAAGCCAGATACTTTATATTTGCTGACGATACAGTACTAGCATACACAGCAAGGAATGAACTTGAACTCCAGGCTTTAGTGAATCAAGACTTGGACAAATACCTGATATGGTTATTTTATAATAATTTGAAAATCAATATTGATAAGACCAAATATATTTCATTTAAAGGGAAAATACCATAATTAATAAACTTTAGATTGCAATTGATAATATCATATTGGAAAAGGTCTCATCAATAAAATATTTGGGGTTGATAGTGGATGAAAGTTTAAATTGGCTACCACATCTAAATCATATTACTAAAAAAAGTTACTCCGATGCTGCCCATAACATTTAAATGTCGATATTACTTCACTAAGAAAACCAAATATAGCATTTATAACGCATTTTTTCTTGCACATTTAAGGTACTTAATTCCAATATGGGGAACTTGTTCAGGAACTTTATTTCAAAATGTTCAAACTTTACAAAATAAGATTTTGAAAATACTATTTAATTATAGCAAACTTACCAATATAATCACGTTATATACAGAACTAAAAGTTGCTCAGATGGATAAAATTTTAGAACTTGAACAATGTAAATTAATATTTAAAATAATTAATAGCAGGCAGAAGAATAACACTATCTATAATTTTGTAAATGAAATACATGATCATTTTACCAGGTCACAAAACAATATATATCCGGTTTACAGTCGTACAAATCTAGCTTTGAATTGTCCAATGCAATCCGCGTCTAGAGCTTATAATAGGTTACCAGTTGAAATTAGATCTAAAATATGTTATAATAGCTTCTTGTACAATTTAAAACAACACCTAGGCATGCATGTAGTTAATTAAGTAGTATATAATATAATTAAGGGCTCTAGTACCAATCTAGTTAAGGAAAAAGAATAAGCACTGTTGATAATTTTATGTTCATAATTCTCGAGGCCACAACCTTCGGTACTGCTTAGAGAATTGTTAAAGTTAAGGTTTATTGTTATATAATTATTTCCAGAAATAACGATGTTTCAAAAAAAAAGTCATAGGAGTTAGTGTTTCAGATGGCATTGCTTTTAAACCTATACCAACATGCGTACTGCCGCCAATGTAGTATCACCTCCAATAAAAGCTTGCATAAATAGAATATTTTTCATAACATCATATATCGGAGTACGTAGCGACGTGCTTCTAAAAGTCGTACTTTCTATAAGACCAAATGGGTTGAGTTTAGGTAGCTGTAAATAACATAGAATTGAGAAAATATCATTCTTTAAGGGGAAAAAATGTTACAGAATTTTTGATAACGTTGTTTGTCTTAACCCGCAATAAAATTCTGATTCTAGTGAAAATCTCAAGTCAACCCCTAACTTAGGAGGATTGTAGAAAGGAAATTATTGGTCGCACACGAAAAACGTTTAGATCAAAATTGTGCAGAATTGCTGTCGTTTTTCGAAAATCGGCACGAAGCAGAGTTTTCACCCCTTCACCTTTCTAGCGGCACCCTCTCGAGGTCGCAAACTTAGGGGTAGTTGCAGGGAATCAGTGCACACCATCCCACCTAATCTCATTTGTTTCCTACCTTTTGCGCACAGTAGCCTTTTTTGGGACCTACACTGCCCAGGGGTTCCGACAGGGTAGGCAATGGCACTGTGAGTTTTTATTACCATGCATGATGAGAAATACTCTATTATTTATTTAACGTGTCGGTCAGAAAAACGTACTTATCGGAAAAAGGAGGTTTGATTTTTAGCTAATTAAACATGCTGTAGACAACATTGAAACAGGCACTGTTATCATTTTGAAAACGTCTTTTCATGACAAATCGATTGCGTGATTTCAAAAATGTGGATCGCTTCAAGGTAGAAAAACTAAGCGAGCTCTTAGAGATTCAGATAAACATGAAATTTGCAAAGTAAATTTTGCTGCAAGTATCTTCTGTCAGTCATGACATTTCGATTGCTTATCTACACAATTTTTAAGATGCAGCACCGACTGGCTTTTTTGCATTCAGAACAACTGTAATCATTTGTTTCAATACATGCCTGGGAGTAAATAAGCTAAAGATAACAGGTTCTTCTAGATGCTCGAAGTGTGCATAGTAGGTACTACAAAAGTTTAAGTTTCCATACCCGTCAATACGACGTTTAAAATTCCTGACATTTTGTATTACATTTCTGACAGATGCTCGTATGAGCTTAGACACTGGTAAACAATTTGAGTTACGGCATGTGTGTAAAAACTTTAATGTTCGGCTTGTTTGTCATTTATCAATGTTCTGATTACACTCCTGAATGCATAAAAAAGTAGATTTTCGAATTACGTCAATTTTGATACTGACGTTATTTAGGAAAAGGTAGGAAAGAATTTGCTTGAGTAAATTCAAACGGTGGTTTTACTGTGGAATTTGTTGGTATAAAAATTTAATTTTTTGATTATTTTGACAAAACCTGATTTTTCCCGGACTAGTAGTCAACAAGTTTAACATTTAATCTTAAAAAAAAGAAAAAAAAGCTGTTGATCGCGGTGAGATTCGAACCCACGCCCTTTCGGACTGGTGCCTAGCGTCTTAACCGCACGGCCACACAGCCTGTGCTTCAGGAATATCAGTACACCGTATACATAATACGTCGTCAGTTACCTGTCGTAATTTGATTTAATTTTTTGTAAACCGGAAGTGATATTGACAAAACTGGATTTTCCCGGACTAGTTCTTTCTTGCTGATTCCAAATCTGTATTTATTTTTTTTCTAGCATCTGTAGTTTTGGCTATATACGGACAGACGGACAGACGGACGGACAGACAGAGGCTCTGCATAAGCTCTTTTCAGTGAATTCAGTGAATCAGTGATAGCTAAAAATCAGGTTGAGGCTGAATCTTGATAGCTTGCTATTCAAATAGCTGAAAAGTTGCGATTCATAAGGTACTTGCTGCTAAGTTTCATGTTGCTCAGACAAGTACTTTTGGAGATACTGAGCCTGTTCCATACGTACGTTTCAGATTACCTACCGTTTATTAGGCAGTATTTTGGAACAAGTTGTAAGTCCTGAATGCAGATCGAAATAAACTTCCGAATGACGTCATTCTTGGTTATTAGTGTAATTAAAAAAAAAATCAAGTTAGCATTGTATATTGAAAAGTGTCATAGTGAAACAATCCAAATATGGTGACTGATAGACGTCAACTCCTTTTTATACAGGGTGAGTCCTAAGTTGATACTTAGGAGTCGTTAAAGTAAACTAACTTTTCGGATAGCTTTTTTAAGATAACTGAAAAATAAGCGAGATGCAGAATAAAAAAGGTATATCTGGGCATGTGTATCCAGACGTACCTATTCTGTTTATGCTTAGTTTTTTGTTGGGATTTTTGTCAAATCGATTAAGCATTGTGGGCCTGCGCCAGTGCCTGAACAGCCTCTTGAACGATCGATCCCTGTTTGTTGTAGTGAAAGGCTACTCTTCATATGTGTTTTCAATAAACGCCGGTGTTCCTCAGGGATCTGTCCTATTCTCTACACGATTTCTACTGAACATCAGCGAGCTGCTGGAAATAACATCCAATCCAATCTACAGCTTCGCAGACGACAGTACATTAATATCTTGCATGGAATCAGGCAAGTCATTATTATGCAACATGCCTCGCAGATTAACGTAGAGATAAAAGCAATAATTGTCGAGTGGGGATTAGTAAATAAAGTACAGTTTAACGTACGGAAAAATCAGGAAACAACACTGATGAAGAAGTCTCACGTTAGCTCACCAATTGTGGAAATGGATGGTCACCCAATAGTCGAGTCCTGATACGACCACTTCGTCAGTATTTCTAAAACGGCATCCCAGAAACTTGGAGTTTTGTTCCGCTGTAGGAACCTGTAAGCACCAGAGCAACTACTGTTGCTTCACAAGGCGCACCGATCCAGCCACCTTTGGAGTATTGCTCCCATGTGTGGGGGTGCGCTTCAAAGCACTATCTAAAGCTTCTGGACACTGTCTGGAAGAGAGCAATTAGACTAATCGATACGGCAAACCTCACAAAGGACCTCCACTGCCTGGAAGGTCGGAGAAGGGTGGCTGAGGTGGTGACCCGTCCCTGTTTTACAGATTCTATCATGGAAGATGTTCGGTGAGCAGTCCCAGATAATAACACGAAAAGTTCTCCGAACGAGGAACACTAGAGAGGCTCTGCGAGCGCATCCTTACCAGGTCCATATCCCTACTCCCCGAACCAGTCTTCACCAGCACTCCTTCTGTTGGAGAACTTCGACGCTATGGAATGAGGTGTCAATGAATTTTTCCCCTACGGCTACAACCTGTACCGTTTCAAATCTAACGTGTACCAGTATTTATCTTCTCGCAGTGCTTCTACAGCGCTATAGACTTTCAGCCTTTGCGGGAGGCTGATTGTAACTAAAATTCCTACCTTTAAAATATGTTTGTTCTACTTTTAAATGCAACAAACGCTAATCTTTCATAAGGAACATTTTTAAAATTCTGATATTGAATCATTAATAACTTTCTGAAGTTATCCATAGAAAGTTTTGAATTTTCGAGGATAGATACCTAGGTGATTAAACTTATCAGAATCAAAAAACAATTAATTTCATCTACCAACAACGTCCTGAAGCCGGTTATGGTGTGTACAGTTTTTCATAGTTTTTGTTACTGCTTTCTAAATACTAACGCGTGAAATATGTGACAACCTCTCTAGCTATTATGCACCTATAAAACAGTATTTAATTACCGCTTTATCGCTGGCAATTATTTTCATAAGCGATCGCGAAATTCTCCCTTAAAAGGGCCGCCGCCTCGTTGGGCTTTAATCAAAGCCCTGCAACGCTGCAGCGCAGCCGACAGAACGGCGGCGGCCTCCATTCGACTATAACGCTGGAAGCGGCCGATATTAGATTACTGCCAGCCGAAATATCGCAAGACCCATCATTTGTATTGGTGTGTATTCAAATCTGACGCTGGTGCGAATTTATCAGATTGTGCGAGCGTTTACGGCGATCATATGTGCAACAGTGTGGAACGGAATCGGGGGACTTGTTCATTTTTTTTTTATTAGACCGCATGCGTATTGAAAATATAGTGCCGTTTTGCTGATATCATAAAACAAATCTCGCTACTTTGAGGAACGTTTGTAGTAGCATACCTACATTATTTTTATATTTGTAAATAACAACAGCAGCTTATTTGATACAGACACTTATCAATCATATATCTCTCGGCGTACCACAACTAAACCTACCAGTGTCAGAATCCAGAATATCTTGGACGATCTGGGGGGCCTCACTACCTCCAGCAGTGTTCAATCCCAGACATACTAGTCATCCGCCTTGGCTTATAACGGTTCCGAAGGTACACATGGAACATGCAATATTCAAGAAGGACGACCATCCAGATGAAATACTCACACTCCAGTTCAACAATATTATTCACAGCTGTCATGCCGACATGACTTTATAATCGATGGATCAAAAAGCAGTGGTGGTGTAGGTGCAGCATTTGTCGTTAACAATGAGGAACACAAATACAAACTAAATGATCTTTCCTCCATGTATACTGCAGAGATGTTTGCTATTTACAAGGCCTTGCTGTTTCTACATAACAAACCCAGTGGGAAGTATATCATCTGTAGTGATTCTCTAAAAGCCCTTAAATCTCTTCACAAAATATTTGACACAGATGAACTGCTAACCAATATACTCGAAGCAGAACATAATCTAGTGCAAAGTGGCTCTTATGTCATCTTTGTATGATCACCGGGGCATGTTGGTTTAGCAGGCAATGAACTGGCAGATAGAGCCGCAAAGATCGCAGTACTTGCTGATCAAGTAGACGAGCCACGACTGTCCCTATCTGATCTCAAGACTTACCTAAGAAAGGCATCCAACAACCAATGGCAAGCCGAGTGGGATAACAACAATGGCCATTTGCATGGACTGCAACCAACTGTAGCTAAATGGAACCCACCAATAAAACTAACTCGTAGAAAACAGGTATGCATTACACAAATTAGAGTAGGTCACACGCACCTGACATCATCCTACATGCTACTATAACGAAACCGCCCCGAATGTGAAGTATGCAATGTATATCTCACAATTGAGCATATATTGTTTGAATGTCCACTCTACAGCCAACAAACTAATTACAACCTACCTAACTCACTCAAGCTATGCCTAGAATCTGCACAATCTATACGCAAATTAATCAGATTCTTCAAAGGAACGCGTTTGTTTAAAAAGTTGTAATTGCGATAGCTCATTCATTCACAACAGATAACGGCTAATGATCCTAGAAGTCGATGCCGTAAAAAAAGCAATTGAGGTGAACTAACTTATATTTAAGAAAAGTTGGTAAACACCGAAACGTTTTTTTTTTAAATAATTTCTAACAAAATTTGTAAGAAAATAAGCCATAATTCTATGTTTCCGTACTGCAAGAGATAAACAGTAACTGAATATTTTGTGTTTTGGTCCAACACCAACAGATTTGCAACGAAACCAAGTGTGGCAGTGCAGGCACTGAATCATGTCAACTTGGTCTTCAGTCTTGAGTTCAGAAGAAAACCACGTAGGTTCAGGTTCAGGAGCGTTAGAAATTTAGGATAGCCTTAATTGAACCGGGGTTCAGTTAGAGGTTTTTTAAGTGGTTCAGTATGAGCACATAGCTCCAAAATCAAGACTAACCTCATATTTAAGTAAGTTTTTGGCAACGCTATTGTCAGGTAGCGCTATAAAGCAATGATATCTAGTAAACAAATTATAAAATTCTAATAACAAACCTACATTGTTTTAGTTAGATTTGAAGCCTTCGCAAAGTTCATAAAATATTACTTTGCACGTGGCCGAAATCTTCTACACTTCACAGATCTGTATTAAGTTGTCCTAATCCAAACATCAACTGAGCTACAGGAAGGTTCAAGCTGTGGTGTCGAATACTCGATGGCAACGTTGCCAAGTTTTACGAGATGTAACAAAAGTTGCAAAGGTTCAATTTGGGAGACAATTCAATATGGGCGATTGCACCCTATGTTTTTGTAAAAAAATTAACCACTCGGCGTTATTAGGGTAAAACAAAATGGGCATCAAATTCAGTATCCATAATTTGTGCAATAGCATTTCATCACATGTTGAATATCCCAGTGTAGCCCTACTTAAAAAGCTTAAGTTTAATTATCCGTTGACACAATAACAGCTAACGTACTACGAGAACCTTATTATTTGCTAGTTAAGCTTGGTGTTGATATAGGTGACATCTAGTATGGGTTTAAGTTAGCTTAAGTTGGTCTAGGGGTGAGTGGAAAAGCATGCCCTCCTTGAGATTTTCCCAGTCTGTTCACTCAATACTAACACCATATGGTCGAAGTGGAAGGAAGCATAATTAGCCCGCTTACCTTCAGCCTAACACTATTATAGTTATTTTTCTAGTAAGGGCCTCAAGAGGCTTTATGCGTGGCTGATGTTTTTTGTATACCTCGATCCCGATCTAGCACCATTAGACAGTCGCATGGATCAAATTTAACAAGTGATCCGCGTAACTGTAGCAGTGGAAAAACAGCATTAGCCCTTTTGCTTAGATCCAAGTTTCATTCGTTGCGCGGCAATTGTGTGGTTATTGTGTAGTTTTAGAAAGCCCGAAGGTCAACGCAGTTAAAAAAGCGAGAAACAACAGCTTAATTTCCGAATCCCAAAGAATCGATTTATGTGTACCAAAATAGATACTTTTTGTGTTTGACATTTCATTACCTTAAGAGCTGTACAAAGGCTCATGGGCTATGAAGTGACGTTTATGACAGAAAAATTTGTGTGTAATCATTAATTTATGATATGTACATTCGTGTATAAAAACGTTTATAATTATGATCTTGGGAGACCAGACATTATATATGTATTACATATATACACAAATGACATACAGAGAACACAAAGATATTTACTTTTCTTAAAATAAGCAAAGTAAATCAGTGGTAACGGAATTTTTGCAAAAGGAACAATGCAAGATCAAATAATACGACGCCAAGCCGGTGGGACGCTTTGACACCGACTGAATCATCAGTAGTTTTTATAAACTCAGTGTACCATAGAAATCTACGCTTGATCACTTACTGAACTTTTTAGTTTGCCTACCAAATTCACTCCAAAAGTTATTTACAACTCCAGCAAATAATTTTCAGTAGTACTTATTTGCTGATTGATGATATAGTATCCTCCAAGGTTTCCTGAGCTGCCTGTGGGGCTGACAGCAGGTTCCGTCAAAAGGAAAACAGAAGTGTGGTTGCAAAATCAGCATCTTATGACACGAAAAGGAGTCTCTGACCATCTCCGTCAAACTAGAGAACTTATTTAAGGACCTCTGGTCAAGGTGGAGTGGTTCTCTTTCTCACTGAACAAAAGCCGGATAAGGTTACTTGTTAGCCTGCTATCTGGCCATAACACCTTCAAACGTCACTTGTATGTAATGGGGTCGGCAGGCGATCCGACATGTACAGGGTATCCCATTTTGGGCACTTTTACGGGGTATCTCGGTTATTTTTGAAGATAGAGAGTGGCGGTTTTCACGACAGTGTGCTACTTTTTTGTGGAAAGAAAGATGCCGTTAACAAAATTAACATGGCCCTCTTGGTTTTTGAGATACAGGGTGAAATCGAAAACTATCGATTTTGAGACCACCCTCGTATCTCGGTTGTCTTTCATCTTATTGAAAAGTTAAAAAAGGGGTCTGAAAGATTTTTTCCTGTAGAGTCCAGTAGTGTAGTTTGATGTTTTCTTACTCTAACCATTTTTCAGTTATGAATCAAACATATATTTTTTTAAATGGAACACCCCGTATATTATTTTTGAAGTCAATCGGAAATAATTCAGGCTTTCCAAAAATATATATTTGTATTAAGTTGTTTTGAAAATTACGCTCAAAAGTTGACTGTTCCAATTTTTACTTTATTTGTAGCAGTGGGCCATGGTTAATCAACTATAAATAATAAGCATCTAAGTAGTTACTACTCTACAAGAGACTTCCTACTCGAATTTGAAGAAAACAGAATCAAAATACATTTTTTTAAATAATAATGTCTCATTAAAGTGATGAATATTGTGTTATTATAATATTGAGTAGATAGTGGGCTATGACTCATCTATTAAGAACAAAAAAGCAAATCTGTAAAAAACTTGCGAGTCTGTCAGCTTTTAATTATATTTTTATTAAACATAGCTTTGTTCCTTCTGTGTTTTCATTTTAATTATTGTCAATTTTCTATAATAATGGCAGCTTAGATACCCAGAAAGACAGCAACCGTTTTCAGATATATTTACTCGTCTAAAACAAAAATATAGTTAGGTACGGATCCTTTATTCAACCACGTCCTAAAACTTCAAGGAGAATAGGGAGCAAAGGGAAACAAACGTATTAGGTTACATTTCTATGTAACGTTGAATGCAACGCATTCATCATCTTGTAAGCACAGAGAAGAAGCTGTAGGGGTACAAAAATCAACTGCAGAAATAATTCTAAAAAAATACAATTACCATCCATACAAGTTTAAGATACTCACTTCAACATTTGCACAGAATCCAAGTTTGGGGATTTTTAATCGCCATAACACGAAGGAGACCAATTATTATTTAAAATGCCATTAAAAGAATAAGAAATTGTGCTAAATTTGCATTCGAGAAAATAGTCTCCAACTTGAACCAACATCTCTAAAAGCTCCTCACGTTTTTAGTTTTCATTTTGATTCAAATTCAAATTTAATAGTGTGTTGATGTTCTTCAGATATAATGTTTGTCTTTAAGTAATGTAATACAATAAGTAATATTTACTGAACATTGTAACAATAAAAATGTTGTTTGGTCATGAACGACCAGCCAACACTTCTATTACACATAGCAACCAGCAGCTCGATCGGTTTGCATGAGACTAGGGTATGTAGGTGCGTGCGTGTGTGCGTGAATGTGTGAGTTTCGTTAGCCGCCAAGAAATGAAAACTAGGACAACAATGGTTTAATAAAGATTTATTTTAGTATATATATGAATGCAGTACATTTTATTTTTTTTTTAAAAGGACTTATCTCGAAGGGAAGTCCTAGGTGCCCTTCTGAAAAGAAGGTGGTGCTCCAGAGAAGGCTGGCTTTTTCAGGAGTTCAGGTGGTGCCCCAAAGGTGTGGTGTCCCCAAAGAAAAGTTTTCTTCATTTTGGCACCCCGAAAAAAAGTTAGGTCTTCATGGTGGCACCCGGACAAAAAGGGTGGTTCTCCTGTGAAAGAGTTCAAGTCAAGTCATTGTTGATTATCAGAGCGGTCCGTGGGACCTTAGCTCTTGTGTCATAGTATCAGTTCGTAAGTCTGTCAGGTCTGGAAATCCAGGAACCAGACAACGTCAAAGAAAGAAGAGAAGAGAAAAGTAAGGAAGAAAGGTGGAGAGCAAAGTGGGGGAAGAAAATCTTTTAGAACAGGAGGCTCTTAGGCTTTTTTTTTATTATTTCGACAATTTTTAAAATATAGTCGAGAGTTTAATTTTGGTTTGTTTTCGTGGAATGGTTTAATTTTTACTATACTAAATTCGCGATTCAATTTTGTTATTCACAGAGCGAGCCGCGGCCTTGTATGTTTGCGAATATGCTCGACTGTGTAGTCCACTGATTCGCGCAACAAAGGGTTGCTATGCGATTCTGCTTGGCTATAGCGTCGCTGCGCCTGTTGTTTAATGAAGTCCCCTAAATAAGAGATATCAAGGTCTCTATGGAGGGTCTCGTTTGAAACGTACCATGGGGCGTTCGTAATTGTGCGTAAGGTTCTGCTTTGCAGAACCTGCAGGCCTCGCAAGTGCGTTTTGGCAAGAAAACACCAAGATGCACATGCATAAGTAATTGCGGGTCGTATTACCATTTTATAAAGCCGAATCTTGTTGATCAAACTTAATTTTGAATGTCTACACAACAGTGGGTACAGCTGCCGGAACGTAATTTGGAATTTGGTTTTTAATGCCTCAGTGTGATACCGCCAGATCATCCCTTTGTCAAGAATGACACCGAGATACTTGACTGAATTTTCCCATGGTATACGAGTGCCATCCAGCGTAACCTCAATAGGGGCACCGTGACGTTTTTTCGTACAATAGATTGCCTGCGTCTTAGAATGGTTAATTTTAATCAGCCACCGATTCGCCCACTCCAATACTTCTTCCACCGCATCCTGCAGCCTGTCGCGAACTAGCTCACCAGACCACGACTGAGCTACAAGAGCAGTGTCGTCAGCATAAAGATAGACTTCACAGTTGCGTGGGGAAGGGACGTCATGGACAAAAAGTGAATAAAGTATTGGCCCAAGGACCGAACCCTGAGGTACACCGGCCCTTACCGGCCGTATTGTAGATACAATGTTGTCAATTTTGATCCGAAATTTTCTTCCCTCGAGGAAAGATTTCAAAAGTTTTAGTAGCCAGAAAGGAAAGCCCTTTTGAATTAGTTTATAGAGGAGGCCAGCATGCCACACCTTGTCAAATGCCTTCGAGACATCCAAAAGCAAGATGCCAGTACTTTTGTTTAGGGTGAAACCCCTGGTAACACTCTCCACTAGTCTAACTGCCTGTAACTCAGTACTATGCTCGGATCGAAAGCCAAATTGCACGTCAGGAATCACGTGATGTTCTGACGAGAAATCCAAAAGGTGGCGGTGAATCACCTTTTCTGCGAGTTTAGAGGGAGCCGATAGCAGGCTGATGGGACGATAATCCTGAGGGAATATCGAGCCCACCTTCTTTGGGATCATGATGACGTGAGCCATCTTCCACCCCACAGGAAAGTACTGCATCCTGAGCATCGCATTGATTATAGTCACCAGATACATCAGTGCTTTTGACGAAAGAAGCTTTAACGCCTTGTTGGTAATTTGATCTTCTCCAGGCGTTTTGCGCACCTTAAGGCCTTTAATGTGACCTTGAAGTTCTACTGGTGTGCAATGAGGAACCTCGTAAGATTCCGCTAATGTGCTATGTGAAGCTTCTGTGGAAGAGTCTTCTGAAGAAGAATCTTCCGAAGAGTATTCACCTACGTTAGCGACACCTCTGACGTCATTGGCCCTGAAGTATCTCCTGACGGTTCTTACAATCTGTTGCTCCTCATCAAGGTCGTTATCCAGATCATAATTGGGTGAGAATTGTCGTTCCATGGCATCAGCAAAAACCTCAGCTTTCTCCTCAGCCCTGAAGACAATTCCTCCAGGACCATGGATGTGCGGAAGCTTCTCCCGTCTGCCACTTTTGAGCAATTTCGCTACTCTCCAGAGAGGAATACTAGAGTCAAGCATTCCCTCCAGATAGTCATTCCACTGCTCATTTCGGAATTCATGAAGTGCATTTCTCACTTCGTGGACAAGGTTCGTCGCTCTGCGGATATCATTTGGATGACAAGACCTTTTTGCTTGCTTAATCGCAGCCCTTTTATCAGATATTTTTTGTCGAATGTCCGCTGGAAGAAAAGGCCTGCCCGGTCGCTGTACAGGTAGTACCGCTGCACGCTGAATAGCTTGTTGAACGAAACTTGTCCACTCAGATTGAGCAGCATCTACTCCATTCTCATCATTTATGATCGGAATACTGGGAAACTCTCTAAGCAGCAACTTGTATAGTTCCCAATCAATGCGTTTCCTTGGAGACGTATCCTCCCCCAAAGTTTGCTCATTACCGACCTCCAAGATGACCGGTAAATGATCGCTAGAGATATCATACATAATCCGAGAATGTATGCTGTATCTGCAATTTTTAGATATAGCGAAATCAATGACATCTGGTGCCTGAAGATGATTAAATGGATGATGAGTAGGCTCAACCGTACTATGTATGAGGTACCCGTTTCGTATTACATGGTTATACAGTCGAATCCCACTAGTGGAATTCAATCTGGAGTGCCACGCTTGGTGTTTGCTGTTGAAGTCCCCTGCTACAATTAGCGGACCCGAGCAATCCAGAAGGACTTCCAGGTCAGCCTCCTGCAGCCTGGCACCACACCTGACATACACCGAGGTAATCTTCAACGGGACAGCTCCCGCCATATTAACCACCACAGAAGCTGCCTCGATGGTTTGCATCTCAGCATTTGTACTTCTGTAATAGTCAATACCACGTTTGACAAGCACCGCCAAGCCGCCGCCTCGCCCATTCAATCTGTCAGCGCGGACAACATCATAATTTGAGAAAGTTAGACGATCTCCTGGGTTTAGCAATGTTTCCTGAAGCAAAGCCACGTCTATATTTTCATCCAAAAGGGCTTGATGAAATTCCCGTCTTTTAGGAATATCCCTTAGACCCAAACAATTCCAAAAAAGAATTTTGATAAATGCAGGCTGACGTCTATTGTACTTAGCCATTTGTGGGAAAGATCGCTTGCAATGCCTGAGTTGCACTGATCAATGGACTTATGATCTGTTGTAAGGACCTCAGCGCGGTTGCCAGGTCCACGTTCTGCGGGGTCACAGAAGAGTTCAAAGAGGGAGCAGTCAAGGTTGCGTCTTTTGCTGCATCCGCGTATGTGGCGTTACGCCTTTGCGCTATCACTTGCAAATTCTTCCTAGGGGCAAATCTGCAAGTTGGGCTGTTAGCAGGATGCCCCTCTCCACAGTTTGCGCACTTTCGCTCTTCTAGACCTGTTTTAGGGGGTCAACGAAGTGCGGAGGCTCGAGATCACCAGAGTTTTACAGGTACTCGAGCCTCTTCACTCTCAGGGGGGGTCGCAAGGCCCCCCAAGACCGTCCAGGAGTGGATAGGAGACAAATGTGTCACCTACCCCGTGCAGAAATGCACCTTTCTCGTAGTGGCCCCTGTCTTCGTCAAATTTGACGAAGCTAATCCTGGCGGATCTAGGCTGGAGCCCCGAAGGGCTCCCTGGCAATGGGCAACAGCATTGCCAGTATCGGTGCCAGCTCCTGGGGGAGGGTGTACTCACGATAAAAGTGAGTGCACCCTTGCCTAGGAGATCGCACCGAACGTCCTCTAGGATAACTGAAGAACCCAACCCAATGTGTCATGCGATCCGTGCTAAAGGGTGCGTGGCGGTGGGGGTGCACCGTCGCTAACGGAGCCTCTGGGATACCAGGCGACCTCCCAGAGTAACAAGCCTTACACTCGTGCAGGGGGCGCCGCGAGTGTGGACCATATAGTTCCCCCTTACTCGTGGGATTTATTATGAGTAAAAAACCCAACAATAATAAACCCAAATCCGGGGGCCCCCCATCAGGGGACCCCGAACAGCAACCGGGTGGCCTCTCACCAGGGGACCCCGATAGAACCCTCACTGGCGAAGAGCAAGTGAGAGATATTTCAAGGGAACTCGCCAAGAGGGTGGGTACCTTGAATCTGAAGAAAAAGGGTAGGACGGGAGCGCAGAAGAAGCGGGCCCGGAGGCTAAGGCTGGCGCAGGAGGGGCAGGGCTCCGGAAGTCGAGATGCCTCTTCGGGGGCATCTGCTTCGGGGGGCGCTGCGGCTTCTGTGCGGGCTAGGGCGCCTTCGGGTGTTGCAGCTGCGGCTTCGGCGGGGCCTAGCATTGCTGGGAAACGTCCGAGGTCGGCGGGTGTGACACCGGAGGGTGCCTCATCGCGGAAGAGAGCTCGCACTTCCGCTCACGTTAGCTACGCTAGAGTGGCGCAAACCGGGCACAGGGTGGTATTCGTTCCCGAGGACTACCCTAGTGCTCAGTTGGTGGAGACGCAAGTCTTCAGCATCCAGGAGTCAGTGAGCGGACTGATGGACGGGCTCCCACTTGAAGGGGCCCTTCCAAGGTTCGCTGACTGCTACTTCTCGAGGGGGGGCGGCCATCTTTGTTTGCGAGAACGAGTTCTCGCAGACGTGGCTGCAGGCTCAGGTTGGCAACCTGAGGCCCTGGGAAGGAGCACGACTCAGGGTGATGCGGTTTGAGGACCTGCCCGTCTTCAGGAGGGTGATGGCTTGGTTCCCGGGCCCTCACGTGAAAGAGGACATCCTCCTGAGGAGGTTAGACAGGCAAAATCCTGGGATACACCCCAGCTCGTGGAGGGTGATGGAGGTTAAGATGGAGCCGAAAGGCGTACGTCTGGTCCTCAGCGTTGACTCCATTAGCTGGGGCGTAATCGAAGGCAGGGGGCTGCGGCTCTACTGCGGAGCGAGCTCAGCAGTGTTTACTCTGCTGGGCAAGAACAAAGAGCAACGCGGGACTGCTGCTGCCGGCGGTGATCAGGGCCCAGGCGAGAGCCAGGAGCCTAGGGACCAAGGGCAGCTGGCACCTGGGGAGGCTGTTGTTGCTGCTCGGGCTCCTCCAAGGGGGACCGAGCGGCAGGAACAGACTCCTCAGGAGTCTCCGGAGTTGGATAGGGATGTGCCCACACCAGGAACTAGTGGGCCACAGAGCAGCACACCAGTGAGTGAGGGGCAGCTACTCGATAGTGACTCCGACTCAGCACTGGAGGGAGCCAGGATGCTGTGGCAGACGGATCAACGCCACAGTCACAGCGAGGGTAGCGGCAACGAACGGGGCCCCACCGTGGGGAACTAGACGTTGGTTCGCTACAAACACACGAGGGTGGACTGCCAAAAAAAAAAAAATGGTGAGTTACATTTCTTTCATTCAAATTAATTTGCAGCATTGCATAGCGGCTTCTAGGGTTCTTACTCAGACGATCACTAGGGGTCGCCATGACATAGCTCTTATTCAGGAACCCTGGATAAGGAATGGCATTATTAGCGGGCTTAACATTCCAGGGTATACCATTTTTAGTAGCGCTCCGGAGACAAAGCCTAGAGTGTGCATATTATGTAATAATATGAATGCATGGCAACTAATGGACTTTACAACTAGGGACATGGTTGCGGTGGTGATTCGCCTTAGAGAACAAGGCATCGAAAGAAGTTTAGTGGTATGCTCAGCGTACTTACCGTATGATTCAGGAGATCCTCCTCCCTCAAAAGAGATGGAGGACCTTGTGTCTCATTGTCGGGATAATAATCTCGAGCTTATCGTGGGGTGTGATAGCAATGCCCATCACACCCTATGGGGTAGCTCTAACACTAATAGACGTGGTGAAGAGCTGATGGAATTTCTAGGGACGTCGAACCTAGAGGTTCTGAATGTTGGCGACACTCCTACCTTCTCAAACAATGTGAGGGATGAGGTCCTAGACATAACACTGAGCACGGTCGGTATTTGTAATGAGGTCAAGGACTGGACAGTATCCTTGGAACCGTCACTGTCCGACCATAGACATATAACGTTTAGGATTGACGGGGAAAAAGAGGGAATCCTTGCTAGAAATCCTAGGCAAGCAAACTGGGCTTCTTTTAAAGAGGACCTAGGCAGCAGGCTCCGTCCTATAGAGCAGGATCTCAGTAAAGGGGAGGGCTTGGAGGCGGCAGTTGATTCCCTGTGTAGGGACCTCCGAGACTCCTTTGAGGATAACTGTCCCCTACGCAAAGTGGGCGTGGCGGGCAATGCCACCTTCTGGACTAAGAAATTAGAAACCAGGAAAAAGTCCCTGCACAAACTACTCACGAGAGTTAGGTACAGGAAAGGTACTCCTGATTGGGAGGAGTATAGGATAAAGCTACAGGAATATAAGAGGGAAGTCAGGAGGGCCTCCAGGGAATCTTGGAGGAACTTCTGCAGGTCCATCAATGATATTCCTGCGACGGCAAGGATGCATAGGATCCTTAGCAAGGACACCAAGTCCAAGTTGGGGACCTTGACGGACTCGAACGGTCATAGAACCAATAACGAGGAGGAAACGCTTGAACTGCTGATGAGTGTGCACTTTCCGGGATCGGTTGCCGCTCAGCAGACAGGTGCACATAGGCCACTCCGCCGTCCTCATAAAGAGGAATGGCAGATGGCAGGAGAAGTCGTCACTTATGACCGCACAAGATGGGCGATAAATACTTTTGCTCCATACAAAAGTCCAGGCAAGGATGGAGTCATTCCAGCCATGCTACAACATGGACAGGATCTGGTACTACCATACCTAGTTAGGATATTTCGCGCCTGCGTGGCTACTGGCTTCACACCGAAGAGCTGGTTGCATTCAAGGGTCGTTTTTATTCCTAAGCCGGGCAGAGGTAGCTATACTCGTCCGAAGGACTTTAGACCGATTACCCTTTCGTCGTTTTTACTAAAAACACTGGAGAGGTTGGTTGATAGATATATCAGGGATGGGCCCTTACAAAGGGTTGAAATCCATGCCTATCAGTTCGCATATCAGGCGGGAAAATCAGCTGAGCTGGCACTTCATCATTTGGTCAGCAGGCTGGAGAAAACGTTGAATCAACGGGAAGTGGCTATGGTAGCATTTCTTGATATCGAGGGTGCGTTCAACTGTACCACTACCAATTCGATAAGACGCGCCCTAGAGAGACATGGAATTGCTCCAATCCTAGTGGAGTGGATTCTTACTACTCTAGAGGGCCGAGTGGCTTCTGCAACGCTTAATGACATAAACTATAGCGTTGCAGTGGCGCGAGGCTGCCCACAAGGCGGTGTTCTTTCACCTCTATTATGGTGCTTAGTGGTGAATGACCTACTCGTGAGACTAAGCAACACAGGGGTCTACGTACAGGCCTATGCCGATGATTTGAGCATAGTGGTCAGGGGTAGATTCATTAATACAGTCTCCGAGGTAATGCAAGGCGCGCTGCGTGTTGTGGAAACGTGGTGTAATGAGGTGGATCTGTCAGTGAACGCTGAAAAGACGGAGCTCGTTATGTTCACTAGGAAAAGGAAGATGGAAGGCCTCGTGAGGCCTACCTTTTTCAGAACGACACTTGAATTGTCTCAGTCAGTAAAGTATCTAGGAGTAATACTGGATCACAAGCTGACTTGGAGGCTGCACGTGGATCATAAGGTAAGCAAGGCTCGAAACTCATTATGGGCCTGCAGAAGAGTTGTCGGTAGTAGCTGGGGCCTGAGCCCAAAAGTGGTGCACTGGCTCTACACTACAATAGTCAGACCGTCACTAATATATGGCTCCATAGTGTGGTGGACCTGTATAAAGACGGAGGCAACAAGAGCCAAACTTAATAAGGTCCAACGTTTGGCATGTCTTAGTATAACCAGTGCAGTGCGCACAACACCCTTGAGTGCCATTGAAACACTATTGAATCTTCCTCCTTTGGATCTGGTAATCCAAGGGGAAGCTAGAAAAACTGGGTTCCGTCTCTGGAGTCAGGGTAGCTGGACTTTTATGAATCCAGGCAAAGGACATTCGACGATTCTAGCAGAGTTGCATGAGGATTGTCCTATTTTGTTGGCGAGGAGCGATACAGTTTCTCCTACGCATCGCTTCAATCGCAAATTTACGGTGGTGTTTCCGTCAAGGGAAGAATGGAAGTCTAGGGAAAGACAGCTCATCGAAGGAGGAGGACAGGTCTGGTACACAGACGGTTCACTCGCTAGAGAGGGCTCGGGCTCGGGAGTCTACGGGCCCCGTACAAGACTTTCATTCCCTCTTGGGGGGCACACCACAGTATTCCAGGCTGAGGTCTATGCGATACTTGCCTGCGTAAATCGTATTCGGGAAATTGACGGGTCTAGGAGGCGGATTACTATCTGCTCTGACAGTCAGGCAGCCATCAAAGCACTGAGTGCTTGGAAAATAACGTCGGGACTGGTCCTGGAGTGCAGGAGGGCTCTTGACGACATCTCAGCTAAACACAAGGTATCACTGATGTGGGTACCTGGGCATGCTGGGGTAAAGGGTAATGAAATGGCAGATCATCTAGCCAGGATGGGATCCGGAAACAGTTTTGTGGGCCCGGAACCAGCCTTAGGACTGTCTGCAAATTTGGTTAGGAAAACAACTGGAGAGTGGATCCAGAATCAACACTCTCTGAGATGGAACAACATCTCTGGTCATCTCCGTCAGGCTCGGGAGCTATTAGCAGGGCCTGAAGAGAGAATAGGACGATTCTGTCTCTCTCTGGATAGGAGTAACTTGAGATTGTTAGCAGGCTTATTAACGGGTCACAATACCTTCAGGCGTCACTTGTTTGTGATGAGGGTGGCCAACGACCCAACGTGCACGTGGTGTGGGGAAGAGGAAGAATCCTCGGCACACATCCTGTGTCGCTGTGAAACCCTGGGTTATCACAGGCAGACTATGCTGGGCTCAAGAACCTTGGAACCAATAGAGATAAAACGGATAGGACCTAAGAATGTACTTGCCTTTGCCAAAAGGGCAGGTCTTAGGAACTAGCGCGGATAGAGGCGCAAAAGGGCCCATCGTGTGGCCTATGCACCAGCCACATTCCGTGCTGGATAGCCTCTGGTTCTTATTCATTCAGACCTGTTTTAGGGCATAAGTGGGTCATGTGGTCAGAAGCACATTTTAAACACTTAGGTGGCGCGGTGCAGTACGTTTGCGCATGCCCATATCTTTGGCAGCGGTGACACTGCCCAATGAGTCTAGAGTTCTTCTGAACTTCAACTCGTATAGCCAACCCTAGCAGCTCATGTTCATTAAACACTTCCCTTGATTTATCTAGCTTGGGCAAGATCACTACCACCAAAGGCATAGGAGTGCCGCTGCGTTTAAGCCGAATAATGTGTAGAGGAGCATATCCCCTCTGTTGCAACTCTTCCTTGATCTCTACTTCCGAAATGGTTGTAGGTACTCCTCTGATTACCGCATGAATATTTCTCTCCGAAGGGAGAGGGAACGTGTGGTGGGGCACATCCTCCTCTCTGAAGGGGCGCACAATTTTGCGGTAATCATCCTCGGACTTAGGAATTATCCTAATCCCTGCATCGACAGCAACCGCGCGTTCAATTTTGATGCCCAAGGA
Organism: Callosobruchus maculatus; assembly: GCA_951848785.1. Classification (NCBI taxonomy): domain Eukaryota; kingdom Metazoa; phylum Arthropoda; class Insecta; order Coleoptera; family Chrysomelidae; genus Callosobruchus; species Callosobruchus maculatus. The sequence goes on along the minus strand of CATOUR010000054.1, from coordinate 12,352,976 downwards.
AGTGAATTTATGATTGACAGCACGCCACCTCGACGCATCCCGAAGAACAACCGGAGTAACACGCAATTTCCGTGGTTCAGTCGCTTCCCGGGGTGCCTGCGAAGATGGCTGACCACCAACGTCAGTCGACGAAGTGTTTATTGGTTGTGATGCTGTATTTGCTTCACTGGCTGACGTTGAAGGCGTAGTAGTCGATAGCAAAGACACAGGCTGTATATTGGTCGAAGAGGTAGTGTTCTTAGTAATTAATGATTTAGGCATTGGTAGTGGTGGAAAATCTCCTGTTATATCAGTCTTGTTTGTTTTGCCGGAGCGTCTTTTCCTTGTTTTTGCCTTAATAAAACCGTCATTTGACGTGTCATCGTCGGTGGTACTCATTTTTTCGTCATTCGTAGAATTTTCTAGCGGTCTTTTCAGATTGACAGCTCTGTCAGAATTTTGAGTATTTTTATTATCATATATTTGTGTGGAAGAATTATCGGTAAGCAGTACCTGGATTTCAAGTAGGCGGTCTATCTTTACCATTAGATCAGTAATCTGTTTTTGTTGGGCTGCGACTAGCTGGGTCAGTTCTTCGATGGTTTTCTTAGCTGCTGACTGCTCCTCATCTCGGCGTGACAGCTGGCGTGACAGCTCCTCCTCGCTTTTCAGGCATCTCTCCTTCCAAGGGTCGTTGCTCGGTTCGGCTGCAGTATCGGTGGTGGTAGAGGAACCTTTGATTGTTCCTCCGGAGTCTTCCTCCATATTTAAATGGTCCGCTTTCTCCGTAAATATACTATTACTTTGGAGCGAACTTTTTCTGACGTTTACGTCTCAAGCCTATACGCGATATTGTGAAAGAGTTATGGCTGGCATTAGCACCTTGTGGAGAACTTCACAGGACTTCACGATCTGTTTCTGAAGTATGGATCTTCATGCGTTCTTACATTTTGATAAATTGCATTCATATACTTCAGAAACAAATCTATGAAGTAGCATGGGGGAATTAAAAAGCCAAAAAGCAGATAACTTTCAAATGTTCACAAGGTATAAATTAAAAAAATATATAGATATATGCAAGAGCGAATAGATAGAACAATAGTTAAAAAAAGATTCTTAAGTGCTTTGTATTTTCAGTCCTACCGGATCTTTTCAGATATACCTATAGTGATAAATAAAATAAACGTACAAAGTATGTTCAAAAATTTACAAACTTTCTCCTCACGCCTTGTAAAACAAAATTACAAAAATGTCCAAAAGATCTTTTCATTGCGTTCTCAATTAGCAAATCTGAGTGATAGGTATTTTTACGTAAGGAATGTCATAAAAAAAAATGTGAAACATTAAATACACACAAGATAAGGCATCTTAACACAAAAATATATGGCTAGAAACAAAGAATAGTGTTCAGCAACTCTTTTGTTAGATAATTAATAAATATACAGTGCATGATTGACTCGATATTTAAAGATTAAAATGTCCGCCATCACATGTTCATGAAAAGAAATGTATAAATCGGAAAAATCACATTCCTACACATAGCTGTAAGATAAAGAATAAAAGCACTAAAAATACACGAATCTATAGCAATCAAATCATTATCGTTACCTTGATTAAGACATAATTGGCACAGACACAAAAGATTGTCTTAGAGAGACATAATTACATTAGCTGTTAACTGCATGAGTTCAGAAAGCAAAAGGAAGGAGGTATGTGTTTCGACATAAAAGGTAACCTTGGCATACCCCCACTCATTAAATATGCGCAGACGGTGTAATATAAAAATCTTTCCATCTGAAAGAAAGTAGAGATGGGAAAAAGGTAGCGGTGAGAAGCAAAATAGTTATAAAAATGTACTAGTATAATGAGGAAGCAGTTGCTAAAAATGGAAGTTGTAAACTATTTGTATATGGTAGCCAAGTAAATAATATAAAAATAATTTTGAAAACGGATGAACCGTTACAACATTATCACAAATAGTAGTTAATAGCGTATAAAATACAATTAAATAATTGAGTTTAAAAGTATTGAGTATTTTGTATCCTAGTAATTGTTTACTTGGATATTGTTGTTAATAGATTAGTCATGACCTACTGCTACAAATACATAAAAAATTAAATTTTGAGCTCAGTTTTCAGAAAAAATTCACACTAATATATATTTTTGAAAAGCTTGAATTATTTCCGATTGACGCAAAAAATAATATACAGGGTATTCAATTTAAAAAAATATATGTCTGCTTCATAACTGAAAAATGGTTAGAATAAGAAAAAATCAAACTACACCGGTTTCAATAAGATAAAAGCCCACCGAGATACGAGGGTGGTCTCAAAATCGATAGTTTTCGATTTCACCCTGTATCTCAAAAACTAAGAGGGCCATGATAATTTTGTTGACGGCATCTTCACTTTCACAAAAAAGTAGCATACTGTCGTGAAAACCGCAACTCTCTATCTTCAAAAATAACCGAGATACCCCGTAAAAGTGCCCAAAATGGGATACCCCGTACACACTGTGGTGAGGAGGAAAAGTCCTCGGCAAACATTTTATGTTGCTGTTAAGGCCTTGGGCATCATAGGCAGACAATGCTAGGTTAAATGGCTTTCGAACCTGAAGACATAAGATGGGCAGGACCCAAGCCCATCCTCTCCTTTGCGATAAGGGCTGAGTCACCAGAAAACTTCGCTCGTTCTTTCATTCATTCATTCATCCGTCGGCATGGGAGTCAAACTGATGTGGTGGGAGGGGTGGTGAACTCCAAAATTTTTGTAATTAGCGATGGTGTGTCATAAGTCGTTACTGGCTTGCTTGACCCATTAGTCAAGCAACTTAACTCCACTTTTGTTGGTAATATCTAATAATATAATACAATGATATCTAAGGGATGCTCTAAGTCGATATTTCCCTGAAGGCGTTCATCCCCTCTTCTTGTTCGGCCCCAGTCTGGCAAATACCTCGGTCGGGACGAGGGAGAATCACAACTGCAGGAAATGAAACTCGCTAAGTGAGAACCGGAAACGGCTTTGAAAACCTGCCGTCTCAGCCTTTATCTTAAACCCTCCCTTCGTTGTGTCTTTTCAGTCTTATTCTTCTAGTTGGCGAAGGCATAGCAGAGTTGCCAGATTTAAAGGGGGGTATCTTTCTGTTTCGATATAACTGCGGGAAACTAAATTACAAACGATAATGTTTTAATTTAAATGGAGATCACAGTGCAACATTTTTTGACGTAATTCACCCTTAACATTTCTGATATCGATGAAACGCAGTGACGATTCCTGAAAGCCTTTCTGTATACTTAGTAGCTTTGATCCTTGATCCTAGCAAATAGAAGAGGCTATAATATATTAAAAGGTCATAAACTAGGTACACACGTTTATAATAATACTGGCTGACCCGACAGACGCTGTCCTGTCTTAGCTAAGAATACTGAAATTGAACTTAAATCTGCAATAAATAATAATTATCTGAAAAACATAGTATTCATTGAAATACTTTTTGATATCCAACATGTTTTGTTTTGTTTTCGGGCGCGTAAATAAAAAACATGATCTTTTTACTTCCCACACCGATAGGTGAGGGGAGTATTGTGATCGCGAAAATTTAATTTTCGATTTTGAGATAATACTCTTTTTGGGCGTGTTATGATGTCTACATAACGAAAATCCACGTCACTCATTTACGTCGGTCTGTCTGTCTGTCGGTCTGTCTGTCTGTCTGTCTGTCTGTCTGTCTGTCTGTCTGTCTGTCTGTCTGTCTGTCTGTCTGTCGGTCTGTCTGTCGGTCTATCTGTCTGTCGGTATGTCTGTCGATTTGTCTGTTGGCGTTGTTCTAACGTCGTAATCTCAGTAACCGCTGCATGGATTGTGATGAAATTTGGGTAGCGGTATGTTGTGGTGTCATAGTAGGTAATGTTCCAATAATTTTGGAAATCGTTGTACGGGGGGTGGAGTAATTAACAAAAAACTAAAAATGTCAAATATTCCTCAAACTTCGTTTTTAGTCATTTTAGGGGTTCCTGATCATTTTCTACTTTTTTGTTGGGTGGGGGTGAATTTGGGGCGGTTGGAGGGTGGGGGGTTGCAAAACTGGAAAATTTGTTGTACTCATAATGCGCTGCCCATTGACCTGTGAACGAAAAACCTAGCGGCATAATACACTTTTCTAGGTCCATTTGAACATTGCCTTGCTCATTATAGAAACCGAGGAACTTAGAATTTGTGATGTATACATACGTGATACAGACATACGAGTATTGTTGTAGATCGTTCTATATTGCGTAACGCGAAAATTATCGAAGTGATTTTAATGAAATTTTGGCAAAGTATTAGTACAGCGGCGAGGATGGAAAACGCGTATGTTTTGGAAAAATCGTGTCAGTGGCGGCGCAGCAATAATAAAGAAACTAAAAATATGACAATAGATAAGACCCTGTTTTTAGGGGTTTTAGGGGTTCCTGATCATTTTTTATTTTTTTGGGTGGGGGTGGAATTGGGTGGTTAGGGGGTGGGGGGGTTGTAAAGCTCAAAAATTTATTCCATTCATAATAGGCTGTCCATTGACCTGTGAAAGAAAGACCTAGCGGCATAATAGACGTTTGTTAGGTCCATCCGAACATTACCTTGGCTATTACAGAAATCAAGGGACTTAGAATTGTCTGATGTACACATACGAGTATTGCTTTAGAACGATCTGAATTTAGTAACATGGAAATTATGAAATTGATTTTAATGAAATTCAGACACGGTATTACAACCGCGGTAAGGATGAAAAATGCGTATGGTTTTCAAAAATTGTGTCAGTGGCGGCGCAGCAATAATAAAAAAACTAAAAATATAAAAATAGCTTAAACTTCGTTTTTAAGCAATATGGGGGTTCCTGATTGTATCGTTTCACCCAGTTGAAGCTGAATTGTGTCGTTTTAGTTCCTACGGAGAGATTTAGGAAACTATTTACTAGTTTTTGTGTTGGATGTTTTTTGACGACAGGCAGGCGATGGTTTGGTTGCAACTGCTATGTGTGGGAAGTACTGTGTCAATCAACTTGACTCCATTTTTTTCTCATGGAACAGGCTACATGCCATGTGGAAAATATGGATTATCAAGATTGATCCCACAAACTTTCAACGACTGTTCTTGCGCTTTAGTTATCGTCACTACTTCGTCTTCGCTTTTGTATGCCCCTATTTTTTAATCAATTATACGTTTCTTCTCTGAACGTTATCACCGATCGTTAGTTAATTATAGGCTGCAATTTTGAGGCGTACTTCTGACCCAAATTCAAGTATAAAAGTTCACTTAAACATGTGTCCTAAAGTCGGGTAATTCAAGATACAGGGTGTCAAAGTTTGGAAAATATTGAATGTATGCCACTGACCTTAAAAACATGTAGCCAAGTTGATTGGCTCAGTACTTCCCATACATTATATTGGTGCCATTTTATAACTTTTCCATAGCATGAAGCTATACTCTGAGATCCCCTTGCAATAACATAGTTCTAGTAAATGAATTTTGCTTTTCTTTTACATGGATTGTTTTTCTACTTTGTGAGCTAACTTTCGTCAGGGATGCATATTCTCTCCAATGTTATTTAACATTTACTCTGATGAGGCAGGTACTGGACAGCTGGAATGGCGGTATAACTATTGACGAAAGCAAAATATCCAACTTAAGATTTGCTGACGATACAACCCTTATTGCTGCTTCTCAGGAAGAACTAGTAGCTCTCTTTAACATCATAGAACAACACAGTGCAGCGTATGGTCCTGATTTTAACTACAAAAAGACCAAAGTTTTGTGTACCTCGGTTCTTTCATCGACAATTCAGGTAGCTGTGAGAATGAGATTCGACGGCGCATTCAACAGGCACGGGTGGCCATGACAAAGCTTACTAAAATATGGCGTGACCATAACATCACTAAAGCTACCAAAATGTCACTGGTTCAGTCTCTTGTGTTCTCCATATTTTTGTATGCCTCGGAAGCCTGGACTGTTAATAAGAGCTCGCATAGATGCTTTTGAAATGTGGACGTGGAGGAGAATGCTGGGAATTCCTTATACCGCCCATCGAACTAATGTTTCCATACTGGATGAGCTCGGTAACCCAAAGAGACTATCCTCCATTGTGTCGATGAGAATGCTTAAATTCTTCGGACATATTCACAGAAGCGATAATATGGAGAAACTTGTAGCTCATGGTCACGCCCCGAGTGGGCGGCGCTGTGGCCGTTCCCCTACACGGTGGGTGGATACGACGAAACAGTTGCTAGATATGAGTATCAAGAGCGCCACTGAACTGACAGTAAATCGCGAACGATGGCGAGCTACAGTTCTCAAAACTATTTATAATATTCGTGTCGGCAATACCCTAGCTCCGACTTAATGCATTTTACGAGTTCACAACATGTCTGTTAAGACATTGTGACTATGATGATGATGAGCTCCTTGATTACCTGTTCTGAAAATTGTACTGGTTAAAAAATTAAAACACTAATTAAAAAAAAGTGGAGTACGTGTTGTGGACAATATTGGTTTTATTTGTTATTATGCCACTTGCCAATTCCACTTTTTTAATGCTATAACTTTTTTAATCAAGTCCATTTTCAAGCTTGTACAATATTTTGAAAAGCCCGCTCTTTCCATAACCTATCCCACCTATCGTCGGTGAGCTACCCCAAACTTTCTAGGCTGATCTAAGTCGTTCTGTATAATCGATTCGTGAATGCTTCATTGTGATCACACGCAATGCCGACAGATGGCGCGGATGGCGGTCAAAAATGTCTTGCCAACTTGCCATTCACAGTTTCAAGTCTCTCAGTGGATCTATTGTCAGTGCCGGCCCTTTGTATACTAATGTATATTTCAATGTTTCTTATTTTTTTGTGACGTGTGCAGTTTATTGCATTCAGCACCAATAAATAAATGAAAAATGAATGAAATACCTCCTGCATAGCTAGCTAGCACCTGAAAAGCAACTAAGCTAAAGTTACGTACACATTAAAAACAGGCACCCGCTCAAAGTGTGTCATGCCAACATCATAACCAGAGACAACCCTTAGCGACTAGTAGGTCAAACTAAGCAACCCTGAAAAAAACGCTCAAAAGCTAGCATGGTGGCTATCCAAACACTTTTGCAGTTCCCAAACTCCCCAAAGAACGGGGAAACCCTCGGCCTCGTGCTGAAAGGTATGCCATAATTTATCATTATACGACGTCAGCGCAGAGAAAAGGAAAGAGTCGAGTTTCGCTGCGCAGAAATGTTCTGATAATGGGCCATATATCTTTCTCGATATGCTTTCTCGCTAATTTTCCCTAGGCCAAATTGAAAATGATTTTGAAATGTGCAAGGTGTGCTTTAATACATATCCGTATCGAGCGCCGGGAAATTTGCTGCTATTGGATTGCACAACGCGCAAGAAGGTTATGCTACCAGCGCAGCGCTGGAAGCCGATAGTGTCACAGCATTCATACATTACCTTATTAAGTATTTATATTACTGAGGATATCTTTATTGAAAAATGGACTGAATACTTCACAAGTAAAACACTTTTTTAGTATTACCAAGTTTACCAAATATACTAAGTGACATATAAGCAGAACACCCTTTATGAGAAACAATTTCTAGGAATAGGTATACGGTATACCTGTTTATCTTAGGATCAGTTTTTCAACCATATAGATAGAGAGGCTTTTGCGTAATCATAATAATTGTCAAAAATGAAGTCAAGTTGATTGACTCAGTACTTCCCACACGTTACGCTGATACCAGTTTATTATTTTCCCATAGCATGAAGCTTTAGTCTAAGATCCTTGTAACCAAATAATCGCCAGCCCCCCCCTAAAATTGTCATATGCCGCTAGGTCTTTCCTTCACAGGTCAATGGACAGCCTATTATCGATACTACAAACTTCTCAGTTTTACAACCCCCACCCCCCAACCACCTCACTTTCACCCCCAACCAAAAAACTTGTAGGAAATGATCAGGAACCCCTAAAACATCTAAAAACCAAATTTGAGTTGTTTTTATACTTTTCGTTCTTTGATTATTGCTACGCTTCCACTGACACGATTTTTAACAAGCATACCTACGCGTTTTCCATTCTCACCACGGTAACAATATACTGTGCCAAAACTTCATTAGAATCAATTTAATAGTGTCCACGTTACAAAATACAAAACGATTTAAACCAATAAATTCTCGTATGTATACAGAAAATTCTAAGTTCGTTAGTTTCCGTAATAGGCTAGGCAATGTTCGGATGGACCTAAAAAGGTGATTTGTGTCGCTAGATCTTCCTTCACAGGTTAGTCGACAGCCTATTATGAGTACAAGAAATTTTTTAATTTTTCAACCCCCAACCCCCCAACCACCCCAATTTCACCCCCACCCAAAAAATCGCAGAAAATGATCAGGAACCTCTAAAACGCTTAAAAACGAAGTTTTAGCTGTTTTTATATTTTTGGTTTTTTTATTATTTCTGCACCGCCACTGGCACGATTTATCAAAACCATAAGCGTTTTCCATCCTCGCCATGGTGGTAATACTGTGTCAAAATTTCATTAACATCAATTCAACAGTTTCCTCGTTACAATGAACTAAAGCAATACTCTCGTATGTTTATATCAGAAAAAATTCTGAGTCCTTTGCTTTCTGTAATAGGCAAGGCAACGTTCGGACGGACCTAAAAAAGTTATTTATGTCGCCAGGTCTTCCTTCACAGGTCAGTGGACAGTCTATTATGAAAGCAACAAATTTTTCAATTTTACAACCCCCCACCCCCCAACCACCCCAATTTCACCCCCACCCAAAAAAAAGTAGAAAATGATCAGGGACCCATTAAACGCTTAAAAACGAAGTTTCAGCAATATTTAATTTTTTTTGTTTTTTGCTAATTACTCCGCCGCCTATGCACCGACTTTCAAAATTATAGGAACATAACCTACTACGACCCCACAGCATACCGCTGCCCAAATTTCATCACAATCCATGCAGCGGTTGCTGAGATTACAAGGTTAGAAAAAAGCGACAGACAGACAGACAGACAGACAGACAGACAGACAGACAGACAGACAGACCGACAGACAGACCGACGGAAATGAGTGACGTGGTTTTTCGTTATGTAGACATCATAAAACGCCCAAAAAGCGTATTATCTCAAAATCGAAAATTTTCGCGATCACAATACTCCCCTCACCTATCGGTGTGGGAAGTAAAAAGTAAATATGTGGAGTTCTGAATAAAAAACTGTGTAATAAATGGAGACATCACTTATACAAGGTGTCCCACGACGATTAAGACAAGCAATATATCGGAACTGGGCAGTAGTAGAGGATTATAATTTTGGAGATCTAAATTAGAGCAACTGCTGTATCTTTCCTTATCATTGCTTTGCCCAATGAGGTATTTGTTTTTGGTCACGTGACGGTCGCTTCAAAATTATTAATGAGACACTCTGTGTATTTGTGAATTTCTGTGTTCCTCCCGATAAAATAATTCCAACAGACTAGCACACTTGGAGTCTAAAGTGATTAATTCAAGAGCTACAGGTACTAAGGATTGGACCACTACCACTGATTATAACATATACCTCCACAGTGTTAACAAACGATAGTCAACAAAGTAACCTAACCTAACGGACGTTGTATGATGCTGTCATTATGGCTTTTGTACAGGGAGGGAAGACGCTGGTATCAGATTGCAATATGGTAAGAAACAGTTTCAACTACCGTGATTAAAATAATTAATAACTAATTCAAACTGTCGTCAACCCTATTTTTTGATGCAACAGTGTAAACTACATATTCCAAATAATATTTCTAAATATTATTTTTTTGTCATACTCTTAAAATGTGTTTATTCCACCTACAAATAGACGCTTCTCTCTTATAAGAGCCCATGTTAAAATTCTGGATTTTTAATCGTTAGTAAGTTTCCGGAATGATCGACAACGTGTCGATTTTTTCAGGGTGGATACCTGGATGATTAGACTCAAAAATGGAGTCAAGTTGATTGACTCAGTACTTCCCACACATTACTGTGATATCAGTTTATTATTTTCCCATAGCATGAAGCTTTAGTCTGAGATCCCCTTGCAACCAAACCATCGGCAGCCTTCCCTCCCCTAAAATTGTCTTATGCCACTAAGTCTTTCCTTCAGAGGTCAATGGACAGCCTAAAACATCTAAAAACGAAGTTTGAGTTGTTTTCATACTTTTAGTTTTTTGATTATTGCTATATACGCTGCCACTGACACGATATTTAACAAACATACGCATTTTCCATCCTCACCACGGTAATAATACTGTGTCAGAATTTAATCAGAATCAATTTAATAGTGTCCACGTTACAAAATACAAAAAGATCTAAAGCAATAAATTCTCGTATGTATGTATACAGAAAGTCCCTTAGTTTCCGTAATACGCTAGGCAATGTTCGGATGGACCTAAAAAGTTGATTTATGTCGCTAGGTCTTCCTTCACAGGTTAGTGGACAGCCTATTATAAATACAAGAAATTTCTCAGTTTTTCAACCCCCCACCCCCTAACCACCCCAATTTCACCCCACCCAAAAAAAAAACGCAGAAAATGATCAGGGACCTCTAAAACGCTTAAAAACGAAGTTTGAGCTGTTTTTATATTTTTACTTTTTTTATTATTTCTGCGCCGCCACTGGCACGATTTATAAAAACCATACGCGTTTTCCATCCTCGCCACGGTAGTAATACTGTGTCAAAATTTCATTAACATCAATTCAACAGTTTCCTTGTAACACAATATAGAAGGATCTAAAGCAATACTCTCGTATGTTTACACCAGAAAAAGTCCTTTGCTTTCTGTAATAGGCAAGGCAATGTTCGGATGGACCTAAAAAAGTTATCTATGTTGCTAGGTCTTCCTTCATGGGTCAGTGGACAGTCTATTATGAAAGCAACAAATTTTTCAATTTTACAACCCCCCACCCCCCATCCACCCCAATTACACCCCCACCCAAAAAAAAGTAAAAAATGATCAGGAACCTCTAAAACGCCTAAAAACGAAGTTTGAGGAATATTTAATTTTTTTTTTGTTTTTTGCTAATTACTCCGCCGCCCCTGCACCGATTTTCAAAATTATAAGAACATTACCTACTACGACCCCCCAGCATATCGTTGCCCAAATTTCATCACAATCCATGCAGCGGTTACTGAGATTACGAGGACAGAAAAACGCGTACAGACAGACCGACAGACAGACAGACCGACAGACAGACAGACCGACAGACAGACAGACCGACAGACAGACCGACGGAAATGAGTGACGTGGATTTTCGTTATGTAGACATCATGAAACGCCCAAAAAGTGTATTATCTCAAAATCGAAAATTTTCGCGATCACAATACTCCCCTCACCTATCGGTGTGGGAAGTAAAAATAAAAAAAAAATAATTTCATCTACTAAACACTTTCGTTAACGAACGTCCTTGAATAAACGCTTTTCCCTCCAAATTCTTATTGCACTGACCGTCTTACCTCTGTCGACAGAGTCTAAATTAGGGTTTAACCCGTGAGCGGTTAGGTGGCTGTCTTCTTCCTATCAAGTGATCGATCTCCATTGTGAATGCCCCGCAGAATGGAAGGGGTGGATCAGGGTAAATGTGGAGGGCGAAAGGTAGTAACCTTTCAACTTTGTTGCCAACACCGGTCGACAAGATAAGACAAATTTGGGTACCAATCAGCTTGTGGGTCGGATGCGTATTTATGCAGTGTCCACATATCGGCCTAAGGCTACGGTTGCATACGAGTTCTGACGAAAATGTGTTCTGACGAGATCGTACGAACTCCTCGTCAGGACAATGGTGGTTTTACTGCAAGGGTAGGGCAGGGTATTCTGATCGTCAGTGCGTTTGTGCCACCCAGCGGAAGATGAACAACCTTGATGCTATATTTTCTGGAAAATCCTATAATAAAGCTACTTCTTTTAAATAGTGGAAAATTGGATCATGTGAGCCAGTCATTTAGTAGTAGAGACGACAAAGCCGAGTCTCATATGCGGTTTGAAGGAATTATGGGACCAACCAGAAAAGTTTTTCGATTACTTCAGGATGACATGACACCAAAAAAGATTCGAATCCATATGGAAGAGGACAGAAGAAAGGATCGAAAAGTCCTCCAATTTTCGCAACTGTATTTCGCCAAAATATAGATTCACTGTATGGGAGTAGTAGTAAGCAATAAGTTTATCCACTTATCCACGTCCATGTAGAACCATCCACAGTCCTCAGTTCACGTGAAAGAACCACCCAACGCGGCAAAATACCTGCAGACTCGGACGAACTTGCTGAAAAATTCAAATCGTACTGACGACGCCGTGCGTGTTCCGATGAGGTTTCCCCTACCATAGTAACCACTTTCATTGGAAATTGGAATTTGTTCAAGCGAATTCGTCAGAACTTGTCAGAATACATGTTTGCCAGAACTCGCATGCATATAGTAACCCTAGCCTAATACGATCAATTTCTTGACTACGTCAGCATGAATCAAAATTGATACAACTATTCGATGAGCAGAAGATCTGAAACTTTGAACAGAGTTTAGAAATGGTTTAGAGTGCAATACTAGCTTATATTTTAGCACTATCGTCTGTTTCTTGTTTGATAGTTAGGTATGTGTAGCTGTGAAGTTCATAAGGGTGTAACAAGTGTTGCTACGTTGATTGACCCAACACCTCCAAAGCATTTCTAGCCAGGCAGTCAACTACGGTAAGGAACTTTTGTTACTACAGACCAAAATTCATAACACAATAACAGAAGAGTAAGATAGAAAAAACTCCGTAACAAGAATATGTACATAATCGGTTACTGAATACCCCTAAACAATAAATACATAATATGATTATTTTTTAATGAAAGTGTTGTTTCAATTTCATAGCAAAGTTGTTAACAATACTAACGTTATTGAGACTTTTGTTTGTTTGTTAGAATGATCAATTTTGAAACGACTCAAACAAAAGACATTTCTTAGCATCAGTTCCTTTTGTAAGATCGAGAAAGATTTAGAGCTCTGGCAAAATGATTCGAAAGCTCAACAATATCCAAGCGAAAATATAAGTACGTACTGAAGGGACTTCAACCCGGTTGCGAGCATTTTGAGAATTACAAAAATAGTAGCCATGCGGATTCATGAATATATCCAGTACATTTATAGCTTGGCATAGAGATGTCGCTTATTATAGTCTGTGTCTGCATCTGGCTTAGCGTATGTGGGCCTTCTTTGATTTTTCTGTTCCTCCACATTTTCTTGTATTGCAGGAATACTTTTCTTTGTCACCGAATTTCAAGCCCGTTTACTACTACCTTGAATTGAAATTGACCACAGGTTTCTAAAGCTCTTAAAAATTTCCTTCTCACAGTGTTTACCTTAAAAGCTTCAAGTCAGTTGAAGATTTTGAATAATTCTTATTTTCCAAAACTAATCTTTTGTGTACGCTTAGCATACATAAGCCCCATAAGCGATCTTCTGACATGATCGATCGCAGCCAAGATTTCACACTTCTCGGTGACTAAATGACCTCTTCATGATTGCAGTAATTGCGGTAAGGCCAAAAAAATATTACTTCTGGGGCAAATATATCTTTAAAATTCAAATTTTCAGAAATTCTTTTTTCCCACAGTTCAACAGTTTTTTTTATATTTTCCTCTTCTTCTCTCTTCCATATTTGTATTTTTATATAACTGAGCAGACCGCGTAGGCAGAGCCTAAGTACCAGAATACCGCGGCTGCTGTGAAAAGGTTATGTTAGGGGAAGTTTGTTAATATGCAGGACTTGAATAGGCCAACACCTGCAGACCCAATGAATACATCCCCTGGCAGTCCATTCCAAGCCTTGGACACCCTGGGAATAAATATGCGATCGTACCTCTCTATTATTGATATGTGAACAACGACCGCCTTAGGATGAGATGCAGCGGTCGCGCGGGTGCATCTGATAGGAACGACGAGCGGCGAAACTATAGAACACAGCTTCGAGGAGCAGACTCCGCTTGAATAGCGGTAAAAGAATGAGAGGTTACCAACAGCTTGCCAGTGAGAAAGTGGCTGGAGGTGGCGCATTAAGGCCGAGTCGCCAATCAGTCGAATCGCCCCTCTCTGGACGGCATCTAGTGTAGTCAGGGTGGTAAGGGCAGCAGTCCCCCAGACATGAGAACAATACTCCAGGTCAGGTCTTATCTGGACTTTACACATACAGCGCGCTGCAGCGTGAGAACGTTAGATGGTGAGAAGTACCTTCTGGCTCTAAATAGGTAACCAAGCATTTTACCAGCAGCTGTTGCAAATGACGCAACGTGTTCGTGCCAGATCAGGTTTTCTGATGCAACACGAGGCATATTAGCTAGGAGGCCAAATTTTTCACAGTGCTCAGATCATGTAGCAAGAAAACAATCAAAATGTTCAGCTGGGCTATTTCTATTTTCTCTGAACATAGTCAGTAGTTCGTCCAAGTGTTTTTTTAACGGAGAGCGATTTTGTAATTTTTGACTACAATAGTTAAACAGGCTCATAGTTGTTCTTTTTTAATCAATTGACATGAGAATATATCTAGATTCCGGTAAAAGCTTAAACTCTTACCACGCAGATCTAGGGGGGTCACAGGATCCCCCTGTGAGCGGACATGTTTTCTAAAAACGAGGAGAAAGCTGGAAATCTCAGTTTTGTGTAGAATACGAGACTATATTTATAAAATGTGTCATGGTGTGGAGCGCCAGAGCAGACATATTATATTGCCTAATATTTAACAACTGCAAGATCAAAAGATGAAGCTTTCTGATACCTGAAAACACCTCCAAAAAGCGCTAATGTGAGCCTAATTCCTGCAAGGAAGCCGAATATATCCGGGATATGACAGGCAAAAGCTTGAGTTTACTGCCTCATCTTGTGCTAGCTGAACGAAAATTACGTGGCCGAATGTATTTATCCTGAATAGATGAGGAGTGTAAAAATTTGCAAGTAGCTGCAACACACTACTGAATTTTCGAATTTTCCTTTCAATATATTTGTTTGAACGATGTCTCAACTCTTTTCTTATAATTACCCAAATTCCCAAAATATCAACATGTATTCACCAGTAGATACTGGTTGTTTCAACGACATACAAAACATAGTAATAAAGATCCATAACCTTAAAAAATACTACATATTTTATAGAAGTCATCGTTCATGGGTCTTGCTCTGCGTTTCCGCCAGAGATGTGCTAGATGAGCGGTGCGAAGATATGTGGCGTAGCTGTGAAACGATGTGCAGGTGAGCGTTGTGAGGATGTGTAGCGGCCTCTTTTCAGAGTTTTCTTTTTGCTCGCCCACATTAACACATCTCTCGCAACGCATTTCTAGCGCACATCTCTCGAAACACATTAATAGCACACATTCCTCAACAACTTGCCTTGTTTTGTACGTACAGAAACTTCGCTCCGCTAAGCCGTTTCCACCGAGCTGTGCTGAGCAAGTCGAGGTAATTCAAGCGATTCTATTGGTCCGTTAAAAACACATTCCTCTTACCACATCCTCGCACATCTCTGGCCGGAACGCAACCCTAAGGTCTGGCCCATGTTTGTTATTGCTTACTTAAAACCGGTAGACTGATCTTCTGGGTCAGAATGGAGTAGCCTACTTATCAAGTACTACATACTATTACTGTGAGAAGCAATATAGATCTAGAAATCAAAAGTTCTCATCAGTTTTATATTAGCTAATTCATCATAAAAGTTGCGTCCAACCACACAATATAAATAACAGGATAACAGGATGTTTAATTGAGTTTCACAAAAATTACGTGAAGTATGGAATTTAACAATTAAAACTTTTTTGGTTGTGTAATGAAATTGATATTAAAACTTTATGGATATACAAAAAGGCGACACCAGTTTGTCATGGGAGCTGGCGGGTTTGAAGGTGAAATGAATAACAGTTTGTAGTTTTTATTATACGTGTATACAGGGTGGGCCAATAGTGCGTGGACGGAAGATTGTGGTCTAAAAAATATTTCAAAAATCTGTCACTTGATTCTGGTAGGGACCCCTGAGGGCTATAACGAAAAAATATGCTCACTTAAATTATGACGTTTATACAGGGTGATTCATAATAAACATACTTTTTTTAATGGACTTTATGTGTCATACATGAAACTTTAACGAACCGTTTAGGCGCAAATCACCATTCTTCGTATAAGTAGGTATCAGAAAAAAATTGAATATCGCAGCGATTGTAAAACCTAGAAGGCCGTGACTTTGCGGTACGACTAAGCATAAAATGCGTCACCTTAGGTCAGATGGCTATATTTCAAATCTTTTTGTACTTGGAGAAATCAGTAGATTAATTAAGGAAACCTCAATCACAGATAACTTGACTTTTCTAAATGGGAATGCCTATTTTGGTTTATAGAATCAAATGTAAAATTTGATTACCTTTCTAACGATGTAGTATTCTCGATACCAATCTGTTTTGGTTTTCATTTTATTTCAAATTTTCAGTCAAATCGGTGTTTTTGATTTTCCTGCGTGCAAGCGACCTAGCAGGCCATGAAAAATAAACAAAAGCCCGTTAATACGGAAGAAACCATCTAACTTAGTAGACAGATGCAAACGAACTAGAGTAGCGAGCCGAGGTCATGAAAATTCCTTACAACACATCAGCTCTAACCGGATACAACAGCGGCAAGATATCTAAGTGTCAATGAGTAGCTGGGGTATAACAGAAGTGTTTGATTTTCACAGCCTACTAGCTATTGAGGTCTACTAGAGGTTGACAACTTTCCAAAACGATTAAAAATTCTGAAACAAAAGGAAAACTACCAGCGATTTTTGCTTACAATCTAAAATGTTTAGAATGACATTTCACATAGAATGGGATAAAAAAATTTCCGTTTGGTTAAGTCAAAAGTGAATTATTTCTTACTGGAGCATTCAGAACATCTACTGAAATAATGGCTAGAATTTTTTAATTACGCTATGTTGTAATTGTATTTATTTCATGTAGTTTTCTATAAACTAAATCATGTTTTGCAATTCAAACAGAGTGTAATTCAAATTTCATTTTCCGCGATTTTGCTAATAAATAGAAGTACCTTCTAAAGAATTTGAAGGGTTCAAGTCAGTGGTATCATTTCTTTTGACTTATGGAAATGGCTACTTTTTTATAACATTAAATGTGAAAATTTATTCAGAATACATAAATATTCTACTGCCAGCAACAATCACGAGTAGTTTTTCTTTGATTAAATATTTTCTTACTGACTTTGGACATTGGCTAATAGCTAGTAGGCTGTGAAAAATGAGCGTTCTTGTTACCGCTATTGTTTCTGGTTAGAGCTAACGTGTTGTAAGGAATCTTCATAATGTTGCCCCGTTACTCTAGTTAGTTTGCATCTTTCTACTAAGTTAGTTGGTTTTTCCATATTAACGGGCTTTTGTTGATTTTTCATGGCCTGCTAGGTTACTTGCACGCAAGAAAATCGAAAAACACCGATTTGACTGAAAATCTGAAATAAAATGAAAACCAAAAGAGATTGATAGGGAGAATGATATATCGTTAGAAAGGTAATCAAATTATACCTTTTATTCTTCAAACCAAAATAGGCATTCCCATTTGAAAAAATCAAGTTATCTGCGATTGAAGTTTCCTTAATTGATCTACTGATTTCTTCAAGTAGAAAAAGAATTCAAATTTACCCGTCTGACCTAAGGTGACGCATTTCATGCTTAGTCGTACCGCAAAGCCGCGGACTTCTAAGTTTTATAATCGCTGCGATATTCAATTTTTTTCTGATACCTACTTATACTAAAAATGACGCCTAAACGGTTAGTTTTAAATCCCATGTATGATACATAAAGCCACACTAGAATTCACCAAGGAATCCAAATATGCAATAATATATAGGGTGTTCTGTTAAAAAAATGTAAGTTTGATATGAGTCACCCTGCATAAACGTCAAAAAATTTAAGTGAAAATATTTTTATGTTATAGCCCTCAAAAGTCACTACCATAATCAAGTGACAGATTTTTGTAATATTTTTTAGTAAGCCCACAATCTTCCGTCCACGCATTATTGGCCCACCCTGTATACCTAACAGTGGAAGTGCGGTACAACTTTCTTGCATCTAAAGGGCACAACATTCTGTGGTGAAAAGCATCCAACATAGACATAGTAAATAGAACCACTACTATTGATCATCAAATGTTGGCAAAATAACGAGCTCAAGCGGAACCTCCACATGGAAATGAACGAATACTCGCGGTTATTTTTTGTTAATGTGTTTGTATAAATAACATAACGAGTACTGCTTTGTTAACCTTTTCTGAATATATCTATTTTTTTCAAATTTCTTGTTTTTTACTGAGCTGTTTCGACTCGTCTCGACCCCCTTACAGAGCCTTCGCGACTCTTCAGGGGGTTCATCCTACAGATTCAAAAACACAGGGCTAGACAAAGTGAATAATTATGTAAATAAATACCACCAAACTTACACATACAGTTAATGCTAGGGTATTCCAAAAACAAGCGATAAGCAGGATTGCAAGTCATTCTAGTCATGTCGTCATAATTGTATATGGCCTAGCTAACCCTCATTCCAAGGCAGAAAGGAAATAAAAAGACCTCAAAAAAGTGCTTTTAGCCTCGCATAAACCCTCAAGAAAACAAGCGAGAAGGATATTCAATTTGTCGTGGGCAACTTGGAAGCCATTACCACAATTGCCTATACTTCTGAAGCAATAGTTTCTCTTCTTATACCGAAAACTTCTCGAGCTGCTTTCATTGCCAGCGCTGAGAAATTTCCCAAAAAAGCACAACAGAACTCGCGCAGAAATTCAAATCGCCGCCTCCTACTTCGTCTTCGGCTTAATGGAAGCCGTAAAAAATGCCTTCAATTTACTGCTAACAACTTTATTAAGTCTGGAAAAAGTTTATTATTACATCACGCGATCGTTGTTGTTGCGAGTTCGGCCGTGCCACGGCTGAAGGAAATTGATATACGCGCGGCATCGCGGTTCTCTGCGAAAAAAATTGGCGGGTAAGTTCGCAGTGGCGTCACAGCTTATCGGTTAGACTGAAGGAAAACACAGCGTAAGCGCTAGACCGCACAGTAAAGGCGGTCATAGACCGGCGTACATGTGTGGCATACAGGACTGTCAAACTAGTATACGAAACACAAACTGAGCATGACGATAAGTACGTTGTTGTCCACAAACAAGGCTGTCTGAATGTCAAACATGTAGTTTGATTACGAACGATGAGTAATGAAGACGAGTTAATTTAGATGTCAGTGGTATTCGCGTGCATTATCAAAAAAAAAAAGAAGAGAAACTAAATCAAATAACGGCGCACTGGCACAAAGTAGGTGAAGGAATGGCTTTCAAAACGACAACTTTTCACACATAGGTATAAATTTACTAGAAGAATTATGCTTACAACCGGATGATTGGAGAAACTAATTAAGGATGGATGAAGCCAGTTGTCGTATGCTGCTTGATTTAGTAACTCCAGTAATTCAGAAGCAGGACAGAATACTGAGGTCTGCTATATCACCTGATGAACGATTATCAGCCACGCTTCGCTTTTCAGCGTCTGAGGGGAATTACGAATCTCCCGTAGTTTATTCAATAATACATCATACGCTGCATCTTTTTTTAATTCTATTCATGTAATTTTTGCATTTCGTTTTCCACAGACAGTCAAAGCTTTTATAAGATTCTGTCATGAAATCTCTTGAGAAACCTCTCAAATCAGAAATTTTGGAAATAGTACGTTATATATTAGGTCTGTTTTTATAGCAATCACAAACTAGTCAGCCTCAATTTAATTGGCCCGTACTAGTCAGAAATAGTTTGACAACTGCAATGGGGAATACTGATTGGCTCTGACTGGTTTGTGATTCTCTGTAAAAACAGACCTATAATCTATGATATTACCTACGCGACACTGAACATAATAATCACGTTAAGGCAGAGTGAGGTGAGGTGAGGGGTGAAAGCATGTATGACATACAGGAAGGTATGTCACACATGTAGGCCGGTCTATGGCCGCCTTAAGACAGACCGACAGGCAGGTTGCGTGACTTCACAACACCGACAAGACCGACTTTTGTATACAGCGCCGCTAGAGGTAAGTGAGTATGCAGATGTAAGTACCGAATTTTGCCAACGGATCATGTATTTTAGTCATCCAGAGAGATCTAGTCGGCTGTTGGGTGAGTGTGAATCTCCCACCGCTATTTGCACGACAGCTCTCTTTCTTACTGAAGTATGACTCCTCAGTCGGCCAGGATTTCATGGAATGAAAGGTGCTTGCTTACTCTGCAAGAGGGAGATAATTCCAATCTTTTGGTTCACAGAAAAATGAGAGATACGGGGGAGTAGTGGGTGTCGGCGGAGTCGACACCATGTCGTCGGCGCTGTGTATCGGGTATATCACGGGTAACTGTGGTATAGTTGGTAACGCATCGGCCTAGAATGCCGGAGACGCTGGTTCGAATCCAGCCGATACCCTTCATTTTTCCGATTTTTGTGTGAACCAAATGATTGGAATTATTTCCCTCTTGCGGAGTAAGCAAGCACCTTTCATTCCATTATGTACCTCTTGTTACAGTCAGTTTGGAAATCTGGAAATATTGTGTGATAACTTCTGCAGATGAATTTGGACGGCGGACAACTTCTCGATGCGATGGTCGGTTAGGATAACGTAGGCGACGACAGAGATAGATATAAATGCCGACCCTCGTGCCGACCTGTCTTTACTGTGTGGCGTGGCGCGGCGTAAGTAAGCGTCTACGCACACGGGTCGATGTAGTCGACGCGATTTCCAACGCACGTCCACTCAGCTTCTTATGCAGAGTGTTGATGAATAACCAACTGCATATTTTGCTAATTAAGGACGTTCGTTCGCTACGCCTAGAGTCAAATGAGTGCTATTTATTTATGAAATTTATTCGGGATTTCAGGAAAGTGGCAAAGCATATTAGTAATCTTGCAATTTATTATTTTGAGTCCACTGTAATTACTAAGGTTCGTATTCATAGTCGTTTCTCAAGTATCCCTAGAGAATTAACCACCTGTATATACTATCACCTCCTCAAATTAATGTATGCATTTACCAGTTACCGTGTATAGTTGTATGACCAACTCATTTTACTGACATGATTTGCAGAAGCGATGATTTTTTGAGTTTTTGACATAAAATTCACAACACAAAAGTGCAACGGCACTGACATTGTGGAATGATGGCGTGTAAATGAAAAAAAAGGGATGCTTAAGTCGCTATGCGGGATTAAAGAATAATATTTTATTTTTACATTGTGTAGGGCTGTTTAAAGGAGCATGCGATGTCTAAAACAAGAGTGGGAAACACCAATAAAATATTGTTGATTCTTTGACAATAATAGCGTGAGACTTTAATGTCGCGAAGTGTGGAGGTTACAGAAGTTGTAAGGATATATCACGTTGTTGGTAACCAAAAGCGATATTAGACTGGAGGCCTCTCTATAAAGGAAAAGAGGTAAACCTTCAAAGGCACGTTTTAGTTGAAGTCTTGGCAATATTCAATCTTTGGAAATGGTTTTCAAAAGTTACATGGCAGCAGCCCTCAAAACGTTGACATCGTCAGTCATCAAATGGCCGCGTCAGCATGAACTGGTGCCATTAAGCTTAAACGCCAGCTTACCAACAGAAAGGAAGAGCCACAAATAGCGACATCTAAGCAATACAAGTATGAATAGTCATGAAAGGAACAGGTTCATACACGAAAAAATCTGTAGGTAATGATACTTTAAAATAGTCATATTGAAACGTATATCTTGTCCACAGATTTCAAACAAATCAGCAAAATAGCATTCCCTTATTAATCAAAACAATCTTTTACAAGCCTGCTTTAGATCTTAAGTAAAAGAGCCTGAAGACAAGATTTTACCGAACATTTAGTTATTTTTAGTATGAGAAATAGCAGTGTCATACTATTTTAATTTTAATTTAAATTTGCAACTCTGTCACTGGTTGTTATTGGGTCTTGATATTATCACAGATTATATAGGGTTGACACGACATCAATATATTTTTAGGAATTTCAAAAGAAGTCAATGGATTTCCATGCATATTCAAAGATTTCGGTTACATTTAGACGTTTCGAATAATTTTCTGGAAACTTAATAGATGTCCGAAAATTTAAAGAGACTTACAGTGACTTCCTAGAAAAACGAGATGTCAACTTTTCCATAGAATTTACTTTCATTAGCACAAATTTTGGTTTTGACCGGTCTCGATCCCATTGCAGTTCTGCGCAGCAGCAAAGTATAATATTACTTAACCCGTAACCGGTGACATGGAGTCTGGGAGACTCCTTCTAAGTTAAACATAGCTATAATTTCGAAACCAGATGACCTTGACAAACGCAACTTCAGGTATCTTCCTACAACCACCATCCGCGCCAGCATCGCTTGTGACGTCAGTTAACAGGAAGCCATTGTTGTGTAAACCTCGTGTAAACCACGTGTCGGAGTCTAACAGACTCCACGTCACCATTACTGCGACTGTTGTATATACATATGTATATCGTATGGTCAGGGTTTTTCTTGTGTGCTTTAGAACACTGTAATGGCTACTCGTCCAAGTACGTCACGGCCTATATCTCCAACACATCCTAACCTTCAAGAGACCTTTTTGGAGTGGGTATAACAGCTAGGACTGTGATAATAGCGACATTGGGGATATTGATCCTGACTTTGCAATAGAGATGGATCATAATGAAGATTATCTAAGTATTTTTGCGTCAAGTTCAGCAGAATAGCTTAGAAATTGAAAGAAACATACTCAGGTCCTAATAATAATGTATGGAATTGATAATATATGCAGTGATATGGGAGGGGTCTCCAAGACTCCACGTCACCATGAGTGTAACAATAATGGGACGTCACCGGTTACGGGTTAACATTGATTAGACATATTCAAAGCAAATATTCAAAGATTCCATAGCTTTTATAGGTAAGGCATGCAGATGCTATCTTAAGCAGTTGAGAGCCGATAAGATTTACTTTTAGCTATAAATAACAGTCAAAGATTTAAATCTTACATAAACAAACACCTCACACATGCTCCTATGAAGTACCTAAGATAAGCAAGCAAAATTGTTCTACGCTTCAAGCTTACTGCTTAAATGTATAGTATACAGACAGGGTATTCATTTGGAAACCTCCCATCATGGATTTATGGAAAACAACTGATTAAAAGAAAAAATGCCGAGTTCCGTTGAAAGATTTATCAAGAGGGACATCCCCTTAACCAAAAACTACTTTCCCGCCTTGTACGCCCGGCCCCCCAGGTCATCCTCTTAAACATTTAACTGACACGGGGTATCGAGTTATAGCTTGTTTCAAAGGTATATCGAAGTCCTTTGTTTGGTGTTCCATTTTCTTGAATTAATTGATTCGTTTTCCAGAAAATTGGAAAAAACTGTATGCTCCTTAGTTTGTTGAAGTAGGAAACAAAAACACACGAAAATATAACTATTTATTGCAATAAGTGTTCAAAATCTTGTCTGTGATTGGCCAAACAATCACATAGACGATTTTCAAATTCCTGAATGACAATTGCAATAACAGTGGAGATGATTCCAATTTATGGTACCCAAAATCAATGTGCTTAGCAAACTGCTGTTCTGTTTAATGCCACACATCCGGGGAAGATAATTTCGCAAGGATATTATGGCTTGGACTTTGTTACGACATCTACTCGAACTAGATCTGTTGCAAATAAAAAACGGAGAATTCTGGATGAAGACGCTCAAGTTGAAGTTTTGGGTCATTTTGGCATAAATCCTGATAGGTATGTACTTGATTATGTAAGATTGTAGATTCGACTAGTATTTCGTTTGGCTCTATACACAGTTACTAAACTCCATAAATTTTATCCATTCGTAACGAAAATAGTGCAAAAGTTAACCGAAGACGATTTCGATCGGCTAGTTGAGTTTTGTAAACAAACTACTACAGCGATTAATTTTAATACCATTCATGTAAAGCATATCTGTCTCACTGATGAATGCACATTTGATCTAACTGGATTTGGTACTAAGTATGGTATTGGAGTAGTGAGAATGATCATGCTTTTGTAGAAAAGCATACCCAGTACCCCCAAAAGATTAATTTATGGGCAGGCATTTTAAGAAAAAAGGTGATGAAGTCATTGTTCGTTAATGCAAATTTAAATGGAGATGGTTAATTGGCTTGTCACTGAAACAACTGAAACCTAAATCAAAGAGAATGGTATCCCTATACTTGACGAGGCTGAAATCTATTTCCAACAAAGCGGCGCTCTTTTTGTTTATGTTCTCCTTGTTCGGCAATTTATTTAATCGTGTCTGAACTACAAATTGTAACTAGAAATTATAAGATATCTAAAGATAAAAATAAATAGTATGACAATATGTTGTGAACATAACTATAACTGTTCATATATCACTCCAGTGTCTGGCGCATTTCACAGAGTTTTGATTGCACGTCCAAAGGTCTCGGATGATACATGGGGCTTGTAGAGATTGACAAGCTAGAAGGTGCTCCATTGTCTGGGATTCTCCACATTCACACGTTTCCTCTTCCACGTATCCCTATTTCAAGAGGTTGTTCTTGGACCTCCCCATTTGGCACCGGAGTCGGTTGAGGGTTTTCCAGGTGCCCCAGTCTCAGTCTGAGCCTGCAGGAAGTTTTTCTTTTGTATTCCAGGTTGGGATGTTGTTGACTGCTAGGCGCTGTTCCCATTTTTCCTCGTTGTTAGCAGTTTTAGAGGCTGTGAGGGGCTGTGTAGTTTGCATAAAACCTCGCATTGACTTCAGTCTGGCCGCTGCTGGTATATATTGGTACTAAGGATGTCTGGTGTCTTCACACTATCTGCTTCGTTCGGTCATGGCTAGGGTTTCCCTACGTATCTGCGGTGGTGCTATTCCGGCTAGCATGTAGAGCTGATCAAGGTTAGTGGGTTTTAGGCATCCGGTTATTAATCTACACGTGTCGTTCAGTCTATGAGCATGTGATGATCTCTCCTATTCGGGGGATGCATACTCGGCTGCAGAGTAGCACAGTGCAAGGGCCGAGGAGCGTAGGACGTTAGGGTTTGCCCCCCATCGAGCACTAGTCAGTTTCCCGAGAATGCCGTTTCTGGTGTTGACTTTGGCCTTGGTTTTATCCATATGTTTTCTGAACGTCAGGGAGCGGTCTAATGTAACACCTAGATAGACTGGGTTTGGGCAATGTTGCAGTCTGTTCGGCAATGTTAATAGGTGACTCCAGGTATTGGAGCAATGAAAATCCTCATGCGTTTGTACCACTACCCCTAAAAAATTAATGTACGGATAGGAACTTCAAGAAACAAAGTCATTGGGTCATTGTAGTTTGGGTATGTTGAGAAATACCAACAATCCTCTTGTCATTGAACCACCACATTTAATGTTTCACACTTATTTAGTTACACCCTCTATATTTCTGTAGCCCTGTCCGCTAGCGAAGCAGCATGTGGAAGGCCTCCTCTCGTATATATTACCAAAAATTGGTGTCCTGATGAAAAGCTACGTACGTTAAGCAGTGTGCGAATATGTGAAAAATTCTCATAGATAGATTTTTCAGGTTTTATAGATATCAGGTTGTAATCATGTGGGAACCATCTCTGAAAGTAAGCCAACGGAAAGAGTCGTGACAAATCCCTTATTGTGCAGCTTTTTAGGTTTTTATTTTGAAATAGTACTTAACGCTAGGTATTGGTCTGTTGGAGAGAAAACAGTTTATCTACAGGGGCTTTAGTTTCAACATCTGGAAAGATCATGACGGCTATCTACTTGAAACTCAAATTCAACCGGATATGTACAATTTCAGATGTACTTTCTTGTAATACTGATAAGTGATGAGAGGTGCTTTTTATAGATATAAATATCATTCTGCATTATTCTGCGACTCAGTTTATCATCAATTTCTGTTCAGCTATCAAGGTGAGTAAAATATTACTTTGCTCATTTATAGAATACATCCTGTCCGATTGATAAAACATCCAAATTCTGAGAGCATATGTGGCATAAACTAACAATCTTGTTAAACATCCAAAACATTCGTTGTTGCTGTTTCGGTTTACTTAAACCACCATCACGTGTTTATAAACGACAAAAATGTCAAGGTAGAAATATAAATATGAATATAAATAATAAAGATAATTATTATAGTCTTCTTTATTATGCTAAAATTGCATGGTAGCAAGAACCTCATTGACGAAGTTTAGCTAGCGCTACACTTAACCGATGAGATTAGCAACAAGTCTTAAAAAATGCCAATAATTTTGAGTTGTGTAGTTCAGTTACAATAAACAAATCAAATTAAAATCTTACAGTGTGTCAAAAGGGATAAGATGTTTAAAACAAGTAGGAGTATATACAATTTTAAATGTAAATTAAGTAAACATATTTTGATAACCTGAATGAATGAATCAACACACATGAAATGAATTTGCTGTGTTGGGGATAATAATAATAACAAACCTACAACTTATAAGCGATATCAATTACGTTTCTGTAATTTTTTCATGAATCACCTTTACGGGTTGAGAGAGCTGAATGACCTACACGGCGTTTTTAGGATGTTGTAAAATACACAATGTCCCTAAGGTGGTGGTACTAGTTTGCAGAAAAATAGAGGTGAAAGTTTTTGTATCTATCACTACATAAATATGTTAGATTTTACCAAAATGCATAAACCTTACTTTATTACAATATTATCTATATAATATCACCTACTTGATTGATATCGGGTAGGAAACTTGTGCGATTCTTAACCCGAATCATGTCTTTTAAGTCAGTTACTTTTTCGTGATAATACTTTCTCCATCTCTGCTTTCCACTTTTTTCCTTTCTTCCACCTGCCACTTCATATTTTAGGTGTTCCCTGGTTTCAGGGTTGCCAGAACTGACTGTCATAGGAATTTACACTATGATGCAAGGGCTACAGCCTAACAGATCGCTCTGAAAAGCCAACAGTGATTTGAACTGACAACATTACGCATCTGAGAAACGCACCTGACTTATTTCCGGTGTTCTATCTGCCTATGGCTAATTATTTGTCGGCAGAATCTCAGCAATTATTGCTAATTGCTGATTTGATTTCCATTAAATTTTAGAAACCATCGTAGATAGTGGTTAGTATAATATTACATGGGTATTCCTATAATGTAGGTATCGCAAAAAACAACGCACATTATGTACCTGATTATTACATAAATAATGTTTACCTTTATCATAGGTCTTTAATGATGAGACTAGCCTTTATAGCATTAACGGCAGTCGTTTCCTGCACCTTTGCCTAACCAACGCTGGATTTCCTCTCAGATGAATACATTGAACATCTGAACAGCAAGGACTTGCCTTGGAAAGCAGGAAGGAACTTTGAAAGAGATACATCGCTGTATGATATCCAGCGGCTGCTTAGCGTGGGGACAATCAACCCACCTTCTGAATTCGAAACTATATTTCATGAAGACGATGGAGAAGAGCTTCCAGAAGAATTTGATGCTCGCAAACAATGGAGCAAGTGTGAAAGCATTAAGGAGATTAGGGATCAATCAGGATGTGGATCATGCTGGGTAATTTACCGCATATTAGCGCTTATTTGTGATGTGATTTTTTTTCGCGGCAACGAATTATAAAAGAACAAATATTTACTAATTAGGTTTTCCCCAATCTTTTGCAGCTAAATATTTAAAACATTTTGTTCTCAATTTCCTTTTTCATAGTCACGCCATAAACCATTACCAGGGAGTACTTTCCCCATGTTAAATAAAAAATAATAAAAATAGGTAATATATTTGTAGATATTTTGGAAAGACGTAAAATGGAATAATACTGATGGAAGTGAATTTTTGTAGCACCCCTTATATATTGCTAATGCTTCTGAATACTGATCAGACAATTCCAAACATGATTAGAAATAACCTTTTTCTTCACCTTCTTTCATTTACACATTGAGGTTTAGAGCTAACTTTATATTAGAGCATCCGAATTATTGTACTCTACATTGCCATGTATTGCATGTACTAATTGTTACTATATCCAGTATAATTCGTACTTGCAGGCAGTCTCATCCGCATCTGTCATGAGTGACAGGATATGCATACACTCCGACCAAAAGAATCAACTGAGAATATCTGCCGCAGATATGATAGAATGCTGTGAGTCGTGCACATTAAGCGTAGATGGCTGTCATGGAGGCATACCATACTTCACCTTTACAGAGTGGAAGGATAGTGGTTTTGTCTCTGGTGGAGAGTATAACTCAACTAATGTGAGTATCAGCCCTATAACCATGGTTCACATCAAAACAGTTATTGTATTTCAGATACGATCTAAGATTTCCTTCCTATCTTTTCTTTTTCTCTTTATCTACTCAATGGCCTCTTGTTAAAAATTAGTATCGGTAACTCAAGCACATGTATGCAACCGAAATGATCAATAACTGTAATGGAATAGTGTTGAAAACCCACAGCGTCACGCCTTCTCTAGAATCAACTATAACTCAATAGTCTTTTCATCTGCTACGAAACGGCAAATAATGTATATTCACTTAATACCCCTCAACTACAATCGGCAACAGCAGATTTTATTTCCCACCTAAACGGCGGTCCAGCATCGAGATTGGATAATCGCAGCGGACGATATTTAATGTCTCTGTTACACCTATGTATTTTCTATCCCTTTCTAGCTCGACATGATGATGACCATTGCTACCTGAGGGAACCGCCTGGTCCTCTTCCGTCCACAATTGTGGTACCAGTCCTCGAATGTAACAGATATCTTATTTTATATTGTCAATCTATAGATTTTTTAACCTAAATATTTTGTGTGATGAACTAATTGACGAGGATATTATTAAATATTATAATATTTTTAAAGAATTTTTGTGCCAGTACCAATATGTTCCATTTCGTATTTTCTAACCTAAGCAACAATCTCAACAAACTTTCCCTGATGATGGAGGCATAGCTCTCCGAAAGCTTGGAATTCAGTTTAAAGGGTACACTTCGCTTTAATATATTTTTTGCCGCTTCCCAGCTATAGCTAATTTTATAATCTTCCCATCTGTCACAAAAAAAATTAATCAAAAGCCCAATTCAATATAATGTCCATAATAGTGATCCATGGGTAGAAGCCTTAAAAACGATACTCCGTATGATTACAGACGTATCAAGGACAAACTAAAGGTCCTCTTTAGATGGCGTTCGGTCAACCCCAGATAGCCAGTTGAAACTTTCACTGACTTTCACATTCAGTGACTTTCCACATATAAGTATTTACTTAAAGAGTATAACATTTTTGTCGAAACTTGTTGGCAGACTAACACTTCGTGGGAGTCTTGACAGGTATACTGACTGACTGATCAAACGAACCTGTAAGTGACGTTCGATCATAATTAAACGAAACGTCTCGTCAGACGATGTTCACTTACGTAGTACCCCATAAGCCTCCACAAGAGGGTCTAGCACATATGACTTCCTAATTGGCAGCTGCACAGGAGACTCTTTACCTAAGTTACCTTCACAGAAGGGTTTTTGTTGCCTCCACAGGAGGACTTTTTGCCTCCACAGAAGGGCTTTATGCCTCCACATGAAGGCATTTTCTCTTGTTGTTATTTATTTAGCATATGATTGTGTGGTACACATGAAAAAGTACCTTGCCTTAACAGAAGGGCTCTTTGCCTCCACTGGAGGGCTTTGGCCTCCACAGAAGGGCTTTATGCCTCCACAGGAGGGCTTTTACTCCTGTTATTTATTTAGCATATGGTTATATGGTAGACATGAAAAAGCGCCTTGCCTTCTTTTTGCCTCCACTGGAGGGCGTTTGCCTCCACAGGAGGGCTGGTTAACTCCACAGGAGGGCTTTTTCTTCTTCCTCTATCCTGCCTCCACAGAAGGGCTTTATGCCTCCACATGAAGGCTTTTTCTCTTGTTGTTATTTATTTAGCGTATGATTGTGTGGTACACATGAAAAAAGTACCTTGCCTTAACAGAAGGGCTCTTTGCCTCCACTGGAGGGCTTTGGCCTCCACAGAAGGGCTTTATGCCTCCACAGGAGCGCTTTAACTCCTGTTATTTATTTAGCATATGGTTATATGGTAGACATGAAAAAGCACCTTGCCTTCTTTTTGCCTCCACTGGAGGGCGTTTGCCTCTACAGGAGGGCTTCTAGCCTCCACAGGAGGGCTTTTGCCTCTACAGGTGGGCTTTAGGAAATCTCTCTACAGGAGAAATTCCGCAGTGGTCCCAACACTGACTGACAGAAAAAAATGACTGTTCCACAGGAATATCGTCGTTCACTCCTTCTTCGTTGCTAACATAATACTCCTACTCGTGCATAAGGGGTCGATCACTTAATTGGCAATTTTGCCGCTTTGTTTCCTTCTGCAATTTCTCCACATTTGGCGTAAATATTGCGTTTCGTCCTAACTTGAGCTATTCATACCTGAGGAATCGGATATTCGTTGTCGTTTATCTATCGTAAGTCGATATCGGCTACAAAATAACTTGAAGTCTAAAATAAAATCACTCCAACGCAAAAACGCGTGTGGTAAGACATGCACAAAGATGAGTAATGACAGTCGCGGCGCTGAGATCATAGAGCATAGGTGGCTGGAGAGGGCCGCTTCAGGTTCAGCTTTAAAAATTTGTGGCGACATCATGCGGAAGTTGGGTACTACATAGATCTGGCCACATCTCCACGTCACGACGTCGTCAGCGTGGAACGTCACGTCGAACGTCGTCGTCAACGTGGAACGCCACGTCGAACGTCGCCGCCGACGTGTGGCTAGTAGGCCCGATTTTATCAACAGATGCATTTTAACAAAAGGTTTGGTTTAAACAATCAGAGCAGCCCATTCAAGAACATGCATCTGAAAGGGCTGCTCTGATTGGTCAAAGCCTTTGTTAAAATGCGCCTGTTGATAAAATCGGGCCTACTAGCCACACGTCGGTGACGACGTTCTACGTGGCGTTCCACGTTGACGACGACGTTCAACGTGACGTTTCACGTTGACGATGTCGTGACGTGGAGATGTGACCAGCCCCATACGTGATCATTGAGGACGAGACGTGCAGTATAATTATCTGTAATGAATTTAGGGCTGCATGTCATACCCACTTCCAAGATGCAACCCATCATGCAAGACACTTTACGACGCTCCAACTTGCAAGAAGGAATGCGACAAAGGCTCCCGACTGAAATATGAAGAAGACAAACATTACGCAAAGCAAGCGTACAGGATCATATCTAAAGTGGAACGCCAGATCCAGTTGGAAATTATCAAAAATGGCCCGGTTGTTGCGAGTTTCACAGTGTATGCCGATTTCATCCATTACCAGAGCGGTGAGTTCATCATAACACCATTCGTAAAATAACTATTCAATAAGCTTAAAATGCAGTCAAATGTCGCTATTATGCAGAGCCGTTGTATTAAAAATGGTTCTCGTCTACATCCTAGAATAAAAAAACCGACGAGAAGCGATAGCATGATTTCAATTCTGTATGTGCAGGCGCCAAATATGCGATTTTACGGTCAGTGGCTTAAAGCCTGATTTCAGTTGAGAATATTTGTTAGCCTGACCTCTCGACCCGCGACACCAGTGATCGCTTAATAGTGATAAGCATCTGTATCCTATCAAAGACGATGTTGTTTGACAACAACCAGTACCGCTTGACTGAGTGTGTGATGGTCGCACGCCTTAGCTTTCGATCTGGTGCATGCGGCACGTAAAGGGCCTCCCAGCCATCACACGCTTTCATTTGCCGCAACGGTCTCTATGCTTTTTCAACAGGAGAGTCGTCTCTCACTCTCCCCTGCCCAGTTAGCCTCAGAGCCGCAGCCTAAATTTCACAAGTGATGCTCCAAATGTCAGAGACCTCCGACAGACGTTCACTCACTGCCTTATCCTCTCTCTCTTTAAATCTGCCAGATTGATTGGCCCCTTATTGCTGTGCAAGGCCCTTCAGTCACTGGAATTCTCAGGTGAGTCAAGGTCATCGATTTCCCTCTCAGCGGGCCTTATAGGCGGCCTTTCTGAACAGGAGCACCAAGGTAAAGTATAGACCTTGGGTGGTAAGTGTGCTATGCTCCGGAAGCATTTCACACCTCCTCTCACGCATGCAGGACATGTATCCCGTACGGCGCGGGCTACTGCTCTCATAGCAGCTCAGCAGGTCATCCATCAGTTCCATCGTCCACCTAAAGATGTGCCCGATATCCGTTGTACGCTATACTACAATTTACACTAGTGCTGCAATGCCATACGCTTCAGGGGTCACAGAAGTCTGTGGTGGATAACGAGAGGTGCCGCATTTAACTGGAGCTACTCATCCTCTACAAGCTTATAAAAGCAAATAAGTCTAACATTCTAACATAGTCCTTCTCGACAACCTATAGCAAATCTCTAAGGAGAAGGAAAAGCGGACGAAATATCAGGAGCTCCTCAGACAACTAAGTAGGATCTTGCCGAACTACACTGTGGGTCTGCAAGTAACAGGTCTAGGTGGTATGAGAGATATGCTGCTCTCTGCACTGCGCAAAATATCGGTGTGCCGTCAGAATGCAGAAGGCTGTCTTCCAAGGGTCCCTTCGTCTACTTAGGACGCACGATTTGCGGACCCAGCGATTGCTCACCTCACCTTGTGAGGAGTAGTCTTTGGGTAATAGAATACCAGCCAGATGTGTCAGATGTATCCGAAAGCTTGAAATAAAATACTAAATATGTAAACGTATCTTGTTCCGTCTTGATTAACTAGTCGGAGGTAGTAATCTAAGTACGTTTCAGGTGTCTACAAGTTTGATGGTGAAAGCAAACTGCTGGGTGGCCATGCAGTAAGGATAATTGGTTGGGGAATAGAAAACGGTACGTATCCTTACTGGCTAGTCAGCAACTCGTGGAATGAGCGCTGGGGAGATCAGGGACTGTTCAAAATATGGCGAGGCAAAAACGAATGTGGAATTGAGGAAGAGATCACGGCTGGACTACCACGGTAGAATATTGTTAGTAATAAGAGGTGAATAAAGAGTTATATTATTTCGTCTCTCTTTATTTATCAGTCGTATCTACTAGATCACAAAATATAATATATATTTCATAATAATGAAATATCAAGCTATGTGAAAATCAACAGTTCAGTATCAGGATTTATTTTTTTTATTTATTTATTTCACTATTTAGGGATACAACAGACACAGGATCTATAAAAGTATCCACAGATTACAATAATTATAGGTGTAACACCACAAAACTTACAAACCAGATTACAATTATTTATCGGTAACTATGATACTAATGTAAAGTATACATAAATAAATCAGCTACTTCAGAAAAAAGAGTAAATGATGACTGTTAATATTAAACAGAAGCCATTTGTGAGCCAGAAATATACACGTAAGTGCGTCATATGCAGGTTATGATCACCAGACATATACAAATATACAGAGTTCACAAACACAGACGAAAAATATAGGTAAAAAAAATTATATGTATACGGAAGTGTGGACAAGATAGAACAACAGGTTTCATTGGCATAACGAATGTTTTTTTATCTCAAATTTTAGTGTTTTTATTGATGTGCCGAAGAATTCTACGTATCCAATGAAATAATTAGCATTTCTTAACATACGACAAAGAGGTGAATTTTGAGAATAATTTGTTCGACGAAATAGCACATGAAACGTTTCTGAGCTCCTTAAATTTCGCTGAGGAACATTAAGGGCTACTTGTGACAACAGATTTGGACTTTGAATGGTTCCATTAATAATCTTGTGTAGAATCGACAGATCATTCAGTATGCGCCTGTCTTTTAACGCAAAAAGTTTCAACTCATCGCCAGAGGTATTTCTGCGATTTAAATACCTGAGACATTTTTTCTGAATATTTTCGATTCTATTGCTATACGTGTCGTATATAGGTGACCAAATTACACTACCAAAATTTAATTTATTCAAAACAAAAGGCATTATACGCACTAAGGATTGGCTGAGATGATTGGAAGTGTTTACAAGTCCTAAATATGTAGCCAAGCATTCTCAAACTGGAGTTAATCACGTGATCTATGTGTTTATCAAACATCAAGTTTTTGTCGAAAATAATGCCTAAATCCCGAAATTCACTAACGGGTGGCAGCTTTTCACTGTTTATATGTAATTGATAGGCAAACGGTTGACTTTTTCTTGTGAATGTCATTGAACAACACTTATTTAAATTTAAAAATAAACCATTATTATTACAAAACTCAGTAAACATGTTTAAATCGTCCTGAAGGGCGGTACAATCGCTTGCACAGATAATCAATCTCTTTATCTCTCTAAATATTTTCAAATCATCTGAGTACAATAATATTTCCGAATTTTTAAAGACTGATCTCACAGAATTTATGTAAATAATAAAGAACAATGGTCCCAAGTGGGATCCTTGAGGGACCCCAGACGTTACAGGATAAACTGTTGATTTAAAATTTAAAAGTAACTAAAATATTAGCCATTATCATTATCATACCAGCTTAGGACACTCCACCTACTTTTTATTATTTATAATACATAAATATTATTAGTCATTATATGTTAATTAGTTAGGATATGAATCAATGAAATTTTATTTTTTATAAACTATGGTACTCGGTTAAGTAGAGGAGCAACAGCTGGACTTCGCTGAGGATATTAAAAAAAAGCCGTGTTGTTATTATTATATGGCACAAATATCCTGCATACTTTCGAAAATCGGTCAGTCTATATAATGATGAAGAGATATCTCGAGAAATCCTGGCACTGTATATACAGGGTGTTCTGTTTCCAACAAAATTCATGAAAGAAGGAATTTTTACTTATTTACTTTTATGAAGTGCTTCTCATTGATGACTGTCAGTATTCTGGCCGAAAAATACAATAGGTAATATGCTAGGATATGCAAAAATATCCACAAAATACGTTTTTTAAGGTATGCAAAAATAATGCAAGAAATATGTTAAATCACTTGTGCACGTTTCTTCACTTCTCTTGGTTTCCATTTTGAAATACCAGACAACGCTGGGAATGTTTTTGAGAAAACTAAATACGAAGAAAGCTATTGATCCTGACAAAATTCCAGCCATTGTCCTTAAACGCTATGCCGCTGAGCTTGACCCTATTCTTTGCAAGCTCTTCAAACTATCGTATCAGCGAGGCTCGTTTCCCATTGTATGGAAGATTGGCTATGTGCAACGCATCCCTAGGAGAGGCAAAAAATCCAATCCCATCAACCCTAGGCTTGTGGCTCTTCTCAGCATCATGTCTAAGGTTATGGAGACTGTCACTAACACACAGCTCCCGAAATATCTGGACAACAGGACCGCCTGGCCTACATCACTCACTTGCGGAACAGAGCAGTTCAAAATCCCGTGTTGTTACACTTGTTGCACAAGTCGAAAGCCTTCGACAGAGTGTGACATGAGGGACTTATGGTCAAGCTTGCTGCTTACGGACTGCATCCTGGCACCTGGCCTGCGCCAGTGGCTGAATAGCTTTTTGAACGACCGATCTCTGTTTATTGTAGTCGAAGGCATCAGACCTGTCCTGTTTCCTATGCTGTTTCTGCTATACATCAACGAGCTACTGGAAATAACATCCGATCCAATCTACAGCTCCGCAGTACATTAATATCGTGTATGGAATCAGGCAAGCCACTATCATCTCAGGAGGCGGTGCGTCGGCGACAGCAGCATGCCTCATGCATCAACGTGGATGTCGAAACAATTGTCTAATGGGGATTAATGAATAAAGTACAGTGCAACGTACATAAAACTCAAGCGACGACACTTACAAAGAAGTCTCATGTTGGCTTACCAACTGTGGAAATTGAAGGTCACCCAATAGTCGAGTCACCTACTGTCAAGCTTTTAGGGATCAGCATCTACAACAGCATGTCCTGGCACGAATTCGTCGTCAGTATTGCTAAAATAGCATCCCAGCATCCCAAAAGCTTCCGTTGAAGGAAGCTGTATACACCAGAGCAACTACTGCTGCTCTAAAAGGCACAGATTCGACCATCGCTGGAGCACTGCTCCCATGTGCGGGGATGCGCTCCGAAGCCCTCCTTAAAGCTTCCAGACACTATCCATATGAGAGCAATTATTAGTTTAATCGATATACGCCTAACCTCACAACGGACCTCCACAGCCTGGAACATCGAAGAGGGGATGGTGACCTGTCCCTGTTTTACAGATTTTATCACGGAAGAAGTTCGATTGAGCTCTCACCAAAAGCCACCCAAACGAGGACCACTAGAGAGGCTCTGCGAGCTCATCCTTACCAGCTCGAGATCCCTACTTGCTGAACCAGTTTCCACCAGCATTTCTTCTTTTGGAGAACTTCGATGCTATGGAATGAGGTGCCGGGAAATTTGTTTTCCAGTGGCTACAACCTGCAGCGTATCAAATCGAACGTGCAGCGATACTTATCCTCCCGCAGCGCTTCTACACGTCACAGGCTTTTAGCCTTTTCGGGCGGCTGACCATAAAAAGATGGTTAAGCGGGTCAGCCTTACGAGTTCCGACCCGACAATGTCCGTGCTTTAGCCCAGGCATTGTAGACTTTTTTCACCAACAAATGTAGTGATATTCTTTCTGCATAATTATGTTACACACATTTTTTTCTACAATCGAAATAAATATGTCTGAATCAAATTTCATTAGACGCTGCGTAACATTAAGGCTGAACTGAATGTTGACCGTATTGTCCCCTGCATGTTTGCTGCAGTAGTTGGGGGTATTTTGTAAACCAGATCTCCCCAAAGAAAAGCATACGATTTTGTCAGGTATGGAGACCTAGAAAGCTAGGCAACAGGTTACTGTTTTCCAATCCAGCGGCCTGGAAACTTTTCATCCAGAATGTTTCAGGCTCTAATGCTAACATGTACAGGCGCCCCTTCTAACTGGAATCCCATTCTTCTTAAAAACTCCAGTTGCAAATTTTTCAACAGATTGTCCAGTTTGTAATTTATAAAATTATGGAAAACATTCCCATCAAAAAAGTGTGGTTTTCAATAATACCACCCCAAACGTTTACATTCCATCTATGCTGTTGTCAACAAGCCTCGCATAATTTGGATTGACGTCGGAGTAAAAATGTAAGTTATGCCGGTTTACAGGACGGTTTACAGGAAATGTACCATGTGTAAACAAAACAGTATTAAAGAGGCGTCTTCCTGGATTCAAGCACTACCCCATTTATGAAAATTCATTCTATTTTCAAAATCTTATCTTTGTCTTGTCCAAGTGTTCGATTTAGCTGCACGTGATAAAGATGATATTTTGTTCTTCATTAAAGATAGTTTTCACAGTTGTTCGATCGATGCGCAAATTGCGACTAATTTCTGCAGTATACTCATTCATTTATTTGTACGAAACAAATAATGCCACCCCATACCGGTATGCGGATCTTCAACTAAAGTTGCAAAAACGCCAAACTCATTATCTTCATTAACTACACGTTTCCTTCTTTCATGTCTTTAGTACTTGGCTGTGCGGGTCCTGTTAAATCTGTCCATGACTCTTTCAAAGGATCTTGGATCTGCCTTCTCTCAGGAAATCTCTGTTTGTACAATCTCGATGCGAGCAAACTATCTCTCAAACATTCTCCAAGGATATATATCACGTCAGCCATTTGTCGGCTGTTCCGTTATTACTAAGACTAATAAGAACCCTTATAGCCACACGCACTACGTCTCAAGAAATGGGGTAGGGTAGCAATTGTTTTGTGTGTGAGCCACGCCACCTGCGATTTTTCCAATTCATACGCGCTGTTACCGAATAATTACAAAATCGTAAATATTTGAAAACCATCAAAGATAGACCACATATGTCTTGAGTAAAGCGAAAGAGCATTAAATTTCGCATCCAGATTAAAGCGAAAGAGAATTAAATTTCGCATCCACGAATATGAAGCTCTTACCACACCATCCCATTTGAAAAAAGCGAGTATTTCACGTTTTAAACTTTTCAAATTCAAAAATTGCTAGTTTGTTGATTTAATGTGCCTTTGAAACAATTATCCTACTATCTACAAGTACGTATCTTGTTCTTTTCATAACCGAAAACCGCATCCTTCTGTATTGCTTTGATCCCGAGATCATCACATTTTTTTGTGAAGTACCACAAACGTCAAATTTAGGCAGAACTTAGAAATCGAGGCTGGATTAAAAAACCGAATAACGTACAGAGTATTATCTTCGAAATTATTTTCTGCAAGTAGACCATTTGAAAAAAAAAGTTTTTATTCGGCACATTTTCTTCTAGTGTAAACAGTATGGCCGCTAGAGAGCATCGCGCACGTATTGGATGTCCTTGTATATGTACAGGGTGTCCCACGACGATTAAGACCAGCAATATATCGAAACTGGGCAACAGTAGAAAATTATAACTTTGTGAGTGTAAATTGGAACGGATGTTGTGTCTTCTCTTGTCATTGTATTGCCTAATGAGGGATCTGTTTTTGGTCACGTGATTTCAGATTCAAAATTATTAATGGGTGCCTTTCTCTGTTCCTCCCGATATGAAAATTCTAACAAACTGGTACACTTGGGGTCTAAAGTGATTAATCCAAGAGCTACAGGTACTTAAACCATTATGAAATACTAGCAAATTAATTTAACTGTAGGGGTACATGTTATAATCAATCGTAGTGGTACAATCCTTTAAGTACCTGTAGCACTTGAATGAATAGTTTGGTGGAATCGTTTTATCGGGAAGAACACGGAAAGGCACTAATATAAAGGGTGTCACATTAATAATTTTGAATCGGACGTCACGTGACCAAAAACAAATATCTAATTGGGTAACACAATGACAAGAAAAGACAGAACATTTGCTCTAATTTACGTCCCCAACATCATAATTCTCTACTACTGCCCAGTTCCGACATATTGCTTGTCTTAATCCTCGTGGGACACCCTGTATAAATATTTGTATTATAAATGACCTTTGAGCTACGAATAAAGCTGAAACTACGGGTAAATCATCACTTATATAAGTGCTAAAGGCGTTTAGGGGTGTCGGTTAGAACGGTCTGAGAATAAACGACGCATACGTCAGTAGACGAAGTAATGTTATCAGTTCTCAGTGAAGTTCCAAGACGTTCCATCAGGGCAAGTCGTTATCTTCTTTGTCACCCCTACGTGACCGTAAGACGCACATCCCCTCTATCTTAATTGCCTTATTTCAAGATAACAGGTGACAAATGCCCTACCCACTGTATAAATACTTTTTGCTGGAGCTGGAGCGTATAATGACACAGCTCAGTTTGAACAATTCAAACAGGGGCGAACTAGCACTTAACCTGCAGTTAGGATACCAACAGATGAGTGGAACTTTGTGGGTAACTTTTTAATTTCCAGTCCTTTCTCGATTATTTACAAGAGTATTTTGTTGTATAACTTCGGCGACGTGCATATTACTTCTTATATGATAACACAGTGGTCGACAAGATTTGTGTAACACAAACCAGATCTTTATTTTTGAAATAGGAATGCTTAAGAAGACCGTTTTACATTCGCGGGAAGTGAATTTTATGAAGGGACCGTTAAAATTGATGCATCTTTGTAACAGCAACATGACCTGAACCTTATTGTTGAAAATTTAGACATACAATTAAGATAAGAAATCAGTCATCTGTTAGGTTTCCAAGTGAGTGGTCCTCTGTGTGTAGATAAGAAAGTTATCCAAGGACGAAAATGTCGAGTCTGGTGCACCATAGAAGCAAAATCTCTCTTGACAAATTTTGCATATATTTATGGAAGATTTATGGTGAAAGGACCAGCCATTTTCTGAAAATATTAAAAAGGCCTACTTCCAATATTTTGGAGTTTCAATAGAATAGCTGTGTTATCTGTAGCGTATCATAGGTACAGTGGATGAATGGAAATAGGAAAAGCGTACCTTTTGCATTCCCAGTGGTATGACGAGAACCCACAAATAATTTGAGCGCTTGCTATTTTTGCCTGACAAAGAAAATCATTCGAAAAAGGGAAAGCAAAAGGGCGACTATCCAAATTTGCAGTCTGCAATACGACCTGTTCCTCATAATGCAGATTTACCAGTGCCGATTGCACCTTCAGATCTGCAGGATGTTATTTCGGAAGACATTGAAGACAAATAATCGTCAGACCGCTTCGAAGAACAGCGCACCTACCCTAGTTTTACTCCAGGTCCCAGTTCTGGTCAGACACATTTAATTGTTCAAAGTGAGTTAAATGATTTAGTACGGTACGTGTTTAGGAGTTATCAAAGCGACACAGTCAGAAATTTTTGGAACTCATTAGCCAAAGAAATGAAAATTACGAATTTCAGAAAG
This sequence comes from Callosobruchus maculatus, assembly GCA_951848785.1. Taxonomy (NCBI): domain Eukaryota; kingdom Metazoa; phylum Arthropoda; class Insecta; order Coleoptera; family Chrysomelidae; genus Callosobruchus; species Callosobruchus maculatus. The sequence continues at coordinate 12,312,620 of CATOUR010000054.1, read as the reverse complement.
AGAAATGCGACGTTTTCTGCATTATACAGTATGGAAAATTTGTTGTGTGCACGTACTGATATTACTTGATATTGAGCATTCCTCCTCTGAGTGGCGCGTTTATAGATTCGTCTAAATACAGTTTAAAAGCTGTGTTATTGCATAATGGAAATTGAAAATCCTATATACCAGTTGTTCATTCAGTGATGAAAGAAGCTTATGAAAATATGCATACAGCACCTATACCTGGCAGTTATGATTTTCTTGAAAATGTAATAAGCTTTGTTATTTTGAATAGATCACCCCGTATTCTTTTATTTTTGAGATCCTTGAGAAATACTCATTATTTTCATCTAATATTTTCAATACCCAAATGCCAAAATTATCGACCTTTAGCCAAATTTACATTACATCCACCCAAGTCACTGGCGCCACCAGAAAATTGTACAGGGGGACTTACTTAAATTGAGTGCTTAAATCAGGGGCAGAGGAGACAAATTTGGTTTTTGGTTATACAAGTTTCTTATCTTCGCTGCTCCAGGGGGGGCCGCGGCCCCCTCCTGCCCCCCCTCTGCTGGCGCCCATGACCCAAGCTAAGATACCTTCACTTGAAAAAACACAATGTTAGCGCGGTTACAGCAGGTGCCCAAAATATTGTCCGTTTACTTCAATACAACAGCCCCCAAGCGGTAATGGTATCGAGATCCTTTGAAAGTGAAGCTGCCACTGCCAGTCTTCTGCATTCCAGTTCGACCACAGAGATCGGTCTAATGATCATGATGCCTGCATGCAGCGTACTGTCATCCGCAAAACTGTGTATTAATATTTTTGAAAAGAATCTTCTAGCATCTATCACCACAAATCTTTTCAAATGCGCTAACGACTTGGATTTCTCGCTGAGATTTTTTTGTGAAAATCTGTTCCTGATCCAAAAAGCCAGAAATAAGTTTCCTCCTTTGACGGGAATCGAACCTGCGTGGCGATTCTGTAACTTTAAGCGAAGCGATAGCGACATTCTTCCAACGCTTTCGCTCGTTTCGGAATTCCATAAATGTCTTCGTTCTGAGTCGGATATAACGAACGCAGACGAACGTTATAAGCGATAGCGAAAGATCTTGGATCTCGTTTGTCAAGTTTTGATGTTATTATTGCTGTGTGTCAAAGTGGCAATTCGCTTATTTATTTGTGTACTTAATTAACAATCAATGCATCGAAGAGAAAAAACTAATCCTTCGTAATGGTCGGCATTGCTGGATTTTGCAGAGTCTCATCCAGATATATTTAAGTCAACTCGTGAGTGCTTGTGAGTCATTGAGCTCCACGCAGAAAGCATAACGAAGCGTTAAACGTTGGTTATGGAATGCCGTCAAAAATCATTTTCGTGAATGATTAGCTTCGCTTTCGTCTGCTTTCGTTACTACAGCGAAAGTTACAAAATCGCCACACTGAGACCATTCGGTCACGAGCCTTCGGCTCTATACACTGAGCCAGCCCACCCCCATTCAATACAATTGTATTCTGTTACAGCTTAAGTAATGTATTGTGTAAGACTTTCGCGGCCATGATCCGATGAAGTTCATTCACTGCTTGAGTACCTTTTAACTCAACTCTTCTAATTTTTTTCGATGCGCCCTATAGATTACTTTATTCTACGAGAATGATAGGCTTTTCATTACCCATTGGAAGGCCGATCTATGAACCCGCTGCCCTACAACACTTCCCTTCTGGCCGACGTCCAACCCCATAGTTCGGCCCTGAAACAGAGTTGGAGGCGGAAACGCGCAAGTAGCAAGATAAATGATAGCAGGGGTAAATCCTAGACGAAATATCTACTAGATTTATAGGGGTGTCATAAGTGCACGAGAAAGATGGACCTGGGAGTTGCACTGGTGTTTATTTCATCTGTGTATCTGCAAGCGGTGCTTGTTTCTCTGTTTGCTTCTTTTGCGAAGCGTTACAGTTTTCACTGCTGCAGAGACTCCACGTGTTCGCTCGGGATTCATTCTCGTATTTCTGGATATGTGCGTTGCCGCTCTAGTGAGCCATGATATTTCGTAAGGGTTTATGCACGCCCAGCAGGCTGTTTGCTAGAGTTAGGCTTGTGGAAGCAATATGAATTTTTAACGTATATCGGTATCTAGCTACTTAAATTCCTTCATGGTATGATTTTTCTCTTCATCCATTCGATTTTATCAAGAAAGACAAAATATTCGATTTTGATAGTTATTTTTATGATAAAAAAAGGAAAGAGCATTTGTGAAAATTTCAGCACCTACTATAGTTTCACTTGCATAATTATGATCGGTAGCAAACGTAGTCGTTTCAGTGGAGTAGGTAAGACCTGTTACTCCGGTTTTTCATTTTTAGGTATCTCTCCATGTTCTTCCTCAACTTCGTAAATGATATCACGCTAAAAGCTATTTCAAAGTAATATTTTCAGATAACAACAAACGAAGTGACTAACACGCTCCTTCGTGAAGAAGTTGTGGAAACATATAAACATTTTTCTTTCAATGCAATGACGTCTTCCACTGAGCTAGCTCGACATGTTAGTATTACTGCTAACAATAGAAGCTGGATCCTGGATTGTACAGCGATACCACGGCGATACCAATCCTTAGTGTCGTCCAAAACTATTTTGAAGTTTTTTCTTCCCATAGCATGAAGCTTTAGTCCGAGGTCCCCTTGCAACCCAGTCATCGGCAGCCCTCCCTCCCCCTAAAATTGTCTTATGCCTTATGTCTTTCCTTCACAGGTCAATGGACAGCCTATTATGAATACTACAGACTTTTCAGTTTTACGACCCCCTACCACCCAACAACCCCAATTTCATCCCCACCCAAAAAAGGTAAAAAATGATCAGAAACCCCTTAGACATCTAAAAAAGAAGTCTGAGCTATATTTTTAGTTTTTTATATTATTGCTACGCTGCCACTGACACGATTTCTAACAACCATACGCGTTTTCCATCCTCACCACGGTAGTAATGCTGTGTCAAAATTGCATTAGAATCAATTTAATACTTTCCACGTTACAAAATACTAAACAATCGAAAGCAATAAATACTCGTATGTATACAGAAAATTCTAAGTCCCTTAGTTTCGGTAATAGGCTAGGCAATGTTCGGATTGATGTAAAAAGGTGATTTATGTCGCTAGGTCTTCCTTCACAGGTTAGTGGACAGCCTATTATGAATACAAAAAAATTTTCAGTTTTTCACCCCCCACCCCCAACCACCCCAATTTGACCCCCACCCAAAAAAACGCAGAAAATGATCAGGAACCTCTAAAATGCTTAAAAATGAAGTTTGAGCTGTTCCTATACTTTTTGTTTTTTTAATATTTCTGCGCCGCCACTGGCAGGATTTATAAAAATCATACGCATTTTCCATCCTCGCCATGGTGGTAATACTGCGTCAAAATTCCATTAAAATCAATTTAACAGTTTCCTCGTTACACAATATAGAACGATCTATGATCGTATGTTTACACCAGAAAAAAAGTCCTTTGGTTTTTGTAATAGGCAAGGCAATGTTCGGATGGACCTAAAAAAGTTACTTATGTCACTAAGTCTTCCTTCACAGGTCAGTGGACATTTCATCATGGAAGCAATAAATTTTTCAATTTTACAACCCCCCACCCTTCAACCAACCCAATTTCACCCCCACCCAAAAAAACGCAGAAAATGATCAGGAACCTCTAAAATGCTTAAAAATGAAGTTTGAGCTGTTTCTATACTTTTTGTTTTTTTAATATTTCTGCGCCGCCACTGGCAGGATTTATAAGAATCATACGCATTTTCCATCCTCGCCATGGTGGTAATACTGCGTCAAAATTCCATTAAAATCAATTTAACAGTTTCCTCGTTACACAATATATAGAACGATCTATGAGCGTATGTTTACACCAGAAAAAAGTCCTTTGGTTTTTGTAATAGGCAAGGCAATGTTCGGATGGACCTAAAAAAGTTACTTATGTCACTAGGTCTTCCTTCACAGGTCAGTGGACATTTCATCATGGAAGCAATAAATTTTTCAATTTTACAACCCCCCACCCTTTAACCGCCCCAATTTCACCCCCACCCAAAGAAAAGTAGAAAATGATCAGGAACCACTAAAACGCTTAAAAACGAAGTTTGAGCAATATTTAATTTTTTTCGTTTTTGCTAATTACTCCGCCGCCCATGCACCGATTTTCAAAATTATAGGAACATTACCCACTACGACCCCACAGCATATCGCTGCCCAAAGTTCATCACAATCCATGCAGCGGTTCCTGAGATTACGAGGGTAGAAAGACGCCAACAGACAGACAGACAGACAGACAGACAGCCCGACAGACAGACAGCCCGACAGACAGACAGCCCGACAGACAGACAGCCCGACAGACAGACAGACAGACAGACAGACGTACCGACGGAAATGAGTGACGTGGATATTCGTTATGTAGACATCACAAAACGTACAAAAAGCGTATTATCTCAAAGTCGAAAATTTTCGCGATCACAGTACTCCCCTCGCCTATCGGTGTGGGAAGTAAAACAGCACTGCATTGAGTCAAAGACTTAAAATGCCAGCTCTAGTACAAAATCATTAAACAATTTAAAAAAATGTTCATGATAGTATCGGTGTCTTTACAACCAGCAGGTCAGGAACAAACAACATATAGGTACAAAATAACAAAAAAGACCACGACCTTTACATGTTAACTTAACGCAAAAGCATTATAAAATTCGTGGTTTAAATACACGCATTTTTCGATTTAAAATATTTTCTTAATAAAGACCTTCTTGGCCTATTAACACGTGATCAAAATGGCCGTTTCTTTGTAAAGTGTGTAGACAGAATGCTGCGAGGGAGAATGATTGACATATGGATTATTAATTATGTTGACAGTTGACAATACCAACTGTGAGAAAACAAGAACATGAGAAGTCAAAAAACACCAGAGAAACAGAATCTCAGTTGTAAAACGTGAATACAAGGTGGCCTAAAAAATAAGTTAATAAAAATCACAAGGTTTAAACGTAAAATTTGTCAGCGAGTCCAACAGAACTATTAAGGTCGAGATGGAACCCTGCCAAACCTTTCCTTTTCTGTGCTTAAAATATATGAGTGAATGTAGCTCAAACCATCAATGTCCGAGTTCAATTATTCAAGTCATTAGGGGTGCTCTTAATATGTACCGTTTCCAAAAATTCGCTTTTAAATTAGTTGGTTTCAACATCCAAGATCTTAGCATTACTCCAAGACACTGTGTGGCCTGTTTCGATAGCATGTTGTGTTAAACTGCAGCTAGTTATCTTACGATTGATGTCACATTTGTGTGAGCCTATCCTACCTTGTAAATATCTTGATGTTTGTCCTATTATGACTTATTACAACCACCACATTGTCGGTGGCTTGCACCAATGACAGTGGTTGATCAAGAAGGTCATTGTAGAATTTTCCTTCGTTCGATCTGTTTCGTCAGTGGTAGCATCGTTGAAGAGGTCATTTATAGCCTCGACTAGTAGGTCTAGGACATGAAATGCACAGTAAAATAAGTTTGATTAAGTGCTTCGAAGCGACACAGAAAAGTACCGAGACTTTTAAACTGTGGATTCGTCGAAGAGTTCTAATAATTTTCTAGAAAGACCAAGTTACCAACGAAGAGGTCCTCAGAAGAATGAACTGCCGACTACCCTTATGAATACCATAAAACGCCGCTAACTTGAATAATATGTTGGCCATCTTATGAGCAAGCCTGTCAAACACCGTCTGTTACTTAAAGTAGACGGAAGAAGGGAACTAGGAAGACCGATAAAAATCTCCTGGCTCGCCAATTTACGAAAGTGGTTTGGCGCGACTTTCATGGAACTAGTTGCAGACAACTAAGGGTGCATAGCTATGATGAGGGTGAAGAAGAACTCGAATCAAAGGTGTAATAATCGTAAGTACATTCAGCTGAAATAAAAGACTGTCTATCACCATTGCAGAAATCTATTCTTCCCACGACACTGGTATCCACTGTATGCATCAAAGTCATGGCCCAATAAAAAACTCCGAAACGTAAAATAAATGGGACATCGGAACCTCAAGACCGATGAAAAGTTTTTTGTGTTCCTCGTCTCAAATTTAGGTTGAACGATGTTTGGCAAGAAAAAAGAGAAAGAAGTATTGTCCTGATGTATATCCAATAAATAGGATTGATCGAATCGGGATTGGAAACCGACGCTTTTTGCTCAGAAGAGTTGATGTAAATAAATATTTGTTTCGAAGATAAAGGGTCGAAAAATACTCTAAAGGAGAGGATTGCGAAAGCAGACTATCTTGAAGGCTCTTATAACATGAACATGAAATCACTTGACACAATAATGTTATTGCGACTAGGAGCACAGTTCTTTATAAAACGTTTAGATGGAAATTCAAGTATGTGCTTTAGCCTCGTATAGGAATTCAAAATATATAGTAACTCCTGCATCTCCGTAAACAATTTATCGACTTTGTGGGTCTCAAATTTGATTTATTATAATATATAATATATGGAAGCTATTGCTCTTGAAAACAGTCACGGAATTGGAACTCGCCTAATCATTTCACAAACTGCATACCTTCCAAGTATTTTCATTTTTATTACTATTGATACCATGTTCCGATTAGGAGCAGCTTGATACTTACATAGAGTTGCACCTTAATTTACAATATAGGTATACCTAAGACTCTTGCTAAGACTAATAAAGCTAAGAATCTGCCTTGCCAGTGCCATTAGATATTTCTAATTGAGCCAAACATAATTATATTTGTAATTCCAATTCACAGTGCTTCAAGATTCGAGTACAGAGTAATAATGTATGTACATTGTACACTGCTTGTGGACATAATCCAAATTGTTATTTACGTAAGCACATCACCAAAGATGTATCGTAAATATTTCTATATTATTATTTCAGAATCCGTCCCAGATTTCGAATAAAAGACGTTTGAGATTCGGCCACCACTATACTCATTGGCGTATTACTGCCCATGGCAGTCCTTATTCGAAATACTCTATGAACTACATACAGTTACAATCGATGCTACAAAAACGGTAACTGCATAACTTTTGGTAAAACCAAGAACCGGTTATGTCCATTAGAGAAACTGCCTGCAGGAAATTTGAAGGGGTACAGAAGGCTTTGACTGTGGCATACTATGGGCACAGCTATACAAAGTTCATATTATAATATTGGTTAGTGTCATGTTTTGAATTATCGTCATCATAGTCACAATGTCTTAACAGACAATACATGTTGTGAACTCGTAAAATACATTAAGTCGGAGCTAGAGTATTGCCGACACGAACATTATCAATAGTTTGGAGAACTGTAGCTCGCCATGTTTTAAATTACTGTATAATAAAAAAAACGTGTGGACTTAACCTGTTCTTGCACAGTTTTCTGATCTTTAGTATTCAAGAAGCACAGTAAAATGTAGATTTGAAAAAATAACGATGCAAAATTTCAAACTATGCAACGACAGGAGGATAACGCAATATCCCTAAAAATTGGACCTGACTGGTTCTTGCAATGGACTCTTCAATTTATTGTTGCTTGTCAACACATTCATCGCCATCAGATAACACGGACGATGCAGGCATCTGCAGATTCTACCGAAAATAAAAAAGTGACAGAGTAGCTCATTACCAATAAAATTAATTATGTGTATTATAATTGATGATTAGATATGCTTATGTACTGTATACTTGTTAGTTATATGTGCACTGTGCAGTTTTGCTACGAACAACTGTTTAAACCTTTTAGTCAGCAGCAGCAATCTTTAATCGCTCCGAGTTTATTAAAATTAACGGCAGAAGTACCAAGAAAGTAATTTGAGAAAGTGGTGCATCTCTATCTTCATAAGATCACGTATGTAATAATATAATTATATCATCACAAAGGAACAGCAGTAGTTAGATATTTTTATTCTAACCTCATCTGTACGTATTTTTGGCGGGAATACAGGCTGTTTTTGTTGTTGTTGGTGGACCGATAGTAGAAATTCAAATTCTAAAGGAGACCATACACTCTTATCATAGCTGAATAATCTTACGTAATTGCAATCATTAAATATGGCAACCAGATCAAAGAGTGTTAGTAACAATAAGCCTGATGCTGGGGATGACGTAAAAGCCATCATCACGTCAGAAGCTAAATCCACATTAAGTGAAATCATAAGTGCGCACACTGCAACGTTGCTTCAAGAAATTGGTGAATTGAAGCAACAAGTCGAAGAATTGAGGAAAAGCAATGTAGAACTGGTTAGAATGCTAGCAGATTCTCCTTTACATACGACGAAAATGACCACAGCACCAGGCGGAGATTTAAACTCATCCACAGAAACCGTTATAGAAATGGACCTTAGGAGTCAAAAATATATTGACCCTGTCGAAAAACAAAATACAATAACTATTAGTGATGGCAATACAACAAATGAAGGGCTTCTTGCGTCAGGAAGTAAAACTATACTTCCTAGAAGGAATTCCAATATGGATAATGCAGGACGATCCACAATCCGGACCGAGGATAAGCGACGATCACAAAACCAAGCAGTAATAAGAGGTACAGGAGACACAGAAGCCAACGAGAAATTTGTGGGAGCAGAAAGAAGGCTATGGTTGTACGTTGGAAAATGTATGCCACAATCGACGGCAAGTGATATTAAATCATTTCTTGAAAAAAAAACTACCTCAGCGTAAATTTGATATAACAAAACTGGACTCAAAAGGTAACTTGTCATCATATAGGGTTGAGGCTGACATTGATTTGTATGACGTCTTATATTCTCCATCATTCTGGCCAAAGGGTGTTTTGGTAAAACAATTTTTATTTCGGAGAAACCAACATTTTAGTAAATCCATTACAAAGAGGCCATTCTAAAGAAATTAGAGTCATGCATATGAACTGTCAGTCTATTATTAATAAAGTAGAACAGATAGATATTTTATTATATGAACATGACCCGGATATACTTTGCATATCCGAAACCTGGTGTAATAAGTCAAATATAGATACAATACAGTTCGCCCATATGACTGTAGCTAATTTTTACGTTAGAAAAGTGCATATACATGGCGGAGTAACTATTTTTGTCAAGCAGAATATTAAATTCGAAAAAGTTGAATATGTAGATAATTTTTGTGAAGAGCTCAATTTTGAGTGTGCGTCAATCTGTATTACTGTGACTGATAAAACATATTGTGTAGTGGTTATCTATAGGCCACCAAATGGAAATTTCCATGCATTTATAAATAAATTAAGCACTATTGTGAACTACTGCTTGTCCAAATTTAGCTATATCATTGTGTGTGGTGACAGTAATGTTGACTATTTGTCAGTTTCATATGAGAAGAACTTATTATGTGACGTTATTGAAAGTTTTGGCTTAGTTTTATATAATACTGACGCAACTAGGATAGCTACATATGTTGATGGTCGCACAACGAAAACCAAGCTTGATTATTTTTTATCTAACATTGCAATGGGGGATTGTAAAGAAACTACTCTAGCAGTAAATTTAGCGAATCACTTGGGACAAGTATTTGATATTAAAATTTCAGAGAGCACGGGCTTATATGGTAGTAAACAAAACAAAATCTCCTTCAGAAATACCAATCAAAATAATATGAAATGCCTCAAGCACAACATGCTCAAAGAAAATTTTGATTTAGTTTACCAAAGTTCAAATGTTAATGATAGTAGTACTGCATTTCTTGAAACTTTGCACTACCACATTAATAACGCATGCCCTATGGTAACAAGAAATATATCTGAACTCAAAAAGTCTAAATCGTGGATAAACAGTGACATAGTCAACATGAATAGGGAACTAAAAAATGCATTTTGGTTAAATAAAGCAATGCAAAATGAAGAAATTGCGGAATACTATGATAGCTTAAGATCAGAGTATACTCATACAGTCAGATCAGCTAAAAAGACATATTATCAAGATATAATTAATAACGAAAGTGGTTCCAAACAAAAGAATATTTGGAAATTAGCCATCGAAACTACAGGAAAAAGACCTAAAAGCCATACAATTAACTTGAATATTCAGGGTGATACTATCTCAGATAATTATTCAGTAGCGAATTGTTTTGGTGAATATTTTTCTACAATAGCCAAAAAAACTGTTGTGGATTACTACGGTAATAAAACATTCAAGGAGCATACGGCTACTTATATAGCTAACACGTTCTTTTTTGAACCTGTCACGGAACCTGAAATTATTGATATCATATATGGACTTAAAAATGTTACATCTACTGGTGTTGATAATATACCAACCAAAATCATTAAAGAAATAAAATCCGAGATAGCCAAACCTCTAAGCTATATTATAAATAAATCTATTGAAATGGGAGAGTTTCCTAATGTCTTCAAGGTAGGCAAGGTGACACCCATTTTCAAAAAAGGAGACAAATGCTCAACGGATAACTACAGACCCATCACAATACCTACAGTTCTTTGTAAAGTTATCGAAAAAGTGATCTACAACAGAATGCTTTCATTTGTTGAAAGATATAAACTTATCAGCAAATGTCAAAATGGTTTCTATCCAGGCAGGTCAACAGAAAGTGCATCCTGCTCTTTGGTGAAGATTGTATATGACTATGTTGATCAAGGAAAGTATGTTGGTGCATTGTTTTTCGATCTAACCAAAGCTTTCGATACGATTCATCTAGAGATTATCGAAGGGAAGTTATATGCACTTGGTTTCCGGGGTAACATCTTGTTGTGGCTGAAATCTTACATAAATAATAGGAAAATCATAGTTCAAATAAACGATCGGAGATCGGAACCATTTGATACGGAACTTGGAGTACCACAGGGTTCAATTTTGGGTCCTCTGATATTTCTTCTTTTTATAAATGATATGCCTAGACATCTATCCAGTGATCATATAGTCTTATATGCAGATGACTCAACAGTTTTAGCATATGCAGATACCCAGGAGGATCTAGAGCTCAAACTAAATCTGTTGGCCTCCCAATTCTCAGAGTGGTGCTCGAAAAATTCACTTATAATCAATAAAAACAAAACCGTTCTTATGCAATTTCATAATCGCTCACCAGCCTTGAGAAATGTGAGCACATATATAGATGGTGCTGTGATCAAGCAGGCCGCATACGTAGATTTCCTGGGTACCATTATTAGCGATAACTTAAGTTGGGGACATAACGTAGATAGTGTTTGCAAGAAAATAAATAAAAGTTTTTATGTTATAGTACAGTTAAAGAAGTATCTGCATACAGATCAGTTGCTGAATATTTACTATTCTATAATTCACTGTCATTTGAGCTATAACATTATACTGTGGGGCATATCTTCAGAAGCAAAAAGGGCATTCGTCGCCCAAAAGAGAGCCATAAGGCTAATTTTCAATCTATCATGGCGAGAGTCATGCAAACCCACTTTCTTGCGTTATCGACTTATGACACTTCCATGTATCTACATATATAAATGCATATTATTTGTCAGAAATTACTCAGATCAGTATAACAAAAATAATGATTACCATAAATACCCAACCCGTGGTGGTGATCTCCTACACTGTAAGAAACATCACACAGCCCTTTTTGAAAAAAGCCCGCATTATATGAGTATTAAGCTTTACAATTCCCTACCAGCTGCCCTTAGAGCTGAAGGTAGCTATCGAAAGTTCAAAAAAAATCTGAGCAATTTCCTTATCGACCATTGCTTCTATAGTGTGAATGAATACCTTAATTCCTAGTCAAGTCCTAGTCAACTTCCAACTTTTTGTATGATCACCCGAAAACTGTTTGTCGTGTTGTTTTTATTGTTGTATAGTAATTTATACTAAATTATAGTATTTTAAGTTTTATTCAACTGTACATGTATAATGTGTATTTATACTGAAATATTGTTTCTTTTGACATGTCCAATACTCTTTTAGTCTAAATGGATCAAATAAACTACTACTACTACTACTACTTTATTACTTCCCACACCGATAGGGTATTTTGGGCATTTTATGATACCTACATATAGAAAATCTATGTCCCTCGGTCTGCCTGTCAGTCGGTCTGTCTGTCTCCCTGTCTGTTTAACTGTATGTCTGTTGGCGTTCTTCTAGCCTCGTAATTTTAGTAACCGCTACATGGATTGTGATACAATTTGGGAAGTGATATACTGTGTGGTCGAAGTACTGTTATATTTTTGGAAATCGGTGCATAAACCAAGGGACTTAGGATTTTCTAATGTATACATACGAGTAATGTGTAACGTGGAAACTATTGAATTAACTCTAATACCTTACCTTAGCGAAGTTGGAAAATGCATATAGTTTTTAGAAATCCAGTCAGTGGCGACGGCGACGCAGCGATAATAAAAAACTAACAACAAAAAACAGCTCAAACCTAGTTTTTGGGCGTTCCTGATCGTTCTTCTACTTCTTTTTTGTCCATTGCTCTATGAAAGTGAGACCTAGCGGCATCATGCATTTTTTTAGGTTCATCCAAACATTGAGTTGCCAAAAAATTATTAATTATTATTTCTCGGGAGGGCCATGATCCTATGGCCTTTTTCTGGAATCGCCCTTGAAGCAAGCACATAGCATATACTGAGTATGCATCATATCCATCTGATTCATCTCGTACACAGTTAGGTATGCCAAAAGTCATCCAAATATAATTAAAATTCTTTCAATCCACATCTTGAAACTTGATAGCCGTAACTTCAGTTTCAATGACCACCGTCAGAAAATCTTGACAACATAACCAGAGGCAATCTAAGGCACTTTGGCTAGTCGACGATGGAAATTGTGAAACTCTAGCTGATATCGAGAGCTAGAGCATAACTTGCGTTGTTCAAATTCGCAGCCGGTTTTAGGGCGGAACGACGAAATATGACGAGGATGATTATCTGGAAGAGACGTGGTAATGATTTATGACAGAACAGGAAACGCTGTTTGGGAGGAATTCGGGAGCTTATATACGGGTTACGCTGCTATTCGTACTAATTGACTTTGAAGTCTATTAAAGTTTAATGACACGTTTCGGTAACACGACGCCCCCTGTCAACAATATTCTACATTTGGGATGCTGATAGAGCTGGATGAATAGTCACGTTCATTTATAACCTAAACAGAATTCTCAGTTATACTTTTACTTTGGGTAGCGATATGCTGTGGGGTCGTAATAGGTAATCGAAAGCATCAGGTTGTTTTAATCTTTACTCAGTGGGTTATCCGCCAAGTAACTAGAGTATACACCCAGTCTCCTCAGGTGTACTGCATGGCGATCCGGCCGTAAAGGCGCGTCCACATTATGCCGCTCGGCATAATGTGGACGCGCCTAGCGGCATAATGTGGACGCGCCTTTACGGTCGGATCCACTTCTTTAAATGCATACTCAGTTTACTCTGGAAATTTTCACATAAACTTGAAAAATTTAGTATCAGGTCACTCTCAAGCCATTCTTCTTGTTGGTCTTCCTGCCTTTTCACTATGAAATCTTTTCGTATGTCCGGATTTCTTCTAACTGAATTTTTTTGTGACGAAAGATATTTTGGAAGTCCAGGAAATATTGTAGGTACGACATTGTCCTTTAAAATGGGTCTTATCCTGGAAACTGTCTTTAAGTTATTGTCTTTATCCGTATACACATCACTGAAAGATATATCACCGTCATGGAAATGTTTAATACACACTACTGAATTTTGAGATGGTAACCAGTCTTTACGAGGAATACTTTTCGCCCACTTCTGTTTCAAATGGTCGTCTCGCGGAAACCTGAACACCGCAATATATCCTTCTTTATTAGAAGCATAATTGCTAGTGCAACCTGGTACTACGCACTTTGGAGGCATCTTTTCACAATTTCCTTTATGTAGGAGTGCAGGTAATAGGTAAAAGATCTATTAATAAACTATATAATGTCGGCCATGCTATAATAAAACACGGCCCGATCTCCAACGTTGCCATATTTCAATGCTCCGGCCTAGTGAGTAGAGACGGCCATGTTATAGACCGAATGAAAAAGCCGAATTAGTGTGGACGACACTTTCGGCCTGCCCGACGTGCCGAAAGCCGACTCGAATTGTGCCGAATCGGTACCGAACCATGACGGTACGAATCAGTACAAACTATGCAGTGTAGATAAGCAGATCGGTTTCTGTTGAACAAGAAATAAAGTAGTTTCGTGGTTGTCCATGCTAGAATGTGGTTCATCCGCCATGGAGTGGAAGAAACCTTGAGTCTCATCGAAATGTACCGTGCCCGTCCCTCCTTGTGGGACAGTTCAAATGCCAACTACAAAAATAAAAACTGGATATACGATGGTTTCATCGAAATCGCCGTTTCATTTGGTGTGGAAAAGCAGGAAAATGAACGCAAAATAAAACATTTTTGAAACCATTTCTTAACCCTTTCGATCCGAGTTCTTTTTTCTGCTTCCAAATTGTTTTCAGATATTTTACTCATTAGTTATATCATTAGTAATCCTCTATATGAGGTTTTTTTATTTCTGCGCATAATAATTTTTTAAAAAAATCCGGGATTTATGTGTCCCAACGGGACTACTGGGTGTGTCACATTTGCCCCAGTGGGTTTTAATTCAAATAATGACATTACAATAAATAATATAATATTGTGTATTTATTGCGTAAAGTATGATATATTTGTTATACAAAGGCTGCCTAATGCAGTCCTCACATAATAGAACATGACAGGCTGTGCATAAAGTTTTTATTCGTTTTTCTATGTTTCTTGTTGTACAATTGTGGTAACGGCTCCTAGATGGGGCTTCAACAGGAAGGTGGTCTCCTAAGTTTAGGCAAGTTTTAGATGACCTTGAAGGCCGCCTTTTAGTCGTTTTCGAGTTATTTTGTCAGTTGAGCGACCAGTAGCTTGCTGTTGCTTAGATATCTTTGGATCCATGATTTCGTTGTGTTGATGCCATGTATCTAGTTGTTTCTGTTGTTGTTTTTTCCCACCTATTTCGTACCTTCTTTCATCAGAGCTTGAGCAGACATATTTTGACTCACTCTCCAGAAATGGCTCTTTCTCAGAAGAAAATCCTTCACTAAAGGGCTCAGCTAGTTGTTCAAATTCAGTTTGGGAGAGAGGCCGCTTTCTAAAATAAAATTTCGTCGTTGAATACCAGTGGGTTACATGAGTCCCATTATAGAAACCCAGCGGGTCACATTTATCCCATCCGAGCAAATTGCATAAATGTAAAGTATAAAATTGAATCAAATTAAGTGAATAGATACTATTTACCTGTCTCGCACATTTGACATCATTGGCCGATAAATTCTGACAATTCTTATATTTATTTTGATAACAATACGACAACAGGTGTCTGACTTCGCACTACCATATACAGGTGTTAAGAAATTCCATATTAACCAGGACGTGGAATGCGACCTATTGACCGATAAATTCACTACCACAGGTACAGAAGCTTATATTACCAGTGGGACAGGTACAAGCGCAATTTTACAGGGGTATGTGGACAGTGGGATTTATGAAAGTGTCTTTGGGACATATGTAACCCATTGGGGCCGAAAGGGTTAAGGGAAAGAAACTTCTTTGCAACTTCGGTACGTTTACACTGCACAGTCAATGTGAACGTCCTGCTGACCCGAATTGGTCAAACCAAACGTGACGGCTGGCATAGGCCGACCGGCCTGATTCGGCATACTGTGGACGCGCCTTAAGAACTACCTCCCGCACTACATCCTGCCAATTCGAACGTGAAGGAGTGAAATTTCTGATCCTTTTCATGTCCGTCCATGGTAACGAATAACTAAGTCCAAGCCAAAGACAGGAGTAAAACTAAAAGCCAAAATAAATAAAAGAGATGTTTGAAAGCATCAGGTTTTAGTCTCTACTCAGTCGGTTATCCGCCCAGTAACTAGAGTATATGTACACCCATTCACCTCGGGCGTACTACACTGCTATCATTTTGAAAACAAGTGCACTGGTGGCGGAGAAATTTTTAAAAAATACAAAAAATTATCATAACCCCTCTGAACTTCATTTTTGGAGAGAGTGAATCCGAGGTGGTAGGGCGGGTGGAAGATTTAAAAACTCAAACATATGTTGTGCTCATAAAATACTCTACATTGCGATGATAAAATTGCAAATATAGGTGAGCAATTCAATTTGATTCTGGTATCAGAGATAGAAATCTTGAAAACCTTCAGTAAAATCAAAACTAATGTTTCTGGTGCTGACGGTCTTGGTCTCAAATTAGTTGGGCTTATCTTACCATTTTGTTTATCAGCTGTCCGATCAGTATGTTACCTTTATTCTGAAAAGTACAGGAGCGAGTTGTTTATAACCATATGTTGATTCGGTTAAAAAGTTTAGCTTAGTACCGCCTACGCAGTCTGGGTTGAGATATCAACTAAGCACTGTCACCACGTTAGCCGATGTGCGTGATGATTACCTGAGATATAGATAATGGTTATGTTACTAATGCAGTTGTTAGACTTTAGTAGAGCTTTCGGTTACCTACATCATGGCTTATTACTCAGCAAACTGCATTATCCAATTTTCGCAAAGTTTACCGTTTTATGGTTTGACACCTATTAAGTCCAAAGAGTTAGGGTTGGTGATTTATCTCACTCAGATTTTTTTGTTCTTACAATGTTCCATCCCAGGACCGATTTTGTTTAATTTATCTATCGGACTTGACTACTATAACAGAGCATGTATTGTATCTATCCATTCCTACGCAAATGATACACAACTCTGTCTATCAATTTTTAGAATGATCTTCATAATGTTGCTAAATATTTTCGTGATCATGGTTTGTTAGTGAATCTCAAAAAATCTGCAGTTATAACACTTTCGTCAAAACAAATTAAGTTCAATAATAATTGTTTCAAACTATACTTAAGTGGTTTACTTGGAAGATATTAAATCAACTTTTGGCCTCATAACACAAAGGTTATCGGTAACAGTAAATAACAAGAAAATTCCAGAAAGTAGAACTGTTAAATATTTGGAAATTACAACAGATAGGAGATTATCATTTCAAAGTCACATTGCCAAGCTGCGAAATAAAGCAAACGGAATACTAAAGACCCTCTATCCTCTCATATGCCCAGCTACCTGTCGAAAAACAAAATACAATAACTATTAGTGATGGCAATACAACAAATGAAGGGCTTCTTGCGTCAGGAAGTAAAACTATACTTCCTAGAAGGAATTCCAATATGGATAATGCAGGACGATCCACAATCCGGACCGAGGATAAGCGACGATCACAAAACCAAGCAGTAATAAGAGGTACAGGAGACACAGAAGCCAACGAGAAATTTGTGGGAGCAGAAAGAAGGCTATGGTTGTACGTTGGAAAATGTATGCCACAATCGACGGCAAGTGATATTAAATCATTTCTTGAAAAAAAAACTACCTCAGCGTAAATTTGATATAACAAAACTGGACTCAAAAGGTAACTTGTCATCATATAGGGTTGAGGCTGACATTGATTTGTATGACGTCTTATATTCTCCATCATTCTGGCCAAAGGGTGTTTTGGTAAAACAATTTTTATTTCGGAGAAACCAACATTTTAGTAAATCCATTACAAAGAGGCCATTCTAAAGAAATTAGAGTCATGCATATGAACTGTCAGTCTATTATTAATAAAGTAGAACAGATAGATATTTTATTATATGAACATGACCCGGATATACTTTGCATATCCGAAACCTGGTGTAATAAGTCAAATATAGATACAATACAGTTCGCCCATATGACTGTAGCTAATTTTTACGTTAGAAAAGTGCATATACATGGCGGAGTAACTATTTTTGTCAAGCAGAATATTAAATTCGAAAAAGTTGAATATGTAGATAATTTTTGTGAAGAGCTCAATTTTGAGTGTGCGTCAATCTGTATTACTGTGACTGATAAAACATATTGTGTAGTGGTTATCTATAGGCCACCAAATGGAAATTTCCATGCATTTATAAATAAATTAAGCACTATTGTGAACTACTGCTTGTCCAAATTTAGCTATATCATTGTGTGTGGTGACAGTAATGTTGACTATTTGTCAGTTTCATATGAGAAGAACTTATTATGTGACGTTATTGAAAGTTTTGGCTTAGTTTTATATAATACTGACGCAACTAGGATAGCTACATATGTTGATGGTCGCACAACGAAAACCAAGCTTGATTATTTTTTATCTAACATTGCAATGGGGGATTGTAAAGAAACTACTCTAGCAGTAAATTTAGCGAATCACTTGGGACAAGTATTTGATATTAAAATTTCAGAGAGCACGGGCTTATATGGTAGTAAACAAAACAAAATCTCCTTCAGAAATACCAATCAAAATAATATGAAATGCCTCAAGCACAACATGCTCAAAGAAAATTTTGATTTAGTTTACCAAAGTTCAAATGTTAATGATAGTAGTACTGCATTTCTTGAAACTTTGCACTACCACATTAATAACGCATGCCCTATGGTAACAAGAAATATATCTGAACTCAAAAAGTCTAAATCGTGGATAAACAGTGACATAGTCAACATGAATAGGGAACTAAAAAATGCATTTTGGTTAAATAAAGCAATGCAAAATGAAGAAATTGCGGAATACTATGATAGCTTAAGATCAGAGTATACTCATACAGTCAGATCAGCTAAAAAGACATATTATCAAGATATAATTAATAACGAAAGTGGTTCCAAACAAAAGAATATTTGGAAATTAGCCATCGAAACTACAGGAAAAAGACCTAAAAGCCATACAATTAACTTGAATATTCAGGGTGATACTATCTCAGATAATTATTCAGTAGCGAATTGTTTTGGTGAATATTTTTCTACAATAGCCAAAAAAACTGTTGTGGATTACTACGGTAATAAAACATTCAAGGAGCATACGGCTACTTATATAGCTAACACGTTCTTTTTTGAACCTGTCACGGAACCTGAAATTATTGATATCATATATGGACTTAAAAATGTTACATCTACTGGTGTTGATAATATACCAACCAAAATCATTAAAGAAATAAAATCCGAGATAGCCAAACCTCTAAGCTATATTATAAATAAATCTATTGAAATGGGAGAGTTTCCTAATGTCTTCAAGGTAGGCAAGGTGACACCCATTTTCAAAAAAGGAGACAAATGCTCAACGGATAACTACAGACCCATCACAATACCTACAGTTCTTTGTAAAGTTATCGAAAAAGTGATCTACAACAGAATGCTTTCATTTGTTGAAAGATATAAACTTATCAGCAAATGTCAAAATGGTTTCTATCCAGGCAGGTCAACAGAAAGTGCATCCTGCTCTTTGGTGAAGATTGTATATGACTATGTTGATCAAGGAAAGTATGTTGGTGCATTGTTTTTCGATCTAACCAAAGCTTTCGATACGATTCATCTAGAGATTATCGAAGGGAAGTTATATGCACTTGGTTTCCGGGGTAACATCTTGTTGTGGCTGAAATCTTACATAAATAATAGGAAAATCATAGTTCAAATAAACGATCGGAGATCGGAACCATTTGATACGGAACTTGGAGTACCACAGGGTTCAATTTTGGGTCCTCTGATATTTCTTCTTTTTATAAATGATATGCCTAGACATCTATCCAGTGATCATATAGTCTTATATGCAGATGACTCAACAGTTTTAGCATATGCAGATACCCAGGAGGATCTAGAGCTCAAACTAAATCTGTTGGCCTCCCAATTCTCAGAGTGGTGCTCGAAAAATTCACTTATAATCAATAAAAACAAAACCGTTCTTATGCAATTTCATAATCGCTCACCAGCCTTGAGAAATGTGAGCACATATATAGATGGTGCTGTGATCAAGCAGGCCGCATACGTAGATTTCCTGGGTACCATTATTAGCGATAACTTAAGTTGGGGACATAACGTAGATAGTGTTTGCAAGAAAATAAATAAAAGTTTTTATGTTATAGTACAGTTAAAGAAGTATCTGCATACAGATCAGTTGCTGAATATTTACTATTCTATAATTCACTGTCATTTGAGCTATAACATTATACTGTGGGGCATATCTTCAGAAGCAAAAAGGGCATTCGTCGCCCAAAAGAGAGCCATAAGGCTAATTTTCAATCTATCATGGCGAGAGTCATGCAAACCCACTTTCTTGCGTTATCGACTTATGACACTTCCATGTATCTACATATATAAATGCATATTATTTGTCAGAAATTACTCAGATCAGTATAACAAAAATAATGATTACCATAAATACCCAACCCGTGGTGGTGATCTCCTACACTGTAAGAAACATCACACAGCCCTTTTTGAAAAAAGCCCGCATTATATGAGTATTAAGCTTTACAATTCCCTACCAGCTGCCCTTAGAGCTGAAGGTAGCTATCGAAAGTTCAAAAAAAATCTGAGCAATTTCCTTATCGACCATTGCTTCTATAGTGTGAATGAATACCTTAATTCCTAGTCAAGTCCTAGTCAACTTCCAACTTTTTGTATGATCACCCGAAAACTGTTTGTCGTGTTGTTTTTATTGTTGTATAGTAATTTATACTAAATTATAGTATTTTAAGTTTTATTCAACTGTACATGTATAATGTGTATTTATACTGAAATATTGTTTCTTTTGACATGTCCAATACTCTTTTAGTCTAAATGGATCAAATAAACTACTACTACTACTACTACTTTATTACTTCCCACACCGATAGGGTATTTTGGGCATTTTATGATACCTACATATAGAAAATCTATGTCCCTCGGTCTGCCTGTCAGTCGGTCTGTCTGTCTCCCTGTCTGTTTAACTGTATGTCTGTTGGCGTTCTTCTAGCCTCGTAATTTTAGTAACCGCTACATGGATTGTGATACAATTTGGGAAGTGATATACTGTGTGGTCGAAGTACTGTTATATTTTTGGAAATCGGTGCATAAACCAAGGGACTTAGGATTTTCTAATGTATACATACGAGTAATGTGTAACGTGGAAACTATTGAATTAACTCTAATACCTTACCTTAGCGAAGTTGGAAAATGCATATAGTTTTTAGAAATCCAGTCAGTGGCGACGGCGACGCAGCGATAATAAAAAACTAACAACAAAAAACAGCTCAAACCTAGTTTTTGGGCGTTCCTGATCGTTCTTCTACTTCTTTTTTGTCCATTGCTCTATGAAAGTGAGACCTAGCGGCATCATGCATTTTTTTAGGTTCATCCAAACATTGAGTTGCCAAAAAATTATTAATTATTATTTCTCGGGAGGGCCATGATCCTATGGCCTTTTTCTGGAATCGCCCTTGAAGCAAGCACATAGCATATACTGAGTATGCATCATATCCATCTGATTCATCTCGTACACAGTTAGGTATGCCAAAAGTCATCCAAATATAATTAAAATTCTTTCAATCCACATCTTGAAACTTGATAGCCGTAACTTCAGTTTCAATGACCACCGTCAGAAAATCTTGACAACATAACCAGAGGCAATCTAAGGCACTTTGGCTAGTCGACGATGGAAATTGTGAAACTCTAGCTGATATCGAGAGCTAGAGCATAACTTGCGTTGTTCAAATTCGCAGCCGGTTTTAGGGCGGAACGACGAAATATGACGAGGATGATTATCTGGAAGAGACGTGGTAATGATTTATGACAGAACAGGAAACGCTGTTTGGGAGGAATTCGGGAGCTTATATACGGGTTACGCTGCTATTCGTACTAATTGACTTTGAAGTCTATTAAAGTTTAATGACACGTTTCGGTAACACGACGCCCCCTGTCAACAATATTCTACATTTGGGATGCTGATAGAGCTGGATGAATAGTCACGTTCATTTATAACCTAAACAGAATTCTCAGTTATACTTTTACTTTGGGTAGCGATATGCTGTGGGGTCGTAATAGGTAATCGAAAGCATCAGGTTGTTTTAATCTTTACTCAGTGGGTTATCCGCCAAGTAACTAGAGTATACACCCAGTCTCCTCAGGTGTACTGCATGGCGATCCGGCCGTAAAGGCGCGTCCACATTATGCCGCTCGGCATAATGTGGACGCGCCTAGCGGCATAATGTGGACGCGCCTTTACGGTCGGATCCACTTCTTTAAATGCATACTCAGTTTACTCTGGAAATTTTCACATAAACTTGAAAAATTTAGTATCAGGTCACTCTCAAGCCATTCTTCTTGTTGGTCTTCCTGCCTTTTCACTATGAAATCTTTTCGTATGTCCGGATTTCTTCTAACTGAATTTTTTTGTGACGAAAGATATTTTGGAAGTCCAGGAAATATTGTAGGTACGACATTGTCCTTTAAAATGGGTCTTATCCTGGAAACTGTCTTTAAGTTATTGTCTTTATCCGTATACACATCACTGAAAGATATATCACCGTCATGGAAATGTTTAATACACACTACTGAATTTTGAGATGGTAACCAGTCTTTACGAGGAATACTTTTCGCCCACTTCTGTTTCAAATGGTCGTCTCGCGGAAACCTGAACACCGCAATATATCCTTCTTTATTAGAAGCATAATTGCTAGTGCAACCTGGTACTACGCACTTTGGAGGCATCTTTTCACAATTTCCTTTATGTAGGAGTGCAGGTAATAGGTAAAAGATCTATTAATAAACTATATAATGTCGGCCATGCTATAATAAAACACGGCCCGATCTCCAACGTTGCCATATTTCAATGCTCCGGCCTAGTGAGTAGAGACGGCCATGTTATAGACCGAATGAAAAAGCCGAATTAGTGTGGACGACACTTTCGGCCTGCCCGACGTGCCGAAAGCCGACTCGAATTGTGCCGAATCGGTACCGAACCATGACGGTACGAATCAGTACAAACTATGCAGTGTAGATAAGCAGATCGGTTTCTGTTGAACAAGAAATAAAGTAGTTTCGTGGTTGTCCATGCTAGAATGTGGTTCATCCGCCATGGAGTGGAAGAAACCTTGAGTCTCATCGAAATGTACCGTGCCCGTCCCTCCTTGTGGGACAGTTCAAATGCCAACTACAAAAATAAAAACTGGATATACGATGGTTTCATCGAAATCGCCGTTTCATTTGGTGTGGAAAAGCAGGAAAATGAACGCAAAATAAAACATTTTTGAAACCATTTCTTAACCCTTTCGATCCGAGTTCTTTTTTCTGCTTCCAAATTGTTTTCAGATATTTTACTCATTAGTTATATCATTAGTAATCCTCTATATGAGGTTTTTTTATTTCTGCGCATAATAATTTTTTAAAAAAATCCGGGATTTATGTGTCCCAACGGGACTACTGGGTGTGTCACATTTGCCCCAGTGGGTTTTAATTCAAATAATGACATTACAATAAATAATATAATATTGTGTATTTATTGCGTAAAGTATGATATATTTGTTATACAAAGGCTGCCTAATGCAGTCCTCACATAATAGAACATGACAGGCTGTGCATAAAGTTTTTATTCGTTTTTCTATGTTTCTTGTTGTACAATTGTGGTAACGGCTCCTAGATGGGGCTTCAACAGGAAGGTGGTCTCCTAAGTTTAGGCAAGTTTTAGATGACCTTGAAGGCCGCCTTTTAGTCGTTTTCGAGTTATTTTGTCAGTTGAGCGACCAGTAGCTTGCTGTTGCTTAGATATCTTTGGATCCATGATTTCGTTGTGTTGATGCCATGTATCTAGTTGTTTCTGTTGTTGTTTTTTCCCACCTATTTCGTACCTTCTTTCATCAGAGCTTGAGCAGACATATTTTGACTCACTCTCCAGAAATGGCTCTTTCTCAGAAGAAAATCCTTCACTAAAGGGCTCAGCTAGTTGTTCAAATTCAGTTTGGGAGAGAGGCCGCTTTCTAAAATAAAATTTCGTCGTTGAATACCAGTGGGTTACATGAGTCCCATTATAGAAACCCAGCGGGTCACATTTATCCCATCCGAGCAAATTGCATAAATGTAAAGTATAAAATTGAATCAAATTAAGTGAATAGATACTATTTACCTGTCTCGCACATTTGACATCATTGGCCGATAAATTCTGACAATTCTTATATTTATTTTGATAACAATACGACAACAGGTGTCTGACTTCGCACTACCATATACAGGTGTTAAGAAATTCCATATTAACCAGGACGTGGAATGCGACCTATTGACCGATAAATTCACTACCACAGGTACAGAAGCTTATATTACCAGTGGGACAGGTACAAGCGCAATTTTACAGGGGTATGTGGACAGTGGGATTTATGAAAGTGTCTTTGGGACATATGTAACCCATTGGGGCCGAAAGGGTTAAGGGAAAGAAACTTCTTTGCAACTTCGGTACGTTTACACTGCACAGTCAATGTGAACGTCCTGCTGACCCGAATTGGTCAAACCAAACGTGACGGCTGGCATAGGCCGACCGGCCTGATTCGGCATACTGTGGACGCGCCTTAAGAACTACCTCCCGCACTACATCCTGCCAATTCGAACGTGAAGGAGTGAAATTTCTGATCCTTTTCATGTCCGTCCATGGTAACGAATAACTAAGTCCAAGCCAAAGACAGGAGTAAAACTAAAAGCCAAAATAAATAAAAGAGATGTTTGAAAGCATCAGGTTTTAGTCTCTACTCAGTCGGTTATCCGCCCAGTAACTAGAGTATATGTACACCCATTCACCTCGGGCGTACTACACTGCTATCATTTTGAAAACAAGTGCACTGGTGGCGGAGAAATTTTTAAAAAATACAAAAAATTATCATAACCCCTCTGAACTTCATTTTTGGAGAGAGTGAATCCGAGGTGGTAGGGCGGGTGGAAGATTTAAAAACTCAAACATATGTTGTGCTCATAAAATACTCTACATTGCGATGATAAAATTGCAAATATAGGTGAGCAATTCAATTTGATTCTGGTATCAGAGATAGAAATCTTGAAAACCTTCAGTAAAATCAAAACTAATGTTTCTGGTGCTGACGGTCTTGGTCTCAAATTAGTTGGGCTTATCTTACCATTTTGTTTATCAGCTGTCCGATCAGTATGTTACCTTTATTCTGAAAAGTACAGGAGCGAGTTGTTTATAACCATATGTTGATTCGGTTAAAAAGTTTAGCTTAGTACCGCCTACGCAGTCTGGGTTGAGATATCAACTAAGCACTGTCACCACGTTAGCCGATGTGCGTGATGATTACCTGAGATATAGATAATGGTTATGTTACTAATGCAGTTGTTAGACTTTAGTAGAGCTTTCGGTTACCTACATCATGGCTTATTACTCAGCAAACTGCATTATCCAATTTTCGCAAAGTTTACCGTTTTATGGTTTGACACCTATTAAGTCCAAAGAGTTAGGGTTGGTGATTTATCTCACTCAGATTTTTTTGTTCTTACAATGTTCCATCCCAGGACCGATTTTGTTTAATTTATCTATCGGACTTGACTACTATAACAGAGCATGTATTGTATCTATCCATTCCTACGCAAATGATACACAACTCTGTCTATCAATTTTTAGAATGATCTTCATAATGTTGCTAAATATTTTCGTGATCATGGTTTGTTAGTGAATCTCAAAAAATCTGCAGTTATAACACTTTCGTCAAAACAAATTAAGTTCAATAATAATTGTTTCAAACTATACTTAAGTGGTTTACTTGGAAGATATTAAATCAACTTTTGGCCTCATAACACAAAGGTTATCGGTAACAGTAAATAACAAGAAAATTCCAGAAAGTAGAACTGTTAAATATTTGGAAATTACAACAGATAGGAGATTATCATTTCAAAGTCACATTGCCAAGCTGCGAAATAAAGCAAACGGAATACTAAAGACCCTCTATCCTCTCATATGCCCAGCTAGTAAACTAAACACATCCATAAAGCTACTGATATACAAACAGGTCATAAGGCTGGTGCTACTTTATGGATGTCAGGTTTACAGCTCTGCATCAAAAACACAACTGAGCTTTCTTAAGGCCTTAGGAAATAAGTTCTTGAGGATAATCATGAGTGCGGCCCGTCAGGAAACCAAACAGCATATATTGAAAACTTTAACTGAACGTTGTTATGATAGTAAGTTCTGCAGATAATACGGGAACATACTACGAAATTCTATAGATACTCACTACCAAAAAGTGAATTAAACGTGTACTTTCCACAGACGCATTTAGATGGAAAAACTGGAAAACATGGGCCGATTTATCGGTATATCCTCTAATAATCTTCTTAAATGTAAATAGTGTAAATAGTCCTAGTGTATTACGTATATATGTAAATAACTTTAGACACTTCCATTTCTTAGAAGAGGTTTTAGTAATTCTCTTGTAAATATACTCGACAACCAAACCCCGGACAAAATGTGTGAATAGTGAACTCTTTGGACCAAATGTTCTGAATGTTTTCAAAAGCGTTTGAATGTGTCTCAATGTCCAGTTAAATATTTATCTGCAAGATAACAGCAACTGTTAGATAAATTGTTTAAACAATTGAAGGCTAAACTTACGAAGTCACATAAATCTTATCTGACAGTTGTATCCATAGCAACGCTATCTGGCAGATACCTATCTGACACTTGAACTGGACATTGAGAAACCGGCCCTTAGACAAGCATAACTGTAATATAAATCTATCGGCCTAACACCAGGCAACTCTGTGGGTCAAACCGAGTGTGGGCTCGGTTCCACAGGGAATATTTTTGTGTTAACCTTAGGGCATAACCCACATATTATATTTATAATTTAAGTTCATATTTCTGTAGACAGTTTTTCTTAATAGATATAAATTTGTTGCTAAAATTTGTTGCTTAAAACGGCTGAAAGAATCAAAGTACTATTTAGATCCAATGCTAAGGGTCGGACTGGATCAAAGCAGTCGAAGTGCCTTATACAGGTCATGTTTTTTTTTTTGCGGACGCTCACAAAAGCTGTTCTAGCCAGTGTTGCCACGAGATCAAACCTAAATTCCTTGCAGATGCCAAACAAATTACTTGCAATTCCTTGCACATGCTAAACAATTACTTGCAATTCCTTGCACTGGACGGGACATGAACATGGCAGAACACAGAACGTAGCAAATGTCGCTTGCGTCACGTGATCACCACAAATCACGTTATGTTATGGCTGACAGATGACATTCTACACAGGACAGAAATGACGCGAATTTTGAAATAATCCGTACAAATCTAAATTTTTATTAAAACATTTATTGAAGGAATATATAATTACCGTACTCTCTGACATCCCATTACAATCTTGCAATTCTGTTTGTGTGCCGCGTGATTCTTCTATAGAGCTATTCGCCTTTTGCACCAGATATCTATCCATTTTTAAATGACCCGCTCCACTACTCCAGTAGGATTTTGATCACAATTTGATTTAACGATTTTAAAAAAATAAAAAAAGTGAATACCACAAAGCATAGAATATATAAAAGGAAAGAGAACAGCAATACCATCACCCAGTCACGTATTTGGGGGGTGGGTCCAGGGGGTCCGGAGTCCGGACCGAAACGTTATAAAATGCCGTCTAAAAAATGGAATGCACAAATTTGTACCCCCCCCCCCACAAATTTAAGGATTTAAGGTGGCAACTCTAATCTGGACCCCCCCCCCCAAAAGGTCAAGCAAGTGATACCCTTAATCTGGACCCCCCCAAAACCAAATCCTGGATACGCGCCTGCCATCACCTGTCACAACAACAGAATACACGGAATCGCGGATAACACATACTACGTTCCAAAATCCCATCTATCCAGTGAGCAGATGAATTTTCGAGGATAGTCACGTGATTCCAGATGTTAGGGAGGTTGGAATATTAATGAAACGGCAAAGATCTTTTTTTGACAATCTTGACATATCACATAACCTCAGAGTCAGAGTGAGTGAGTAGTTTCAGTCACAGTTTTTACCATCTGAGCCCTGAGGCTGTTTTGCTTTTGTGAAAATATTTTGTGGTGAAACTGAAAGGACATTCAAATGGATTCAAATATTGAAAATATAAGAATGTATGAGCACTGCGTCATTATAAGTACATCATGAAAACTGCATAGAGCTGCTAGCAGTTCTCCATAACAATAAAATTCCTTTCTCATGAAGTACCCACCTTCATTTCCAACTAAAACTTTGTCAGTTTCGGTAATCATTTGATTATTTTCATCCAAAACATATTGAACTCTGTTTTCCATTGTATTTACTTCTAGACCATAGATAAAAATAAAGGGAAAGTATATAAATAAAGCAGAATAGGTTATTTTAGGTTGTTAGCTGTCAAGTGAAAAATATCTCTTGACAGTCTTGACACAAAGATCGCTAAAATCTCAATTTGATTTCCGAGCAAAACGATGACATCCATGGCCTCGGAAATGCAATAATGGAACACAGATTTTTGTTGACAGTTTGATGCTGAGTGAATACTGAAACGCTACAGAGCAAAACGAGGTCTTTGATGGGATTTTGGAACGTAGTAACAGTAACAGCCACAGGTAACAGCTAACTGCGAGGAAGATAACCAGTTTAGGCTGTTTACAGAACAAAACAGGTACGGTTACAGTACAGGCTAAGGCTAAGGATGGGATGGTTCATAAGAATCGCTCAATATAATTAATAAATGAAATCTAAATTTGTTTAAATCACAGTGAACTCAATTTTTTGATGTTACTTGCAACTGCCTCATTACTTGCAAATTTACTTGCAAGACCCCTTAATCCTTGCAAATGCAAGTAATTACTTGCAAAACGGCAACACTGGTTCTAGCCAAACAAACATTTGCCCACCAATCGCTTTACCTGGTGCGCTCGTTTCGCTGCTTTTGCAAACAATACATCCGTCCAGGTCAATTTTAAATCCGTTCCTTCAAAAATTCATACTTCATTCAGACCGGTCGACATGCCGTGGTAACCGGTGTTTGCTAAGCTACCCTCTTTCACCAGTCTTCAATATTTGGATAGACAGCTCAAACAATTTTAATGTTTAATTACCGTGAAATATTTCATAGGGCGTAGATGCAGGTTTGTGCCCACGGTTTTTCATCCTCTATTGGGATTCATGAGCGTAGGTCTTTACCTATAGCGATTATTTGGCATCTTATTTGCATGACCGTCATCGGTGTCAATACTTTTACTTGCAATTAATAAAAATTAAAACAAAAAACTTTCCAAAAAAAGCTTTTATTTAAATGCCCCAAAAGGAATAAAATAAAATTTTCATTCAAAATGTTAACTATCAAGTTATAGCTTCATTATACAGAATTTACATGACCATAAAAGCTTTACGTAAGTACCTATAAGTATTTATTTAAACTGAAATTTTAACACAATTGAGGGTCTACGGTATAGCGCGCGAAATTGAGAATCCAAGGAAAGACGTATTCCCGTGTTAGCGAGGAGGCGTGGACACCTGTTCCCTTTCTCCAGTATGTGTGTCTAAGATGAGGGCAGATAAGTCAAAAAATCCAAAGGTAAGGTCAAAAGGTAAGGTTCAAAGGTCACTATAAAAATGAATTTCGCGTGTCCAAGCTCCTGAAGTTACCTTTAAACTTACAGTAATGACTCAAAGAGCAAATTGAGGAAGAAAGCTTGCGCTTGTGCAACTATTTAGCCTTTTTTTGATATCGTGTTTGGTTGTTAAATTACAGGCATTTATGGAATGTGTGATTTTGCACATTAAAAAACTTTTTTGAGAAAATCGAAAATAGTTGTCATTCATTAAGGTCTTGACTATCGCCTCCTGAAATATTATATACTTAGTTTGAAAATAGAGTGTGTTATGCGAGAAATTGTGAATCCGTGTTTTACGTGGCAAATACGTATGTATAAATGTGTATATCCAGGCCCCTTAAACTTATCAGATTAAGTTAGTCGATTAAATAGGTACAAGTTCATTTACACAAGTAAATTGCGCGACAAGCTTTTATGATCATACAAATTGTGTACAATGAGACTATAAATTGATAGTTAACATTTTAAAGGAAAAATTAATTTTCTTCTTCTTAGAGCATCTAAATAAAAAGCTTTTTTTTTAATTGTTTTGTTTGAATTGATTTTTTACTTTTTAGTTATTAACTTGCATTTATATTCTCCACACTATAGGACAGCATAAAAAACTCCAAAACTCGGCCATATTTGATTAAGAGTGACGTCAAAATATTTTTCTAATTCTCGGCAAGCCCTTGTATTTGATACCCATATTGCAGAAGTGCATAAAAAATAACTATTCCACCATCTTGAATTGTCCGCCATGCTGTATTTAGAATGATGACACATTATTTATTGAGTCACTCTCAAAACAAGCCCTTATATTGAATACCTACCCATATTGTATAAGTGCATTAAAAATTACTGTTCCGCCATCTTGAATGGTCGACCATGTTGGATTTAGAATGTCGTCACATTATTTTCAGAGTTACACTCAACAAACCTTTTCATTGGACACCCATATTGTAGAAGTAATGCATTCAAAATAACTATTTCGCCACCTTGGATGGTTAGCCACATTTCGAGTTACTCTCATCAGTCCTTTCATTTAATACCCATATTGTGAAAGCGCATAAAAAATAATTATTCCGCCATCTTGGATGGTCTGCCGTATTGAATTTAGAACGACACTACATAGTTTATCGTGCATTGTCACCTACACTAAACCATCACTAAACGTGTATACAAAATTTCAGCTCAATCGGTTGTAGATATCTGCTTCAAAATTGAGTAGGAAAATTTCGCCCGAACAGACATACCTATATGGATACATACATACATACATTGCAAGTTAAATGAAAAGCTAATTAGTCCGCCGTCGACGACCCCACAGTACATCGCTACCCAATATCATCATAATCCATGCAGCGGTTACTGAGATTAAGAGGCTAGAAGAACGCGACAGATAGACAGACAGACCGAGGGAAATGAGTGACTTGGATTTTGGTTATGTTGACACACAGACAAAAGCGTATTATCTGAAAATCGAGAATTTTCGCGATCGGTATGGGAAGTTAAAAAATAGGTCTGGTTATCTGTATTTCATATTCTGTTCAATAATTATGATTAGTAAGTAATTATAATAATAAATTAAATATCTAATGAATACCTGAAATCATTTTTGAAATATATAGTGTTTTGTAAGAAAGTTACTGCGCCTTTGGTTGATTGGATGAAAGCGGTCTCTTTTTTCGCATTATTGATTTGTAAGGAAGGTATAGTTATAGTCGATACTGCTGTTGTGCCTCTAAACGAAGCGGAAAAGGGTCAATAGATGGGGATTTGCCGGGCGTTTTGATTAAATTAGGAGGGATGAATATTCATAATTTGCTCGACCGAATGAGAACCACCACGTCATGTTTTTTCCGCATGCGTGAGTGATGACCAGCTGTGACTGGCATCAGCTTAGTATGAGGTTTAGTATGGAAAATTGTACAAATGATTTTCATCGGCAACTTGTTGCATGTATAGTATCCGCTAACCATTTGAAAATATTTTAAGAGAGATTGATAAGGCTCTGCGTCTTGACAACGGCGTACCATTAGGTACTAATGAAAAAATTAATTTCTATTGTTTACCTTTTTGAGAAATCTGCTATCACAATACTTGTTTAAAACATGTCCTGAATGGCATCACGCAAGATGTCTCTAGGTCTGGGACGCGATAGCCTTGTTCCAATTTTTCGGATCTCATTAGGTGGACCTGGGTGAAGCCCGGTATCAGGCTGGTACAATGTGTGTTTAATCCGAAAAACGATATGTAATTATGCAGTACTTTTCTTTGATGCCCCCCTTTTTTTTGTGCAGGTCAATCCAAAGATTGAAACTTGGGTTAATGACACTGATGCACGAATACTATATCCTGGAGTAAAATTGACAGATAAAACTTTCAAGATGGCGGCTAGGCGCTATGGGGATCAGGATCCCCTATGCTTGTCACAAGTGACACATATTTTTGGAGCTTCTGACAAATCCTTCACAGCCCTATAATATGAAGTTAATACCTTAATCTACTACAAAATCGCAGCTAAATGCTAATGCCCCCCTTTTAGTTTTTGAACGGATCAACTCAAAAGATTGAAACTTGGTATAATGAGATTGATGCATAAGTACTCCATTTTGGAGTAAAATTCAGAGAACAAACTTCAAATATGGCGGCTCGGCGCCATCTTTAAAAAAATCAAATTGAAAGAGGGGTCTTGTGATACATGCTTGTGAAGCTTCTGACGAATGCTTCCTAACCCCATAATAATAAGTCAATCTCTTCACATACTACAAAATTGCGGAATATTTAATAATTGCCTGAATACGTTGTTACAAAAATGAAGTCAAGTTGATTGACTCAGTACTTCTCACACACTACGGTAGAACCAGTTTATTATTTTCCCATAGCATGAAGCTATAGTCCGAGATCCTCTTACAGCCAAGTCATCGCCAGGCGCCCCCTTCCCCCCCCAAGAATGCGTTATGCCGCTAGGTCTTTCCTTCACAGGTCAATCTACAGCCTATTATCAATACAACAAATTTTTCTGTTTTACAAACCTCCAATACTCAACCACCCCAATTTCACCTCCCTCCAAAAACAAAAACTGGTAAATGATCTGGGGTCCCTAAAATGCCTAAGAACGAAGTTCGATCTGCTTTTATATATTTAGCTTTTTTGAATATTGCAGCGCCACCACTGACACGATTTCTAGATGCCATACGTGCTTTCCATCCTCGCCAAGGTAACAATACTGTGTCGAAATTTCATGAAAATTAATTGTCATTTCCAGGTTACACAATACAGAACGATCTAAAGCAATACTCGTTTGTATGTATGTTTTCTTTCGTTTCTGTAATAGGCAAGGAAACGTTAGGAAGAACCTAAAAAGTGTATTATGTTTGCATACAGCAAGGTTTTTACATTTACAACCCCTCAACGACCACAATTTCCGCGCCGCCACTGACACGATTTATAAAACCAAACGTGTTTTCCACCCTCGCCGCGGTGGTAATAATTTAATTTCATTAAAATAAATTCAATAATTTCCTCATTACACAATACAGAACGGTCTAAAGCAATACTCGTATGTTTACATCAGAAAAAATTATCTTTTATTGGTTTCTGTAATAGGCAACGCAATGTTCGGATAGACACAAAAACATTATTTATGTCACTAGGTCTTCCTTCAGAGGTCAGTGGACGGTCTATTATGAATACAACAAAATTTTCAATTTTTATTTGGGGAATATTTGAAATTTTTCGTTTTTTGCTAATTACTTCGCCGCGAATATACCGATTTTCAAAACTATAGCAGCATTACCTACTACGACCCCATAGCTTATTGCTGCTCAAACTTCATCAAAATTCATGCAGCGGTTACTGATATTACGAGGCTAGGAAAACGCGCACAGACAACAGACAGGCAGACAGATAGACAGACAGACAGACAGACCGACAGACCGACACACAGACCGACACACAGACCGACGGAAATGACTGACGTGGATTTTCGTTGTCTAGACATCATAAAACGCCCAAAAAGTGCATTATCTCAAAATCGAAGATTTTCGCGATCACAATACTCCCCTCACCTACCAGTGTGGGAAGTGAGAACATAGTTGTACTGTTTAATTGCGTTTCCATTCAGAGACATAATTGTATTACTAACACCCTGTTTTATCTAAATAAAGATAATTGAATCTTTAACATACATTTTACTCCAAAATACAGTATTCATGCATCAATTTTATTATCCCAAGTTTCAACTTTTTGAGTTGCCCTGTTCAAAAATAAAAGGGGCCTTGTTACTGTCTGCCGGCGCCACTCTAGGAACAGCACTGTTAAGTAGAAGCCGACAGTGAAGGCTCAGGTGGGGATTCTTCGCTGAGCTTCTTCTATGGATATTTATTTTTGATTGGGAAAACCAAAAACAAATTTCCGCCTCCAACGAGAATCGAACCCGGGGCCTTCTTGTCTCGAGCCCTCGATTCTAACCACTGAGCTCATCCACCCCAACGTTTATTTGCTAGTATTAATAATAGTAGTGTCCTCTGAGACTCAGTGCTGACTTAGCGTCTCATTACAGTGAACACCACTGCCCAACAACGAAAAATTGATTCTACAATCTTTAGGTAATTAATAAAAAATAACTTTTTTCCAAAACTTAACCACCCTGTATCTTAAAAGCGAAACTGTTGTGGAACCATGTATATGTATATTAATTTTCCACCATAAAATTAATTTGTCTATCTAAAGTAAGTCCTGGTACTAAAAGGTGGATCACCCTGTATGCTTGAAACATTATTTTCAACTATCTTCTAAGTTGACGCTACCATCTGATTGGTTGAAGATGAACTACTGCAATGTGTAACTCGTTTGATACGTCCACAATTTCTTCTACTTTTTCGGAGATATAGTTGAAAAAAATTAAAAATAACTTTGATCTAAGAAATATCCTTTTTTGTAGCTGAAACCTAGTATTATCCACAAAGACCTCTTTTGAGTGATAGGCTCTTTATGCCCTCCTGATGGAAACTACAAGATAGATAGACAGACAGATCAGTTGAGTAGTAGGTGGTGGCATACCGTCGCTGCTTTAAGACGCAACATGCCTGTTTCCCACAAACTTCCGTTTGCTCAGAGATGGTTAATTGCACCCTAAGACGCCATATTTCAATGTGTCAAAATCGGGAGACTGTAATTAACAACTAGAACACATCGCTGGCTGTCAGCGCGGACGTCTTTCATAGCCGGTAGCGTTCCGAAGAAAAAAACGTCTAACATCTCTGGAGCGACCTGTGCCATACCAGTAGCGTAGTCTGACATTTGCTATGATAAATTATTGAGTAAACTGACGATTGCACGAACACGTCGAACAGGTAACAGCTTCTGAGGATGCCAACCACTGTGTAGAAGCCGGCCGAACAGCCCAAGAACCATCAGTTCTTCCGACCATGATCGCGAAAGCCTCACAATACCGCCTTTGTTTGACTCTAGTAAAACAGTGCAGAATGAAAAATAAATCACATATAGATAAACAACAAGCATAAACCAAAGAAGGTGTCAGCAGTTCTGATATGAGATGAGAAAGTGCAATGTTGGAGCTGATTAGAATCATTACTAGGTTTAGAAGAAACTATAAAAATTCCTGTGAGTATTTTGTTGTATTTTGTATTTTTTATTTGCAACAAACATTATTATTATTATATTATAATTACTTAATATACGTCTATAGCCACCACAAGGCTCAGCTTTCTGGAGGTGGTATTATTTGTAATTTTCTTGCAAATAAACGAACCAATGAATGAATGAATGAAATCTTCAAATGATCACCTTAAAAGTGGTACAAATATAATGAACCTGTAATCAAAATTTAACTATTGGTTCAAACCACTGAATAAATAATATAGTTTGAAGAAACTAAAAAACACGCTTTTTAAAACCCTAGAATACTAACCTTACAAAAACACACGAAGATACTAACCTACGTAAAATTTACGTATTTCAAGTTTTTGACGTTTTGGCGGCGTATAAATAATAATTTATTCAATAAATGTGGGGGATATCGTATGTGTTTTGCTTAGATATGATTTTGGATTGCTTTTGTTTTTGTTAGGAACTGCAAGCAAGGGCGTATCAATGGTTTTAGCTAGGGGAGTCACGATCCAAAGATGTTGATATCGAAATTTGATTTTAGCCAATTGATGAGTGTGTAATTCTTACGTTTGCAAGTTGTAGTGAGTCTAAAATAGCACCCCTCCTGTCTCCTATGGATACGCCCCTACATGTAACTATAACTACAACTGTGTTCGTCTTGTGAAAAAAATGAAATTCGCTTCTCATGTATTATAAAAATAGATACTCTTTGAACAAAAATTCTCAAAATAAGACAAAAGTCCTCAAAAATTAGCAAAACAAAGAGAAATAAAGATTCTGTCCTCGCATTTTGAAAAACCCTAATATTTTCCGAATAAACAGCATTCAGAATATATTTTCAACTGATGTTCACCACATAAAGCTCTCGAACAATTGTAGCACCACGTCGTTGTCATTCTTTTCTTGGCTATTGGACATTGACTGCAATATGTTCTTTTTCCGGAAGTTTCTTTCTCTTACTGTTCTCCTTTAGCAGGATTGTTTTCCAATAAGGAATAGAGCGATTTCCTAACCGAAAAACTCTCGTAATTACTAACACGCGTAAAATTCACGTAAGCGTATGCACTCTACCCGTTCTGATGGTCGACGAGCAATATTGGCCCTTGGAAAACAGATACGCCTCCTCGACGTACACATATTACACGTAGCACTGCAGGAATTTGATTGGCGCTAATCACGAATTAGGAAAATGTCAGCATTATGAATCAAATGTGCACGTAAAATTTACCCTAGGTGTTATTCGTAAGTCGGGCACCCGACGCACAATAATTCTAGTATTTTTAGTCCATTATTATATTGAACTTGCTTTAAAAATTATTTTCTACTTTTTGGTACGACGTTTCTTAAAGGCGTGTTCTTTTGTTTTTTAAACTATATTAATTTATCATTTTAGGCTACGGTTTTGTTATCTATATAATAACAAAACAATTATTATTTTTATTATAATTAAACTAACCCTCAACTACTGACACGGCGCTTCTGTTACATTATTATTAATGTGCCGTCTGAGAGACGCCATTGTTATTTTCCGTTTTTTTGGAGAAAAACTTCACTTTAAATTTTTTTATAAAATATATGCATATAATAAAATCAATTTTAAACTTAAGTGAAGGTTAAGACGTGTTTGGAGTTTTACAAGTCGTACAAATTAATTTTAA
This sequence comes from Callosobruchus maculatus, assembly GCA_951848785.1. Lineage (NCBI taxonomy): Eukaryota > Metazoa > Arthropoda > Insecta > Coleoptera > Chrysomelidae > Callosobruchus > Callosobruchus maculatus. Next base: position 12,275,939 of record CATOUR010000054.1, on the reverse strand, counting down.
TTCATCATCAACACGAAAATTTGCACTTGCAAATACCGTTAGGGAAAATAGAAACAAACACAAAAAACATAACTAAACCATTAATTTACACTTGATTAAATTCGCATGCACCAAATTCACTGCAATTTTTTTACATTTTTTTGGTGCATTCTAAACCAACTGATTTTGGACGCACATAACAGAAGAAACAGTTCTTGTTTCCTCATTATGGGGCATATAAAGCAATTAGTGTTTTCCTATCCTTCGGATTTTATTTGAATAATTTCTTCTGAGATTCGCAGAAACTTGTTCATATTTTCCTGTAGTTTCCGAGGTAGACGCGTATTTTACGCTACCCTTTTTGTTACTTTCTGTCGTAATATTTGAGTCTGCGTCCTTTCTATCATCGCTGCTAACTTCTTCCTAACATTTTAAAACCTGCTCTTCAAAACTACTATCCAAAAGACGAAGTGACTTTGAAGTTTTGCGACGAATGTCCATTTTTATATATTTTTTTAAATACTACATTAACACTCTCTGAAGTAGCGTCGGTACTTTATCGGAAAATAAGCTTCTTATAAAAAGCGCTCAAATGTTACTGCTCGCATATCTGACTTATTATCAAATCAACTGTATGTAGATAGAGGTGTAAACAGAAATCAGACTGAAACAGCTAGTAGCTAGTGCCGATGTCAATGTCTAAGCGTCTCACAGACGGCAGGTTAGCAGTTAAGGGTTAAAGGGATTGGACTTTGGATGACCATAGGACACTAGCGCGCCGCGGTCAGATTGGTCCTAATCCCACCGGTCAGAAGCGCGCAAAATATTTCGATCACCAGATGGGCACCAAAATATTTTGGATAGTAGGCACGTATGTGGACACCAGCGCGCGGGGAGGCGAGGTAAAGTTATGTCTTATAATTTTAACCGATTTTAATTCATTCGTCATTTTTTGCGATCTTGCTAAGAGTTACTGAAGAATTTGTAGAACTCCAGTCAGAGGTATCGTTACTTTTGACTTGACAGAAATGAACTACTTTTTTATATTATTAAATGCGAAATTTTGTTGTGAACATAATAAGTTAATCTGATCACTATAATAGATGCAAACAAAGAAGTTGGTATTGTCAGCAGACCGAAATATCTTTATAATACCCCAAAAAATTTTAATTAATCAGAACGTGTTCTAATTTGTCACAAATTTGATCGATTTCTTGACGATGTAAAAAAAGTCGGAGAAGTTTAACTTCACAGCTTGTTTTGTGGGAGCAGCATGGTTGTGCTCATTATTTCTTTTAACACTCCAGTACTCGCGCGGCTGACAGCAACATAAACGGTCGCGTGGGGTATTAGAATACCCCAAATTAAAATAAATATCTGCGACAAAATACGCGGTAAAGTATGTAGGGTTTAAATCAAAAGTCGGTCTTCAAACCAACACTATTTATTACTTACACACAAAAAAGCAGTATAACACTAAATTGCTAAACTAACACTAATACAAAGAAATAAACTGGAATCAAGAAATTTGAATATTGATTCCAAGGTTTTGAAACTTTCTCAGAAAAAAACTATATAGGCATAATAATGAGTCTGTGAAATTAATCAATATTTATATTTTATTTGTCTCGACATGACTGACATGTTATTTTTTAATGATTCTTGCAGGTCCATTGCTGGCGTTTGAAACAAATTATAGGGATTTTCTTATCCGCTTTTCTAGTACAGAAATATCATCTTCCTCTCCCCAACATTCGAGGCGGTTCTTCTACAGTAGATTCCTCGCTGATATTCAGAAGTTGACCTAGTTTGGTTTTGATGTTTAGAGAAATGTTTTGTACGTACAGACGACTCTTTTTCTGTGGAAGAGTCAGTTCTATTGCAAGTGTCTTCAGAAAGTACCCCCTTTTGATTGGATTACAATTAATATTGCCTTCCAAAAGTCTTAACACATTGATTCCTCCTATATTTAGAATATCGATAGTCAAATAAGAGCTTGGAACAAAAGATGATTTGCAATGACTTACAAACTTATCGAAGATATCTCTAATTGGAGCAAGTTTATCAAATTGTGGTCTTTCATGCCTGTCATGAATATTATCGAATCTCATACATCGGCATAAAAATCTGAATCGATTGTAAAAAATGTTGGACCTCCTAGATTGTCTTGGGACAGAGGGTCGTCTTCTTGCTCCGTGTCAGAATCATGATCGCTCTCTTAAACTTCATCTACCTCACTATCAGTATCTTCTTCAGAATAAATTATTTCGACATTTTCATTCGGGGATTCTTCACGCATTATTTCATCATACCGTTTCAATCACTGTTCCGGATCTTTGCTCCCCACACCTAAATAGTCACTTTTTGACAAAAAACTGGTTTACAATAACAATTATCATTATTATTAGACGATTATCTACCTTCCATTTCAATTTTGAACCGAAGATTTATTGTAACACAAACGGTCGCGCGGGGTACTCTAATACCCCACATCAATTTGTAACAATGTAGATACCACTACGAGTCTTACAAAGCACAACCGCATGCATAGGTGACTTCTCCGAACTGCCCACAAGGAATACCAACGGGGACATTCTTCGCCGCTTATTCCCTCCTAGACTACAGGCAAATAAGTGAAGCATGGGGTATTGCGGTACCCCGCGCGAGTACTGGAGTGTTAAGAATAATCTCTTCCGATTGATCCATCGGCAAAGATGCTATGTATCCTCTTTTAGAGCATCTGTAGGCTACACCACGGGTGGCTTCTTTATCTCTTCGGAACGTATACTTTTCAAAGACTATTAATTTCTTCCCTTTGACACATAACATAGTCTCCATGATGAAAAAGTAGAACACAAACAATACTCACAAACAGCAACTAGGAATTGCAAACTACTGAAATATTCTCATTAAGGGTAGTTTTATATACCTACAGAAGCCGAATAGTCATTTAAATAATCTAAGAAGTAACTGTAAGCTACCGCAAGTCGTAAAAAGACAGATGAAAGTTCGCAAGTTGTATAAAAGGGATGTGGTCATTAGGAATAACCAAGCTTAATTTTATTTCGGAGCGCAAGTGACCGGTGCCGATGGAGGCACCCTTTTTGTAAACAGGTAAAAATCAAACCGCGCGCGCTCGTGACCGATCACTCTTTGGACCACAGGCATCCTGATGGACGCCACTGGAAGAGGTAACTGTTGACAGGCCATTTCGGCAGCGGTGCTCTTCACGGGAACGAGGGAAGGCACCAGGAAACGAGGCGGTGACAGTAATTGCATTTGGCTGATCCTGCGAGAAAAAAGGCGCCGTCCGTGTAACAGTGTCTGGAGGACCAGGAGATACCTACCTACGCATCGAGCGCGTGTATGGGAACGTTTTTTCTGGACAGGTGTAAAAATAGGTTAGATGGGAAGGAATGAAATTGGATTGAATGCAGTTAGAAAGAGGAAGAGATAAATCATGATAACGTCAAGGATGTGGATTCCTGTATCACATGTTTCTTCCATTTGGCATGTGAAATGTAATTTAGTTGGCTGACTTGGTGTTTCCCTTATATTTGCATTTTACTTTTTTGATAGCCCACGATGATATCGTCCTTTGCTGGTTAGATTGCATCATCTTGTGAAGTTTGCATACCAGCCAAGTTACAAAAACCTTAAAGCAACTTTTATATCGTTTTAAGTATTCAGAAAATATTTAAGGCTTAATGCTTTTGAAAACCTTGTATACTATGCATTGCCAGAATCAAGAGTGCGGTTTGCTGTATTGAGTTAGGATTACACTACTTATTGACATATGAGGGAACTATATATATTGCAAAAATATATTTTCAAAATAATATGTTATAAATAAAATACCTATATACCCTTGTGGTACACTCTTTTCTGAACCAGGTATACTAGATCATGTACCAAGTTGTTGTTCATATTTATAAAAATAGGACAACTTTATTCATAGTTCATCATGAATATATTACCAGATATAGACAAAAAGTTTCTGTTCTAAACCATTTGATTAAAAAAAACGTTAGCTTACGGTCATTACCCACCTTTCGTACATATAAGATTTACAATTATTATCCTCCACAGGACTATAAACGCTTTCTGAATTTGATAAATTTATTAAATATAATAAAAAATAGATTTAAGTACTATATAACAGGTGGAGACGAAGTGTATAAGGTAATGGGTTTATTTTAAATAATAAGGAGATGAACAATGAACTTCTCGTCATACAACATAATTTTACCGATTATAAAATTGTACATATATGTATTTCTGATACATGAAAAAGGTAGACCTATGTATGTATGTAGTAGGTAGATTTATATGATAAAATTTATTGACATTGAGGTAAGAGGTTTTTTTGATGTCTTATGTCTTATGACATCACGAAAATGTAGTCACTTACTTTAGGCGGTATGTATATGATTGGAAGATCAAACGAACTTACCTAAGTGATGTTCGATCTCAATTATATGAAGGCTTCGTCGAACTAAATAAAGTGATGTAGTACCCTCGTTTCCTGCTTATTGGCCACAATGTTTAAAGTAAACAAATACAAAAAACCCATACGCTCGGCTGGTACATACGATGTGCCTGCTGACGGATACAGTATTTAGTCCATGTTTAAAGTAATAAAATCGGTGCAACATGTAATTTTTTAGGGGTATGTAGTAATCAGGGAGGGATTGGGACTTTATTTAGTTCGATGAAGCCTTCATATAATTGAGATCGAACATCACTTAGGTAAGTTCGTTTGATCTTCCAATTATATTCGGCTTCGTCTCCTAAATAAAGTGATGTAGATGTTTAAAGATCATGTTGCATCATTTTATTAAATGCGATATTCTTATATATGTATATACAGACTCACATATTCACATATATATTTTGTGCTAAATGCAACTAATAGGTTGTGATACAACTAAGTGTATGTAACCTAAATAATGTGACATTCATAATGCAACAAATACGTAATTAATATTTAAAAAAGGGAAAACAATATCACGAAGTACAATTAAATACATAACTCCTAGTAGTGGACTTATACAGACTTTTTAGCGACACTTAATACAGCATTGGCAAATTGTGTATTATCTGTGATTGGTCGGTGATAAAATTTCGCGAAGGTTTGGGAGTTTTTTTTGACCATCCTGCTGCCAATCTAATGGCATCAAAGCTCACTCCCGCGTGCTGCAAGAGATGTGGAAGCGTGCCTTGTAGTTTGAGGTTTAAACTGATTTATAGCTACACCACTGGATTCAAGAATATTCTTTATCCACCTATTAATTATTATCTGTGGTGATGCTTTGTGATGAGACTTTTTATAAGTGATAAGAAGTGAGTGACATGGTTCAGGCAGAAGTTTTAATTCGACCAGCTACCATTATTTCAATTCGTCAGAGCCTAAAGAAATGTCATCTACTTTGATCAAACTTAATGTTGGAATTCGTTGTCCGGCACACAGAGCCAATAAAACTGTGAGTTTCTTAGTCAGTACCTCCAATGAAATGGCCTCGTTTTTTAAGTCGCTTACAAAGTTAAAACTGCACTAGGATCCCAAATACCTTCATATCGTGACAATGGTGGTTTAATACCAAATATCCCTTTAAAAAACCTTTTGAGACGGAAATCAGAGCCTAATTCCGCACCAACGATTTTGGTCGATAGCAGCTCTATGTAGGTTAAGGGTATCATATGAGGCGCCGTTTCGAAAACGGACAGTCAAGAAACTCAAAACTTTCGGAACTGTTACAACAAAGGGATCAATTCCAGAACAAAACTGCTACCAAAGTTTGAGACCTACTGTGTATTGTTTCAAGGTTGAGCTTGTTATGTAAGATAAGCATACATAGTGCTTGGTACAAATATTAGGGGATCCGATATTAACAGCGGTTTATATGGTTGGGAGACCCAGAACGGAACCACTACAATTCCTTCCGCTTTATCCTAGATAATCTGTTGCAAGACTCTCAAAACAAGGGAAAAAGGTGGAAATGCATAGAAATAAAAACCAGTCCAACTGATAGTAAATGCATCAACCTCGTAAGCTTCTGGATCTCTCATCCATGAAACAAATCTTAAACATTTTTTGTTTGAACAGCTCACGAATAAATCGATAGCAAGATGACCGAGTTGTCGCTGTATTGCTTGAAAGGCATAATCAGCAAGACTCCACTCGGTCTCCTTGTGGATTTGTCTGGATGCCTGGTCAGCATGAATGTTATCTTTGTTGTTAATATATCATGCAAAGACATACATATTTGTATTTTGCCACAAATACCAGATCAAACGTGCTATTTTATTGAGGCCTTGAAATCTAACATGTCCCATCCGATTAATAACAGAGACTGCTGTTGTGTTAGCTATTCTACAAAGAAGATTGCAATTAGAGATATCCTGATGCAAGCACTTCAGTCCAAAATACACGGCCAACAACTCTGAGATATTAATGTGGTAGTATCGTTCATTCTCAGACCAAAAAAAAAACAGACGTAGTCTTGTTATTACCACAACTCCCCCACCCACTTTTCGAGAAATCTGTGTAAATTTCAACCTGAAATTTATCAGCCCGTATTTCATTGCAACCGTCAGAAATGTTTCGGATCCACCAATAAAAATCGGCAGAGAAGGTTGCAGTTAAAGACATCTTTGCATCATAATTGTTAGTAGAGTTTAATAACTCTAAATACCTTTCTCTGTCAAATAACTTGGTATATAAAAAGCTATATTTAATTGCTGGACTAGCTGAGACTAAAGTACCAATAAACATATAAAATTCACGGATTCTGCTGTGTTTAAGCACGCTAAACTTTCTTAGCGGGTTAGTGTTTCTTAACCGCATCTCTCATCAGGCAAAAAAATCCTCATCATATTAGCATTAGATACAAATACTATTTTCCCTGAGCATGGCGATAACGCGGTTGAAAATTTTCGTTAAAATTAAAGGAGCACAATTGAAACCAAAAGGCAAGACATTATATTCGAATAAACGCCCATCAAATCTGAATAGGAAGTACTTTCGATGAGCTAATGTAAGAGGTATATTGGTAGTAAGCATCCTTTATACTGTCGCCATATAACAATTAGGCGTAATCAGACGAGATACTGTTCTGTGGTCCTCAATCATGAAATATGACGTAGGTAGAAATCCGTGTAAAGATCTCAAGTTGAATATTAATCGATGGCCTCCATTTTGTTTCGGGATAACGAATATGGAGGAAATAAATTGACCCTCACATGGATCAGCGACTGATATGGCACCATCCTTTAACAGATCCTGAATTATATTGCCTATAGTTTGTCTTTCAGTATCTGAATAATGAGGCTCGGAAGCCGGCATTCGCTGACTAGGCTTCTTAAAATGGTATACTTAGGCCTTTTATATAGGATACAATTCGGCAGCTGATTGATAAGTTTTTCCATCGTCGGGTATAATGTCGTAGCCTACTACTAACCTCTAAACCCTTTGACGGCGGCTCTCCCTCTGAGAGTGATAGCGCCCCGGTTTTTTCAGCTGGTGTGCCGACAGGTAGCGATGTGCGAGAGGTTTTCCCCCTCTGCTGCTGGGAACACGCGAGACTCGCGCACCCTGGCGTGAAATTTCCCTGTCTGGAAGTTGATGGTTGGCTATCAGCTCTTCTCTTTTGGACCTTTAATGGGTCGCCTGACGTAGCTAGGTCCTTAGCTGTATTGATCGGGCTATCCAGATCCGGTCCAAACAGCCATTCGCTGATAGGTGTTGGTGTCAATGCATCCTTAAAATCCCGGCGGATATGTAATGCCAACAATTCTCTTCTAGAGACGGAGAGTGGTGGAGATCACACAGTAGGTGACCAATAGCATTCAGATACACAACATATTGAATGTGTATCCCCTCATTTTCTTTTAACATCTCTGTAAGCAACCCTGCAACAGCGGAGGTTGCACCTCCCACTTGACTCGGCAGCTGTGGTAAGCGAGCATCACGCCGAATGGTATTCTCGGGAACAGCTCTTGTAACCCCCTTAATTTTTGGGGGATTCAAGGCCCTACAATTGTCTGAGGGTAGTTATTGTTTAATGAGCCCTATCCGTGGCTCAGCTAATAGCCCCGACTGTAAGATTTTTGTCCAACGTGCAGCCAGGGCGGACTGAAGTGAACCAGCGAAGCACTGTTCTGCTTTTCAATCGTCAACGAGCATGGAGAACACCTCGCGTTCGAGAGGGGCTGATGTTTTTTGATTATAATTGGAGACTGTGGGGGAGGCAGGAGGTGAGCGTTGAGGCGCTGCACCTGGCAGGAACCTAAGAGGTGAAAAGGGCCTATTTGCAGCGGGTCAATGTAAAATTATTAGTATCACCCTAGATAATAACAATTGATAAAATAAAAATAATAATAAAGTACCACTCTTGGCGCTGCTAAGAACAATCATACTGATGTAGAGCCACCCTAGGCTGATAAATACGTCACTGGTTCGTGGAAAGCTACTATTATCACCCTAGATAGTATATAGACGTCACTAGTGTGGGGAAAGCTACTACTATCACCCTAGATAGTATATAGACGTCACTAGTTTGAGGAAAACTACTACTATCACCCTAGATAGTATATAGACGTCACTAGCTGTGTGGAAAACTACTATACTATCACCCTAGATAGTATATAGAGCTGAGGTCCACACATAGACACATACAGATACATAATAAAATGCCACCCTAGGCAAATTATTGATATCGAATCATGTGCATGCGAAATATCCCATTCTGGCAGACACTGCTTCCCTAACAGACAAACCACCTATGTGTGGAAAACTACTATACTATCACCCTAGATAGTATATAGAGCTGAGGTCCACACATAGACATAAACAGATACATAATAAAATGCCACCCTAGGCAAATTACTGATAGCGAATCATGTGCATGCGAAATATCCCATTCTGGCAGACACTATTTCCCTAACAGACAAACCACCTATCCTGCACCTGATCTCCGTGTCAGGAAGAGATGTATACTTACTGGACGCCGAAAATGAACACGAGTATGCAGAGCTCCATGGGGAGCGTCGAGATCTCTTATCTCGTCCTTCCAAGTGCACTCCGGCGGCTCTGCTTGGATCAATGAGAAGAATCCATTGTCACCACCACAATAACACAACCGAAAAATCAAAAAGATCGGAGCGCGCGTGGAACGTGTAGCCAATTTAGCACAAAAACGAAGACTGAATACTGTATCCGTCAGCAGGCACATCGTATGTACCAGCCGAGCGTATGGGTTTTTTGTATTTGTTTACTTTAAACATTGTGGCCAATAAGCAGGAAACGAGGGTACTACATCACTTTATTTAGGAGACGAAGCCGAATATAATGTTGCATTATCATCATGTTAGTTATATGAGTTACTGCTACATCGAGTTTTATAAAATTTACAAGGTGATATGATGGAGCAGCTATCCGTTTGAACTTTGGCGGCAGAGCAATTAGCAAAAAAAAAAACAAATTTGGCAAAACCCATTTTAAATTTTGTACCAGTAAATGTCAAACTTAGTTGCTGGCCGACAGGACTCGAACCCGCGCCCTCCAGAGATCTGTTCGAGTCCCACCGGCCGCCGACTTTGTCTGACATCTTCTGGCACGAATTTGAATTGAGGATTCCACAAACAGATGAAAGCATGGAAATAAAAACAATTACCAATTACCAGACTTTCAGACTTTGTGTTTAAGCGATTTATTCCATTTAATATTTTTTAAGCAGGATGAACTTTGAGTAGCAGTAAGGATGATCATTTGGGAGCGTCTACATTTTTTATACACATACATGAGTTTTAGTTACTGAAATTGACCCTTGCAGTGATATCCTATATTTATCGGCACCACCAAAGACGTATCTGTTTGAGTCAGGGTTGATAAAATCCTACAAATTGTAATTTGGAGGTAGTGACTTGACTGTAAAGAACTTTTGATACTGTCTTACTACTGTAGGAGCGGAAAGATTTTTTGGGAATTGGAGCTTTGGCGGCAGCATCAGAACCTCTAGGATATTATAATATGTTCTGTACCCATGTGACCTCTCGGGAAAGGTGTCTGTTGTAAATGACCTACAGTTATTATGGATCTTATGTCAGTCGTCTAAATGCAAAACCCCACAAGTCCACGGTAACAAATTTAACAGATCTCAAGAAAAACAGATCAAAGTCTTATTATGACCGAAAATAATACGAAATCGAGAGTATTATAATATACGATGTTTTAGGATGTTAAGTCCTAACGCCCCAAAACCTAGAACATATAGTTTTTCTAAAATCTGACTTTCAAGTTTGGACATGTCGTGTTTTGCATGTTAGGAACTGTGACATGTCGTGTTTTGACTGCTATTTTTGTGGAATCGGATCAAAATAAGTGAAACACTTATCAATTTGGATTATTTTACTAAATATAAAGGAATCTAATCAAACACTGTGCTCAACGACAGGAACTATAAACATAAAGCTAGATATTAGAAAGGATACATTTCAAGGGTTACAAGGTTTAAACGTTAAAATCTAAATTTTCTGACAAACAAAATTCTTCAGAACTAGCAAATGCATTTTCACAATTAGCTTCGATCCTCTGCATTAATGTAGACCTAGCTTCTGTTGAAGTAGGCTCTTCAGGCATTTTTCAAAAAACATGGTTATTCTTATCAATAATTTATCAATACAGCATAAATTAATCTCATTCTCTCAGTAAACTGAAAAACAGATGAATTCACCACAACGTATTTTCAGCGACTGGATAAAACAAAAACGCACAACGGTCAGAATACCTCGTGCGATCGACATGTGACTTGCTCCCGTTGTCCGTATTGGCTCTTGTGGACATGTCGGTGTTTGGAATAAAACACCGCTTGGACTTGTCGGTGTTTGCACCTAAGTCTAGTTTTCTTAGCCAAATATCTCATGTCCAATGTCGGGTTTTATAAGCGAAAAATATAGAAAATGGTAGCGCTTCAAATAATGAACAAAATGGTATATAAAACTCTATTTTGAAAAATTTGTGACTTGTCGGGTTTGGCATTTAGACGACTGATGTAACCATCTGTGATTTTAATGATGGGTAAAGGTTAAAATTGACTCCACGGATTTTTTCCTAGAACGAGTTGTGTCAGGTTTAGTAGTGGTCAATAGATTTTAAAAATGTTCAAATGCTGTCCTCTAATTGCGAAATGCATGGTGCTACACCAAACCATTGCAGAATACTGATACTGAAACCTCAAGCAGATGGGTATCATTATACAGGGTGTAACTTTTAAGGATGTCCACACCTATACCACCATGTAGATCTCGCTGAGCTGATCATTTTTCGATAAGCAACATGGGTCCAAAAACGAACCGTTACGGAGATAACGCTACCGAAAGTTATCCTTGCTGACGCTTGAAATTAGGCAATTCATTCAACGCCTCGTAATTGGTAGAGGAGAGAGGGGGTTACGGATCAGCTGCTAAGACAGATTCGGCTTGTCAACATTTAATCGTCATGGCCAAAATGTCAAAAGTAAACCAAACAAACAAAACAAAAAAACATTGCAGGAAAACAACAACAAAAAACACCGAGGTCAGTCAAAAATCAGTGAAGGAGAGGCTCCACGTGGCCATCGCCTTCTTGCTCGCACAATCTGGCTCGATGGATGACCGATGCAGTGGCAGCGTTGATTACCTGTGGCTGCTCCCTGACGTCTCCAGCTGCTGCAGTGATGCGTGCAATCAGCTCTTCTGCTGTGTGCACCCCCTTGGTAGACAAGTGCTTCCAGGTGACCCCACAGGAAAAAATCCAGGGGATTGAGATCCGGAGACCGCGCCGGCCACGCTACTGGCCGCAAGGCGTCGAACTAATTGCCTAACTTCAGGCGTCAGAAAGGACTACTTCCGGTAGCGCTATCTCCGAAACGGTTCGTTTCCGGACCCATGTTGCTTATTGAAAAATGGTCAGCTCAGCAAGATCTACACGGTAATATAGGTGTGGACATCCTTAAAAGTTACACCCTGTAGGGGTTTAGCTCTATGTATGTATAGACCATAGACCGCATAAAACATCACCAAAGTGCGGTGTGACAAATACTAATTCATGCATTGCCCATGTGTCTAATAATAGTATTTATTAGAGCTGTTCACACGTGAAGTAGGTTGCTCAGAAATAGTATTTCAGCACAATGTTACAGCGAGTGTAGTGTGTATGGCAGAGCACCGGCCAGAGTGACATGACGGTCATACCCATTACAGGGGCAACAGGAAGGGTGAAATTTTAAGCGAAGTCTGGAGTGTGTAATTACTCGGTTAACAGCTGGGTTACTGCTACAGTGTAGGGTAGTCTGTTGTACAGGGACGCGAAGCCTTTGATGGAGTTTTTGGGTGTTTAGAGGGTTTGCAGTGCGCCGCGCGCCGGGGTGAAACTGGATTCCTACAACGGAATGCAGTACTGCGTATGGGTATAGATCGAAGTGTTACTGGAACCCTATGTCATTTAAAATGTCAATAAATCAGTACTTTATAGCAGATTAACTTTATATATCAGTTTAGGTGAAATGTATACTATACCTTTTCTGAAGGGTAAAGGCTCAATTTTTTTAATAAGCGGTCCTCTTAGGTGGATTTTCATATTAGTGACGTAGTTTTTGAGGAGTACGCTAAAGTGTTGTTTGAATTGTGATATTTAGAAAACCATTCAAAAACAGTTGATTTTAGTGGCAAACATATATTTTATGTGGCGGTCAGCATAGCGTCAAATAGCCGAGAGATTGTTTGCAGGCAATCAAAGTTGCACTGATTAAAAGGTGTGATACCTTTTAAGGTACGGATTCATAATCGTCCTCCAATTGGCCTCCGAGCCCCATAACTTTTTAACTTAATTCGCCATTTTGATTTAGGAGTAAACATAATGAATTTGAAACCTCAATTTAGTAGCAGACAATTGAGGCAAACATGGTCATGAAACTTAGAACAAAATCTTTGTCCGTACAGTACTGAGGTTCAAAAACATTGCTGAATATAAAATTACAGATAAAGGTTTATAGATAGGAGAAACTTCTTTGTGATCAAATTTATCCAAATTTTTTTTCACTTTCTTCCGTGTCCTTATGATTTTGGAGGATCAGGTGTTTTTGTATAAATAAAAAATTAACAATGTATATAACACTCTTAGTACTTGCTATATGGTACGACTTATTCTTTAATTTTTATTTATTTTTAATAAACAACTCAATGGTTCTTTAAAGTAGTAGGCCAGTCTGTGGATAAACAGTTCTCCATTTTCGCATTAAAATTTATTACAGACATCTGAAAGAATGATGATGTATTATATATACTGCCAAATTTACTCTATTTTCTTATAAATCATGGTATAAGTTGTAATAATAAATTTTTTGCTCCTAGTTTTTTCCGATTAAACTTTACAATAAAATTGTTAACATGAAAGATCCAGCTTTTAAAAAGACGATTTATTTGTTTTTTAAATATAAAAACTCATAATTTTACTATAGAATTGCAAAACAAGTATTTTCTTTAATTCTATTTTAAACTAATTCCTTAAACATTTACTGTTGCTCACCCGACGTTCCTAGAGTTTTTCAAAATAGCAGCTATTATGCATCGAGGCTTGAGCATCAAAGGAAGCTAAAAAAAGGATCTATAAATGATAAAATGGTTGTCGATTGAAGCCGCATAAAAGGAGGTACTTTTTTATAATAAACAAGTGGAAAAACACTAACGTTTATTGTTACATTTTAGTAAAAAATTTTGAAAAGCGATAATAAGAAACACTTAAATTAAGAATCAAGGGGCGTCTTTATGACCGATACAAACAAAGTCAAATATTTCTTGTTCTTGGATGCTTATATTCATTTAGAGCTGAAATTTTCACAAATCATAGACAAAAAACTAGACATTATGATGCACTTTTCGATGTATGCTATTGAAGCGTAGCAGTCCTTCAAAGTCAAGGTAATTTTACAAGTGCGCGGTGGGGGTGATGAAAGGTTTTGCAGTTTCGTTTTTGAAATCGAATCTGATCTAATTGATGCGCCTAACCTCACAACAGACCTCCACAGCCTGAAACATCCAAGAAGGGTGGCTGACCTATCTCTCTCTTACAGATTCTATCACTAGTGAGCTCTCCCAGATAATAACACCAATGGCCGTACGAACGAGAAACACAAGATAGGCTTTGCGAGCTCATCCTTACCAGGTCGAGGTCCCTACTCGTAAACTGCATAATCTATTATGTCTTATCTATGTCAGTTGGTAATCTATAATCAAATTAAAAAAAATGCTAATTCAGCTTTTGCTTGCTTATTGAGTTGCTGATAATTTTACCAATAATTCTTCTTTTTGAAGGCTCTGCAGTACTTAAGATCCCTTTGAACAATTAGGTATATTCAAAGCCTCTAGACACCTGGTCTATATAATGTACTTACATATTGTACTTATTTTAGCTAATATTTATACTGTACAGTGTGCATGGTACCGGAATAGGCTATCCTTACAATCACATGAAAGGCTGAAATAATGCAAATCGAAAACTGTATAGAACTCAATTCCGTGCGGCATTGATTTATACAGCCAACTGCGTACGTGAGAATCTGCTGGTGGTAATATGGAAATAGCCTACTTTAATTCCAGTTTGGTGCTAGAATTATCAAGTACAATGCCGCGATTGCATGGGAGGCTGCAAAATCGTGCCTCCTGAAAACTGTATAGCTCATTATATAATAAAGTTGTGTGGAATGTGGTATTTCCTGAACTAGGCTGTGGTCATAATAAAGCAGGTACCTACTGGAAACTAAATTAATACATCCTTTGTCGTTCATATCTACATGACCGAATAATTTCAATATCTCTAACCACTCAGCAGTAAATTGTAGCCAAATGGGTTGAATTAGAAATGTCCAAACATTATTTTAACACATATTCATATTTAAGTATTAAGAATTTTTTAACTAACACCAGTGCGGCGCCGGCGATTCGAAGAAATGTAAGGACGAAGATGAACTCTGCTCCTTAGTATGTTCAGAAATATGATAAGTAAGCAAATAATAGTGGCATTGAGAACACAGGCTATGTTGAGAACCTCAGAAATTATCCCCAGCTTGTTTCTGTTTCCTTCAGAATTAAAATGTTACTTCTTTAAAGCTTGCTAAATACAGTATTCTAAAAAACAATCAACCGAAAATTGTATAGTCCTCTTTGATGCTTAGATCAAGGTTCTGATGCTGCATTATACATTAACGTACATAAAAATATTGCCAAGCGGCTTGACTCATTGAACACCTTCTACACATGCTTGGTACTAACAAAAATTTTGGAGCTGTAGCACCCCTCACTCTCCCCACCACGCCAATTTTACTAACCTGTATTGACGTACTGTACTGAATAATCAAATTTTGTGGCACTAATCCACATTAAGAGACGCTTATGTACGAGGACACATGTTAATTCAAAGGCCGCAACTGATATTTGTTTTTCAAATTGTAGATGCAATTGGGAGCTCTTTAGCAAAAAAGAGCGAGATATCACAAACATAAATGAACATAGCAATATGTAGGTCTTTATGCGGTACTGATTTTATCGACTCGTATAAAGCGCAATTATCTGTAAGGATACATAGATGGGATATCAGGATACGATGATGAGTACCTGTAACGTAAGTAGAAATATTCAGCAGATTTTTAGCTAGGTTTGACGGGTACAGGGTTTCATAAAGGTTATATTTGTACAGGGTACCCCGCTACTCTTCCCCATACCAACTTACCCCCTTCCGAAGTCAGGTAATGGTCAGATAACTGTCAAACCCTCAAAACCTTAATTTGGAAGATTTTCGATTTCCAAAAACCGTATTACCTATGCGATGAAAAAAAGTCAATGAATAGACAGCTATAAGTCATATGAGACTATTAATTATGAATTGTTCAAAATTATTGGCGTTCTTCTCATCCTACCACAACATTAAATGTATCCTTACCAAAACAGTGGAAACTGTTCGGGCATCTAAAGCATCTTAGAACAAAGTTTGATCAGGGTACGCTCTGGCACAATTTTTGAAACTATATTCATACTATAGCATCCTGCGGCTTCCTTTGTAGTAGCATTACGGTTCGGTGTCAAAATTTCATGACAACCAAACAACTACGAGTCGACAGGTGTGTCCACAGAGGCAATGTCGGATACGACGTTAAAATACAGAATATGATCAAGTTCATTTTCCTCAAGGTAATGAAAATTTATTCAGAACTGCCTGCCCTACTATCGTAAGCACCACCTCAATTTCACTCCTTTTAAATATAATATTATTATTTTCTCATATCTGGGAGCCTTCTGCAACCAAATCATCATCAGACCGCCCGCAGAAGACATCCAACAAAAAAGCTCTAGTAAATAGTTCTTTCATCTCTCTCTGTAGGAACTGGGAGGGCATATCTTCAAGTGGCGTCACATGGCATGCCGATATTTAAAACAAATTACTATATTAGTGGTATCAATCTTCAAAGGGCAATGGGTTTCCAGCCATTCTATCCGATACCACCTTGGCTCATTTTAGCCACTCAAAAAAAAAGTAAAAATGATCAGAGGTCCCTAGAGTACCCCAAAACAGAGTTAGAATGGCATTTATAATGTACTGTTTCTTTTTTAATTTATTTTCATCGCCGTTAACACAATTTTCAAAAACCATAGACTTTACGGTAACTAGCACGGCCCACGGATGGTTTAGAAATTTCATTGCAATCAGTTCAGTAACGAGCTGCATACATTACAGAATAATCGATAACAATATATATGTAATTTTGAACACTTATTTTTTGTCTGAGGTAGGATAGCATAAAGCTGAAAAATATATTATGTCGGTCCTTTACAGGGCAACGAAGAGCCTACTACGAGAACAACAATGTTTCCACTTTCAAAACCCCTCACCTCCAAATTACCCCAATTTTACCACCTCTAAAATATAAGTTAGACGATCGTACAAAATGATGAGGGACCCATAAAACGACTAAAAACGAAGTTTGAAGAGTATATGACAGTTTTCGTTTTTTGGTAATTACTCCGCCGCCGCGCGCCGGTGTACTGACTTTGAAAATTATAGCAGCATTATACCCCCTTGGCATATTGTAACCTACATTTTGTAACAATAAATACAGTGGTTACTGATATTACGAGGCTAGAAAATTGCCAACAGACAGACAGACTGACAGAAATGTGTGACGTAGAATTTTGGTGTGTAGATATCATAAAACCAAAAAGCGTATTATTTCAAAATCGAAAATTTTCGCCATGACAATAATCCCTTCACCTATCAGTGTGGGAAGTAAAATAAGAAGATGATCATAAAACACCTAAAAGAGAAGTTTAAAACGGTTTTGAGGATTTATAATGTCTGCCTACAATAATCTGAAATTAAGTAAATACTGGTGCAGTAGTTACTGAGATTACGGACTGTAGGCATACTCTATACTTCCTTTGCCATGCGGAGTCCATAAATGTAAAATACTTAGTCTGTAAGGTACGTAAAACCAACGAGCTCATTTTTTAAGATAATGGGCAGTCCTCTCGTACGAAAAAATATTTGGAATTCCCGTCCTCTACCATTTTATTCTTCCCGGCTCTCGAATTTCAACACCTTACCTAATGAATAAAAATTAACAAGGAAACTTCTAAAACGCGTAAAAACAGTTTGGACCAGTTATGAGAATACTAAAATTTTTGTCCACTAATTACACCGGCGCGCCGTTGCAGACAGACAGTCAGTCACGGTCAAAGAGACAGACAGACAGACAAAAGGATAGCCAGATTGACAGACATCACACAGAAAGACGGAAATGAGTGACACATATTCGTGACGTAAACATAATAAAACGGTCAAAAAGCATATTATCTCAAAATCGAACTATCTCACGATTACAATACTGCCTTCACCTTCAGTGTGAGAAGAAAAAGCATGCAAAATTGCCAGTCCTTGCTTCATGCTCTATCACCTCGTCTTATTCTGATGCAGCCAAACCTGTACCCACCACTGAAGCAGGTGGTCCACAAATCTGATGGGCAGGTGCGCCCGAAGTGAATCGAACTGGTTGTTTTCTCGTCTTCCTTTGTTTTCAGTGGTTTCATCAAGTTATTCAAGACCTGCCACCTCCTATGGCCCTCAGGGTTTTCTTAATTAACGAAAATAAATCCTTTGATTTCGTACACAGAAAGCGCTGGCGCCGGTATGCTACAAAAGCATCCTTTTTGCGATTCGCCCTTGATTATTTTGACCTTTTGTCCTTATGTATTATGGTAAAGTGCCAAGGAAGTATACTGTCATAATGCGCTGTGCTTTTTCATTGTTTGTTTGTCAAAACTTCTGGTGCTCCAAATTTGAGTCCACAGATTGTGTCAATATAGGTATACCACATGTTAATCGTTTTATCTAAATCAACGTATGTTCAACGTTAGAACAATAACATTTTGCGATATGTTCTTCAATCATAGTTGTTTACAGAAAAATAATCTTAAAGGATATTTAGAAATATATACAGGATGAGTTTTCAGTACCGCATCGGTCAGTAAACCCCACTACTGCATAAGATAACGAAAAAAGTTGTGTACAGAATTTGTAGCCATGAAATATTTAGATTTATGTAGGGTGATTCATAACTACGCGATGATGTAAACATCTTTTTTAAATAAAACACCCTACATATATTATCCCATATTTAGGTACTACTACACTAATTATCCTTGTTGTTACAATATTAGGTACTGGAAATATATACATGATATTCTCAAAAGTGTCGACCATTTTTATATCCAAATCACTGTCAAGTGAACGTACTGTATATTGAAAATTAAGGAACAAAGATTTATTTTTTACATGGCAAGACAAAAAATATCTTCTAGTTTTAACGCCGGCTGTAAAAAAGTCTATAACCCATAATCATATACAGGTCGAGGTAGAATGCAAAGTCTAGATTTTCTTTTTTTTAATTAAGCCCTACATTTCATTTTACCAAAAAAATCCATTCAAATTGCTATTTCATATCATTGTATAGTATTTCGTATATTTTATTACATTCACTAGTTTCCAAAATATTTCGACTTTTCCGAAAATTTTAGATACACCTTCAATTCCTGTACTCTAATTTATTTATTTTGAGAAAGTATTATGGGGTTTTGTTTAACGAACAACTGAAATATAAGTCCATAATAGGATTTGAAGAGAGAATTTAGGTCAAGTATGCTGAGGAAATAATTTTGAAGGCGTAATGCATAATTATCAAGCAGAATTATCACGTAGGCTTTGAAATATGTGTAAAAAAATAATTTTTGATTCATTACCTTTCTATGTACAATACCCCTATTTGACAGCGTAGTCAGTGTGTATATCAAAATATTTTCTGACCAAAAAGCATATCCGTAGCTACAATTTTTATAATATACAACTATCTTCGCTAGCTTCTACAGTAGTGGAGTTATCCACCGATCCGGTACAGAAAACAGTACAAAAATATCTTGTTTCATATGCGCAAGTATGCCAAAT
Organism: Callosobruchus maculatus; assembly: GCA_951848785.1. Taxonomy (NCBI): domain Eukaryota; kingdom Metazoa; phylum Arthropoda; class Insecta; order Coleoptera; family Chrysomelidae; genus Callosobruchus; species Callosobruchus maculatus. The sequence goes on along the minus strand of CATOUR010000054.1, from coordinate 12,256,435 downwards.
GTCTGATGATATAGCTTTGACATACTTTTGATATTCAGAAATTCAGATCAACGCTGAAGAATATATGACAAATCATTCAATCTAAGTAACAACAAAAGGGGTATAGCCATTGGTCTCAAAGTTCAATTTCCTCTATCGATCAATCTTAACGCAAAAACATAAGAATGGATTAATTCTGCTGGAGATTGAATATGCAAGCTTCATATTTTTATGTTAGTCGACATACACTCGCTTCAAACGTAATCGATACTCTTGGCTGCCTATCAATGCTGAGTATGTAGCCGGAACCAACAGATGCTTTATCATTTATTATTTTTATTATTATTCTGTCGACCAGGCTTGCTTAGGGAAAATACATTTATAATGCGATTACCGAACTGGGTATTGTGTAGAAAACTACTGCGATTGCTAAACATGGGTTTTAAAATTTAATGTAGGATCAGTTTACTCTTCATGGAGCAGAAGTCAGCATAAGAAGCAGAAGCCTCTTGAAAAGCACACTTGCTGAGGTGATGTTATATTTTTGATCATAATATAGCGTTATATTAAGTAAATATTTTCAATTCGAAACTGGGAAAGTCTTGAAGTTAAGGACATCGAAATCTTAAACCAATTATATGATAATATTTTAAACTAAACAGTATTCCACCTCTAAGATTGACTGAAGAACTTAGTAACCTCTAAGGCATCTGTAAAAGCACTCGACGAGTTGACGCTATATAGTATTTTTCAAAATTGGATGTTGAAAGGTACCAATTACCACAGTATAGGCAAAGTTTACGGAATACATATAAGTTGGATCACTCTCCGTCGACACCTTGAAGATCTCACATCAAAGCGATGCCGCGGCCGCACGCGTCAGTTAGTTTTTGCGTTGGTTTTTGCCCAAGTACGAGGGTCTTTTAGCGGGGACTTGCTAACGCCTGGGTTTTACGTATATACGAGGGTCATTGAAGGACTAGGTATTGACAGCCGATTTAGACATGCAAATACAAACATAACGTTTATTTTGCTAATACACTAAGTTACATAAATGGATATCAAAAATAAAACCTAGTAAAACTATTATTAATTAATCTCAAATCATTTCACTTATTGTATCTATTTCGTAGATATAAGTAAAAATTGGTTCAAAGGTGCTGTAGTATTTTTACCAAAACGTTAAGTTTTGTTTATTTGGCTTATTTTTGAGATCACAGCTTATAAAATTTATGGTATAGTATATACGAACACGTATGTACAATTTTAAAAGATAATCATGTGGAAAAGCTTTACATGGATGTGCATAATTTAATTTTGACATTTTGCTCTTCAGTGTCATTCCAATTGCTACTGGGGAAACTAAATTATTAAAGTTATCAATAAAAATATTTCCGAGCTCTAAAATATAATTTAGAATGTCCGTGAGTGGTATGGTAGGACCACCGAATGAATATTTTGTCTCACTATACGCTTTTAGCGTGATACAATCCTTTAAGTGCCTCTGTAGGTCTTGAATTAATCACTTTAGACCCAAAGTGTGCTAGTTTGTCGGAATTGTTTTATCAGGAGGAACTCAGAAAGGTACAAATGTACAGGGTGTCCCATTAATAATTTTGAATCGAATATCACGTGACCAAAAACAAATACCTCATTGGGTAGTACAATGACGAAGAAGACACAACATCTGCTCTAATTTACATCCCCAAAATTATAGTTCTCTAATACATGCTCAGTTCCGACATATTGCTTGTCTTAATCGTTGTAAAACACCCTGTATCTATATCGTTTACATTTCAAGGTTTACCACAAAATAAGGATGGATCTGATTGTCATTTTCCATCCGTTAATAAATTTAATTGATAAAATCTAACTTCTAAAAATATTATCCATTTCTGCAAACAAATCCGAGATAACCAAATCCGATATTTTTGAGACCGTGCATATACTTCGCGTTAAACACGTTCAACCTCTACTTTGCGCCGCCCCGTATCTCCCAGCTGACGTCGGTACACTGCTACCGGTGTACCGGGGAGACGGAGCAAGGGGCAGGCCGTTTTGATATTTTTTCGGAATAATCCAACTTATATGTATTCTGTAAGCTTTGGTATAGGATATAAAAATAAGTACCTGATGTACTTCTGCACTAGAAGAATATGTTCCGGTTCGGTTTATATTCAATTCACAATTACTTATTTAAACATATCACAACCGGCGTTTGTTAACTGGGCCACGCGCAGGTAGGTATGGCCATTAGTGTTGTCAGCTGGGCCACAAATTCTCAAGGCAGGGGATTAAGGCCCGGTTGCTGAGCATGTTTAACTGGCATTTAATGATCCGTTAATTTGACATTACGCCTACAGTGTGCCGTATGACATTGCTTGATTAGGGAGCCTGTCACAGTCTGAATTTTTCCACACTTGGAGGTATTAGATTTCGCAAATTTATAGTCATCAAACACCAGCAGTGGTTGATCCCTTTGACGATAAATAATTTTTCCGTTATGAGACATGGTGCAGCTGTACTTGTTGCCAGACGAATAATTTTACAAATACTAACAATTTGGAAAATTCTGCCACCTTATATAGAGGTAGTTAGACAAAGTATTCTTAGAATTCTACCACTTTATGAAGAGGTAGTTAGACAAAGTATTTCTTAGAATTGATTGGCCCAGTTGAACCGTCACTCTAATTACCTACCCTCAGCGATAAGCGGATTAATTTTCAGTTTTGACCCAGCTGACATGCAGCCCTCCAGACCTACAAATATTTGTATGTAACTACCAAGTTGCGATGGCTTAGTTACATACAAATATTTGTAGGTCTGGAGATCCTCACAGCCCCAGCTGCACAAAAATCCTTTCATGAGTATAACAGTATAACAAAGAGCAACAGGTAAAATTATGAATTATTCATAAATGATTATGCGGCCTGTGGCGATCGGTCAATGCGCATGAACCAAGATCATATTATCAGTGGAGGTATTCCACAATTCTCAAGCTGATTGTACTCCTGATCGAAGTAATAGGAGTTCAGTTGGGAAATATGATATCCTTACTAAAACTAACTAAAATACTTGGTGGAAATTGTCGAAAACTGAAATTCTAGTTGTAAAGAATTGTGAGGAACTGTATCATTAATCAGAGCGTACTCCTGAGTATTAAAATCAAAAATATATTCTTCATTCAAATTAACCATGATTTTCTCACCAAGGAGATTTTCTCAGAGCGAGAGCCATATTTTTGTTGCTAATATACCTTTACAAAATAATGAACTCTTGAATTGAGAATATCTTTTTATGTATGTAACATTGACAAGTTATGCTGCATATATAATATTCCAATTAAATAAACCACAACAAATGCCTTGAAAATTTCATATATGGTACGCGCACATAAATCGGCATCGGAAGGACGGTACGGATCGGAGAAAATTACTTTCTATTAAATTTAATGGACCATCGCACATACGTCGGGACGGTAGGCGCATCGAATTTTCAAAATCCCGCGAAAATATAGCAACTAGAAATAAAAAGCTAGCCGATGCGTGCCGATACCGACGTATGTGCGATGCTGACCGGCGATTGCCGAGGCACCGTCGGCATTTTCCAAGTTTTTACCTGTACTGCCCGCAGACTGCAGTTCACTTGCATATTTGCAACTGATTTCCAATTCTTCCGTCGATTCCGGTCAGATATGTGCGATACCCCAATGAAAAATCCGTACCGTACCGTCCGTTCCATCCGTACCGTCCATCCGATGCTGATTTATGTGCGCGTACCAATAGACTCTGTTAACTATGAAGAGAAGATGTTCTATTTATTTCAAGTATATCAAAAATAGCTGGATTATGGTCGAGTTTTTACAGAAACTTCATCTTTTAGACTTTTTTATCAATCACTGAGAACCATGGAAGTATTCATCAATATAGAAGTTGGATAAATATAATTTTATGATGTAAACATAAAAAAGTCAAAAAAATACTTTCTTCGAATCACAGAAACTCAAATTGAACAACAGCCTCATGCTGTCTGATTGTTGATATAGACTAAATATCATCTTCCGCCAGCAACAACAAATAAAGTGGCAGCATTACCAATGTGTAGCTTTAAAAAACTCTGGCTTATTGTACAATCCCTATCTTGCCGTTAATCTGGGTTCCGTTCTCGATTGACAACAATGCCGAGAGACCGATTGAACCCAGTATAAAGAGCGATACATCATGTCCTGGCATGTATCTCCCCTATGGTCCAGTCTCATTAGTATTTTACCTAATACAAAAATATTATTATATCACCCATAGTCTATTGTTTAGCATTGATTTGTTTATAAAATTATGCAATACACGTAACCTATGATATAGTCACGACCAACGAATTCGAATAGGCTAGAAGAAGCAAAGCCCATGCGCTAATAGGCATGTGAGTGTATCCATGACCCTGGTGTTATTATTTACCACTTGTTTACAAAGACGATGTTATTGTTTACAGAAATTGACAGAAATCCGCTGGATTTAAAGAGCTTTTATTATACAGACATAGACGTACATTACATTATTTTTGAGGGAGTGATGGTCAGCGTGTGACGAAAGAGCAGCTCGGCGGGCAGTAGCCCGGGCTGCACATTTTTCTTCTTTGTTCTATGTAATAATAATAATAGTAACAGGATACGTTGAAGAGATAAGCATGTAACGGTGTGGCTATAAGATAATGACGATTACGTTGAGGATATAGAAAAGAGAAACTATTACAGAGTGATAGGAAAAAATGAAAGATGCCAGATCTTAAATACTCGTGGCATAGGATTTACGACCAATCGCAGCCAGTCCAAATTTATTGGACTATTTATGTACCATACGGGTCCACTAATTGTTTGAATATTTAAAAGGGAACTACAACACTACTAAGTACTTACATTGGGGTGCATTAAAGGAAAACTTACACTGAACTTTTTCAATATATTTCAATATACATATTTCTATTACCAGATAATGTTAAAAATAAACTTAAATACAACAGACCTACAAAAAATACAACTTGAAGAACCCATCTACTTAGTGATTATGATTTGGTATTTGAAAGAATTTGGCCCTGAAAATATATAAAAGGGAGGTTTTATCACCTTTGTCAGGCTTCTCACCTTCGGAGTGTATGATTCTCACATTGGAGCAACAGGCAGTACAGTAATAAATTTGCTGTATTACCTATTATTGCCTTAGAAACAGAGACACAATAACTATAATATATGGGAACGGGTACTTATGAGCATTATGTATCGCAATCTTCCCAGTTTCGAGACTATCATTATAGATCGAAACATTTTGAAGAAGGGAACCTGCAGCAGGTAACCGCCTGGTACACAAATGAACAATAAAGTTTGAAGACAAGAAACGTATAAAATAAATTTATTTAAATTCTACTATTTTTATAAATTTAGCATATTTAGCATAAATTGTTTACGGCGCAAAATAATTTTTTTTTCAATAATTCATTTTACGTAAAACTGGAAAAACAAATTTAAAGTGACATTAACTTCGAAACGTTTCTTATTTAATCAAATATCAAATCTCAGTTTTATGATTCGCAGTTAGCTAAAAAAACTGCATGTTCATGAGAATTAGCTGGAATAGAAACGTAAACGAAATGGAAATACATGAATATAATATTCTCTCGCTCCATGAGCTACACCCCTTTTGAGACGTCACTGGCATTTTCTTACCGATGATCAGGTTTGCACGCGTCACCCAAAACAAACAATAGAACTCAGCGAGTCCGCTACCTGTGGTCTGGTAAATAAAGGGTGAAAAAAGGAAAGGGTCATGGTGGGATTTCCGTTGATGCGACGTTGTCACGTTTTTTCAGAAATATTGGCTTGACCTAATTTAGCGGAAACCGAAATGGGGGTGAGATTGGTTTGTGTGTGGACGCCACTTCCGGGCCGCTGAAAAACTACTATGGTATTTTTAAGTTTCAGTAACTAACCTCACGGGTTTAATTGTTGAGGTTAAAATGGTTTAACTGGGGTTTAGTCAATTGTTAATCGGCTCGTCTCAGTCCATGCTCTAACAGGCATCTGTAAATTGGCAAGGCCCAGTTATTATTATTCACTGTGTTCACAAACGATGCTATTTTTTACAGAAATCCGCGGGAATTAAATTTGTGAAATTGCTAAAAATGATCTTTTAGTACTTTATGCACCGTTAAAACCCAAATTTTACTCTAAACTATAACAATGAACCCGAAACGATCAACCTAAAAAAGCAAAAAACTAAATACAAACAGACTAGGTAGGTACGTCTTGATACACATTACACAATAAAGACTTACTTTTTTCGATTTTGTAACTCGCTTATTTTTCAGTTTTCGGGAAAGAGTTATTTGAAAAAGTTGTTTATTTTAACGACTTCTATGTATAATAACAATACATTGATCAGGATCTTCCTTTGGAGCAAAAGTCTATTTTGCGATTTTCCTCACACGCTTTTTTCAACTTTACTATTACTGCAATGACTGCAAAATATATATTGTCAGTTGTCACAGCTAACGAAAATACAATAGGTTTACACGGAGACGATCTGGCAACGTGGCCAAGTTATCCTTTGCTATTTTTTGCCTCCGATCCTCTACCTCCCTAATTGCCTGCTACGAGCATCAAGCTGCTTGATAAACACAAGGATAAACACAATATTTATAATATGCTTGACATAGTGGGTCCAAACAAAACCCTTGTTTACTGCTTCTACCTATTCGAATTCGTTGGTCACGACTGTTTACATTTTTTCTACCTCTCAGATGCTCTCAACTATGTGAACGCATTTAGTATAGGGTTCAGGTATCTAGCTCTGAATAATGATTAAAACTGATATCAACCGATATATCAGTGTTAATCATTAATCAAAAACTGTTTATCTAGACATGGCAGATACTGATGAAGTAAGTTTAGCGGTACCGGAAGAAGACGATATTTTTTAGTCTGGGATGCATACCCGGTCGCGATTTTACTAAATATACTTTACGCAACACAATCACACACACAAGCCATGCTCACCGTTACACGTCACCATAGATCTTCTATAAACTCGGAACCGGCAGCCCCCACTAGATATACTGCGCATCAATACAACTACCTAATCGCTAATTTCGCGCTCTGTACTGTAATTCTCTGGATTCATTTCTTTATGGACGCCACTACGATTAATATCATTCATGTCTTCTGGTTCAGGTTCATAATCAAATATGTTATCATAAGAACCTCTTAGCGCTTAAAAAAGTGGTGACTTTACAGTACCAAAAAATTGAAAATTGTATATCGAATTTGACAATGTTGCGAATGCAAACATATTTTCTTTCGTCGCGATGGCGCGTCAGTCTGTCTGTCGGTCGGTATGCTGGCGTTCTTCTACCCTCGTAATCTCAATCACCGCTCCGCCATAGATTGTGATGAAATTCAGGTAGTCGTATACTGTGGGGTCGTAGTAGGTAGTGCTATTATAACTTTTAAAAGCGGTGCATGGCCGGCAGAGCAATCAGCAAATAACAAAAAAAGAACAATTATTCCTAAAACATTGTTTTCAGCCGTTTTAGGGATTCCTGATCATCTTCTGCTTTTTTGGGTGGGGGTGAAATTGGAGTGGTTAGGGGCGGGGGAGACTTGTGGGTGTCTATCAGGAGTAATAGCGGTGAGAAACTGATGATGTGTGTTATATCTTCCTCCAAGAGACCAAGACGCATACAAGCACTTTGTTGAAAGCTTAAATAACAATGAAAACACATATAGATCAAATTCTGTGATAGTACTAGGAGATTTCAATCTTTCAAGTGTCATTTGGGAACCGTTAGATGGTGAAAATTTTTTGGAGCCATCACAAACTGACCAACTATACTCGAGTCTGATTGATAACTTGTCTTATTTAGAGTTGATGTAATTTAATCATATAAAGAATCAAAATCGGCGAATTTTGGATTTAGTTTTATGTAATCGTAGTAATAGTGTCAAGAACGTAACTCATTCTACAGATCCCATGGTTCCAGAAAACAATCATCACCCTTCAGTAGAGTTCACTTACGAATTTTTCAATGTTACTCCTTTACCCAAAACAAATTTGGTGGTTTATAATTTTCTAAAAGCAAACTATGCGGATGTCAATGATATGCTATCGAATATCAACTGGGGCGAACTTTTTCAGCAACATACGGACGTCAATAAAATGGTAGAAATATTTACAAATAAGCTTAATGATATAATCGAAGCATGTGTACCTGTATTCAAAATTGGGCGCAATTATCCTGTCTTTTTTAAGCAAGAAACTATAAAAATCATAGAACGGAAAAGAATGTATCACAAGAGATTTAAGTTATACAATGATCAATGGGCCTATGCTAAATATTCTGAATTGAGGAGGAAATCAAAACAATTAATTGCAAAAGATTTCCAAAATTATGCAAATAATGTTGAAAATGAGATACAGGCAAATTCTAAGAAATTTTGGAAATTCATAGCAAACAGCAAAAAATCAGATACAGCCATTCCTCATGAAATAACATACAACGATCATAGTACCAGTGAGCTTGCTGAGGTATGCGATTTATTTGCTGACTACTTTAGCAGCGTTTTCTCCACAAACATAGTTGTTGAGAATCCCGTGGAAGAAGAAGAAGTATCCAAAGGGCTTAGAACAGTTCAAGAAAAGGAGGTTCTTGAAATTATTAACTCTTTAGATATAAATAAATCTGCAGGAACAGACAACATACCACCGATATTTATTAAAAAATGTAAGATGAATTTATATAAGCCACTCACAGCGATATTTAACACTTCTTTAGAACAAAACACATTTCCCGATGCCTGGAAGAAATCTTCCGTTACGCCTTTACACAAAAGTGGAAACAGGCACATGGCAAACAATTATCGGCCTATTAGCAAACTTTGTATATTTTCAAAAATATTCGAAAAACTAGTTTATAACGAAATACTGTTCCATGTAAAAAACATAATCATTGAGCAACAGCATATGGATTTCTTCCGAAAAGGGGCGTGGACAGTAACTTGCTTTGCTTTTCTGATTTTGTTTCCGACGCCTTAGACAAAAACATTCAAGTCGATGCTATTTACACTGATTTCAGCAAGGCTTTTGATCGAGTCAACCATAACTTATTGTTGTTAAAACTTGCCGGGGTTGGTGTACGTAAATCTCTTGTGAAATGGGTTTCCTCATACTTGCATAACAGACAATTCCATGTATATATAAATGGCCATAAGTCGAGGTTGGTTACTCGTTTTTCGGGGGTTCCACAAGGTAGTCATCTAGGTCCACTGTTTTTCATTATATATATATAAACGATATAGTAGAATGTTTCAATCACTGCCAGTTTCTCCTTTATGCGGACGATCTTAAACTGCACAAAGCAATTCAAAATATAGACGACTGCAAGAACATACAATCTGACATTAACAGACATTCTGACTATTGTAAAACAAATGATTTGCCACTCAATATCCAAAAATGCTTTTCAATTACTTTTACAAAAAAGAAAAATGTTCTGCAGCTTACATACCAAATAGATAATACCAATTTAAATTGTGTAACTGAAATCCGGGACCTAGGTGTTACAACGGATGAGAAATGGAGTTTTAATAGTCATGTAAAGAAAATAATTAATAATTCAAATATAATGCTTGGTTTTATCAGAAGGTATTCCAGACACTTTAATAACCCCTCGACGCTTTTGACCCTTTATTATTCTTTCGTTCACAGCAATCCCTCGTTCGCATCCATTGTTTGGAGTCCGCAATACCATGTCCACATAAAGAGGATTGAATCCATACAACATAAGTTCTTGAAAGTTCTTGCTTATAAGGCAGGTATTGCAATCGGTGATCACGATTATGCCCCCATAATGACACATTTTAATATTCTACCTCTGGAAAAAAGAAGGGTAATATCTGATTTGTGTTACCTTCATAAAATATCTAATAATCATGTCGAATGTCCGTACTTGCTTTCAAAAATTAACATAAATATACCGTTAAGGGTGAATCCCAGACATTGTATATATTTTAACATACCATTTTGCAGAACAAATATAGGCTTAAATTCCCCATTACTTAGGATGCAAAGAAACTTGAATACATACGGCAGATACGCTGATATTTTTGCAAATCAGCTGTTAACATTCAAGTTACGTATAAAAAACGCAATGTTAGCTACAGAATCCGCAAGGAACTGATTTACCGGTTTATTATACATATATTATGCTACCATAGGAATAAAGAGTGCAGTTTTCAGATTATAAGTTTTTAATTAGTATTAGTTTCTTAATATAAAATATAAATATATTTGTAACTTAGATTATAAATTAATATGTGGATGTCCTTTTGGAGATTTTCTCTGTTGATGTCCCTAATTGTAATAAATAATAATAACTAACCTGAAAAGTTTTCCAATGCAACCCATATTACAGACACTGCACTTTTTGAGTCCCATCTCAAGAAGCTGTTAAACTACACTCGAATATAGCGCAGTAAGTCCGTAAAGTTTCACTTAAGTTACCAACCAATAGCGAATTCGATTTTACTGACCAAGCATAAAAGGCACATAAACAAAACAGACGTTTGACAGTCGAGGTTCTACCGTAAATAAGTCGTACGAAAATTATATCGGCGTTGCCAGCTCCTCAAAATTCATGTAAGACTTCAGAATTTGCGTTTATGATGAAGAAATATGCAGTAACGCAGTAGAGGTCAACAAATCTATTGATTTGCTGCAATCATTCTTGAACCATCAAAATCCCCTTTTTTTAACGTAGAATGGAATATTTCTGAATGTATACAATTAAGACGATAGTAAATAATTATGATTGCCGTATCTGGTGGTCAATCTGACAACGTATGAAAAGATGTTGGCCTATTAGAATTAGTTGTTTACTACCTCTATGTTCAGTTGTTACTCCGAGCTTCTGTATTGTGTAACGAGGATTTCATTGGCGAGGATGGAAAGCGCGTATGCATCCTGACCATATTGTACTTTTTTTGGGGTGGGAGTGAGATTGGGGTAGTTGGGGGAGGGAGTTGTAAAACTGAAAAATTTGCTGTGCTTATAATATAATAATATTATAATATAATAATAATTTGCCTATAAAAGAAAGACTTAGATGCCATAACAGTTTTTTTGCGGGCGGGTGGGCGATGATTTGGTTACAAGGGGATCTCAGACTATAACTTCATGGTATTGGCAAATAATAAACCGGTACGACCGTAGTATATGGGAGGGCGTGTTCAGGGCGTTATTCAAAAGAAGTAGTCTCTGGTCTAAGACATCCTCAATTATACAAACATACTCAAAGCATGTGTTGGGTTTGGAAAAATGATCTAGCCAGCGGTCATACGATAAATAGACAAAATATATGGTCGACGGTACAATATAGAGGAAACTTCATACTAATATGACTGAGCTACCTGTTCGCTCCATGTCCATAATAAAACCCAAATTCGGTGGCAGATAAGCCGAGCGAGATCGATTAGGCCATTTATCAAAATAGGAACACGAAAAGAATCTTATCTATGCTCTGATATCGCTAAAAAATGATCTAATTATACAGCAGCGTAACGTATGACAGTCATTTATTTTTGGAGGATGGACGTCACAACAGATTAATAACATTTTTATCTGAGTACATGGAAAAAGCACTCCGCTTTGATTACACCTCGAATATTGCAGAACGTAAAAAAATTATATTTCATTAGCTAAACATTTTGCTATTGATCACAGCAAGGTACAGATAAATATTGAAATAATTCACAGAGAAGGACGCCAATGAATTTATTTGGTTTCCAAGGATCTCTTTGAAAAGGCTTCAGTCAATTTCAAATTAGACAAAAAACTAATTTTTTGACAGCCGATTTTGAATGTCTAAAATGAGGGTGCGCTAGCTTACTTTGCTTTCTGGTATTGTAATTGCTCAGTTCTCCATGCCTTGAAGTCTTTCTCACACTTTTTGGTGTATGCAGCTTCTTTCCTATACAGGGTGGGCCAATAGTGCGTGGACGGAGGATTGTGGGCTTACTGAAAAATATTCCAAAAATCTGTCACTTGGTCATGGTAGGGACCTTTGAGGGCTATTACGTAAAAATATTTTCACTTAAATTCTGACGTTTATACAGGGTGATTCATATTAAACTTGCATTTTTTTGAATGGAACCCCCTATATATTATTGCATATATGGATTCCTTGGTCAATTCTAGCGTGACATTATGTATCACACATGGAACTTTAAACGAACCGTTTAGGCGTAAATCACCATTTTTGGTATAAGTAGGTATCAGAAAACAATTGAATATCGCAGCGATTATTAAACTTAGAAGGCCGTGACTTTGAGGTACGACTAAGCATGAAATGCGTCACATAAGTTCAGACGGCTGAATTTGAATTCTTTTTGTACTTGGAGAAATCGATAGACTAATTAAGGAAACTTCAATCACAGATAACTTGATTTTTTAAAATGGGAATGCCTATTTTGGTTTAAAGAATCAAACGTAAAATTTGATTACCTTTCTAACGATATAGCATTCTTGATATCAATCTTTTTCGGTTTTCATTTATTTCAAATTTTCAGTCAAATCGGCGTTTTTCAATTTTCCTGCATGCAAGCAAACTAGCAGGCCACGAAAAATAAACAAAAGCTCGTTAATATGGAAGAACCAACTAACTTAGTAGAGAGATGCAAACTAACCTGAGCAACGAGGCAAGATTATCAAAATTCCTTACAACATAGTAGCTCTAACCAGAAACAATAGTGGTAACAAGAACGCTCATTTTTCACAGCCTACTAGCTATTATCCAATTTCCAAAGTCAGTAAAAAACTATTTAATCAAAGGAAAACTACTAGTGATTGTTGCTGGCAGTAGAATATCTATGTCTTTTGAATAAATTTTCACATTTAATGCTATCAAAAAGTAGCCATTTCCATAAGTCAAAAGTAATGATACCTCTGACTGGAACCCTTCAAATTCTTCTTCTACTTATTAGAAAAATCGTGGAAAATGAAACTTGATTTGCAGTCTGTTTGAATTGTAAAACATAATTTGGTTTGTAGAAAACTACATGAAATAATCGCAATTACAACATAGCGTAATTAGAAAATTCTAGTAGTTATTTCAATAGATGTTCAGAATGCTCCAGTTGGAGATATCTTCACTTTTGACTTAACTAAACGGAAATGACTAATTTTTTTATCCCATTAAATGTGAAATTTCATTCTAAACATGTTAGACTGTAAGCAAGAATCGCTGGTAGTTTTCCTTTTGTTTCAAAATTTTTAATCGTTTTGGAAAGTTGTCAAGCTCTAGTAGATCTCAATAGTTAGTAGACTGTGAAAAACAAACACTTCTGTCATACCCCAGCTACTCATTGACATTAGCTATCTGGTCGCTGCTGTATCCGGTTAGAGCTAATATGTTGTAAGAAATTTTCATAATCTTGCCTCGTTGCTCTAGTTAGTTTGCATCTTTCTACTAAGTTAGTTGGTTTCTTCCATATTAACGAGCTTTTGTTTATTTTTCATGACCTGCTAGGTTGCGTGCACGCAGGAAAATTGAAAAACACCGATTAGACTAAAAATTTGAAATAAAATGAAAACCAAGAAAGATTGATATCAAGATCGCGATATCGTTAGAAAGGTAATCAAATTTTACGTTTGATTCTTTAAACCAAAATAGGCATTCCCATTTTAAAAAATCAAGTTATCTGTGATAGAAGTTTCCTTAATTAATCTATCGATTTCTCCAAGTACAAAAAGAATTCAAATTTAGCCGTCTGACCTTATATGACGCATTTCATGCTTAGTCGTACCGCAAAGTCACGGCCTTCCAAATTTTATAATCGCTGCGATATTCAATTTTTTTCTGATACCTGCGTATACCAAAAATGGTGATTTGCGCCTAAACGGGTCATTTAAAGTGCCTTATGTGATACATGAAGTCACACTAGAATTGACCAAGGAATCCAAATATGCAATAATATATAGGGGGTTCCATTCAAAAAAATGTAAGTTTGATATGGATCACCCTGTATAAACGTCAGAATTTTAGTGAAAATATGTTTACGTTATAGCCCTCAAGGGTGCCTACCATGGTCAAGTGACAGATTTTTGAAATATTCTTCAGTAAGCTACCAATCCTCCGTCCACGCACTATTGGCCCACCCTGTATAAAACATATCTGCGTCCTATACTGGTCTAGTCTGGTACCCAATCCTTCGACGTGAATGCGATCAACTAGAATCTCTTTAGCATTGTTGCACTAGGCTACCCTATGGATCAATATGTCCATCATACCAAGAACGGCTAAAGTTATTTGATCTTCATACCTTCCATGAGAGGCGCACCCGAGGTGATCTAATCATTACTTACCGGACGCTATACGGACTTTTCGGCGTTGATCTTTCTACTTAGTTTTGATTTAATAGTAACTTCTTGAGAAATCACAAGTCCCAACCTTAGGCTTAAGAAAGAGTTCCTTAGATCTACCATAAGACGGCGCTTCCTGGGCAACAGGGTATTCAGCTTATGGAACGAGCTTCCTTCGGATATAACCAACAGTCCCACAGTGAACTCATTCAAGAACAGCTATGACACTTGTATGTATATTTGTATTATAAATAATATTTGTCTAATTTCTTATCTTGCTATTTATTATTTCAAGCCGTGGTTGTATTTTTGTTACACTTCGTAATTTGTAGCTATCCCAGCATTTAGAGTTTATAGCACTCTATACCCAACTCTTGTTGTATGTTTAATAATAATAATAATGACATGTGAATAAAAACCGCTGGAAAAGTGATTATGCCTGTTTGTTTAAACACAGCAATAGTTCAGCGTTTTAGGATCACAGTGACCTATGCGCAAATAATGTGACACAGATCGTGTTGCGGGCAAGAGTAGCCATTCGGCATGTGCGATGAGGGATGGCACCAAGGAGATCATAGCCAGAAGTCTAACAACGAGGCTTGAAGTTGTGCTTCCGTTTCAGTATTTCCTGAATTAAGGCCAGATCGATAGTATTGTCTAGTAGTAGTCTCGAGAGATATTCACTCTTGACAAATCCGAATCAAGTTACCTAGATGATTCAAAGTCATGTGGTCCAGATAAGGACCGGAATTTCATACTTATATATTCATGTGTACTTACTAGGCAACCTCGTAGGCAACTATATAGCCTGGCAACAGGATTGCTCTACCCGGGTGGGTGGACGTATGGAAATTTTTTCACGGGCGCGAGCTAGAATTGAACCTCCAAATTGCGACCCCAAACACCAGCAGAAGGAAAGAGTAATCCAACTGTTGGTCAAAAAGCCCCTGGGCAAAATTCGCATGTCGCACGAAGTGTGCGCCCAATCGTTGTTTAAACGGAACAAGCGCGAATCTCCACGATGCAACTGTGGAGTGGAAAGCCAAACTGTTAGGCATATAGTGCAACAATGTGACCTTAGAGCATATCCAGGCAACAATAAGGACTTCCTCCAAGGAACGAACTTCTAAGCTCGATATTAACTTGTAGCCTAGTTACTGTTCAGATAGCATTTTTTACTTTGTGTTGTCTGTCTTAACTGCTTTACTTATTTATGACTTTTTTCATATATACTACAGCCATAGGCTAAACAAAGATAAATAACTCACACAGATTACAACATCAATACTGGAAAATACCGCATCTCATTCAGTATCCAACAATAAACAATACCAACAAACCAATCTAAAAAAACTTAAAGCCCACTCTTAAGCGGCCTACAGACGTTGATGCATGCTGCGACTCCTGAATCGACTCAAGGTTTCATGAAACTTGCATCAGATGCATAAGTTCCTACTCAAATCGAAACTTGTGGCGATGCCTGATGCTTTATTCGTGAAGCACAAGAATAGTAGGGTGAAGTTATTTTTTGCATCGACGCTACTACTACTACTACTACTACTACTACTAGAGAAGAAGAAGGTCCTAATATGGGCCCCGTTTTATATTTTTTTGAATAAGTCGGTAAAATATATCTGTATTAATGGCCAAATTGGCAGGCATGCACCTGAAAAGTTCATTGTCGATGTGTGATAGGGTATTTTGTGTTTGAAGTAATAAAAAGCTTCGTCTTGAACAATATTTGTTAAATTGTGAATTTTTCAATCTAGGACAGGGTGCATGGAATATGGGCTATGAATGAAAATACCTAATATCATCCATGAAATGCAACATCAAAACTTTATTTCTAAAGCAAACACAGGCAGAGTAAAATGTAAGTGAATCAAAAAATATTATCGACAAAAATTGCAAAAATATGTATCCTCCTCTGCTTCAGAACATCGCTCATTGCCCACATGCTGCACATCAGACATTGGACCCATAATTATCCCTTTGTATCATCTTTGAAGCGACACACTTATCAGTATATTTTGGTTTGGTTCTAAGCATTGCAACTGTCAAAGGAAAAATTGTACTTAGTATGTGCCATGGCTCATATTCAGACCCAGAACTGTCTCATAATCCAAACAGTCAAGGCTAACAAAATTGCCGATTTAAAATTTCATAGGCTTAAATATACAGTCTTTCACACTGCTTACCTTTATTAATGATATCCATACTACACAAAGAAGATAAATTGAAATACAAAAAGGAAAAACGTCCATCAAATAAGGCAATTTTCAAGAACTGTGTATAACATTTCTACTATCACAGAAATTTAATTTTAACGGTAAGTCAAACGTCAACCAAGATTTTGGGGATAGTATAATATGTACTTCCTACATTTTATGTAGGAAGTACACTGCAAGTCGGTAAGAGAAATTTAAGATAGATTCGAAAAAAGGCGCCAATCAGATTGTAAAACTATCTAGGTGTCCCATAATAGGACCTTCTCCTCTATGCACGTTGAAACACGTGAAACCTGTATCAGCGACACCGATTCGGCGTCATGCGTCACCGATCCAAATGGGATTCCAGACTCTGCATCGCTGCAAGCCACAACTGATGCCAAATACGTGATTCAGACTACACACGCTCCCACTAGCATCATGAAACGTAGGAGTCGATGCCTGCATCGCAGCTTGCATAGACGTCTGTAGGCCGCTTTAGGTTGGATAGCATCAATTACGCTCGAAGCACAATTATCTAACCATTCAGTTAGCGCCTCCGCGCATGGGTCGGCCTGGTCGACGTGTTTGTAGTCGTACGAGATGCTCGTTCTGCTCGATCCATGGGACTGACGCGTCTTTCATCCACACATGGGTCAACCAGCGCTATGGTCGATGCGTCTATAGTCGCACACGGGTGGACTAATAGTTCATAAATTTCAGTTTACTCCAGACCTCTATCCTATTTAATGGTTACGCGAAAAAACTGTTTATCTACCATTCACCAGTTACTTCTCATATTTCCTGATTTTTCCAATGTAGTAATCCAATTTCAAGTCCAAAGTATCGAGCTGTCACCTACCGACACCTAGGCACCCATTTGGTCTGTCACATGAAGTAGGTCAAACATATGAGCAACAAAAAAAAATTGCGAAGTTTTATACCAGTAATGAAATCATTAAGGACGTGTCTTTCATTTCATTTCGCGCTTTTATACTTACACATAAATTACGGGACACTTGCATGGGGCGGCGCTACTAATGCTTTCCTAAAACCTGTGGAGGTGGTACAGAAATGCCTTATGAGAATAATGAAAGATGTAAAATATACTTACCCAAGTAACGAACTGTTTTGACAATTAAGACTATTAGATATTAGGCAAATATACCTATAAACACTTCTACTGCGTCAACAGTTTCGTTTGTCAAATTCTAATTATGTCTCACATCAGTACGACATAAGAAAATTAATAATATTAAGGTTCCCAGGGCATATAAAACAATTGACTAAAGATATTGTAACACTGTATATTATGGTATTCGTGTATTTGTATTAGTTGTCTTTAGTTGTCATTATATGATGTAAAGTCAAAGTGCTAGGTTAGATCTTTTGAACTGTAAATGTCATCGAATCGTCTAGAGTTTTCGAGAATGACGGATGGATTCTAGAAATGTCATCGAATGCTCTAGATGGTTCGATGAAGTATACAGGGTGTCCCAGAAATAACACGCCAGAGTGACATGGAAGGTAGATTGGCTTTAGATCAATCAGATAACATCAACATGACCTTAGTAAAAGTTTTCTAGTTTTCGAGATATTGCCACTTTTAAGGTTTTTCAAAAAATTCGTACTTTTGCTCCTTTTGTTGTCTGATATGGCTATAAGGATTTGCGGTCTTACGATCTTTTTTTTGTCGGACTATTACTAATAGTTGGTTGAGACGACAGAGTATTGATTTCATTGAGAACTATCACGGTATGTTAAAAAAACAACCGAACTCTTAGATGTTGTGTCAATGCGAAAACCTTAACCAAGGTTTAACTGATTACTGTGACAACGAATGATCCAGACTGAATCAGCAAATGCTCTTAAAAACTAACCTACTTAATGCTCTTTCAAAAACAGTATAACATTTATAGGTTCTTTCTATTAAAAATTGAACAGCCCCAAGTTTTGACATAATAGGAGTAATATACTTCTACGTCTAAAACGCCTAGATTCATTGTCCTTTTTAATTCGTTGTAGGCATCAAAAATAATGGAGTCACTATAACAGATTTTCAAAATGTTTACCACACACTCTTATACACAACCTGCATCTTCTTAAATTTGTTTTCAATAAAATCAATAGTCTGTTGTCTCACCCAACTATTAATAGTAGCCCAAGAAAAAAAAGATAATAAGTCCGCAAATCTTTATAGTAATAACAGGCAACAAAAGGAGTAAAAGTAGGATTTTTTAAAAAAAACCTTAAAAGTGGCAATATCTCGAAAACTATAAAACTTTTACTGAGGTCATGTCGATGTTATCTGATTGATCTAAAGCCAATCTACCTTCCATGTCACTCTGGCGTGTTATTTCTGGGACACCCTGTATATAAGATGCTACGGGTAGCGTAGGAAGTCAGTTGAGTTGAGTTGTACTTGAGATAAGGTTAAGAGATATTGTATCGAGTTGTGAAGTAAAACAGTGAAAGTTACGTCAAGTTTGATTCCCTGGGTAAAGAAAAAGAGGCCGTCGTGACAATTGGTGTCGGAAGTGTGGGATCATCCATCGAATCAAGCCAGGAAAAGGAAAGAAGAAGTTAGTACAGTGTCCATTAATGCCAGTAACCAGAGCTATGGCGTCCGAAATGAATGCATTGATGGCTATGCTACAAGAAATGGGAAACAAATTAGATCAAAGTGCAGTTCAATCGAGAACAAATATGCAAGGCCTTGAAGAAAAACTAAAGCACCACCAGGATGAGGCAATTGCAGGTTTGAAGAGTGGGCAGGAACTGGTGATGACTAGGCTGGAGGACCAGAAGCGCCATCAAGACGAGGCAGTCGCAGACTTGAAGAGTATCGTAAGTCAGGCATTAGAAAATCAAGACCAGCGTATTAGTGCAGTAGAGACTCAAATAGCGACATCACATAAGCATGTTGAGGAACAGCTAGCGACCTCACAAAGGTACGTTGAAGAACAGCTACATCAAGTGGAGGATCGTGTCAAGCAAATCGTCAGAGAAGAACTGCGAGACCTTAATGCAGGTGAGCGTTGTTTAACAGCTGTACCACCCGCTTTTCCTGGTAGACACAGTGGCGTAGTAGCAAAGCCCTATCCGTACAATGGCAAAACGTCCTCAATCATAAATTCACTTCCTTGGGCATCAAAATTGAACGCGCGGTTGCTGTCGATGCAGGGATTAGGATAATTTCTAAGTCCGAGGATGATTACCGCAAAATTGTGCGCCTCTTCAGAGAGGAGGATGTGCCCCACCACACGTTCCCTCTCCCTTCGGAGAGAAATATTCATGCGGTAATCAGAGGAGTACCTGCAACCATTTCGGAAGTAGAGATCAAGGAAGAGTTGCAACAGAGGGGATATGCTCCTCTACACATTATTCGGCTTAAAC
Source organism: Callosobruchus maculatus (assembly GCA_951848785.1). Lineage (NCBI taxonomy): Eukaryota > Metazoa > Arthropoda > Insecta > Coleoptera > Chrysomelidae > Callosobruchus > Callosobruchus maculatus. The sequence continues at coordinate 12,236,451 of CATOUR010000054.1, read as the reverse complement.
GCAGCGGCACTCCTATGCCTTTGGTGGTAGTGATCTTGCACAAGCTAGATAAATCAAGGGAAGTGTTTAATGAACATGAGCTGCTAGGGTTGGCTATACGAGTTGAAGTTCAGAAGAACTCTAGACTCATTGGGCAGTGTCACCGCTGCCAAAGATATGGGCATGCGCAAACGTACTGCACCGCGCCACCTAAGTGTTTAAAATGTGCTTCTGACCACATGACCCACTTATGCCCTAAAACAGGTCTAGAAGAGCGAAAGTGCGCAAACTGTGGAGAGGGGCATCCTGCTAACAGCCCAACTTGCAGATTTGCCCCTAGGAAGAATTTGCAAGTGATAGCGCAAAGGCGTAACGCCACATACGCGGATGCAGCAAAAGACGCAACCTTGACTGCTCCCTCTTTGAACTCTTCTGTGACCCCGCAGAACGTGGACCTGGCAACCGCGCTGAGGTCCTTACAACAGATCATAAGTCCATTGATCAGTGCAACTCAGGCATTGCAAGCGATCTTTCCCACAAATGGCTAAGTACAATAGACGTCAGCCTGCATTTATCAAAATTCTTTTTTGGAATTGTTTGAGTCTAAGGGATATTCCTAAAAGACGGGAATTTCATCAAGCCCTTTTGGATGAAAATATGGACGTGGCTCTGCTTCAGGAAACATTGCTAAACCCAGGAGATCGTCTAACTTTCTCAAATTATGATGTTGTCCGCGCTGACAGATTGAATGGGCGAGGCGGCGGCTTGGCGGTGCTTGTCAAACGTGGTATTGACTATTACAGAAGTACAAATGCTGAGATGCAAACCATCGAGGCAGCTTCTGTGGTGGTTAATATGGCGGGAGCTGTCCCGTTGAAGATTACCTCGGTGTATGTCAGGTGTGGTGCCAGGCTGCAGGAGGCTGACCTGGAAGTCCTTCTGGATTGCTCGGGTCCGCTAATTGTAGCAGGGGACTTCAACAGCAAACACCAAGCGTGGCACTCCAGATTGAATTCCACTAGTGGGATTCGACTGTATAACCATGTAATACGAAACGGGTACCTCATACATAGTACGGTTGAGCCTACTCATCATCCATTTAATCATCTTCAGGCACCAGATGTCATTGATTTCGCTATATCTAAAAATTGCAGATACAGCATACATTCTCGGATTATGTATGATATCTCTAGCGATCATTTACCGGTCATCTTGGAGGTCGGTAATGAGCAAACTTTGGGGGAGGATACGTCTCCAAGGAAACGCATTGATTGGGAACTATACAAGTTGCTGCTTAGAGAGTTTCCCAGTATTCCGATCATAAATGATGAGAATGGAGTAGATGCTGCTCAATCTGAGTGGACAAGTTTCGTTCAACAAGCTATTCAGCGTGCAGCGGTACTACCTGTACAGCGACCGGGCAGGCCTTTTCTTCCAGCGGACATTCGACAAAAAATATCTGATAAAAGGGCTGCGATTAAGCAAGCAAAAAGGTCTTGTCATCCAAATGATATCCGCAGAGCGACGAACCTTGTCCACGAAGTGAGAAATGCACTTCATGAATTCCGAAATGAACAGTGGAATGACTATCTGGAGGGAATGCTTGACTCTAGTATTCCTCTCTGGAGAGTAGCGAAATTGCTCAAAAATGGCAGACGGGAGAAGCTTCCGCACATCCATGGTCCTGGAGGAATTGTCTTCAGGGCTGAGGAGAAAGCTGAGGTTTTTGCTGATGCCATGGAACGACAGTTCTCACCCAATTATGATCTGGATAACGACCTTGATGAGGAGCAACAGATTGTAAGAACCGTCAGGAGATACTTCAGGGCCAATGACGTCAGAGGTGTCGCTAACGTAGGTGAATACTCTTCGGAAGATTCTTCTTCAGAAGACTCTTCCTCAGAAGCTTCACATAGCACATTAGCGGAATCTTACGAGGTTCCTCATTGCACACCAGTAGAGCTTCAAGGTCACATTAAAGGCCTTAAGGTGCGCAAAGCGCCTGGAGAAGATCAAATTACCAACAAGGCGTTAAAGCTTCTTTCGTCAAAAGCACTGATGTATCTGGTGACTATAATCAATGCGATGCTCAGGACGCAGTACTTTCCTGTGGGGTGGAAGATGGCTCACGTCATCATGATCCCAAAGAAGGTGGGCTCGATATTCCCTCAGGATTATCGTCCCATCAGCCTGCTATCGGCTCCCTCCAAACTCGCAGAAAAGGTGATTCACCGCCACCTTTTGGATTTCTCGTCAGAACATCACGTGATTCCTGACGTGCAATTTGGCTTTCGATCCGAGCATAGTACTGAGTTACAGGCAGTTAGACTAGTGGAGAGTGTTACCAGGGGTTTCACCCTAAACAAAAGTACTGGCATCTTGCTTTTGGATGTCTCGAAGGCATTTGACAAGGTGTGGCATGCTGGCCTCCTCTATAAACTAATTCAAAAGGGCTTTCCTTTCTGGCTACTAAAACTTTTGAAATCTTTCCTCGAGGGAAGAAAATTTCGGATCAAAATTGACAACATTGTATCTACAATACGGCCGGTAAGGGCCGGTGTACCTCAGGGTTCGGTCCTTGGGCCAATACTTTATTCACTTTTTGTCCATGACGTCCCTTCCCCACGCAACTGTGAAGTCTATCTTTATGCTGACGACACTGCTCTTGTAGCTCAGTCGTGGTCTGGTGAGCTAGTTCGCGACAGGCTGCAGGATGCGGTGGAAGAAGTATTGGAGTGGGCGAACCGGTGGCTGATTAAAATTAACCATTCTAAGACGCAGGCAATCTATTGTACGAAAAAGCGTCACGGTGCCCCTATTGAGGTTTCGCTGGATGGCACTCGTATACCATGGGAAAATTCAGTCAAGTATCTCGGTGTCATTCTTGACAAAGGGATGATCTGGCGGTATCACACTGAGGCATTAAAAACCAAATTCCAAATTACGTTCCGGCAGCTGTACCCACTGTTGTGTAGACATTCAAAATTAAGTTTGATCAACAAGATTCGGCTTTATAAAATGGTAATACGACCCGCAATTACTTATGCATGTGCATCTTGGTGTTTTCTTGCCAAAACGCACTTGCGAAGCCTGCAGGTTCTACAAAGCAGAACCTTACGCACAATTACGAACGCCCCATGGTACGTTTCAAACGAGACCCTCCATAGAGACCTTGATATCCCTTATTTAGGGGACTTCATTAAACAACAGGCGCAGCGACGTTATAGCCAAGCAGAATCGCATAGCAACCCTTTGTTGCGCGAATCAGTGGACTACACAGTCGAGCATATTCGCAAGCATACAAGGCCGCGGCTCGCTCTGTGAATAACAAAATTGAACCGCGAATTTAGTATAGTAAAAATTAAACCATTCCACGAAAACAAACCAAAATTAAACTCTCGACTATATTTTACAAATTGTCGAAATAATAAAAAAAAGCCTAAGAGCCTCCTGTTCTAAAAGATTTTCTTCCCCCACTTTGCTCTCCACCTTTCTTCCTTACTTTTCTCTTCTCTTCTTTCTTTGACGTTGTCTGGTTCCTGGATTTCCAGACCTGACAGACTTACGAACTGATACTATGACACAAGAGCTAAGGTCCCACGGACCGCTCTGATAATCAACAATGACTTGACTTGACTTGGCAAAACGTCCTGGGACGTTTATTATATGCAATTTGAAAATATCGCACGTATGAATAACTGGTCAAATGAAGAAAAAGCTTGTGTGCTGACATCCATGCTAAGAGACTCTGCCGCAGCTATTTTGGAAAATCTCTGCGCATCAGACCTACGTGACTATGATAAGATAACATCTGCACTAAAGATACGCTTTGGAGATGCACACTTAACAGAGCTGTTGCATGGCCAGTTGCATAACCGGACGCAACAAGCGAAGGAAGATTTAACCACATTTGCATACGAAGTCCAAAGCTTAGCTAAACGAGCATTCGTCAGCAGTCCCAACGAGACACAGGAATACGTCGCTGCTCGCCAGTTTGTCGAAGGCATTGCGGACGCGGAAGTTCAACGAATGGTAAAACTATCCAGTCCCATAAATTTACAAGATGCTGTGATCAAGGCTTTGCAAATTGAAGCTAACATATAAGTCATGCGAATGACAAGGAGGGTGCGCGCTGTCGAGCAAGATACAGCAGCAGAAGTCAGGGCCACATCGTTTATTTCAGGAAGAAGAGGTGCTAGCTTCCAAAGAAACCCGGTTCGCACAAGCCTAGAAGGAGCTGAAAAGTTTGCATGCTGGAGATGTGGACAGAAGGGGCATTTTAGGGTAGGCTGCCGCACCCAGGCTGATAAGATACAAGCGGATGTAGAAAAAGCAGATGAATATGCGAACAAAATGAAATCTATGCAAGACACGATAAACTCAATGAAAGAGCAGTTTGACAGAGACATAAAGAATTTAGTAAAGAAGAATGAAGAAAGTATTGCCAAGCTTCAGCAACAACACGGAGTAGCCACGAGGGAACTTAGAGCAGACAGGGATAGGATGAAGCAGTTGCTTGCCTCTCAGGAAAGGAGAAGTATGCATATTAAAAGCAAGTTTGAAACGAATAGAAAGAATCTACTGAAGAAGGACGAACAAGACGAAATAGCCTTGAGGAAGCTCAATAAAGAAGTTTCTGCTTTGAAGGGCGAAATCGAGAGATTGAAAGCTTTGAATTAGTTGCAGAAAGCAGAGAGGGAATGCGACCAAGTTAAGGACAAAAATGCAATGCTGAAACTGAAGATCACCCAGCTGGAGACTGAGAACGCATCCTTAAAGAAATACCTGGACCACGCGATTGTGCAATCCAAAAAGACCGGGGTCAAGGAAGACGAGTCAAGGTTGAGTGAAAGGTTAGTGCATCATGAAGCAGAAATCAAGAAGATCAAATCAGATGTGACAGATACGCTTGATAGTGTGAGAAAGGTCATGGAAGACTTGTATAAAACAAGAGATGTTGACAATAAGATGAGAGAGCAACTGGCGAATTTGGAAGATGAGAACGTTCGAATGAAAAAGGAGCTGGAAGACACTTTGGCTGCAGCACAGGCTCATAGTTCTGGAATGAAACAATTGAAGTACGGACATAATAAGATAAAGCAGAAGATTGCGTAGATGGAAAGCGAGGTCGATAGTGACAGGCTCAAGAAGAATCCGAACAAAGTCATTGAAAATGCAAACAAAGGTGTATACGAAATATCAGCGATGCAAAATGACGATGTAGATTTGAAGCAGATACTGGCGCAGCTGGAAAGAGAAAACGCGAAGGTAGGGACCAAGCTTAACGTTGCGCTCAAGGACGTGTCATGGGGCTCTGATCAAGCCGCGCTCAGGAGCGAGAATGGTAAGCAGAAGATCAGGACTACGCAACTGGAAGACAAACTCCGCAGACTCACTAAGGAACTGGAGAGCAACCTGAGTGACGAGAAGGGAGTGTCGAGAGTGGACAACCGACAAGGCAAGAAGGTGCAACTGAAGAGAATGATAACAGAGCTAGGAAAAGAGAATCCTGCTGGAGCTGAAAATGAGAATCACAAGTTGGGCAAAGAATATCGCAGTTACGAGGTGATCTGGTATGGTCTTGCAACAAATGACGGAAGGAAGGGTAGATGTTCGAAGCTACAACGCCATGGGGAGGAACCCTACGTGGTGATGAAGCGCCTCAACGACGTAGTCTACAGGTTATGTCCGGAAAGTGGAAAACCGAAGGTTGACTATGCTGATGTCTGTGGTGATACAAGAATCGAAGTTGTTCGTCGAGGACGCCGAACGCTAAGGGGGGAAGAATGTAACATACTGTATATTATGGTATTCGTGTATTTGTATTAGTTGTCTTTAGTTGTCATTATATGATGTAAAGTCAAAGTGCTAGGTTAGATCTTTTGAAGTGTCAACGTCATCGAATCGTCTAGAGTTTTCAAGAATGACGGATGGATTCTAGAAATGTCATCGAATGCTCTAGATGGTTCGATGAAGTATATATAAGGTGCTACGGGTACCGTAGGAAGTCAGTTGGGTTGAGTTGTACTTGAGATAAGGTTAAGAGATATTGTATCGAGTTGTGAAGTAAAACAGTGAAAGTTACGTCAAGTGAATCCCTGGGTGAAGAAAAAGAGGCCGTCGTGACAATATTATCAATATCTAGCCCATACACTTATGGACCTGATGAAATAATTGATCTAAAAAATAATGATTATATTTTGTTGTCACGACGTTAATTCAAGATCTGCAATGATAAAAAGTAACGGAAATTTTGATTGCGTATCGTTTCTCTATTTACTTAGATTTCTAGTTTAGTTTAGTTTCCTAATTAGTGCAAACCTATTTTGGAAGTATGATATAGCTTTGTTCTCAAAATCCACGAACAGGCATAGCTTCAGTCGATTCCTGATGTTTATTTTAATCACCTTCCTCCTATACTGCCTTGTATTTATTCTAATAAACATTACTACTTCTACTACCTCTGGATTCCTGCAATGCTCATATTACTAAATATAATTATAAAATCAAGATTGATTTGATAATATAACCTCAAATATTTACCGCCATCAGACGCGCAGGACGCACGAATCAATCAACCTACACTTCCAATCTGATGAAAACGTACGTCTCTGATGGAAAGGATACCTGCCAGTTTAATCACATATACAGTTATGTTTGTTGCACCTGAAGAGGTCTTTCTGTCAGGTATATCTTTATCTCGATTGTCAACATTAGTATGCTACAGTTAAACTCTTACAAGCGCTCACCGAAACCAACCACACGAGAAGGTTACCCGTACTTGGCGTAGCAAATACGTATAACATTAATTTAACGACTTGGCCTTTTGTTCAACACAGAAGATCCCTAACTATTTGTAATATCCATACCTTTGTTGGTTGAGAGGAGTTGTGAAAAGCTTCCCTTAAGAGCTGCAACGTATGATGCACAAACGTAACAACGACAATTCTTCTACATTTCAATAAACTCTCTCATGACTTCCATATGCTTCCGAAAAACCAATTCTGGAAAGTATGGCGGCACCAGGCGCTTTTACACCTCATATGGTTCTACAGACAGTGCGGTAAACACGCTCAGGTTTGCCTGAAGATTGTATTGCCTTTAGGTGGAAAATATAAATTTTCAATATGATGTCAGGTGTTTTGCGTAGGCAAGGATTCCTGCCAGTTTTATTACATACACACTTACGTTTGCTGCAAAGTCACTTAAACAGGTTTAGATATCAAGTGTAACTTTACCTCTATTGCCAACCTTAGTGTGCTACAGCTAAGCTTCTCACAAGCGCTCAATGGAATCAACCACAAAAAAAAGTGAACTGTACCGTACCTGGCATAGCCAAATAAGGTGAGGTTACCCATAATGAACTGAGTTTCACCTTGAAATTGAATTGAACCTTTTTTGTTACTTCCCCAAAACTAAAACATCGAGTATTCGACACCACAACCTGAACCTTCTTGCGGCTCAGTTGATGTTTGGACTAGGAATGCGTAATACACATCTGTGAAGCGTTGATGATTTCGACCCTCTGAAAAGTAATATTTTATGAACTTGGCTAAAGCTTCAAATCTAATTAAAATAATGTAGGTTTCTTGTTTCAATTTTACAATTTGTCTATTACATAGTATTGTTTTATGGCGCTTCTTAACGATACTGTTGTCAACGTGGTCAAAAACTTATTTAAATATGGGGTTGATCTTGGTTTTGGAGCTAGGTGCCCATATTGAGCCACTTAAGGAACCACTAATTAAACCCTGGTTTAAATTAGGGTTCTGCTGGTTCAGTTAGGGCTATTCTAAACTTCTAACGCTCCCGAACCTTCTTGGTCCTGTACTGAACGCAAGACTGAAGACTAAGTTGAAACCATTCAGCGCATGTACCGCCGCAACTGTTGTGGTCTATTTTCTTACATATTTTGTTCGCAGTTACTAAAAAATTCTGTTTCGGTATTTACCAACTTTCCTTTAATAGAAATTAGTTCTCTTCACTTTTAATTTGCTTTCCTGGAAGCACTCCTACTTTATCAACATATCTGGGCACGCTTACTACAAGAGACCAGTTTTGGCTGGTTGCCTAAAATGAACCATTTGCAACTCCACCTTAATTTGGTTGCTTACAAATATAAAAATACTCCTTTAAGTTGAGAGATTTGTTTTGCGTTATCAGTTCATTTTATGTTTTTAATGCCACACATGTACGGATAATTTTTCAAAATCTGGTTCAATATGAGCGACCTCACGCTACATATAAAGTTTCACGATTTGGCCTCTTCTTCGTCACAGAAGATCCCTGATTATTTGTCATATTATCCATACTCTTGTTGGTTGTGAAACGCTTCCCCTCAGAACTGCAACTTGTGCTGCTCAAACACAAGCAGCACACACACACACACTTATCAAAAAGCCATCAGCCCGGCATGCATGTCCTTGCTGCTTTGATCGGTGTTCCAGGACGACCGGGCGGACCTCCCGGGAGGGTAATGAGCACCCTAATGGCGGCAGCGGTGCATCGAGAGGGAGGGGAGGCCAGATTCACTTATCTCCTTGTTTATGCACCACTTGCCGCTACGTACGGTCGCCTACGGCCGTATGTAAGGGATGCAATTAGGGGATAGTTCGCCGGGTTAGCTCTACGTTCCGAGGACGGTAATTTTCTAAGACGAACTCGATGGTAGCTATAAGGCGTTGGGGCAAGGGAACGGGGAAGCGATTAGTTGCTGGATAGTCCAACTTCTCAAAGTTATGATGAATAGCTTCCTTCTTGACTTCTGTTCGACTAAAAAAAGCCATTCTTCATGATCGAATTACATACAGGATACACATACAGATATTTTATAATAATACCCATTATCAAATGTCCTGCAGACAGCTCAAAAGAATATAAAAACTACTAGTACTCACTCCTTTTCTCCAGCATCCCAATTTCACCCCCATACCTAAAGCTGCGTACACATCTGAGCGCACATGACTTGAGAACACGTAAATGTGCTTGCGTGCTCAATGTTTGAGTACACACGAATATGCAAATGGGGACGTCCCATTCGTCGTGTCTTAGGGCATGCGGCGTCGTGTCTTAGGGCATACGGCACAGAGGAGAGAAACACCAGAGCGGTCACTTCGAGGATTCTCTTTGATGTTCCGCCAAATTGTCCGTTGAGCACATTTTATTCAATGGCGCTGTGATGCCAGCCCGCTGATTGTCAATATCAATACTACCCAATGCAATGTTGCCACATAGCGCCGTATCATCCTGAAAAACGACGGACTTTTGAGTTGAGGGTGAAACCATAACAGTTAAGTCTATTAATAAGTCAAATATAATTACAAGAAAGTGATTTCAATATATTTCCTGTGCTATGATTGTCTCGATACCAAAGTCCTGTTTAATCTTCCCTTAATTATGTTGAAATGTACGTGATTTTCGTCATGACAGTAACACGTAGCAATACCGACTCCTGGACCTTTAAATTAATATTTTGATCTATATCTCTCTAATTTTCGTTTCCTTGTCTGAGTGTCCGCTCTGGGATTTCCTTCTTCTGTGCATGCGGACTTACTCGCACGCGACTTTGAGCGCGCATGGGTCGAGCCATATGGACCGAGTTCAGAACACACGCATGCGACGTAAAAACCAAAACCAAAACATGGCTTGAGAACACACACATTGAGCACGCACGGATATGTGAGTGTTCTCAAGTCATGTCCGCTCAGCTTGAGAACACTACATGTAATAATAATAAAAGTTTTTATTATCGGCATATTATAGATACAAAAATAAAGATGTGGAATACAAAAGTACAAAAAAGTCCAATTGCTGCTAAAAGGCAGAGTTTGGGAACATTCCCATTCTTCCACTCAACCCAACTGACAAAATAATCATACCAGTTAGTTATCTCCTATACACAAGAATGTATCTTCACATATAATTTCTGCTTATTATATCAAATTAGAGCTTGTATAATTCAGAAATCAATTATTACAAACAAGACAATAAATGGCCATATTCGAGAACACAGGTAAAAAAATGAAGTCAAGTTGATTGACTCAGTACTTCCCACACATTACGGTGATACCAGTTTATTATTTTCCCATAGCATGAAGTTTTAGTCTGAGATCCTTGCAATCAAATAATCGCCAGCCCCCTCCTAAAATTGTCTTATGCAGCTAGGTCCTTCCTTCACAGGTCAATAGACAGCCTATTATCTATACTATAAACTTTTCAGTTCTACAACGCCCCACCCCCACCAGCCACCCCAATTTCACCTCCACCTAAAAAAAGGTAGGAAATGATCAGAAACGCCCAAAACATCTAAAAACGAAGTTTCAGTTGTTTTCATTCTTTTAGTTTTTTTATTATTGCTACGCTGCCACTGACATGCGCGTCTTCCATCCTCACCACGGTAATAATACTGTGTCAAAATTCCATTAGGATTAATTTAATAGTGTCCACGTTATAAAATACAAAACGATCTAAAGCAATAAATACTCGTATGTAATACAGAAAATTTTAAGTCCCTTAGTTTTCATAATAGGCTAGGCAATGTTCGGATGGACCTAAAAAGGTGAATTATGTCGCTAGGTCTTTCCTCACAGGTTAGTGGACAGCCTATTATGGATACAAGAAATTTTTCAGTTTTCCCGCCCCCCCCCCCCCACCCCAATTTCACCCCCACCCAAAAAAACGCAGAAAATGATCAGAAACCTCCAAAACGCTAAAAAACGAAGTTTGAGCTGTTTTTATGTTTTTAGTTTTTCTTATTATTTCTGCACCGCCACTGGCACAATTTATAAAAACCATACGCGATTTCCATCCTCGCCACGATAGTAATACTGTGTCAAAATTTCATTAGAATCAATTCAACAGTTTCCTCGTAACACCATACAGAACGATCTAAAGCAGTACTCTCGTATGATTGCACCAGAAAAAATAAGTCCTTTGGTTTCTGTAACAGGCAAGGCAATGTTCGGATGGACCTGTAAAAGTTATTTATGTTGCTGGGTCTTCCTCCATAGGTCAGTGGACAGTGTATTATGAAAGCAACAAACTTTTTAATTTCACAAACCCCCACCCCCAACCACCCCAATTTCACCCCCATCCAAAGAAAGTACAAAATGATCAGGAATCCCTAAAACGCCTAAAAACGAAGTTTAAGCAATATTTTTTTTTGTTTTTTTGCTAATTACTCCGCCGCCTATGCACCGATTTTCAAAATTATAGGAGCATTACCTACTAGGATCCCACAGCATATCGTTGCCCAAATTTCATCATAATCCATGCAGCGGTTGCTGAGATTACGAGGCTAGAAAGAAGCGGCAGACAGACAGACAGACCGAAAGACGGACCGAGAGACAGACACACCGACGGAAATGAGTGACGTGGATTTTCGTTACGTAGACATCATAAAACGCCCAAAAAGTGTATTATCTCAAAATCGAAAATTTTCGCGATCACAATAATCCCCTCAACTATCGGTGTGGGAAGTAAAAACGCTATGAACTAAGGGTTATAGCCTTACACAGCATTAATGCTTTGAGTGTTGATTCGAATTTACTTGGGGGCAATTCTTTAAAACCGTAGGAATCTTATTATAATACTTTGGAGCAAGTCAGGAAATGCCGATTGGAGAGCCTTCGTCTTATGACTATGGATAGAGATCATAATTATCTTTTCGCCTGATGTTCACTTTGTGGGTGTTTGTACGGAAGGTTATTTTATTATACAGGTATGCTGGCGTCTTAGACCAAACAACAGAATGAGTAGAGGAGCACAGGTGGAGTTGCATTCTTTGTTTAGTGTTAAGCCAATTTAGTATAACGAATTTCTCAGAAGTGCGATGAAACTTCTTTGTCCCATATATAACTCGAATGCAAGAGTTCTGAATCTTCTGCAACCTATTTCTTTCAAAGACGCTCAAAAATAGCCCATAGAATATATCAGCAAAGTATATTTGAGAAAGTACCAAATATTCACACAGCATTTTTTATTTTTTAGATGAAGAAACTTACGACAGTTAAATATCAATTTTATTCCACCAAAGGACTTTAAAATAGCACACAATTAGCACACCAAGACTTTTACAAACACTACTCAGCTCTAGCATGACGCCATCCAAAAAATTACTGACCTGAGCCTTTACCTGATTTCAAGTGACAAGAACGCCCAAATAGCATAATTTGAGATTTACTTGGATTCACAATGAGGCAAATTTTAGTGGACATTGGTATCAACTAATCTCTTCATATCTTCATTAGTCAGTTGGCAGGCTAGCAGAACTTCAGTAGACATAAAAGAGTAATAGATCTGCGTGTCATCTGCATAGAAATGGGCGGAACATGTACACAGAACCTGGTTAAGGTTTGGAGTATATAATGTAAAAAGTAATGGCCGGAATATCGAGCCCTGGGATACATAGGAAATTATGGATAGTTTGTCAGACAACTTGCCTTGCAAATTGACTCTTTGAGTTCTATTTGACAAATAACTCCTAAGTAGGCTCTTAGCATCGTTTCTAAAACTAAGGTAATGCAGCACCGTCGGTAGCAACCGATGACTAAACCTATCGAACGCCTTAGGGTAATCTAGTAATATCAACAGTGGAAGTTTATTTTTATCAGCTTAAGAATGTTTTATATTTCTGCTATTTACTACAAATCCACCGATTTTCGAAAATGAAGCATCATTACCTATTATGATAAAATGGCTGTAGCGGTTACTGAGATTACGCTGTTAGAAGACTGCCTACAGACAAACAGACACACCGCAAACAATGAGAAACGTTGTCTTTTTTGTGTTGGTGACATCATAAAACGTCCACTGACGTATGAGAATCGGAATATTTCGTGACTACCATCCTCCCCTTACCTACGCTACGGTGTGTAAAGTGAAACTTTAGAGATCCTCTATCCCTCATTAGCCCCAATTTCCGATTTTGCCTCCTCACGAAAAACATTACCCTTTAGCTACACGCGTCTTATTTTGAAACTTGAATACAAGCGTGGTGTATTCTGTACACCATCTACATATATATTATATCTTAGGTAATAAATGTCAACAAATCACTTGCAAAATTAGTATTAACACTACTAACGATTTTATAACATACCTTATCCCTGGGGAAAAGTTCAACGTAGTTAATATTATATTTCGAAATAAATACCTTTCTGTGTCACTAGCACACGCGTGGTGTATTTCGTGCACCAGATGAAGCATCATTAGCTAAAATATTATCATCATTACATTTATATAGCTTTTTTTAAAGGGTTTGTTAGTATTAAAAAAGTATATTTATAAAAAATCCAAAACAACTAAATAAGCTTGTTATATATTAACATGTTTTTTACACATTTACACGCACGGCTTATTCTAGGCACCAGACGGACTGGCGGTGAAACTTTACTTGCTCGACACAACTGACGACTGAGCAAGCAAGCTTTGAGTAAATACCACCTTTGAGGGGTAGGTTGTAGGTAGTACGGCGGAGGCGACACCTTACATCTTTTAGTAAATTTAACCAATCGTGTACCCAGTCCACCAGCGCTTGTAGTTAAAGGTTACGAAAAATAATCAGCAAACCCTTGAGCGTCTAAAAACGAACTCAAGGACAATTCTGACATATTTTACTTTTTGACAAGTATCCGATGCTACTAGCAAAGTTGCAAGTACACCGATAAAGCGGATTTCGTTTACTACGATTGAATAAAATATTATTTCGAAATCTAAAATCTTCGCCATCACACATCAGTAAGGTGAAATTCGGCAACTGACTTCACCCATCTTCTTCAACGCATAATCAATAATAGCTGATCATCAATCCCGTTTTCAGCGTCGCTTGACATGGCATCTCATTCCTAGTTAAATAACCCAATCTTCCACATCCAGACGTTCCCTAAACGTTTTCCATCAACTTGCGCATCAGCAAAAAGTGGAAAGCAAGAAACTTTTCTCAGTGGCGTCACTATAAACATTTTAGCAGGACACCCCAGATTGACCTACCAATATAACTATTTTTGATGGACTATCCTAAATGCAGATCCTTTTAGTTATAAGGCTCTGGTGGGGATTTTCGCTGAGCTTTTTTGATGGATATTTATATCTGATTAAAAAAAAAACAAATAAATTTACGCCTCTAACAAGAATCGAACCCGAGACCTTCCGATCACGAGCCCTCTAACCACTGAGTCACCCCCCCCCTCAAGAAACACTATTTATTTAAGGAGACGTGACTTGTGACGTTACATTATTGCATCTAAATTAGTTAATCAAATTCTTCCACAAAAAAACTATTACTCCAAATACATGACCGAAAAAAGTCAAATGCACTATCGCTTAGTCAAATAATTACGACAACATCAGTTCTGACATCCTTACGTGGACTTCTGTAGAAAAGGTGATACACTGAAGATATGATCATTAGCCTAACAAAATGCAATAGTACATCTAACAAGCGACGTCACAAGCCATAAATAAATTACTTCAATGTTGAGTGGTAATGATGTGACAAGCCACATTCAGGAAAAAATACCGCTGTAATTTTTTTATTTTTTATTTGAATCACTTTTAGAGTAAATTCTGTATAGCTATTGTAAATTGACTAGCACGGCATGAAGTAAGGGGTGCGGGAGGTTGTCTCGCTGTTATCATGTCGAGTCTAAAAAGGAATAGAGGAAATAAGTCAAACAAGGGCATTAAATATTGTCTGCAGCGATTACCCAATCACGATGCTGCCCATCTTTAAGGTGGGGGAAGAAAATATTGTGTTGCTGGGTTATGAACTAAATAAATAGTGTATTAAGTAACATAAATTATTTGCCCCTTTCATTATAAATAAAATGAAGTAAGACGTTAAAGAAGGAAACAGGATTGATTTGTAATAAAGTCATGGACGTCATCAGTAAATATCTTAACTTGCATGATGATACGTGAAAGTTAATTTGTTCCTTTAGATTTTCTTAATGTTGTTGTATAGTTCGTTTCTTAGATGCCCAATGAATACGATTTTGTATATTTTAAACCATGTGCATTCAGATGACGATAATTTTGAATTCATTTTATCCAGCTTTTTATACGCAGCAAGCACCTTATATATTGTAATTAATGTAGAAATATTTCTGATATTCTATTTTCTACCATAATACGTTTTTCAAAGTTTGCGGCATTTCTAAAGACATAATTTATTTGTATATTGTCATAGAACGACTCTCCTATATAATACCTTGTAGTTTTAGTTGAAAGCGCTAGGTGTGTCTACTTCTATATTTTTTACAGATACATTTTACGATACTGTGATATTAGGTATGTTAGGGCTCATAATTGTTGTGTAATAGTTGTTTATTTTTAACTGACCTAGTCAGCGACTTATTCGGTTAGCTAATAATACAGTAGAATAATTAAGAAAAACGTTTCTACCTAAAATATCATTTCAATTATATAACGTAACATTTTATCCAGCTTTTTATATGCAGCAAGCACCTTCCATATTATAATTAATGTAGAAGTATTTCTAATATTCTATTTTCTGCCTTTTTCAATATTTAGTTTATTTCATTTCTTAAGACACAATTTATTTTAATAAAGTCGTAAAAGGACCTTCCTATAAAATATCTTGTAGTCTTTACTTGGAAGCGCTAGGTTTTTCTAGGTCTATATTTTTTACAGATACAGTTCACGATACTATGATATTATGTTAGGGCTCATGATTCGTATATAATAATTGTTTATTTTTAACTGACCTAGTCACCGACTTATTCGGTAAACGTTTCTCCATAAAATATTGTTTCAATTATAACCCCGATTATAGCGTAACAGAAAAATCGAAAAACCATTATAATTTCCAATAATAAATTAGATTTGCATATTACTTAGGACTTGGCTATGTCACAAATTTAGTAATAATCCTTCCCACCGTACCGAAATACCTTTTCATCAGGTATACTTCGCGAGATATTGATCACGCACTTTTGTCGTCCATGTGATTTCCACAAGGATATACAGTAACTCAGTTGCTGTTATACTATTCAATCTGGTTGCCTTGGAAAAGCTGTAAAAGTGTTTCAAACAGAGGTTCTACAAAGTTGCATTAGAAAAATGTGTTGACATGAGCTGTGCTAATAACCGACACCACCGTCTCTTTTCCATTCATGTGGTTTTTAACGCCCGAATCCCCTGAAATGCCCTTTGGACCCGCTAGGGTGCTGCCGACGACTGATTGATGGTCGATCAGCCTTAAAAGAGTTTTCCGCATTTACTTGCGGAGCGACATAGTGCCATAGGCCACCCATCTAGTTTTAAAATTGATTACCTGTCTTCGCCAAACCGGCGTCCTTACGTATTGCCTAAATTTCCCACTTCTATGTCTATTCTGATAGTACAGAATTACAATAGTAGAAGAAAATATACAATAAATAAAGAAATTTTCTTGGAAACTGTGCAAATAGTATACACAATGAATGTCTCTAAAAAATGCCTAGGGCCTACTACTACAAATTATCAAATCAAAAGTTAGGTCAGTGCTGTAAATATTCATGACTGTGAAAATACCTCGGAAAGCTAATCATACAGCACGAATCATCAACTAAAAGGACCGAAAGAAGAATAAATTGCACTGATCAAACAACCAGTGTGGTTATGCTTGAAAGAAAAATCTGATTATAAAAACATTAATAAAAAATGTTGTGTGCGTGATCTACAACAAATCTCATTTTACTTCTCACACCGATAGGTGAGGGGAGTATTGTGATCGCGAAATTTTTCGATTTTGATATACTTTTTGGGCGTTTTATGATGCCTACATAACGAAAATCCACGTCACTCATTTCCGTCGGTCTGTCTGTCGGTCTGTTTGTCTGTCTGTCTGTTTTTCTAGCCTCCTAATCTCGGTAACCGCTGCATGGATTTTGATGACATTTGGGCATCGATATGGTGTGGGGTCGTAGTAGGCAATGTTGCTACGATTTTGAAAATCGGTGCATAGGGGGCGGAGTAATTAGCAAAAAACGAACAATTTCAAATATTCCTCAAACTTCTTTTTAGGCGTTTTAGGGGTTCCTGATCATTTTATACTTTTTTTTTGGTGGGGGTGAAATTGGGGAGGTTGGGGGGTGTTGAGGTTGTAAAGCTGAAAAATTTGTTGTAATCATAATAGGCTGTCCACTGATCTGAGAGAGAAGGACCTAGCTGTATAATACACTTTCTTAGGTCCATCCGAACATTGCCTTGTCTATTAAAGGAACCAAGGGAATTTTCCGATGTATACATACGACTATTGCTTTAGATCGATCGTTCTGTATTTTATAATGTGGAAACTACTGAATTAATGTTCATGAAATTTCGGCACAGTATTACTACTTTGGCGAGGTTGGAAAATGCATCTGATTTTTAGAAATCGTCTCAGTGGCGGCGCAGCGATATTAAAAAACAAAAATATGGAAACAGCTCAAACTTCGTTTTTAGGCGTTTTAGGGGTTCCTGATCATTTTCTACTTTTCTTTTGTTGGGGGTGAAGTTGGAGTGGTGCAAGGGTGGGGGATGTAAAACTCAAAAATTTGTTGTATTTATGATAGATTGTCCATTGACCTGTGAAAGAAGTGCCTAGTAGAATAAAACACTTTTTTGCGGTCGGGCGAGCGATGATTTGGTTGTAAGGGCATCTAGACTATAGCTTCATGCTATGAGAAAATAATAAAACTGGTATCATCGGAATGTGTGGGAAGTACTGAGTCAATCAACTTGACTACATTTTTTATAGCCGTGTAAATCTCTGGTTACCTATTGCCTAGTTGACGCTAAACGAAGCAAAGATGACGTGAAGTGACTTGACCTAGTACTTCTCACAGTTATTGGCAATAACCAAAAAAAATTGAAGCTGTCCTACTCTCCACCCTCTACCCCATTCCAATCACCTCCTTCCCGTTTATGAGGATCCGTAATAAATAATCAAATGTTATTGGACAAGTCTGCATACAAGGCATTGGAGAACGATAAGGCTTCTTAATTCAAAGAGCTTCATCGCAGGCGTTCAAGTGCACGTTTTTATGCCGCACTGATTCCATAAATTTATATAGACCCTTTTTTGTTAACCACTGCCACTCTTTTCCAGAAAAAAAGTGAATAGTGATCAGAAACTCCTAAAATTCCTAACACTGAAATTTGGGATGGATCTCAGGATATCCGTTTTTTGCTAATTACGCCGCTGCCAATACAACGACTTGCAATAGTGTGGTAGCAGTATCTTCTAAGATATCACTGTAAACTTCCACCCCAAATTGCATCAATATCGGAGCAGCAGTTACCAGGATTATAAGATAGCCAGGATGCATAGTAGTCCCCTTATCTTCGGGAAGAAAAAAGTCCACAGATTCGTATTTAAGCGAAATATTTAGAAAAGGATGCAAAGTAAAAAATGTCACCTATGTAATTTTTTAAAAACGGAAAATGATTAGAAACTCCAAAAATGCCCAAAATTTTTGGAACGATTCTGATGAGAGTTTTTATTTTTCACTACACTGATTTTCGTCAATTATGCAATATTAGCACCCCAAATTTCATGAGCACTGATGAAGCAGTTACGGAGATTATGCCGCTAGAAGAACGGCAACATAACAGTCAGATAGAGACCGACAGACAGATACAGATCGACAGAAATAAGTGGCATACAGGGTGGTCCAGATTTTTTTCTGTTTTCAATGATATATCATGTTAATACCCAAATACAAGAAAATGTTAAAAAGTATCTATCCAGCCATTTTCGGCTGATCCTGTGTCCCTAAACCCTAAAAGTGGTAATGCATTCTTGATTTGGATGACACTGATGGAAAATTTCACATGCTTTTACTTGTGTTTGTTTCGCCGCTCATAACCAAATATAAGAAAAATTTACACCGCTCTGTTGAATCGTTTCTAATTTTCAATCACCAACTCATTAAAACTGTCAGACGTATTGACATTATGAAAATCAGCTTCTGTCACATTAACTGGCCTACTTACAGATCTGGGATAATCTAGATTAATTTTATTGATGTAATAACCTTATTAAAGTTTTGAGTTTTTGTGAAACATTTTTTTGTATCGTAAAAACAACTGAATACTGCCGTATTATGGGAAATATGATATTAAGCAACTGTTATATAATTATTATTTACTGATATATATATATACTATATTCCATACCTAATGTGCACACTGTTAATCCACCCGTTTACACCCGTATGCACCGTTTGGCGATTCTAATCCTAGTTCCCTAATCGCGTTTTGCTAATCTTTGACATCTAGCCATGCACCGCCAAGAGATTAACTAATCCATTGGAGATACGGCAAGGTTGTGTTCGCAAGATTGTTTTTACAGTGACAGTGTCAAAATGGTCAGTTTGCGGTGCATAGTAAACAAGTAATCTAATCCAGGTTTGCGTAACTAATCGGGCAATTGACTTACAGTGCATACGGGTGTTAATAAACGATTGCTTTAGCTATTGTATATCTGACCCACTTGTAGAGGGGGAGTTTTTGTCAGAAGACCTATACTATTTTACTGTATAATAAATTTATTGAGTCCATTTCGTGAACTTGATTTGACCCTATTTTACGAGTCTATAATTATATTCGAAGTAGAAAAATAATTAATGCTTTTTTCCATGAAGAATTTAGTGGAACGATTTTATTTATCAGCATGAACGCCATATTTAAGTGCGGGTAGATAATTATTTAATAGAATGATAAAGGACCTCATTTCAAATCTCCCACCTATAGGCAGAGGGAGTGTTATAGGCGCAAAGATATAAGATTTGTTTTTGATGATTTATGGCATCTAAATTAATGAAAAGCTGTCACTCATTTTCATTTTTCTGTTGCCTGTCCAGTAATTATTGGCCCAACGAAAGCTCGGGAAATACTAACCTCATAATTACGATGATTTTTTTTGTGGATTGGTATAACAGTAGCAGCTAAAACCTATATAAATTTCAAACATAGTGCCAATGGCGGCGTACCTAAATTGTGGATAATTTTGTTGTCTTCATATATTATTTGAAATTTGTTTTGACAGCACTTACCACAGCGGCGCTATTTGTCGAAAAGCGTCACTAAATAGTTTTTACCATCTCCTACCACCCTTGGGCAGAGGTCACAAGTTGATTTTTCATTAATTAAACAATGCGAGGTAGTACCATTTCCACTAAAAGTATGCACAAATAAGATATTTTTCGCAACAGCACATATCAGTAGTAGGTAGCGGTGTGTCTTGATTTTTTTTAAAACCAAATGCGCGAGATTAGGTAGCTGCAGTTAATAAATAAATGAGAAAATATAATTCTTTTGGAGAAACAAAGATGTTACACGACTTTTGGTAAAGTTTTTCGTCTCAATCCGCGATAAAGTCTGATTTTAGTGAAAATACAAACCAACCCCTAACTTCGGCACACTGTAGGAGAGAAACTATTGGTCGCACATGAAAAATGTAAACACCAAAATTATGCAGAATTTTGTTCTCTCCATAAATCATTTGAAGCTTTTCCACTATAGCTTACCAAAACGACGCTAATTTTTGAAAATCGTCGCAAAGCAGGGTTTTGACCCACCCACCTTTCGAGCGTCAACCCCTGAGGTCGCAAACTTAGGTGTAGGTTCAGGGGACCAATGTCTAACATTCCAGCAAATTTCGTTTCGTTTGGACCTTTTGCTGTCAAAAGTCTTTTTACGACGTATTGCACTGTTTCTAGAATTTGGTGCGTTCCTCCTGACTCACCCTGTATTTAAATGGTGATTTGCTACTAAGACAAGACAAAAAGCCTTTTTGGTTTTGGAGGTAAGGCGGACAATGTTTCAAAAATCTAAAAGTATTAGAAATGTAAACATTCTTCTTCAGGCATTGATTACTGACGTTCTTTACACTGTTGTTGATTGTTATGTACCATGTAATGGAAGTGGGAGGATCAGCGTTTAACCATACCTATCCAGTGAGGGAAGGGGGTGACACAGCTCAGCGAATTCTCCCTAACCTGGCCATGGAAAGCCAGTGCTCCCCCTCGCGCACTAATGAGACAGTTGGGCGATTGCGTAGCAGGTGCTCAACTCTCTTGGTTTCCTATTCACATCACCTAACCTCATATAGTAGAAGTGTTTTCTTGGTTGACAGTTTCCACTATCAGCATCAGTCATGGTGCGGAGCTGTTGCCTCGACATCGACACTATATACAGGTCGTATTTGATTCCCTCCTCACTAGGGTAGCTAAAAGGAGTCCTTTAGCAGTTGAACAGCCAGAAGTATCAATCCACGCGGCCTTAAAGGCTTTGTGGGAGCGCCCCCTTAACCATGCTGTTATAGCTCCAAACGGCAAGACAAAGCGGCTCGAGACCCAGGATGTTGGTCTTGGTAGGCTTTTTTACCAACCGGTCTGCTGAGATATTGTTTTTGAACTGTGGGTGCCCTTTTACTCAATTAACCAATACTTTGCTGCCAGTAGATGGATTCCCGAGAGCTTGACGACAATCCAGTGCTGAGCTCGCTGCTAACGACGTAAAGGAACTCAAAGCACTTGAGAGCCAGTAGCGTTTGCTTGCTGTCTGTTCAAATTCTAAAATTTTTGCCTGTGATATGCCTTTGGACATTTTTTTAGACCCACGGCTATGCCAGGCAGCTCGAGCTGATGCTGGCATGTTTGTCCATAGGCCACTACTTTCTTTCATCCATTTGTGCAGACAATGAAGTCGTTTGTGGTCCTGCTTCCTTGTGGGAATCGCATAGGATCGATCAAATACAAATTTGGGGGGAACACCATCAGTGTCAGTCTGCAGGGAGCATGCTAGTAACAGTTATACTACACATGTGGCATCTGGATACACCGCATCTACTAGGCTGTATACCATACTTGTAGTTCCCAGGGGCAACTCTGCCAGGTATATTTCTAGCGGTAACAAATTCAGCAACACCTCTATTGCCCTTGTCGGTGTCGTTCCCATGACACCAGTTACATTGAGGCAAGTTGCTGCTGTATTTGTCTCAACAGAAGTTTTTTACTTGTTGACATTTAGTTACCCAAGCCGCGGCTCCGTAAGTCACCAGTAATTATATCAGTGTACCTATATGTTTATCCACAAGACAACTTGGGGCTTCATGCCTTAAGTTCTACCGATGACTCTGCGGCTTTCTAAATGATGACTCCAGTTTACTCTGGCATCTTAAGTTACTCCTAGGTATTTGACATTAGAAGCAAACCCTATACTGACAATTAGAAGTTTTGGGAGATTCTTCATTTTCCTTTTTCTAAACTTCAACACTAGCTCCAGCTTTTCGACCCTTAGTTGTAGGTGAACAACAGTAAACAATAGACAACAACAGAAAACAACAGAAAATAAAGCTACAGAAAACAATCGACAATAACAGAAAAACAGGAAACAAGAGAAAACAACGGAACACAAACAAGGTAACAAAAAAAAAACAGAAAGCAATGACAAATAACAGTAAACAACAGAAGACAACGAAAAAATACTCAAAACAACAGAAAACAACGAAAAACTGCAAAAAACGGCAGAAAGCAATGGAAAACTACTCAAAAATACACAAAACAACCGAAAACAACAGAAATAAATAAATCTAATAGAAGGTAACAGAAAACAACGGAAAATAAAATTCCATGCAACTTGCACTATTCAACACCTCTCTTTTCGCATTTGTTGAGATGTACCATGCGTAGTGAAGATTGTGTGCCGCAGTCCTGCAGACCCTCTCGTAATGCCATGGTGTACAAAAATTTCAGCAGCATACGTATTAATTACAACGAGAGAGATTAATTGAACGTTGGTGGAGAACAACGAATGTTTTGTAATTTTTGGTGAAATTACTGAACCGATTTGCATCGCGCAGATCTCATTTGCTGTGCTTTTTGATTGCGCACGTTTTAAATATGGACCCTATTTGCACACTGAATAAATCGGTATTATTGGTTATTGAGTTTGGCCATATTTTATTATACCTACTTCTTTATTTTTAGAAAAGGTAACCAAGACCAAATATCCAAGACCAAGTATCTTCGTATATTCGCTAAGATGCCTCAATCTCTGAGCTACAATTTGAGAGACTGGTAACTCAAATTGAAACTGAACATTTTCGATGTGCTATCTGGAATCCGGCTCAACAACGAGGGGTGATTCGATTTTCAGCTTTGAGGCTGATAAACTGAGTGGAATAGCTTAGGTGAATAGTACACGTACAAAAATGGCCGATACTCAACTAAATAGAACAATAAGGCCCAATTTTATCAACACGCATATTTAACAAAGACTTTGACAAAGCTTTTCTATTGGATGTTATTTAGCAAAAGCTTTCTATTGGGTATTGAGGGCTATGTTAATAAGTATCATCCAATAGTATTTTATCAATATTGAAAACAAAACGTCAAAACTGGATGACACTTTTGTCAAAAATATTTTAGAATTCATGGATCAAAATCATAGCAGAATATCAGAACAAAGCGATTAATTTGCTAATTAGTGCCACATTTTTCATGTTTACATTATAATTATTCTATAATTACTAATCGCAAACTGCGATAATTTGTGACAGAATCATAAAAGTACCTAGTATCACTCACAGCAACTATTTTATTTAATAATTACAAATCCCACCTCCGTCAGTCAGATGGATTATAGAAAAAAATATATATACTTTTATGAAGAATCAATCTTTCATTTACTGGATGCATGTTTGTTATAGACCATCTTATAGAAATATTCACAGAGGATCTAAAGATGCAGCATTTATAATATAAAATATAAGGTTATACGCAGCTGAATCATGAGCTTTGCCGTTCTGGATAGGTAACCAGTAATGCACATGTACGCTTGGAAAATAGCTTGCCTAACAGTTAAATCGTTTGTTTAACTTTCGAAATGTAACAAAGTGCTATGTTTACCCCTCTTTACTATAAAACAAAGATATATTGCATTTATTTATAATTATCACCGATAGTAAATTGTTTTATCCAAATAATGCAATGAGTGAATTTCTTGTCATCATATCATTTAATACAGCGTGAAACTAGCGATCAAATGGAAATGGAATCTGGAATCTGATTGGTTGAGATTAGCAATTGCTAAACTTTTGACTAAACAAGAAAATGCAATTTTTCACCCACTTAGGGTGGAAAATCAGACTGGAAAAGATGCTAGATGATTTACAATGCTCGATTGTATATAAAGTATGTCATTTCTGAGCTTTTTGAGGTCAACTTCAAGAGAAATCAATAATTTTCAGAGTACTTTGACAGATGCATGTTCTTGAAAGGGCTGCTCTGATTGGTCAAAGTCTTTGTTAAATTGCGCATGTTAATAAAATCGGCCCTAAGACTCATAACAGTAGCAATCAAATCTGCTCCCACATACTTTCTACCTCTTAGCTATACAAGCTGTGTCTGACTGGCTTCGAAACTTTAAATACCTGAAAACAGGATTGGGCAGAAAGATGTCTTGTGAATGACGTGTCTACTAGAATAACTACGTAATTTTTATCTGCCCCGGAAAAAAAACGAGCTGGCTCCAATATGATAGACGTCAATACGGTAGATATGTGAACTACATCTTTATGTCGAAAAAAACCCGATCTCTTCAATTAGAACATAAATATAGGCAACAAAAACAATTTTTTTCGACTACCGACACCTAAAGCCATGTACAGATTTGTATGCGAACAGCGTATCGTAACATGTTGGCGTATCACACCTTGTTCGGGATTATGATATGATACGAAGCGAAAATTATTCTCACTCCGACCGCCGTTCAGAACAACGTACCGTATCATGTCAGCGTTCTATTTTCAATTTAGTCATTTCTGTTGAATGTTACTTCATAATTTGTTCTTGCTTACCTTTACCCGTTCCATAGCTCGCCTTGATTTTTGCTCTCTCTCTTCTTAAGCCAGAAAGTAGAGTGTTCATGTTTTTTCTTGCACTCTTCAGCACAAATTTTGAGTTGCTTTGCAATACCTTCCCACGCGTCTTTTTTTTTTGTTTTATTATCACGTTTGGGGTGACTTGCATCCCACAATATTGCTGCGTTTCTGTACAGATCGATGAACTGCAAGGTATTTTCTTCATTCCAATTCAAAGCCATTGTAGAAGGTTGTACTTGCTCTGTACGGGACGGACGAAAAACAACTGCGAGAATTGCTGAGTAGTGGTGGTACGCATACTCGTCCAAACTTGCAAACTTGTTCCCATAACGAGAACACATGTGTTAAACCGACAGCCGATGGATCGCGGCGCTCCGCGATCCTGCATGATCTTTGATACGTGAGACGTTCACATCGCTGATCTTCTAGACGTCCAAAGTGATACGTGATCATGTTACGATACGCTGTTCGGATAAAAATCTGTACATGGCTTAAGGAATTTAATGGTGTCTCTTTATTAGTTATTCTACCTCTTCCTATTTTTTACCTGTATGTACTAATAACTGATCATACATAAACGTAACATATTAGACTTTAAGATCAGTAGTATTCAGGGTGAAGGGCAAACGGTGAATACAATCTAGAACCATGTCCTAGAACACAGCCTTTGCAGCATAATGTGTATCGTAATGATATTTTATATATGAGATTAGAATGCTATAAAATTTAATACCTAAAGACTTGTTTAACGTTTCTAAAAGTATCCCTATGCTAACCATGTCAAATACCTTACTAAAACACGTCAAACTTAACTTTCTTTTGTCCACTTTTAGTGCATGATTAACAAAGCCCTGGCACATTGCGGACGACATCCTTTGCCAAGTCCTTTGTCTCAGCCGTATATGCACGTCCTGTATGGTCCAAATCGACTCATGCTAACAAACTTGACCCTACCCTGAATGACGTCTGTAGGCTAATCACGGACAATCAAAAGCCTACCAACCTGGATCACCCATACATGTTAGCGGGAATAGACCCTCCTCTAATCAGGCGAGAAGTCTCATATCTAGCAGAACGAAGTGAACAGTGGTTAGATAAAGGACACTCTCTATATGGTTATTAGCCTCCAGCATCCAGACTTGAATGCAGGAAGTATACCATGAATGACTCCTGTAGGATAATCACGGACAATCAAAAACCTACCACCCTGGATCACCCATACATGTCAGCGGGAGTAGACCCTCCTCTAATCAGGCGAGAAGTCTCATATCTAGCAGAACGAAGTGAACAGTGGTTAGATAAAGGACACTCTCTATATGGTTATTAGCCACCAGCATCCAGACTTGAATGCAGGAAGTATACCATGAATGACTCCTGTAGGATAATCACGGACAATCAACAACCTACCACCCTGGATCACCCATACATGTCAGCGGGAATAGACCCTCCTCTAATCAGGCGAGAAGTCTCATATCTAGCAGAACGAAGTGAACAGTGGTTAGATAAAGGACACTCTCTATATGGTTATTAGCCTCCAGCATCCAGACCTGAATGCAGGAAGTATACCATGAATGACTCCTGTAGGATAATCACGTAGAATCAAAAACCTACCACCCTGGATCACCCATACATGTCAGCGGGAATAGACCCTCCTCTAATGAGGCGAGAAGTCTCATATCTAGCAGAACGAAGTGAACAGTGGTTAGATACAGGACACTCTCTATATGGTTATTAGCCTCCAGCATCCAGACCTGAATGCAGGAAGTATACCATGAATGACTCCTGTAGGATAATCACGTAGAATCAAAAACCTACCACCCTGGATCACCCATACATGTCAGCGGGAATAGACCCTCCTCTAATCAGGCGAGAAGTCTCATATCTAGCAGAACGAAGTGAACAGTGGTTAGATAAAGGACACTCTCTATATGGTTATTAGCCTCCAGCATCCAGACCTGAATGCAGGAAGTATACCATGAATGACTCCTGTAGGATAATCACGTAGAATCAAAAACCTACCACCCTGGATCACCCATACATGTCAGCGGGAATAGACCCTCCTCTAATCAGGCGAGAAGTCTCATATCTAGCAGAACGAAGTGAACAGTGGTTAGATACAGGACACTCTCTATATGGTTATTAGCCTCCAGCATCCAGACTTGAATGCAGGAAGTATACCATGAATGACTCCTGTAGGATAATCACGGACAATCAAAAACCTACCACCCTGGATCACCCATACATGTCAGCGGGAATAGACCCTCCTCTAATCAGGCTCATATCTAGCAGAACGAAGTGAACAGTGGTTAGATAAAGGACACTCTCTATATGGTTATTAGCCTCCAGCATCCAGACTTGAATGCAGGAAGTATACCATGAATGACTCCTGTAGGATAATCACGGACAATCAAAAACCTACCACCCTGGATCACCCATACATGTCAGCGGGAATAGACCCTCCTCTAATCAGGCTCATATCTAGCAGAACGAAGTGAACAGTGGTTAGATACAGGACACTCTCTATATGGTTATTAGCCTCCAGCATCCAGACTTGAATGCAGGAAGTATACCATGAATGACTCCTGTAGGATAATCACGGAGAATCAAAAACCTACCACCCTGGATCACCCATACATGTCAGCGGGAATAGACCCTCCTCTAATCAGGCGAGATGTCTCATATCTAGCAGAACGAAGTGAACAGTGGTTAGATACAGGACACTCTCTATATGGTTATTAGCCTCCAGCATCCAGACTTGAATGCAGAAAGTATACCATGAATGACTCCTGTAGGATAATCACGGACAATCAAAAACCTACCACCCTGGATCACCCATACATGTCAGCGGGAATAGACCCTCCTCTAGTCAGGCTCATATCTAGCAGAACGAAGTGAACAGTGGTTAGATAAAGGACACTCTCTATATGGTTATTAGCCTCCAGCATCCAGACTTGAATGCAGGAAGTATACCATGAATGACTCCTGTAGGATAATCACGGACAATCAAAAACCTACCACCCTGGATCACCCATACATGTCAGCGGGAATAGACCGTCCTCTAATCAGGCGAGAAGTCTCATATCTAGCAGAACGAAGTGAACAGTGGTTAGATGCAGGACACTCTCTATATGGTTATTAGCCTCCAGCATCCAGACTTGAATGCAGGAAGTATACCATGAATGACTCCTGTAGGATAATCACGGACAATCAAAAACCTACCACCCTGGATCACCCATACATGTCAGCGGGAATAGACCCTCCTCTAATCAGGCTCATATCTAGCAGAACGAAGTGAACAGTGGTTAGATAAAGGACACTCTCTATATGGTTATTAGCCTCCAGCATCCAGACTTGAATGCAGGAAGTATACCATGAATGACTCCTGTAGGATAATCACGGACAATCAAAAACCTACCACCCTGGATCACCCATACATGTCAGCGGGAATAGACCCTCCTCTAATCAGGCGAGAAGTCTCATATCTAGCAGAACGAAGTGAACAGTGGTTAGATAAAGGACACTCTCTATATGGTTATTAGCCTCCAGCATTCAGACTTGAATGCAGGAAGTATACCATGAATGACTCCTGTAGGATAATCACGGACAATCAAAAACCTACCACCCTGGATCACCCATACATGTCAGCGGGAATAGACCCTCCTCTAATCAGGCTCATATCTAGCAGAACGAAGTGAACAGTGGTTAGATAAAGGACACTCTCTATATGGTTATTAGCCTCCAGCATCCAGACTTGAATGCAGGAAGTATACCATGAATGACTCCTGTAGGATAATCACGGAGAATCAAAAACCTACCACCCTGGATCACCCATACATGTCAGCGGGAATAGACCCTCCTCTAATCAGGCGAGAAGTCTCATATCTAGCAGAACGAAGTGAACAGTGGTTAGATAAAGGACACTCTCTATATGGTTATTAGCCACCAGCATCCAGACTTGAATGCAGGAAGTATACCATGAATGACTCCTGTAGGATAATCACGGACAATCAAAAACCTACCACCCTGGATCACCCATACATGTCAGCGGGAATAGACCCTCCTCTAATCAGGCGAGAAGTCTCATATCTAGCAGAACGAAGTGAACAGTGGTTAGATAAAGGACACTCTCTATATGGTTATTAGCCTCCAGCATCCAGACTTGAATGCAGGAAGTATACCATGAATGACTCCTGTAGGATAATCACGGAGAATCAAAAACCTACCACCCTGGATCACCCATACATGTCAGCGGGAATAGACCCTCCTCTAATCAGGCGAGAAGTCTCATATCTAGCAGAACGAAGTGAACAGTGGTTAGATAAAGGACACTCTCTAAATGGTTATTAGCCTCCAGCATCCAGACTCGAATGCAGGAAGTATACCATGAATGACTCCTGTAGGATAATCACGGACAATCAAAAACCTACCACCCTGGATCACCCATACATGTCAGCGGGAATAGACCCTCCTCTAATCAGGCGAGAAGTCTCATATCTAGCAGAACGAAGTGAACAGAGGTTAGATAAAGGACACTCTCTATATGGTTACTAGCCTCCAGCATCCAGACTTGAATGCAGGAAGTATACCATGAATGACTCCTGTAGGATAATCACGGAGAATCAAAAACCTACCACCCTGGATCACCCATACATGTCAGCGGGAATAGACCCTCCTCTAATCAGGCGAGAAGTCTCATATCTAGCAGAACGAAGTGAACAGTGGTTAGATAAAGGACACTCTCTATATGGTTATTAGCCTCCAGCATCCAGACTTGAATGCAGGAAGTATACCATGAATGACTCCTGTAGGATAATCACGGAGAATCAAAAACCTACCACCCTGGATCACCCATACATGTCAGCGGGAATAGACCCTCCTCTAATCAGGCGAGAAGTCTCATATCTAGCAGAACGAAGTGAACAGTGGTTAGATAAAGGACACTCTCTATATGGTTATTAGCCTCCAGCATCCAGACTTGAATGCAGGAAGTATACCATGAATGACTCCTGTAGGATAATCACCGACAATCAAAAACCTACCACCCTGGATCACCCATACATGTCAGCGGGAATAGACTCTCCTCTAACCAGGCGAGAAGTCTCATATCTAGCAGAACGAAGTGAACAGTCGTTAGATAAAGGACACTCTCTACATGGTTATAAGCCTCCAGCACCCAGACTTGAATCCAGGGAGTATTTTCTTATGTCCACAGACCAACTGACGGACTGATTAGATCCCAAATGGGCAGGTCTGTGCACCTGTGGGGAGAACCAGACGATGGAACATCTCCTGTCCTGCCCATCCAGGACCTATGGGAAGCGAACGACACGGCAGTACAGTGTGCCAGATATTGGAGAGGGATATGAAGAAATACAGACAATCATTTCTGACTTGTGTCATCTGTGATCGTCACATGTATGTGTTTTATTTTCTCCAGTTACTAATAAACTAACACTAATATACATGGTGTCCCACGACGATTAAGACAAGCAATATATTGGAACTGGGCAGTAATAGTGAATTATGATTTTGAGAGTGTAAATAAGAGCAAATGCTGTATCTTTTCCTATGATTGTGTTTCCCAATGAGGTATTTATCTTTGGTTACGTGATGTCCGATTCAAAATAATTAATGGGACACCCTGTATATTTTTGCCTTTCTATGTTCCTCCTCATAAGACAATTCCAACAAGCTGCACACTTGGGGTCTAAAGTGATCAATTCAAGAGCCACAGGTACTTAAAGCATGGTGCCACTACCATTGTGAAACACTAGCAAAATAATTCAACTGTAGGGGTACAAGTTATAATCAATGGTAGTGGTACAATCCTTTAAGTGCCTGTGGCACTTGAATTTATCACTTTAGACCCCAAGTGTGCTAGTTTGTTGGAAATGTTTTATCGGGAGGAACATAGAAAGGCACTAATATACAGGGTATCCCATTAATAATTTTGAATCGGACGTCACGTGACCAAAAACAAATACCTCATTGGGTAACACAATGACAAGGAAAGACAAAACATTTACTCTAATTTACATCCCCAAAATTATAATTCTCTACTACTGCCCAGTTTCGATATATTGCTTGTCTTAATCGTCGCGGCACACCCTGTATACAAAAAAAAAATTAAAAAACTAATAAAACAAAGTGAAGCAAAAAATACTTAATATACAACTAGCCAATTAATTCAAACGTAGCTGTCACACGATTCCATAAATAAACAAAGCTAAAGGTTGCAGATATGCTATGACTTCTTTCTATGTGACCACACTAGAATGTACTAACCATCCATTGCGATGAATAAGCACTTGTTGAACGATTTACTACAAATACCTCTCAGCTTCCTTATCGCTACGTAAAAACACAAGGTGTAGAAAATACGATCAAACTACTTCCCCTGATATGGAATGGATGCGAAAACACCTTAAGCCACACCTCTCTTGGGGATAATTTCCCCCCAAACAATGTTTTTCTACTAAGAATAAGCAACTTCACAAATCTCAAAGACTGCTCTCTCTTTGGCTAAAGCTCCCCCATATTGTTAGTGAATTACGCCAATCGTGATTTTTTACCGCCAACGAACTGAGTTTATTCCAGCATTTGCATTTCAAATTTTCCTCTTGTCGGAGCGCGAAAAATACTCGGCTTGTTTTTCACGTGCAACTTCAAAGGTCGGAAATTAATAGAAGGTGGGGCCGGAGTTAATGAGGCGAACGGCCCTTTCACGGCCATACGCTCGTTTTTGTGGATGGAAAAACTGATTTTATCTTGTTCCTTTGGGTCACCTTTGTTTCCTTGTTCATGAAGTTCTTTTGTGCAGACGGATTTGTATAAGATCGAAATTACGAAGGCGTTTAGCAGCAGCAAAAATTATCGGAGAAGGCAGTGGCAGTCGAGGGTGGAGGGGAGGGGGGTTAAAAGTGTTTTGTGACGCTTTTTGACAAATAGCGCCGTTGTGGTGAGTGCTATCGAAAAGAAGTTCAAAATGGTATATGGAGACAATAAAATTCTTCACAATTTTGGTCACTACATTTTTCGTGTGCGACCAATAGTTTCCATTCTACAGTATACCAGAGTTAGGGATATGTTTGTGACTGTTACTAAAATCATAATTTTATCGCGTATTAAGTCGAAGAACGCCATCAGGAAGTTCTGTAACATCTTTTCTCCTAAGAGAATAACATTTCTTGTATCACTATTATCTTCAGTTTTTTAAATAACACATTTGGGCTTAAAAAGATCACGATATCTAGGACGACATCGCTACCTACTATCCATCGCGAAGTAGAATTTTCATGTGGCACCGTCCTACGGAAACTACAGATCGCTATGAGCAATGTGCTTGAACTGCGGCTTAGCAAGACTGTGTATTTTATGTCTGTAGGTATATCTCATAAACTGATTATGTCCCTAACAGACGGAAACTGTCTCATATTGTGCCCAACTATAAAAGTGGTGACAGAAGCAACGTAAAAAATGTTCGGCCCATTAATAAAATTTTAGTGTTTGCCATGTGTTTAGAAAACATTGTTTACATACGGTAAGAGACATCATACTTTAAGAACAACATTGTCCAAGTAAACCAATAAAAAAACTGATTTGCTTTGTTACTCTCATTATATATGTGAGGCAACTGATAATCAAATCCAAATTGACAGCTTCTGCCTACACGGATTTCAGTAAAGCTTTTGATAAGATTGACCAGTGTCATCTGATGGGCAAGTTCTTTCTCTCATGCATCTATGATGGGCTTTTGAAATAGGTTTGGTCCTATATTTGTCTTCGAGAAGAAACGATGGGCACCATTCAGAACTATTTTTCGAAACATCTGGAGCACCACAAGGTTTTTTGTCATATACAGGGTGTTCCTAAATATCATGTAGAAACGAAGGGAGAAGGTTCTTTGGTGTTTCTAAGCATTAAAATTTCAAATAAACGTAGGTCTGCAAACGCTTCGTTACCCATCTACAGGATGTTGAAATTTCAACATTTTTTCAGTTTTTTCTTAATAACTCTCTCAATTTTTGACGTATTTATCTCAAATTTGAAATGTAAAATACACAATAGGAGTTACATAATTGCACTCAAACAGTTTCCAGAATCTACAGGGTGTTATTTTACTTCCCACACCGATAGGTGAGGGGAGTATTGTGATCGCGAAAATTTTCAATTTTGAGATAATCCACTTTTTGGGCGTTTCATGATGTCTACATAACGAAAATCCACGTCACTCATTTCCGTCGGTCTGTCTGTCTGTCGGTCGGTCTGTCTGTCGCGTTTTTCTACCCTCGTAATCTCAGTAACCGCTGCATAGATTGTGATGAAATTTGGGTGGCGATATGCCATGGGGCCCTAGTAGGTAATGCTGAAAAATTTTGAAAATCGGTACATTGGCGGCGGAGTAATTAACAAAAAACAAAAAAAAATAGATATTCCTCAAACTTCGTTTTTAGGCGTTTCAGGAGTTCCTGATCATTTTCTACTTTTTTTTTGGGTGGGGGTGAATTTAGGGTGGTTGGAAGGTGGGGGGTTGTAAAACTGAAGAATTTGTTGTATTCATAATGGGCTGTCCAATGACCTGTGAATCAAAGACCTAGCGGCATAATTCACCTTTTTGGGTCCATCCAAACATTGCCTCGCTTATAATAGAAACCAAGGGACTTAGAATTTGTGATGTATACATAAGAGTATTGTTTTAGATCGTTGTATATTGCTTAACGCGAAAATGACTGAATGGATTTCAATGAAATTTTGACACAGTATTACTACCGCGGCGAGGATGGAAAGCGCGTATGTTTTGGAAAAATCGTGCCAGTGGCGGCGCAGCAATACTAAAAAATCAAAAAATATAAAAACAGCTCAAACCTTGTTTTTAGGCGTTTTAGGGGTTTCTGATCATTTTCTACTTTTTTTTGGGTAGGGGTGCATTTGGGGTGGTTGGGGGGTGGGGGGTTGTAAAGCTGAAAAATTTGTTGTATTCATAATAGTGTGTCCATTGACCTATGGAAAAAATACCCAGCGGCATATTCTTTTTTTTTCTAAGTTCATCTGAACACTGGCTTGCCTATTACAGAAACCATGGGACTTAGAATTTTGTGATGTTTACATATACGAGTGTTGCTTAATTTCGTTCTATGTATGTTTGGTAAAGCGAAAATGATTGAATTGATTTCAATGAAATTTCGACACAGGAATTACTATCGCGGCGAGAATGTAAAACACGTCAGTTTCTGGAAAAACGTGTCAGTGGCGGCGCAACAATAACCAAAAAACTAAAAATATAGAAACAGCTCATACTTCGTTTTTAGACGATTTTTAGGCTCCTGAGCGCTTCGCATCGCATGCAAAACTGTGGCGACCTAGATCCTAAGGAGGGAGACGCAAGAAACTATTTACCAGAGTTTTTGTGTTGGGTGTTTTTTTGTGGGCAAATGGGCGATGATTTGGTTGCAAGGGGGGATTTCAGACTATAGCTTCATGCTATGGGAAAATAATAAACTAGTATCGTAATGTGTGGGAAGTACTGAGTCAACCAACTTGACTCCATTTTTTTCAGGGGTCGTGCCGCCTTTTCCTACCCTAAACGCGCCGCAGATGACACATATCTGCTTAAAAGTGCGCGTAATATAAAGTCTTTGTCACGATCAGTTACTGAAGAGTTACAACGGGTACAACAATGGTTCTTGGACAATGACATATCACTCAACACCACAGCAAGACTAATTTCATACGGCTCAGCTACCTTAGCAATAGCTATGACCATAGTTTGCTGGTGAGATCAGTGCGCACTTCTATTGAATAAGTAGATGTTGCGAAATTTTTGGGTATTCACACACACACAATAGTCTCAGTAGGTGGGTAGTTTTCATCGTAATGTTTTTCAAATATTGTAATTTGAATTATTGAGCAGCAGCAGTATCGTAACTGCATGCACAAACACATATAAAACATGAAACCCCAAACTACTATCCGTACCACAAAACATACTTGTCTTTTCACAAAATATATATTCATGGTCACTCAGGCATACCAACTTGAACGAATTCACGTAGGTAAACCTTATCTGATAGTTAATATCCATACAAACGCTAACTGGCAGCTACCTATCTGACACTGGACATTGAGAAACTGGCCCTAAGTGAGGTAGAATAACATTTCCTCAATATAGGTGCGAGGCGAGTGGCTAAACAACTATTTACATTACAAGGGAGTGTGACGTCAGAGCGTATGATGGTGGCTAGGAGACTTTCGTATTCTTGATTCCTGGGCATCCGCTTGTAGCTACTTAGTTTATATTTTAATGGTTAAGACGTAAGATAAAAATAATAATTATAAAGGTGAGAAATCGATCAAAATATATCTGTATCTGTACGATGTGTAAAATGCCAAAGATAAATAAATAAATTTGTACTTTGCAAATTTAGGGTGAGTTATGCTTTTTCTTGATGACCTTTTCCTTTGTCCCAGCAGGACGTCCAAAGGATATCAAGCCCTATGTAACCCGTTACGCCCTATTTTCTTCGAACCAACTGCACTCGAACGAACTCAGTCTTGTCGCCCTTTCGTGTCGCCATCTGTCGTCGTACGGAAGCAGACAAATTGCGCATTTGCATAATGTCCAAATGCCATGCCAACTTGGGCGCCGAGTCACCCCGGATTATTCACGCACACTTGATGTTGATTGAGATCGGATTAGCCTACCATTTAAATAACATGTGGCGTTATAGCGACGACGATGGTATTGCGAATTTATTTAAATTTTCAATGCGGAAGTTGCACGAAGTACGGCGGAATTAACGAGGTTCATACAGGGTTGATTGTGGCACTGAAAATCATACACAGAAGTTGTTGTTGATAAGCGAGTCTACGTGTAAGTTGCAACGGTTAACGCTCCACCTCTCAACTATGCCTATAATATGCGTAACTTTGAAAGTCACATCCCTAACCTGCCAAACACAGTCGGAGAGCAAGAGTTATCTCTGGAATACCAAACCAGACGGGTTTGGTGCATAGGGACGTGCCAAGGCAGTAAATATATAATCTTGTTTGACACTACCATCAGACAATGGCAATGTGAATAATTATGGCAACTGTGAATACTATAAAAATAAATGTATCTGTCACCTAGGGTAGGTTGAAAACAAAAACACAATTTCAAAGAAGTATGAGGTGTACTATATTTAAAGATCAAAAATGAAAATTAATGTAAAAATGTGGAGTGCGAGGCGCCCCCCATGTGTATTACAATGAATATGAAAACCGTATACAAAGTTTTAGGCGATCGATACAAAATTTTATCTGAAGTTGCTCAATAATAATGGTTATTGACTAAGGAAACGATTAAACAGAGAGCTACCAGGCTCCATCCAGATGTGTTGGGTCCCAGATCACCAGCAGTTAGTAGGGGGTTGTCCACACCTGCTGGGGCACGAAGGTGGAGAGTACCCAGGATGTCCTACTCATGGCTGGGGGCATCCAACCCTCGAACAGCAACCTGTGGTGAGATCAGGCATTGCAGGATCCACACCACAATCCTCATGGTTCACGGCCAAAGGTTTTGAACTTCAACCTCATGGTGGTGGAGGGAATATTCAATACAAATTTAACCCAAAAAAATGTTGTTACCTACAACAGCGAAAAATCTTAATAAACAAAATTCAAGGATGAGCGTAGGCATCACATAAAACCAAAGACAGGCTCCACCTGTTCGACAGGAGTGTGACATAGGACCCAGATCTGAGATTACGCAGTGGTATTCTACAAAATTTGTTAGTAAACAGATATAAATTGCCAAAGAAAAGGATAAATATGAATTTATTTATACATGTTACGGTAGGCTGGTTACATCCCAATTTCTTGTCCACCGAAAAAAAGTATAAAATGATAAGGAACCCTAAAACGTCTAAACACGAAGTTTGAGGAATATTTAAAATCATAAGTTTTTTGTTAATTACTCCGCCCATGCATCCATTATAAAAATTACAGCGGCATTACCTACTTCGGCCCTACAGAATATCGCTATCCAAATATCCTCACAATCCATGTAGCGGTTACTGAGATTACGGAGCTAGAAGAATTCCAGCAGACTGACATACAGAACGATGGTGACGATGATTCACGTGGATTTTCGTTATGTAGATATCATAAAACGTTAAAAAAGCATATTATTTCAAAATCACAGATTTTCGCGATCGCAATAGTCCCCTCACCTGTCGGTGCGGGAAGTAAACAAGTACGCGAGGCTACTACCACAGAATTTTGAAAATGGAAACTGAGTTAGTACTTTAACTATACTTGGCGTGGATTATACCAGAGAGGTAACTGTTATGCATTATTAACACAGTTGAAAGTAATTCTTATCCCAGTTTTTTAGTAGAACAGGTTACTTCGGATTTTGGGATAAATTAATACAAGAGGTTTTTACTCAAATAGCCGTCGTTTCGGCGTTTATTTCATGCCTTCTTCAGGGCTATCGAGCACACCCCTATAGCAAAAAGGAATAACATATCCCTTTGTGTCAATAAATAACAAAAGACATTCCAAAAGATGGATAAAAAGAATCGCAAATGCCGTTTGTCAATACACCTTTTATTGGTATACGCTGCTGTACATGCATTACAATCCGATCTATCAGTAGAATACCTATTCATTAAATAGTTTAACTTCCCACAGCAATAGATGAGGGGAGTATTGCGACCGCGAAAATTTTCGATTTTGAAATATGCTTTTTGGGCGTTTTATGATATTTACATAACAAAAATCCACGTCACTCATTGCCGTCGGTCTGTTTGTCGATTGACGTTTTTCTAACGCTGTAATCTCAGTAACCGCTGCAAGGATTGTGATGAAATTTGGGTAGCGATATGACGTGGGGTCGTAGTAGGTAATGCTGCTACAATTTTGGAAATCGTTGCACGGACGGCAGAAAAAACTAAAAAATCTAAATGTTCCTCAAACTTCGTTTTTAGGCGTTTAAGGGGTACCTGATCATTTTCTACTTTTCTGGGTGCAGGTGAAATTGGAGTGGCTGAGGGTGGGGGGCAAAACAGAAAAATTAGTTGTCTTCATAATTGGCCTTCAGTGACCTGTAAAGGAGAGACCTAGCGGCATAATACACTCGCTCAGGGACTCAAAATTTTGTGATGTATACATGTATTTAGATCGCTCTGTGTATATTGCGTGGACTGAAAATTAATGAACAGATTTTGATTGAATTTTGCCACAGTAGTTACTACCATGGCGAGAATGGAAAACGTGTCTGTTTGTGAAAAATCGTGTCTATGCGGCGCAGCAATAATCAAAAAGCTAAAAGTATAAAAACAGCTCAAACTTCGTTTTCAGACGGTTTAGAGGCTCTTGATAGTTAAAGGCTGCAGAATAAAAACTGTGGCGTCCTAGTTCCAGTGGAAGGAGACGCAAGAAACTATACCTACAAGAGTTTTCCTGTTAGATTTTTTGTTGCGATGATTTGGTTGCAAGGGGATCTCAGAGTATAGCTTCATGCATTGGGATAATAACAAAATGGTATCATCATTATGTCTGGGATGTACTGAGTCAATCAACTTGACTCCATTTTTTGTTCTGGTAAAACGACTAAAATGTGGGAAATCTCTAATTAGTCACGTTGTTTCATATGTATAAACTACCCTATATCATAAATACATAGGTATAATTAGAAAACAAACACTGCTTTGCTCATGTTTCATTACAGTTTTAATCTATAATACCTCACAAAATATACGAGCGTTGCCGTCATGTCTAGCAAACACGTAAAAAAGTTAATCTCGTGTTAATTCCTCCAGGACGCGTCGCAGTATTTCCCAGGTGGCTGTGATGTATACGGCCGGTTTCACCACCCCCCTTGGCTCGTTTCATCGTCATACCCTTATTAGTAAAGGTCTGCCACGGCAGACACCTTCAAGGAATCATGTGAAACAATTAGGACTTGTGTGTATAACTAATTCAGAGTTGAATCGTGTACCATGGATTTTAGTCTAGGAACGAATAGTGTTCATTCTAAGTTTGGAGGACGGTGTTTCGATGCATGATAGTTTTACATGAGGTTATATAAACCTTGTTAAAAGATAGAATTTAATCTAATACAAGAACGCAAGACATGAAAGTTTTATCTTCAATATCCTTACGCTCAGGTAGGCCTTGGTTTGACGTTTGTTAATTCAATTCAATTTATTTATTGGTGATACATACACACATAATAAATAAAAATAAAATACATTATAATACGTAGTATAAAAATTGTATAAGCTTATTAAATAACAATATCGCATAAAAATTATAAAAGTAAGAAAGAATTTACTTGAGTAAATTTAAACGGCGCTCTCACTGTGGAATTTGATGGTATAAAAATGTAAAGTTTTTCATATAACCGGAACCGATGTTGACAAAACCGGATTTTTCCCGGACTAGCTTTTTCATGTTGATTCCGAATCTGATTTAGTTTGTCTCTAACCCCTGTCGTTTTGGCTGTCTTTTGTATATGGACAGACGGACGGACGGACGGACGGACGGACTGACGGACAGGCAGAGGCTGTGCATAAGCTCTTTTCAATTACAGTGAGGGCTAAAACTCATTCACACTGTAAAATGCTATTAGCTTCATAAAGCGTTAAATTTTAGTTTTAAGGGTCTAGGGTATAGCGCGCGAAATTGAGAATCCAAGAAAAGACGTATTCCCGTGTTAGCAAGGAGGCGTGGTCACCTGTTCCCTTTCTCCAGCGTGTGTGTGTAAGATGAGGGGAGATACGTCCAAACATCCAAAGGTAAGGTCCAAAGGTCGCCATAAAAATGAATTTCGCATTTCCAAGCTCCTGACGTTACCTTTAAACTTACAGTAATGACTCAAAGAGCAAATTGAAGAAGAAAAGCTTGTGCTTGTGCAAGCAACTATGTAGCCATTTTTTGATATCGAGTTTGGTTGTTAAATTACAGGCATTTATAGAACGTACGATTTTGCATTGCGAGTTTTTTTTGGCACATTAGAAAACTTTTTTGAGAAAATCAAAAATAGTTGTCATTCATTAAGGTCTTAGCTATCGCCTTCTGAGATATTATATATGTAGTTTGAAAATAGAGTGAGTTATGCCAGAAATTGTTAGTCCGTGTTTTACATGGCAAATACGTATGTATAAATGCGTGTATAAAGGCCCCTTAAAAGTTTCATTACCCAACGGTTGTACTTCAGTAGGTAGTACATTAAAAAACGCCCAAGTAGCTCTATCTACCCCCACTCCTAACTCATTGCAAGATCTTGTCTTGTAATCATGAAACTTAAAATCAACTTGTTGATATTTTATTTCATATGAATAAGGTGACGCAAGATGTACTCGGGAAGGGGAGCATTTCAGTTTTTTTGAGGCTGTCTTTGCAAGATTGTTGTGCGAGTGGTCTTGCCATGATCCTAATACACCTCTTTTGCGTTATAAAGGTTTTTGATGTATGTGCGGAGTGACCTCAAGTGTAGCTCCATATCTCACATAGCATTGGATGATATTACACATGTAAACAGCATTCTTCAAGAACTAAAAACGAATGAAGCTACTGGTCCTAGCAAAATTCCATTTATTGTCCTTAAATGCTGTGTCGCCAGACTTGCACCTATTCTTTGCAAGCTCTTTAAACTGTTTCCGCTGCGTGGAAGGTTGGCTGCATACAACCCATTCCTGAAAAGGCAAAAAAACCAATCACATCAACTATAGACCGAGATATAAAAAGAATCTTCCAAAAACTAAACATGAAGAAAGCTACTGCTCCTGATCAAATTCAGGCATTGTCCTTAAACGCTATGCCGCTGAGCTTGCACCCCTTCTTTGCAAGCTCTTGAAACTATCGTATCAGCGAGGCATGTTTCCCGCTTCGTGGAAGATTGACTGCGTACAACCCATTCCTAAGAAAGGCCAAAAAGCCGATTCCCCCAACTGTAGACCTGTGGCTCTTCTCAGCATCATGTCTAAGGTTATGGAGACTGTCATTAACACACACAGCTTTTGAAATGCCTGGACAACAATAACATCATAAATAATAGCCAGTATGGATTCTGTGAGCGTAGGTCTACTGGTGACCTGGCCTACCCCACTCACCTGTGGAACAGAGCAATAGAAAATCATGGCAAATCCCCTGTTGTTGCACCTGACATTACGAAAGCCTTCGATCGATAGAGTGTGGTATGAGGGACTTCTCGTCAAGCTTGCTGCTTATGGACTACCACCTGGTCTGTAACAGAAGCTGAATAGCTTTTTGAACGACCGATCTCTGTTTGCTGTTGTCGAAGGCAGGAGCTTGGAGTTTTATTCCGCTGTAGAAAGCTATATACAACAGAGCAACTACTGCTGCTCTACAAGGCGCAGATTCGACTATCGTTGGAGTATTGCTCACATGCATGGGGATGCGCTCCGAAGCACTCTTTAAAGCTTCTGGACGCTATCCAGAAGAGGGCAATAAGACTAATCGATAGCATAACCTCACGAACGACCTCCACAGCCTGGAACATCGAAGAAGGGTGGCGGACCTGTCCCTGTTTTACAGATTCTACCACTGAAGATATTAGAGTGAGCTCTACCAGATAATACCACCGAAGGCCGTCCAAACAAGAAACACTAGAGAGGCTCTGCGATTTCATCTTTACCAGGTCGAAGTCCCTACTTCCAGGACCAGTCTTCTCCAGAATTTCTGTACGCGAATTTCTTTCCCGACGAAAAGTATTACAAATAAATCAAATAAAGAATTCTTGTTAAAGAAATTAAAACCGAATCTTGTTTAAAAAATAGCGTATTCTAAGGCAGTCTTTAGATAAGCCTAAGGGTTGCATCTTTATCATGTTGAAGTTTCAGCGTTTCGAAAACCACGCATACGTTGCGAGTATCTCACGCTTGCTCATGATTCAAAACGCGTGCATATGTTAGGGCCTTAACCTTTAACCACGGACGCGTCGTCTGTCAGACGAGGCGATACTAAAATACTGCCATAAATGGAATACCGCTTTATGCACAACGTTGCCACTTCATCTATTCTAAGTATGACTGGATGGCATACAGTCGACATAACAACACCGGCGTTTGTTCAGAAGAATGGCATTAGTTATCACTGCGAGTACTCGATGAGACGAAGTGTCCAAGTTTGCTCTTTTACCCTTTTATACCACGCAGAGCATGGATTTTCCTCACAAATCCATCTGTATACAATGGTATAGTAGCAAATACAATGATATAGTAGCAAATAGATAGGCATAGTCTAAAAATTAGCTTTATTAAGTTAAAAGAGAATTTAACCCATTTTTCACCAGAAATATGCCCAGTTCTATAAACACAGTAATTGTGTAATCTACGTAAAAATTTCTAAATGCATATCTAGTTATCGTTGTCATACAGCACTGGACATATAATATTACGAATGTACTAAACCACGATTTTACAAAAATATGATGCTGATAATGTGTATCGTCTCTCAGGCGACACGTCCGAGTATACGAGTCATTTGCGGTACGTCCGAGGTTAAGGGTTAAGCAAGGCAACCATGACACTGGAGCAAGCGGCGTCGAGCAAATGGAGGTTTGGCGATGTGGCATCAGCACAGCTAGCCAGGAAGACCGGAGCAAATTAAATTAGTTCGACAAATATGCCCTTAATAATTACCTCGGACTTAAGGGCAGCGGCCGTGTATTATACGGTCTCGGCCTTCGCTAAGGTCACGCCCCGTAGGGGCCTTCAAAGGGCGATGCCGCTGGTATGTAAAATAGTCGGCGTCCTTTTCGGGTTCTGTTTAGAAGTATAAGCCCGTCCGTACACGGGTCGACGGCCGACGCGGTCGACGCAAATCACGTCGCAGAATGGTGGTACCCTTGCCCAGAAGGAATCTCCACGAGAGTAGGATGCTGTTATTATCCAAGAAGGGTGGTCTCCTTTGTATAGGTTATTGTTGACATTAGCTGGCGTATAAGAGGACTTCACGATCCGTCTATGAAGTATGGACCTTGATCTGTTATACATTTTGAAAAATTGCGATAATATGCTTCAGAAACAAATCTGTAAAGTTGAATGGGGCAGATTTGAAAGACAAATAGCAGACTCCTTTCGTACGTTCACATAGTATAAATTAAAATAAATACATACATGGCCAAACAGATAAAGTAATGGTTAAATAATGATTTGCAAATGCTTTACGCTCCTATACTATCTTTTCAGATATATAACTGTAAAAACTGTATAAAAATGTTCCAGAGTGTACAACTTTTTCCTTACTCTTGGTAAAACAAAATAAAGTATCTTACAGATCTTTTCAGTAATTTCTCTATTAGCAAATCTGACTGCAGAATATTTGTAGGGGAAGAAATAAATATATTTTTCTGCAAAAAATTTTAAACATAATATATGCATAAAATAAGGCATTTAAACACAAAAATACATTACAAGAAATAATATTTGAAGTTCAATAATCCTTCTACTAGTTATTAACTGATATCTAGTGCATGACTAACATGATCATCAAAGATCCAAAATGTTCACAATCACATGTCCATAGAAAAAGGTACAGATCTAAAAAATTACATTTATATAAATAAAGCAGAAGAAAAGCTAAGCTTTTGCATTCAACAGCATAATTTGTAACCTTAGTATAAT
Organism: Callosobruchus maculatus; assembly: GCA_951848785.1. Classification (NCBI taxonomy): domain Eukaryota; kingdom Metazoa; phylum Arthropoda; class Insecta; order Coleoptera; family Chrysomelidae; genus Callosobruchus; species Callosobruchus maculatus. The sequence goes on along the minus strand of CATOUR010000054.1, from coordinate 12,192,969 downwards.
TCGTCAACCTGTAAGCTGCGCCTCATGATAAATTGTTGCCTCCTTTCCTCTTTTCATTGTGTGATTGCTGTCCTCATAGATAACCTCCCCATTCGTCTCCTTGCGTACGTCTTCACAGATCACTACGAATACTGTAAGCTCCTTAGGTGTTAATCAAGCAGCAAGAATTTTTCATGCTCCAAATTTTGACGTATGTTTGACAATAATTGTATTGTATTCTAGTATATACCTTTTGTTACTCGTGTTAAACTTTTTTTGATAAAGACGAGTTTGACAATACATGACGCATCTTCAATAAGGTTCTTTTCTGTTTAAATGGTGTAAATCAATCAAATTATATCGACCCGTGTGCAGACGGCAGACGCGCACTTTGTGCGATTATAAATACATTGATCAGTTCGAACCATATGCGGAGAGCTTTTTTAGGGGTCTCTTAAGGGTCTAGGGTATAGCGCGGGAAATTGACAATCCAAGAAAAGACGTTCCCTTTATCCAGTCTGTGCATCTAAGGTGAGGGGAGGAAGTCCAAAAATCCAAAGGTAAGGTCAAAAGGTCCAAAAGTAAGGTCCAAAGGTCACCATAAAAATGAACTTCGCATTTCCAAGGTCCTGACGTTACCTTTACGCTTACAGTAATTATTCAGGAAGCGAATTGAAGAGGAAAGCTTGCGCTTTGTCACCTATTTGGCCTTTTTTTTGATATCGCAAATAGTTGTCATTCACTATAAGGTCTTCTGAAATACTGTGTATGTAGTTTGACAAACAACTGAGTTCTTTTCGAAATGGGAATCCGTGTTTGTGGAAACAGTACCAGCGTCCTCTTTAATGTTTTTATGAACGTCATGTAGGTCATGCTTCGTTTCTGATTTGGACGACTATTTTTGGTATCTATAATTTGAATATATAGATTCAGGTATCTAAGTTGTAAAAATGACATCAAGTTGTTTGAGTTAATATTTGAGGGTTCAGCCTATTGCCTTGGAATTTGAGGGCGCTGATGATGATGATCAAAACGGAGAATGCCAATTAATGGTACTCTCCACATGCAACATTCTTTCCCTGTAAATGGCATGAGTTGGTGACTGTGAAAGAGCGCAGAAAACAAGATCATAGTTACTTGTTTTTAGAAGTTACTTAACTTGTCCCGAAAATGAAGTTTTTTAAAAACTCGGTACTAGACTTGACCCCCATTTAATGGCAATGATTCGATTTCTGTCCCACCTTTTTGGAACAACAAAAGGTGCTTAAATCGGAGCAAGTAAGTAGGCTGCCAAATAGTTCCCTTGTTCCATAATAGCCACAATGACCAAATATATTTCAGCCACCTGCCATACATTTAGTTACAAGAACTCAAACCTGCTAAGCGACATTATTACTGGAAGCCTTATGTTTCTCAAATCTTTGATAGATAACAATAATATTAATTATTATTATTAATGAATCTGTAAGGGTAATCTACTGTTCGTTATATCTCATCGCTCAAACAACAGTTTGTCACTTTTTTTTTAATTATACATTACTCCGCGATAGTTCTTAATATATAATTTGGTTTTTCAATAATAATAGTATTTTGTTCAACGAGCGGTAATGATGGTAATAACTCACGCAGCTGAGGTCTCCTTCACGAGCCGTAGACAAGACATAATAACTACAACCTATTGACAATTGAACCACACTTCTGTCACTAAAATAGTACTTTACACCGTTCGAATTGGACTTTAACTTTGCAGTCATTATATAGCGTGTATTTAACCATACGCCCTTCCAGTAGATCCCTAGTAGGCTGATGGAGCTTGAGTTATGAAAAACTATTCACGCTGGTTGCTGGTTTATCTAGGTAATATTACCTGTTCAGAAGTAGTTTGGTAATCGCTGTATGGCATAATGGGAGTAGATAAGGATTATTTTACGGGATCATATGGTCGGCTAATGACAAGACTACTATATAAGTGGTCAAGTAGTATTGATATTAGTCAAGCAGCTGATTGATTCCATGTCGAGGTAGGACTTGAAAAACGAATGAAGCTCTAAAGCCCTAGACTGTATCAAAAAATGAAGTCAAGTTGATTGACTCAGTACTTCCCACACATTACGGTGATACCAGTTTATTATTTTCCCATAGCATGAAAGCCAAAAAAGGTAGAAAACGGTCAGGAACCCCTTAAACATCTAATAACGAAGTTTGAGCTGTTTTCATATTTTTAGTTTTTTGATTATTGCTACGCTGCCACTGACACGATTTCTAACAAGCATACGCGTTTTCCATCCTCATCACAGTAATAATAATGTGTCAAAATTTCATTAGAATCAATTTAATAGCTTCCACGTTACCAAATACAAAACGATCTAAAGCAATAAATACTCGTATGTATACAGAAAATTCTAAGTCCCTTAGTTTCGGTAATAGGCAAGGCAATGTTCAAATGGACCTAAAAAGCTGATCTATGTCGCTAGGTCTTCCTTCACAGGTCAGTGGACAGCCTATTGTTAATACAGCAAATGTTTCAGTTTTTCAACCCCCCACCCCCCAACCACCTCAATTTTACCCCCACCCAAAAAAACTCAGAAAATGATCAGGAACCTCTAAAACACTTAAAACCGAAGTTTGAGCTGTTTTTATATTTTTAGTTTTTTTATTATTTCTGCGCCGCCACTAGCACGATTTATAAAAACCATACGCATTTTCCATCCTCGCAACGGTAGTAATACTGTGTCAAAATTTCATTCAAATCAATTCAACAGTTTCTTCGTTACATAATATAGAACGATCTAAAGCAATACTCGTATGTTTACACCAGAAAAATTCTAAGTCCTTTGGTTTCTGTAATAGGCAAGGCAATGTTCGGATGGACCTAAAAAAGTTATTTATGTCGCTAGGTCTTCCTTCACAGGTCAGTGGAGAGTCTATTATGAAAGCAACAAATTTTTTAATTTTACAACCCCCCACTCACCAACCACCCCAATTTCACCCCTACCAAAAAAAAAGTAGAAAATGATCAGGAACCCCTAAAACGCCTAAAAACGAAGTTTGGGGCATACTTAAAATTTTTCGTTTTTTGCTAATTACTCCGCCGCCCATGCACCGATTTAAAAAATTATAGGAGCATTACCTACTACGACACCACGACATATCGCTGCCCAAATTTCATAACAATCCATCCAGCCGTTACTGAGATTACGAGGCTAGAAAAACGCGTACAGACAGATAGACCGACAACAGACCGACATACAGACCGACAGACAGACCGACGGAAATGAGTGACGTGGATTTTCGTTATGTAGACATCATAAAACGTCCAAAAAACGTATTATCTCAAAATCGAAAATTTTCGCGATCACAATACTCCCCTCACCTATCGGTGTGGGAAGTAAAACTTTCAGAACACAATCTCAACACCTGTATATGCAACGTCAAACTTTTATCAGAATATTCTAACCTCAACATTCTCAGTTTTATGCGGTTCATTAACCAGCAGGCTAGCTAGATACGTTGGGCTCCTATTTAACCTCCATTTTATGACGAAGCTATTAAACGAGGATTTTAGGGTCTAACGTAAACTTTAAAAAAGTATTGACTGCATGTCGTAAAAGCGAACGCCGAATATCGTGCAATTTCCGTTAGAGCAGCTATTTTGGCTGTTCATTATTGATTTAATATGGCGGAAGGTAGGTTTAACAGCAGCCATTCCGGTTAAAAATTGTGAGAATGGTTCATTACTTCTGCGCCTTCTACCCGACATAATGGTAATTTGAAATACTCGAACTACCGTAGATTTTCCCGTATACGAACGAAAAGCTCTAAAGATGCCTGTTAGTCTGTAATGGTATGATAGCTGGCTACACGTGTAGGGTGACGTAAAAGTTCTCACTCAACTTCTTAAGGCCGGAGGTGTTTGTATCGTGACTGTTGTGCAACTTTTTCGCGTTCAATATTAACGATAATTAACGACTAAGTTTACTTCCCGAACCATAGGTGAGAGGAGGACGTATACAACTTATTGACGCAGGCGAGTACGACCTCAGCAGGGCATTTGACTCTGTCGACCATAACAAGTCTTTAATGATCGTTACTTTAACCTTTAATAATAAAATGGCAAAGACTGTAAAGCTAGATTGAAAGTCCCAACTAAGTTGAGACCTCAAGCCAGCAGAACTGGGGTGCCTTTGGGCTGCTCAGTTTACTTACGGTGGGTCGTGGATCCTTGGCAACTTATTCTTTTCCTCTTATAAGAGATGTCAGGCAAAATCACTAACTTTTAACTCGAGATTACTCTAAGGTTCAAAAACTTCAAGAAAAAGGGCGCCAGGAGTTTTCACCTCCAAACTCCAAGGAAGTTAGTGAAATTGCCCAACCTCTCCAGAAACACTGAAGGGATGGGTGCAGAAAAATTCAAAAGAGAATTAAACAGTAACAAGTATATTGGTTCTAAATATAATTAAATAAATAGTGAGTTATGATTCATATGTACTATTTCAAAAAAAAAAAAAGGGAGGGACTGCTGGCTTAGATGGACGATACAACCTGGCTTGCTTCGGTTAAGACAGATGGTACTGGGTCTCCAATGGCTCCTTCAGAGGGTCCCCTTTTGCAGACTGGCAGCCTCTTCAGGTTCCTTAGGCCAGACCACTCCTGCTTGACTTCTCCCTTTTCAGGCTGAGGGGTATCTGGGTCTGGCTCGGCTACCACTTCCGGCCGCCGTCATGCAAAGTATAAAAAAGAGAAGGATTAGTGTGTGGACCCTCTATAGAAAAACCCCAGGATCAAAATCGTTAAGCAAGCTCAGGCGTACTACTTGGCCTCTGAATTGTACAGTCAAACCCCAATAGCTTAACTAAGTACAATATCTGTTTAAATTTAACAAAGACCCCTTACAAAATGCTTAAATTCTATACTAAAATTTTCTTAAAAGTTAGACACAAAAGCTATAGCAGATATCTCCCCACAACGGTTCACAATTGAATCTGCATATGTAAAAAGGGTATATAATTTTAAAATAAAGTACCAATATCGTATCAACAAAGTATCACCTAACCTAGATACTTGATAGGCCTTTCAAGTCTAATACTTAAAATAAAACTTTAAAAATATGAGTCTTGTAGTGAGCAAGGCTATAGTTCACTTAAGTTCAAAGCAGAGTAATTGATTTAAGGAGAAATCAAGGCTATGATTCTATTAAGTTGCTGCTGGCTCTAGTGCTCCAGAAAATTTAGAATCTTGAAAGGTAATGCAACCACAAAAAAAATTTATCAAGCCCACAAATATTCATTAAAATGACTCAAAATCAAATATCACAAATAATCCAGAAAATTGAAGCTATATGAACAGTAGTTGCAAGGTACGAGCAACTATACTTCAATAAATACTCTCAATGTAAAAACTATAGCTCCAAAAGAAACAAAAATCTATGAGTACGTTCAGTCTCACATAGATGTACTTCGGTAGGCTGTATCGGTTGTAAAGATGGAAAATTTGTCAAATTCGTACAGCAAAATTACAACTCAAAATTTGCAAAACGTGCGTGAGCACACTCAAAAACTATCAAAACTATACCAAAATAAAGAAAGGTGCTTCTCTCTCTCTCTAAAATTGTACGAGGTACAAAGAAAACTGAAGAAGGTTAGACACCTATGCAAAAATGCTCATTGGCTGCCCAAAATGGCGGAAACAATAAACTAAGCAATTTTTACACAGAACTCTACCAAATAAAAAAGGTGTGCTCCTCTCTCTCTCTCTCTCAAAAATGTATAAAAGAGCAACAAAAAAAAAGAAAAGCGGAATGAAGGTCACACTTGGAGGTGACCACAAGCTCTAGATGCGAAAGTACGTAAAATAGCTCGATAGCTGCCAAAATGGCGATCAAATTTGAAATAAGCAAATTTTACGTACCTTCTACAGGGTTATTCACGTTATTCGACACGGAGCATTATGGCTAAAGTATTTGATAAACAAGAAAATAATAATTTCGGATGGATAGAGACCCATAAAGACTACACTTTAAAAATATTTTCATGTTATACAGGGTGTCCCAAAAACACGAAATGTATCAAAGTTATGTTTTTTTTAAATAGAACACCCCGTATATTATTACATATTCAGATTCCTTGATGAATTGTAATGTGACTTTATGTATCATACATGGGACTTAAAGCGAACCGTTTAGGTGTAAATCACCATTTTTGGTATAAGTAGATATCAGGAAAAAATTGAATATCGCAGAGACTATAAAATTTAGAAGGCTGTGACTTTGCCGTATTACTAAGCATAAAATGCGTCAGCTTTGATGGGGCTGCGGAATTTAAATTACGTTTATGCTTGGAGAAATCGGTCGATTAATTAAGGAAACTTCGATCAGCGATAACTTGATTTTTTCGAACGGGAATGCCTAACTTTTTTTATACGGTTAAACGTAGAATTTGAGAACCTTTCAAATGATATAGGGTTCTGAATATCAATCTCTGGCAGTTTTCATTTAATTTTAAATTTTCAAACAAACCGGCGTTTTTCAATTTTTCTACCTATAAGCAACGTAGCAGGCCATGAAATATAAACAAAAACCTGTTCAGGAGAAGAAAACGACTAACTTAGCTGAAAAATACACACGAACTAGACTAAAGGGACAAGATTATAAAAATTACTCACAACAAACAAAGTCTAACCAGAAACAACGGCGGTAACATATCTTTGGGCAAAGAGAAGCTGGAGTATGGCAGAAATGGATTTTTTCACGGCGTACTAGCTACTGCAATGTACTAGAGATTGGCAATTTCCAAAACCATTAAACATTTTGAAATGAAATGAAAACTACTAGACAATGTTGTAGCAGTTTATTGTTTTTATAATAAAATTCCACATTTAATGATATAAAAAGTATGCAATTCTGTCAAACTCAAGTCAAAAGTACCTCTGACTGGAGTTCTGAAAATTCTGCAGTACCTATTAGCAAGATCGCAGAAAATGAAGAATGAATTAAAATTTGTTCAAATTATAAAACATAACTTAAATGGCAGACAATTTAAATCTGATTTGTCAGTATTCCTTTTTTGCAATACTGCTAATAGATATTGAAAAATAGAAGGGCTCCAGCCAGAGACATCGACTTCGACGCAAATTACTACTTTTTTACATCATTACATATGATTGACAATTGCGTGCTGGCGCAACAGTCGCTGGTTGTTTTTGTTTCATATCAGGGTTTTCAAATGTCTTGGAAATTTTTAACCTCCAGTAAATTGCGGTAGCCAGTAGACTTTAAGAAATATCTAATACTGTCATACTCCAGCTTCTCTTTGATCTTAGACATGTTAACGCAGTTGTTTCTGGGAGAGTTGATTTGTTGTAAGGAATTTTTATAATCTTGTCCCTTTAGTCTAGTTCGTGTGTATTTTTTAGCTAAGTTGGTTGTTTTCTTCTACCTGAACAGGTTTTTGTTTATATTTCATGGCCTGCTACGTTGCTTATAGGTAGGAAAATTGAAAAATGCCGATTTGTGTGAAAATTTAAAATTAAATGGAAACTACCAGAGATTGATACTCACAACCTTATATCATTTGAAAGGTTATCAAATTCTACGTTTAACCGTATGAAAAAAATAGGCATTTCCATTTGAAAAAATCAAGTTATCGCTGATCGAAGTTTCCTTAATTAGTCGACCGATTTTCCCAAGCATAAACGGACTTTAAATTTGGTAGTCTCATCAAAGCTGACGCATTTTATGCTTAGTAATACGGCAAAGTCACAGCCTTCCAAATTTTATAATCTCTGCGATATTCAATTTTTTCCTGATACTTACTTATATCAAAAATGGTGATTTACACCTAAACGGTTCGCTTTGAGTCCCATGTATGATACATAAAGTCACACTAGAATTAATCAAGAAATCTGAATATGCAATAATATACGGGGTGTTCAATTTAAAAAAACATAACTTTGATACATTTCGTGTTTTTGGGACACCCTGTATAACATGAAAATATTTTTAAAATGTAGTCTTTATGGGTCTCTATCCATCCGAAATTATTATTTTCTTTTTTATCAAATACTTTAGCCATAATGCTCCGTGTCGAATAACGTGAATAACCCTGTATATCCAAAGTAGCAGGAACAGCTTGTAGTCACACTCCTGTGAATCCTTCCAGGGTCTAGAAAGTAGATGGAAAAGGGCGTGTATTCCTTTAGATTGACACCAGCACCTGGTCAGTTCTTTCGGGAAGCAGATGCACTCACTTGGGCTGAAAACACATATAACACAGTATGGCGTTCACAACCAACCTAGAAAAAGAAACTAAATCAACAATATCGAGTCTAGAGACTAAAGGTTCGATATTAACGGCAAAATGCTAACAAAATACGAAATCACTCGCTGGTTGCGCAGCGCAGTACGCAATTATACCAAAATGTCGGAATGGCAGAATTTTCACAAAAATAATTGCCCGTGTTATTGGGTTAGGTACTTCAAATAGAAATCTCGCGAAAGGAGAGTGAATAAACTTCAAAGCCAACCCCACGGGAATGTGATTCAAAAATCTATTTCATGAAACGGCGGAAGGCCAAAAGGACAGAACCGACCTGTTGCTGCAGATAGACCAGAAGGGGAGCCGAGATCGAGAGAAGTCGGGATCGAGAGGAAGTCGGGATCGAGAAGCAGTCGGGATCGAGAGAGAGTCGGGATCGAGAGAGACTCTAGAAGTCGTCAGCGAGCTAATTTATAAACTCCTATCGGAAATCTCAAAAAATTGGAGACTTCTAGATGTTGTCGCTGTCAAATCTCACAATCCGCAAGGGAGGCAGTGTTGCCAACAGCAACTTAGTACTACCAACCCAACCTCAAAGTAACTATAGTCTTAATTGCAAATCGGGACAGAATTACTATTATTAATAAAATAAACTCATAATAGGGAACGAAAAATGAACTAAGGGAATGAAACTAACAACTTTGCAAGGTTAACCTTTACAAATAACGCAATAGTTATATTTATTAACTTCTCCTACATTGGCAACCCTGAGTAATAATAATTCTTCTCTCGTTGGCAACCCTTACGACAAGGTCTCGCCTGGTCTCGTCTGCGTAGCAGAACCAGATATAGTCCAGTCAGGCTGGAGAACAAATAGGCGCGGAAAAGTGGTTCTTTTAATAGCGTAACGGCAAAGCATAAGGGAGGAACATATATTTACCTGTCAATAGGAGATCATTCTGTAAGAATTGATCTATAGAAGGAGTCACAAACGACGTGTAACGAAATTGACAAAAATTTCGTTACAAGACAGAGCTAAAGAATGACCTTAACGGCACCTTGCTACCCTGTAATCCCACACCCAAGTACCTAGGTGTCACACTGGATAGGGCACTCTATTGTTTCAAAAGCATATTCAGTCCATCGCAGCCAAAGCACATAATAACATCGCTACCAAGCGGACATAGAAAGATCTGAGTGCTATATCTTAAAGCACAGGTCTGTAAATCTCAGGAAGATAGAGATCCTTTTTACGTCTATGTTATCCTTAGAAAAATGATCATCCCATTATTTGCCTAATTACGATTTAAAGAGGGCAGGAAGTATATATGGAACTGTTAAACATTCATTGCATCGTTCAAGTCCACCGCTTGGAAGGTACAAATTTGTAAGGTTTGTGTGACCAATAGCCTGCATAGTAGTACCCGTTGTTTACGATCGATATCATTTGGGTAATGCCACTTGTCGAGCGTGCCTTTCACTTGTTTCAAGTGTCCATTATATTGGCTCTATTTGAATTTCCACACATTTTTTATTGATTCTTTTAGGCTTTGAATAACATCAGATATAGGAACTGGCATATATTTGTCTGTCGTGTCATTTACTGCAGCATCTTTGGCGGCTGCGTCCACCTGTTCATTTCTTCGAATACCTACGTGTCTAGGTATCCAAGGGTAGTGCACTCCTCTTTTAAAAAGATGACCTGCTCAATTATTTTCGTAATCGATTTGTCCTGAGTGAAATTATTTTTGCACCTTGCAACACGATGAGGGAGTCGGATGCTACGACGCACTTACTCTGTGAAGAGAATCCGAGATACAGTAGTGCTTACATTATGGCGAAAGCCTGACTAGAGTATATGCCCATGCGTTCGTCGAGTGTACATTAAACATACTTGTCACTCATCAACACCACTGGTAGTTTTTGAGCCATCTGTATAAATTATCGAATCATTTGGGAGCTGTGACATTTGTCACCCAAGTGCGGCTACTTGAGGTTTCGTTTCGTTGAGAAGCTATTACAACTTTGGCGTAGTCCATGGTTCCGAACTTGGTGGATAGATCTGCAAAGCGTTATCTATTCTAGCGTCATTTTATCTGCAAACTCCATAGTCCTTATTCTGGATGATCTGGTAACAGGGGGGTCTTACTGGATAGTTATTAATATCACTATCACTGAAAATATGCGTATCCAAATATTGTGGACAGGATTCAATTTTCGCTGCATATTCTGGGATTCAAAGACTTATTTTGGGGCTGATAAGGATGCATTACAAGATATTAATAGGGAGTTTTTGAAAATCCACTTATAGGGCCGTCCTTACACTAATAGTGACAGGCACTGCCTGACCTTAAAATTGTTTCTGAAACAGAGTCGTTGATGCGTCCTGTCAAGCGCGGATATGATTCCAACCTAAAAAGAGACGGAACTTCGGTTTTATTTTTTGTACTGTGTTTTGTACGCAGAGGTACATGATTTTCACCTGCGTTACAATCACACAGCAACAAATAAGAACTTTTAAAAACTATTCTTGACCTGCTTCACCTATTTAGATGGTGTATTTTTAATCTTATCGTCATCCATCATCAGCATACTTATTTGTCAAGTATACAAATAAATATTAGTCCTAGTTCTCAAGTAGCTTGTCCATTGCGGTTATGTTAACCAGCCACATCTATAAAATATTAAATACCGTGTCCCAAGGCAACGAATATAATCATATGTCAAAATAGTGCCTTGGCAGTGCCGCGACACAACGAATAGAAACATATGTCAAAATAGTGCCTTGGCAGTACCACGACACAAGCCGTCCAAATTTTTTTTATAACTGAGCAGACCGCGTGGGCAGAGCCTAAATACTAGAGTAGCACGTCTGCTGTGAAAGGGTTATGCTGAGGGAAGTTCGTTAACGCGGGATTTGAATGGGCTGACACCCTCAGGCCCAAAAAATACAACTCCTGGCAGTCCATTCCAAGCCTTGGACACCCTGGGAATAAATGTGCAGTTGTACCGCTCGGTTCTTGATGTATGAAGAACGACCGCCTTAGGATGAAATGCAGTGATCGCGCGGGTGCATCTGATAGGGGCAGTGAGCGGCGGAACTATGGAAGATAGTTCAGAGGAGCAGATTCCGTTTGAAAATCAGTAGAAGAGTGAGAGATCACCATCAACACACCAGTGAGAAAGTGGCTGGAGGTATCGCGTTAAGGCCGGGTCGCCTTCAATGGACGGCACCTAGTATAGACAGGGTAGTAGGGGCAGCAGCTACCCAGACATGAGAGCAGGCACTAACTTTATTACTGCTAGGCAATTTTTTTGTCTTAGTCCGCATGCTTAGACGTCCAATATGGCCAGGAATTATTAGTGCCTTGTTGCGTCTCGTCTTTAATAACTCCCTAATATTAAATACTGACACCTTTATGTATGGTGGATTATCCACCGCGGCCACCGTTTCATGCTGTAAATAATTTCAATGAAATCCCATTTAGAAGGACACCAGAACTGTAATTTTTTAATTAGATCAGCCCGGCTAACAAGATTTTCAACATTTCCATTCCGACCAAAGGGCCGTCTTTTAATTTTAATGGGACAATTACCGCCCGAACGCGACCCTTAGGGTTAGTGCATCCCATACATAAAGGACACAGACTGAAGCTTGGGGTGGTGTAGATGTTTGAATATTCATGTCGTTGTGGCCTTGAAAATTGATACGAATTTATTTTTGTATAGCGCGATGTGCGTGTTCCTTCGGTTTCTTCTAATTTAAATACGGTAGTCGTTGCCTTTTGCATTTGAAATAATTTGGTAAAATAATTTGACTTCATACAAAAGTTAAAGGAGACCTACTCTATTCTACTCAACCTACGGAAAGCTGTCCTTATTTATGTTGCAATGAAACCGCGCTGCGGTTATGAGCGAGTTTTAGTAATCTATTAAATGCGGTAACAGAAAAGATATTTTGACGAGAGGCAACTGCGAAACCTTAATCTAAAATGTTGTCAATTATGTATATAGCAAACCTTAAACAATAGCTAAGAACTTAAGGCCGACAATTGCAAAACGTCCGTTGTGCAATGCTGGCTTAGCCCCCCAATCCAAACTCAACACGAGCTTACGTAAATCAAAGTTTAACCCGAGCTTAACTGAGGTTTAAGCCTAACCTGATATAAATAATGACATGATGTGTCAAGCAGGAGCCTTCAAATTGCTGGTCACTTTATTAGGTTATATTTTTGGAAGGATTTGTGTCTAATGTAACACAGAAAGCAAATAGAAAAACGGAAACAGAAACGGCCGTTGTCTGAATTTGACACAAAATGTCACAAGTGGCTAACCAAAAAGAGGTAATTTTTCAGATAATTATAACACTAGGTACATGTTGCTTCAGTGGTGCCAACCGTAGTGAATTTCATTATCAACCAGGTTTAACTAAGCCGACGATTGTACAGCGAGTGTCGACTTTATGCCTGAGCTTAGCTAAGCTCAGGCATAAAGCTTAGATAAGCTCAGGCACTCCCTTAATTGATTTCTTTCATTTTCCTTTCCTGTATAGAAAACGTTCAAAAGGCTGAAAGCTCCGTGAATATCTATCAATAATATCTAGCTTCAAGTTTTTCTTATATACATATAGCACGTGGGGTGCAGACTGGCTCGCGTCCGTAGCAGGAAGCTACATGTGCACCCTGGGTAACGCTAAATGAGCTAGAGCGAACCTGGCAACCAGACTCTTTTTTTTTGAGATTTCCTGGTTAAAACATGACGAATATAAGTGCTAAAAACTTACAGACTAGAAATATCGGTAGTTTTATTCGTATTTGTCAGCTAAATGTGGAGAGCATAAGCAGAGCTAAAAGCGAATGCATCTCCAAACTACTTTTGGACAATAAGGTTGATGTCATAGCGATCCAAGGAACTCACGCCGACAGTGAGGAATCGCTCACCAGACGGGGACACATTTCTGGTTATACATTACTGGGAGCCACTTACCACCATACTTACGGCGTAGCCTCTTATATTCGCAACAATATTGACAATGCCCAACTCATTTCCAATGACACAAATAACAATATACACAGCGCAATAGTAAAAGTGGGAGAAGTCACAATTGTAAACGTATATAAGCCACCGGCAGCGGAGTGGCCTGAACAACCACTTCCAGTACAACAGCATCCGGCTATATATATTGGAGACTTTAACAGCCACCACCAACGGTGGAGATACCCAGACTGTGACGAAAATGGCACAAGGTTGGCTGACTGGGCTGATGATAATGATATCTTTCTTTATTTGATGCCAAAGATAAAGGCACTTTCAAATCAGCAGCCTGGAACTCAGAAAGTAACCCTGATTTGTGCTTTGTGAGCTGCAACCGGAAAGGGATCCCTATACCAGCTAACAGAAAAGTCGCAGGGGCCTTCCCACACAGCCAACACAGGCCAGTTTTCTTCGAGGTGGGAATCCAAATACCCCTAATACGATCCATCCCTCGGCCTCGATGGAATCTTGCAAAGGCGGACTGGTGTAGCTACTCACGGGAGCTGGACCGGCTGGTACAGTGGATACCGTCAACATCAAACAATCACAAACGTTTCGTTGGAGCAGTGATGAGCGCTGCAAAAAGGACCATTCCTAGGGGATACAGGAAGGAATATATCCCTGGGTGGGATGAGCGGTGCGAACTCCTATACGGCGACTTTCAGGAAACCAACAATCCAGATATTGCCGACGAACTCATCTCTGCCCTGGACAGCTCACGCAGACGTAAGTGGGAGGAGACTACGTCGGAAATGAACTTCCAACACTCAAGTCGAAAGGCCTGGAGCCTTCTTAGAAAACTAGGCTCAAGCACGCCATCCACACGGACACCTTCTGATAGAGAGCATACAAAACGCGTGAAGAAGGGATTGACTTTACTGAGGAGGAACGCTCCTACCCAACGTTTTCCCGACCCTTCTCGATCGAAGACATTAATAATGCCATATCAGATGATAGGCCTGGAAGGGCTCCTGGTTTCGACGGCGTCCTGCCGGAATTTCTCATTCACGCAGGTCAGCAAACAAGAGTGTGGCTATCTCTCTTCTTCACGAACCTCCTTAATACGGGAAACCTCGCACGGGAATTCAAAAGAACGAAGGTCATATCAATACTAAAACCCGGTAAACCGAACGATCAACCTGCCAGCTACAGACCTATAGTCATGCTCAGTTGCTCCTATAAATTACTAGAAAGAGCCGTCTACAACCGATTGAGCGCGACTATCTTAGACCGGGTTCCGATAACCCAGGCTGGTTTCAGACCGGATCGCAGTTGTTGTTATCAAGTACTGTCCCTCACAACGCATATAGAGGCAGGCTACCAGCAAAACATGAAGACGGGAGTGGCGTTTGTTGACCTCACTGCCGCATACGATACGGTCTGGAGGGAGGGTCTCCTATATAAGTTGCTGCAGGTGATTCCCTGTCAGACCACTACAAGACTCATAAACAACATGTTATGCGACAGAAAGTTCCAAGTAATCCTAAACGAGAAAGCAAGCAGGCAGCGCAAATTGAACAACGGACTTCCACAAGGCTCAGTACTGGCCCCCTTACTTTTCAATCTATATATATCTGACATGCCAGAAACAGTCAGTTACAAGTTTTGCTATGCGGATGATATAGCCATGGCTTTTTCCGATAAGAGCTTCAAGAACGTTGAGCATACTCTTTCTAACGACTTGTTAGCGCTAAACAACTACTTCAAGAAATTGAGACTAGTACCGAGCCCCAACAAAACCGAAGTTTCCTGCTTCCACCTGAATAACAAACTAGCTAAATATGAACTGCAGGTACTTTTTGCAGGCGAACCCCTGAAGCATAACCATTTCCCAAAATATCTTGGAGTAACGTTAGATCGCACCCTCTGCTATAAGAAACATCTCGCAAACACTGCAAGAAAACTCAGAACACGCAACAACATTATCCCAAAGCTGTGTGGAACGACGTGGGGTGCCACTGCTCCAACTCTACGAACCAGTGCACTAGCTCTTGTCTATTCGTGTGCTGAGTACTGTGCGCCTGTCTGGATTAACAGCCATCATACCAGACTAATTGACGTCCAACTAAATCACACTATGAGACTTATTACAGGCGCAGTTAAGACAACCCCAACTCAATGGCTGCCTGTACTCTCTGGAATAGCCCCACCGCAGCTGCGAAGGACTGACGCCCTTCTAAGGGAGTATAACAAGATTACGGCCAACAACAAACTGCCCATCCACCGAGCAATACCCCCGTTGCAGATAAACAGACTTAAATCCCCACAACCACCAACAAGGGATGCAGAAGGGCTTAAAACCAATAACTTCGACTCCTTAAACCAATGGCGCTCCCAGTGGGAAGGTTTTGCGGAACACCACTCGCGATGCGCATTTATGGGGGCAGCCTTACTTCCAGGATCAGAACTACCCCGGAAAGAGTGGGTAAAACTTAATAGAGTCCGAACAGGCCACGGCAGATGCGCAGACTCCCTTTACAAGTGGGGCTATGTGTAATCTCCCTTATGTGACTGTGGCGCGCCCCGCCAAACTATAAACCATATTACACGCGAATGTGAACTGCGTGCGTTTCAGGGATCGCGAGAAGAGTTCTTCACAGCCACACCGTTAGCGCTGAAGTGGTTGAAAGAACTTGACATCAACCTGTAAATACCAAAGACTATGTATCTTAGTTTCTAGCTGTATATATTTTATTTTAGTATAGGTTATCATAGTTTTTCTTTTAATCTATATTTACTATTGTCATGTTTTTGAGCCATACGATAAATAAATAAAATAAGCACGTGGTGACATAAAATTTTGTTTTTGGTGAGAATACCACCAGTACCACCATTGACCAGAGAGTACAAGTACATCGCTTCTACTCCTAAAGAAAAAGCAGACATCTTAGGGAGGCTTTTCTACGGTAGACTTCTGAGCAAGTACTCCGACCACCACCATGATCGTGACTCGAGAATGGCAGAGGCCAAATTTCAACATTGTGATGTAAACAGCATCCTCCAAAAATTAAACGCGAAGAAAGCTACTGGCCCTGACCAAATTCCAGCCATTGTCCTTAAACGCTGTGCTGCTGAGCTTGCACCTACTCTTTGCAAGCTCTCCAAACTATCGTACTAGCGAGGGGTGTTTCCTGCTGCATGGAAGATTGGCTGCGTACAACTCATTCCTAAGAAAGGCAAGAGAGCGATCCCACCAACATAGACTTGTGGCTCTTCTCAGCATTATGTCTAAGGTTATGGAGACCATCATTAACACACAGCTCCTAAAACCCGGACAAAAATAGCACCATAAACGATCGCAAGTATGACTTCTCTAAGCATAGGTTTACGGGTGACCTCCTGGCCTACGTCACTCACCTTTGAAACAGAGCAATTGAAAATCATGGCGAATCCCATGCTGTTGTACTTGACGTAACGAAAGCCTTCGATAGAGTATGGCATGAGGGACTTCTGGTCAAGCTTGCTGCTTATGGACTACCACCTGGCCTGCGCCAGTGGCTGAATAGCTTCTTGAACGACCGATCTCTGTTTGTTGTAGTCGAAGACTGTTCATCAGACATATTTTAAATAAACGCCGGTGTTGATCAGAAATCTGTTCTATCCCCTACACCGTTTCAACTGTACATCAACGAGCTGCTGGAATTAACATCCAAACCAATCTACAGCTTCGCAGGCGACAGTACATTAATATCGTGCATGGAACCAGGCAAACCACTATCATCCCAGGAGACGGTATGTCGGCGACAGCAAGATGTCTAACAGATTAACGTACAATATATCAAAACAATTGTCGAATGGGGATCAATAAATAAAGTACAGTTTAAAGTACAGAAAACTCAGGCAGCAACGATGACAAAAAGTCTCACATTGGCTTACCAACTGTGGAAATGGAGGGCCGTCCAATAGTCGAGTCACCTTCCGTCAAGCTTTTAGGGAAATACTTATCCTCTCGCAGTGCTTCTGCAGCGCCATAGCCTTTGAGGGAGGCTGACCATAAAAAAAGAATGACCCAACACTGTCACACTAATTTGTAATTCTCCATACTTCCGGCTAATTACTCGTATATTCTCCCATTTTCTCATACTTCCTAAAGCTTATTAGAACTTTTTCAAACGAATTGTTGGGGCAGTGACCAAATCTGATGTTTGTTATATTGTCCATCAATGGTACTATGGGAGAAGCATTTATACATTTGTTTATTGTACAATATTTTACAAATCGCATCAATACATTTTGTGTATATTAAAAGGTTCATTCTTTCTATTTATAGCTTGATAGCAATAACTTTTATCTGTTTATTTTCTATGTTAATTACAATAGGATAATTTGTAAAACGTAGGCGCATAGGAAGTCATCCTGTGCTTCATCGTAGATAGCCTTCCTTTATGAAGTGCATGTTTTTGTGTATCTTCCATATTATAGGCTATTTCTGTTAATGCTAACCCAAGTTGTTCAGGGAAGAACAAAATCAGGTGGTAAGGGCTAAGAGGGATGCCTAGGGTGTCGTTAAATTAAAGATAGTAAATTTAGAACCAACGGAGTACAGCCATATCAGGTAGATTTGCTTAACACCTCTCATGAGTTCATGGTAAACCTACAAGAAAAGTAGATTGTAATACCTCTTAACAACATCAAGTACAATCTATTTATCCTCAGAGAAACGTCACGGAGTCTGAAAGATATTCAAGAACGGAGTATATGAACTCATATTATAAAGACGTAGGTAATAATGATTAATTATAACATCATACAGGTCAAATATGCTGCTGCGAGATCTGCAGACCGATGTCATCAAATCTTATTCTTTCCGGATATTTTTATGTAGTTCCTTTCACGTCACTTTTCAATTAGTTCTACCCTGCTGCCTTAAAAATGTTAAGTACGGTCCTGAAAGCGCGTCAGAGCCTTCAAGCGTCCTTCTCCACATCCTGAATGAACTTAAATAGTTTCCGCACATCTCTCAGACTATGCTAACTAAATTTCCTTGAAATCAACAGAATGTCGTTACACAACTCCTAATGACTCCTGAGAAGTTTCCATGCTCTCTAAGAGTCTATGCTGACGAGAGAACGCGAAACATGTTTTCACAGCGCATTTAGAAAGCTGTCATTCTATTACACTTTCACTTCCCACACTGATAGGTAAGGGGAGAATTGTGGTCGCGAAAATTTTCGATTTTGCGATAGATAATACCCTTTTTAGGCGTCTTATGATATATGCATAACGAGAATCCACGTCTCTCATTTTCGTCAGCCTGTCTGTCTGTAGGTCTGGTAATGTTTTTCTAGCACTGTAATCCCTGCATGGATTGTGATGAAATCTATTAATTTGCTGCTATAATTTTGAACATCGGCGCATGAGTCTAGTCTACGGTACTGAACGCTACGGTACGTGATTTATTGCTCCGCAAGAAAATTCCTAAAATATTCGGTATAAGTGCATTTAAAAACCTAAAATTTTAATCAAGTGATTAATAAGTCAATAATATACCACCGTTGTTCACAAAAACTACCGATCTGGTGTTTGGGCCTTGTTTTGTGTGAATTAAATTGATAGGCAGTGATAAAAACCAAATTCCTGAGCAGTTCCAGTGGCGTCGTATTGTTTACGAGTTCGTCAAAAGTTAATTGGTCTGTACCATAACTATGCCAGCCCGTGCCAGTTGTAAGTGTTGCAACCAGGTTTGCGACAGCCATTTATTAGTGACATGTTCCGTCTGTAAGGACAAGTACAAGCATAGCTGCGTTGAGACTACTGCCAACGAAGTCCGCACTTTAAACGGCAACAAGGGCTACGATTGGACATGCAGTAGCTGCAGAGTAGTCGGCAAGGACCTCAAGGATCTCAAGTCTCTCATCATACAGTTGCAAAACGAGATAAGAGACCTTAAAGCTGAGAATGCTCAAAATACAAAACAACTGGGTTTTGACTTTGAAGATGTAGTTACAGAAGTATGTGAAAGACAAAAACGGAAAAACAACATCATAATCTTCAATGTTGATGAACCTGATCAAAATAAGCCGACTGCTGAACAAGTCCAACAAGATAAGGCCACAGTTAAAGAACTACTGCAGCATGTTGTCCCTGACATGACACTGTCTGATGTGAAGCCATTTCGTCTAGGACGACATACTGCTGCAAAGAGTAGACCTATAAAGGTCGTACTTCAGAATAGTGACATTGTGCGCAACATCTTGAAGAATTCAAGTAATTTGAGAAATAGCCGCAATTATAGAAGTGTCATTATATCACAAGATCGCACCATGAAACAAATCGAGTATTATAAAGCTCTTAAGCAAGAACTAATGGATCGAAGAAGCGCAGGTGAAACCAGTCTTCGAATCAAGTACATCAACGACGTTCCCAAAATAGTGTCTTTAAACTGAGCCAGCCCAACAGTGTTCGTGGTGAGGAGACAACGATCTACTACCAAAATGTGCGAGGTCTGAATTCGAAGATTGATGATTTTTACCCTTCTCAATCTTTATGTGAGTTTGATATCATAGTGCTCAGTGAAACGTGGCTCAAAGAGTCAACGCATAGTGAGGAACTCTTCTCAGATACTTATCAAGTTTTTAGGAAGGACCGTAAGTTAGAACTATTAGATGTATCTACTGGTGGCGGTGTCTTGATTGCACTCAAAAATTCAATTCATGTAACCCTCATTGATACTAAATCTTTTGATGAAAACTATCCATACGTTGATTTTATTTGCTGTAAATGTTCCATCAATCATATCGCGTTTTACATCATCGCATTATATATACCTCCAAATTTATCGCTTTACGACTTTGATCGATTTTTTGAAGCCTTTGAGGAATGGGATGAGTTGAGCGGTTCAAACGTCATCATATTAGGAGATTTTAATACACCCAAGTTCATTCTGAATAATGAAGGAGACCGTAAATCCAGAACAGTTAATAATTTTATGTCATTTTTTAACTTCAGTCAACACAATCGTGTTTTAAATGTATCTGGCAGGCTTTTAGATTTAGTTATTAGTAATACTGTTTGTTTAGTGGAAGAAGATAGCACACCTTTGGTTAAAATCGATGATCACCACCCAGCCCTTGCTATAAAGCTTCCAAATATTCGATATCATGAAAAGCAATTTACTACTAGTGCGTATGTTAAGGTTTACAATTTTAAAAAAGCTGACTTTGTTAGATTATATGATACATTAACTAACACTGACTGGTCATTTTTGAAAACATTCAGTGACGTTAATTTAGCGCTCGATGAGTTTTACAAAACAATTTATGGAATATTGGATGCCCATGTACCTCTATATAAAAATCATAGGAGGAAATTTCCTCAATGGTACAATTCCATAATAATAAAAAATATAAAGGAAAAGGCAAAATATCATAACTTATGGAAGCGAACAAATAACTCCCAATTTAAACATATGTTCGAAAAACTTAGGTCACTTATAAAAGTTCAGATTAAAAATGCTTATCGAAACTACCTACAAGATATTCAAAAGTCGGTAAAAAATGAGCCTACTCGCTTCTGGTCTTTTGTACATCAGAAAAATAAAACCTCGCGTATACCAAGCAAAATGAACTATCAGAGTACTAAATTAGACAATCCTCAGTCAGTTGTCAATGCTTTTGCAGAATTTTTCCGAAGTGTTTACTCCCCTGTCGAGCCATTTGATAACCGCAACCTTAGTCATAACTTTCACCCTTATATCAATTTAACTAAACAATGCATCACGGAAAAAGAAATATATGAGGCCGCTAAGAAATTGAAAAATAAAATGACCTCTGGTCCTGACAAGATTCCCTCTTTTTTTGTCAAAGATACCGTTCCTGCACTAGTCAACGCTTTCGTAATCATCTTTAACCTAATTTTAAGTTCAGCAAGTTTCCCAAGTAAATGGAAGGAGAGCAGAGTTTGCCCTATTCACAAATCAGGTGATCGAGACGTGATTGTTAATTATCGCCCAATCTCAATTATAAATAATTTTGCCAAACTTTTTGAAATAATCCTTTATAACCGAATCTACCTTTCAACTTTCAATCAAATTTCTGAATATCAGCACGGATTCATGAATCACAAGTCTACAGTTACCAACTTAGTAGTTTTTACACAACTTGCATCGAATATTTTAGACCAACAGGGGCAACTGGACGTAGTATACACTGACTTTTCCAAGGCGTTCGATAAAGTATGTCACGAAATATTTATTGATAAGTTACGTATATTGGGTTTTGATGACAAAGCATTAACATTGTTTTTATCCTACCTAAGTGATCGTCAGTTACACGTTACATATAATGGCTATGAATCTTTCAGCTATACTGCATCATCTGGGGTGCCACAAGGGTCTAACCTGGGCCCTTTGCTATTTTTGCTTTTTGTAAATGATATATGTGATACTTTAGATTGCGGCAAATTGATGTATGCAGATGACTTGAAACTATTTTTTGAAATAAACTGCGTTAATGATTGCGAACATTTGCAGCTTCAACTATCTGCTTTAGAGAACTGGTGTATAATTAACAAACTGGATTTAAATATAAATAAATGTAAAGTAGTTACATTCTCACGTAAACAACAACAAATCTTATATCCTTATTGTCTTTCTGGAACTGAACTCCTTAGATATGATACCGTCTGTGATTTGGGTGTGACTTTTGATAGTAGGCTAAGCTTTGATCATCATATAAGTCAAATTGTTTGTAGTGCTAATAGATCTTTAGGCTTTATAATAAGAAATTGTAAGCTCATTTATGACGTAGTGGCATTGAAATCTTTATATTTTGCTTATGTCCGATCCAAATTAGAGTACGCATCGCTGGTATGGAGTCCTTACTACACATGTTATGTCAACCTCATTGACCATATCCAAAAAAGATTCTTAAAATATTTGGCATTTAAAAACGATGGAGTTTATCCTCCGAGGGGCTCAGACTACACGTTACTTTTGGAAAGGTTTCAAATGTTATCACTCTCAGAAAGAAGAAAGCATAGTTCTGTGATTTTTCTATATAAACTATTACATGGAAAGGTTATTTCGCCAGATCTGTTGTCACAGCTAAATTTTTTAGTTCCTAGACTGAGCTCCAGAAACAATGTTTTATTTTTTTGCAGCCGTGCGAACTCCAACCTAATATTGAAATCGCCTGTGCGGGTAATGTGTATGAATTTTAATA
This sequence comes from Callosobruchus maculatus, assembly GCA_951848785.1. Classification (NCBI taxonomy): domain Eukaryota; kingdom Metazoa; phylum Arthropoda; class Insecta; order Coleoptera; family Chrysomelidae; genus Callosobruchus; species Callosobruchus maculatus. The sequence continues at coordinate 12,170,543 of CATOUR010000054.1, read as the reverse complement.
GTATCTGTAGTGTTTGTGATATATTTACGTGTTCATTGGTGGAATTTAAGCGCATTTTAGAACAGTACTTAAAGTAATATGTTTATTTGTTTTTTCTCTTTTTATTTAGGAGCAACATCACCTTTATAGTTTTGTTGATTAATAGGATTCAGTATATTTGTGTTATATTTTGGTTTGTCCTGTAAATGGAAATTTATTTCTGTTGGGCAATAAATGCTATATTATTATTATTATGAGGGGCGGAATAATTAGCAAAAGATTAAAACCTTTTAAGTATTCCTCAAACTTCGTTTTTAGGCGTTTTAGTGGTTCCTGATCATTTTCTACTTCTTTTTACTTCCCACATCGATAGGTGATTGCGAAAATTTTTGATTTTTAGATGATACGCCTTTTGGGCGATTTATGATGTCTACACAACGAAAATCCACGTCACTCATTTCCGTCAGTCAGTCTGTCGGTCTGTCTGTACGCGCTTTTCTAGCCACGTAATCTCAGTAACCGCTGATGGATTGTGATGAAATTTGGGCAGCAAAATGCTGTGAGGTCGTAGCAGGTAATGTCCCTATCATTTTGAAAATCGGTGCATGGGCGGCGGAGTAATTAGCAAAAAACAAAAAATTTTAGGTATTCCTCATACTTTGTTTTTAGGCGTTTCAGGGATTCCTGATCATTTTCTCCTTTTTTTTGGTGGGGGCGAAATTGGGGTGGTTGGGGGGTGGGGCCGTAAAACTGAAAAATTTGTTGTAATTGACAACTATTGCTGTCCACTAACCTGTGAAAGAAAGACCTAGCGTCATAATAGACTTTTTTAGGTCCATCCAAACATTACTTTGCCTATTACAGAAACCAAGGGGCTTAGATTTTCTGATGTGTATATGTGAATATTGCTTCTGATCGTTCTGTATTGTGTAACAAGGAAACTGTTGGAACTATTGGATTGATCTTAATTTACACAGTTTTTTACCATGGCGAGGATGAAAAACGTTTATGATTTTTAGAAACCATGTCAGTGGCGGCGCAGCAATAATGAAAAAACTAAAAATATAAAAACAGCTCAAACTTCGAGTTTAGGCGGTTTAGGAGTTCCTGATGAATTTAATTTTTTTTTTGGGTGGGTATGAAATTGGGGTGGTTGGTGGGTGGCGGGTCGTAAACCTCAAAAATTTGTTGCATTCATAATAGGCTATCCATTGACCTGTGGAGGAAAGACCGAGCGTCATAATAGACTTTTCTAGGTCCATCCGAACTTTGTCTTGCCTATTACACAAACTTAAATTTTTCAGACATATACATACGAATACGGCTTTAGCTCGTTCTGTACCGTGTAACGTGGAAACTATTGGATTGATGTTAATGAAATGAAATAATACTGTGGTATTATTACCGTGGAGAGGATGGAAAATATTTATGCATTTTAGAAATCGTGTCAGTGGCGGCGCAGCAATAATAAAAAAAACTAAAAGTATAGAAACAGCTCAAACTTCATTTCTACGCGCTTTAGGAGTTTCGTGGTCATTTTCTACTTTTTTTGGGTGAAGATGAAATTGGGGTAGCTGGGGGGATGAGGGGTCGTAAAACTCAATTTTTTTGTATTCGTAATAGGCTATCCTTGACATATGAAAGGAAGACCTAGCGGCATAACACACTTTTTTGGTCGGGCGGGCGATGATTTGGTTATTGTACATTTTATGTTTATGTTGATAATTATCTATTAGGCAACCGCGTTTCACTTTTTTCTTTAATGCTAATGTGGCCATGGATGGTGCTGTCCTCAACATACGGCATGCAACACTGCGGTGTACGATAGACGTTCCTGGCCATTAAACAGATGCACTTATTCAGAAGTTATTGCCATAAAAGTACTGCAGGTGTCTCTCGTACGTGTTTAACGTATTTCTAAATATAAAATAGTTGTCACGAATCCCGTTGCAAAATTGTGATATATCAAAATTCGAGCAGACCATCGAGAGCGGTGCACAGGGTGACATGCAACCGCAAAAGCTGTTCGCGTCCGGAACAAAACGTGCCTGTAAACAAAACAAAACCTCGATTTGCATACAACACAATAGTCACTGCGCTCGGATACCTGTATTAGTAATATTTTTATGGCAACATAAATTTTCGACAATTTAATGGGCGAGCAGTAAACTATTTGTTTTGCATAATAACAACGGATGTGTGCACACGCAGTACGGCCGGAATTCTCGCATTGAGTTTGTGGCGCAGCCGTTATTCATCTGTGCGCGTATTTGGTGAACAGGTATAGTCTGCTGCTCCTACAGCACAAAAGGTCCTTAAAACAACGGAGGCTATGTGCGTTGCGGTCACAATAGACCTGATTTATGTCACCGGACTGCTGCACTTGCAGTATGGTTCTTCGATGGAGATCCTTTGATGCGAAAGGCACACTGCTGGCTCTGGTTTTGGACGCTGTGTGCTATTGAACTATCTGTTTGATAGGAGGGGCACTACGTGGACCTACTTGATGTTATGTGCAATCTACTCTTGTCATACAATGTGCCGCCAAAAGTATCGTAGGGCATGGGAAATTAAGCAATTAATTACGTGCCGTAGGTGAAATAGGGATTCAAACTGGCGAACGCTACAATATCTCTCTGTGGTCCTGAAAATGGCTTCTAAAACATTGGGAACAGCAATAAGTGTCCTCCAATGAGTCTTTGGATGAATATTATGGTGCATTATATTGAAACGGTAATCTTACGAAAATCACGTTCTATAAGTAACTTTTGACGCTGTTTAGTTAGCATGGCAGAGCGACATTGTAGCGTCTGCCAGTATGTTGGAACCCGCCTGGGCATCTGTCACTCAAAAATTACATTTATAATGATAATGTGAATAACATACATTACATAACTTTCATCGTTGCTAAAATAACGTGTTTTCATAAAACGTTCAACTTTTTAAATTTTATAAAATACGTTGGGAACCGCACTGGGTGTCTGCCATTTGGTTTTTGTCTCAGAAAAGGTATATAGCACGATGACATGCTAAAATACGTATTATAACCCACTTTTTTGCACTTTTGGAGTCCTGCCTAAGCCCAAAGGAACCCTCGCTAGGGATAGTGAATCCCTATTTCACCTACAGCATGTTTAATAGTATACCTAGCAGCAATATAAATTTTGCTAAAATACTGTAAGTCTGCCGATCACTGGCTCTTAGACTAAAAGATCTGTACGACGCCGACGGCTGCACCAAATTTTCAGTGAAAAAAAAATTGAAGTCTAAATGTATAGCCACATAACAAAAGTATATACAATGTACGTAAAATGGATATCGAATCAATGGATATGCATATCCACAAATAGAGCAAGAATGTCCAATGGATATCAAATAGACATCCAAAAAATATACATTTCATGTACGTTTGTCGCGAACACTCACATCCATGGCATATCCATAAACTACGAGGGTTGCTATACGCTGCAGGCGTCAAAATCCGTGCCTCTAGGGGCAAAAACGAACGAGCCTTGTCGTTCCACCAAGGAGAGTTTACTGCTGCTAGTAGCGTTCCTCTTTGGTTGCCGTTACCTTCGGGTACTAGATGGCGCACAGGCAGAATTCCTTCTGTCTACTCGCTTATCCATAGACTGTAAGATAGACCAGGTAAGAACATGTATATTCATAACATATACCATGTATCTACTTACATACCGCAGTATGTAGAATGTACATCCAATGGATATGTATATCCACAAGAAATATACATTTCATGGACGTTTGTCGCGAATTTACACATCCATGGTATATCCATTAAATGTACGTTCATGTACTTTTAATGCACATGCATAGTGTATGAAAGTTCAATGTAGAGGCAGAAAGATAAACAAGCTTTATACTTCCATTATGTATTGTTATTAATTCGATTACTAGTTACAATAATAATACTTCACAAAATCGATTACTGTGATTGTCATCTCTTTCCTGTTGAATGTCATGTCTAGAATCTCTCTCTCTCTCTTGAGATTTCCCAAAATTATTATCAGTAGGGCAGAAATGCCACATGGTAAGTACTTATAATAGGTATATATTATATTGTAGATGGTAAATAAAGTAATTACAAATAAACATTGAACTGAAATTAGACTTCGCTTAAAAACTAAGGAAAGTTTTCTAAAACTATGTGGATTTAGACAAACATATTTCTGAAGCTTCATTGTTCTCACTTCTATTCTTCAACATTTTTTGCAAAGGGAATATTTATCTATCTTAAGCAGAAAACTTAAATACAGATCATGTAATTCAAAAAAATTCCCGGATTACTGAGAAATAATACAGACTTAGAGGGAATATAAGAGGCACATAAAATAAATATTTTACTATCTGGAGTTCACATTTTCATTTAGCATAGTTCAGTTTAGTCGTATTATTAGAACAAGTTTTTACAGGTCTATACACGTGTTGGTTTCAAACCTCCAGTGTTTTTAATTCTTGTTGTAAATCAAGCTTTCTAAAAATTCATTTTCATCATCAGGGCTCTACAAAAATACAGAACACCAAATGTTAAACCAAAAGATATGGTAAAGGAAAAGGGAAACACATACCCAACCAAATTTTAATGAGGCTTAACATAGAACGCATGCTGACCTTCCTGGACTATTCAGACTTTACTGCGCAGTGCGCCAATTCCTATGGTTATCACACAAACACCTTCCATATATTACAGTCTGAAACACGTTGCTTGATAAGTTTCCAGCCAATTGTTTCGTCTGCGTCACGCCACCTACGATTTTTCCAATTCTTATGCGGCATTACGGAATAATTACGAAATCGTAAATATCTTGAAAACCATCAAAGATAGGACCACATAAATCATGTCTAAATCAAAGTGAAAGATAATTTAATTTAGCATTCACTGGTGTGAAACTTACCATACCATCACATTTGAAAAAAAGTTTTTTAACGTTTTTCTCCTTTATAATTTGATAATAATTGCTGGTCTATTGACTTAATGTGCTTTTGGAACAATGGTCTTACTGAAACAAGTAAGTTTTTTGTTCGTTTTAATACCTAAAACTACATCTTCTGTCATGCTTAGTTTCCGAAATATTAGCATTTTTTGCAAAGTAGGACAAACGCCAAGTTTCCAGAAGGTTGTTGAATAACTCCACAAATAGGCTTCGTAGACATAAAGTATGGTCAACAAACTGGACGTAAAATCGATGCTGAATTCAAAAATGTAATAATATACAGAGTGTTCTATTTAAAATAAGTGAGCTGATGCCTACTTCTGATATATCCGGATGTCCGCCATCTTTAAAATTATTTTCTGCAAAGTAGACCATTTGAAAAGAAACTTTTTTTATTCAAAACATTTTCTCCTAATTTAAACGTTATGGCCACTAAAGAGCACCGCACACTTACTGGACAACCCTGTATTTTAAAAATTACCGAAACATTTCAAAAATGCTATGCTCCTCCTGTTCTTCAGGATTCTCTTCCTTCTCTTTGCTCTCTACCTTTCGTCCTTGCTTTCCTCTTCTCTCATTTCTTTGACGTTATCTGGTTCCTGGGTTTCCAGGCCTGACAGACTTACGAACTGACATTTAGTGCATGCAAAACTGGTCCCGGTTCTCGAATTTTCAGAACCGGTTCTTAATGCACTTTACCTGGGTACCCGGTTCCGAACCGGTTCTAGGGTGCCTACTAAGAAAAGTGGATTAATTCATATTGAAGTAAAATTTATTTCCAAAGAATAACGAAAATAACATAACATAGTTATTAGGAACATAAGTAGGTCTTAGGAACTTGAAATTAAACACAAGAAGAAGAAGAAACATAAAATCGTCCTCGGAACGTAAATATTAAATCTATAACATAATCAACGAAACGTTATCATCTTCAATCAGTCTTTCAGTGATCGTAAGTTTATATATTTAGTTTGCCTAAAATTTACCGGTGTGTTCACTTTTTCACCGATCTTTCTCCTATTATCATAGAATGATTGTAAAAATGATATGACCGTCAAACTTCGATCTGATAACGAAACGCGGAGCTTATTGCAGATAATCCCAGCTGATGAGAATAATCACTTTGGCTCCACACTAGTAGGCTGAATTGTAAGAAGGTTGTCATAGGCTAAGGACAAGTACCTTCATCTTTGACCGCCACTTTCGTAGAGGGCCATTTCAAGCCTTATGGCTTGTGTCATGTCGTCTGTTACAGGGTGGCCAAGCTGATGTTTGGAGGTTGCTTTTGGAATTTCTTTATTCAGCTCATCTTCAATTGTTAAAACGCGGTGATCCTGTGGAGGTGCTGGATCGGTGATGCTTGCATTCACTGATTCATTATCATATTGTGACCGTATTATGCTTTCCAGCATCGCTGACATTGTGGTGCTAGACATTCTTGGACCGAAGGTGTTGTCGGTATCGGAAAAATAATTGGTGACGTTGGTTAAATATTGCAGAAGTGGAACATGCTTTAGCCGTCTTTGCTTGTATCTTCAAGTCAAAGCATTTGCCATTTCGAGACTAAAGTTTGTAGATTTCTCGTGAAGTTTTCGAAGTGCGAAATCAATTGCCACATCCACCGGGAGGATTGTAGCATCCCCACATAGCACTGGATATTCTATGAATATTCTTTAAATCTCCTATATGTTCCATGAATATTCAGTAGAATCATAGAATATTCGTTATTTCTCTTGATTATTCTGGATTATTAACATAATATTCTTTATAGAATATTATTATTTTATCCACTTAGGATAATCAGTGATTATTCGTTTAATGTCTGAATTATTCCAGAATATACCAGTAATATGCTTCACAGAATATTATTTTATAATCTACTAAGAACAAGATGTAGCTATTTTCTGAGGAACCTTTAGTAATATTTGTAATAGAAATATCTGTATGTAGGCAAATATTCAATATGAGGTATTATTAATTTATATTTGCACATTTCTCAGTGAATTAAAAAACCTTCATTCTGCGTTCATCCTAAACATACCTAATAAGTATTATGTGCAATTTTCAAAAGTTTATTAGTCATTAGCCATTGCCAGCAATACAGATACGGCATTGACCGACGATAAAGTGACAGCATCTTATGCTGATGTATGATGACTATGGTGTCGTCAGTTGTCAATCTTGTCTGGTTGTCACTCGCTTCAAGTGTTCTGTCATTCTGTGCTTCAACATGTATATGTCGGCATTTTAGCAATTCACGAATTCACGAGTTTTATTCATGAAAGGCCTGCATTTATACCCAATTTTGTACAATAAAGTTGCTGGTTGTTTTAAAGTGTGTGACAGTGCTCCAAATTATGGTCACCTACTATGGTGTAAGGTTCATTATATAATGTCGTGAGTTGAATTTTGAGGTTAAATGCAAGTTTACATTTGTACACTTTATTTGGGCATCTGGACTGAGATGTCTAACCACTTAACTTTTGTTACCATCTGCCACCAGTAGGTGCCATTATTTTTGGAACAGTATCCATAATTCCCTAAAAATGTTTCGTATATGGGGTAATTTAGACAAAATGTTCCTAGAATATTCAAAAACATTCAACCACGATTGTTCATGTAATATCCGTGCGTAATATTCGGTGGAATATTCTAGGAATATAGCGTGTTTTTCCCATTTCGAACGTTTACAGAATATTCTGCAAATATTCTAATTATCCATGGAAGTTTTCCAGAATATTCATAATATCTGTAGTGAATGTGAACAGAATATTCTCATATCATCCGGTGCTATGTGGGTCTCTACGGCACAGTTACAAAACACGAGACTGGGCGCGCGAAATTTAAATTTCTTGCGGCACCGTTATGGAACCGAAACACGGGTCTCATCTTCTTCAGAACCGGTTCTGTGGCAGGGTAGAACCAGGTAGAACCGGGTGCATGCACTACTGACACTATGATGCTAAGCTAAGATCCGACGGACCGCTCTGACGTCCAACAATGACTTACAGTCTGGTTGGGGCAACCCGTGCAGCCTCCTCAACATCCAGAAATTCCGTACGCGGCACGCGGCCGCAGGAATACCTGCTCACCGCGTTTTTTTCCTGCCAGCGAAATAAATTTTCCAGTCCGGTAATCCCGGAAGAATTTCCAGACCGCCGTCGTTTAGTGAAGGAGCGCTGCGGTGAGTGACTAATCGAAATAATTTTATCTACCGACCGGAATGCCATTTGTACGCGCTAAAGAAACATTACAGGAGCGATATCCTGCTTTCCATTGGACAAAGTGAGGGATTCTACCGAGTATTAGTAGACGGAAACCGAATTTAAGTAATAGCTACCTCTGTAATTTTCACTTGTAAATTGTAGATACAGGAGCAAGTAGGAACTTGATGAACGTCTTTAGAGTAAATACTGGTTCCGGCACAAAGGACGGACGTTATTGAAATGGCTAGTCGTCTTCCCAGTGCCCTCAGGGCGCGAGAGAGGTGGGGGTGGTGCCGCTCGACTTGTGGGTTTCTATGATTTTGTTACCAGTTGACATCACTCATGAAGAAAATGAAGTTCGCATTTTGCTCGGAGCTGCTTCCTTCCCACGTGCGAAGTTCATCCGTTGTGAAGAGCGATCAAACAAAACACAATAAATCCATTCTTGACACTTTTTTAATTTTTGATTGTGCAGTCATAAAAGCCGTGCGATAAGTCCATCGATGACATCAAAATCGCTCAAATCACAATGAATCCTATTAAAATTAAAACCTAAAAGACACCAATTCGATCAAAACGTAATAAAATCAAAGTATCTTGAAAATCATTCATGATTCATTCAAAGTGTAGTAAATCTTCAGGTCGGTAATACAATTAAGATTGTTCAAGAATTGGCTTATTTTATACAAGGTTTGTTAGACGTGGCGCTGATCATGATCATTATGCAATCTTAGTAAATACTGGCAATATAGATATCTTTTGTAAGTTATAATATGTATCAATATTTTGTAAAAAAGGTATATCCACACTAAACGTAATAAATCAGGCTGTTAATCAAACAAACCGTAGTATATCCATCTGACTCAATCAAAACGTAATAAACCCAATCTTTTTACACATACATAATCAAAAAGAATATCAAATTACCAGTTCAAAAATGTCCCTTTTGACCTATATAAAATAACACTAGCCATTTCTCTAAATATTTCAGATATTTCTAGTGAAATATTCTCGTGACTTACTCAAAACTGTTAAAGCTGGATTTATTGCATTTTGTATGATCGCTCATCGTATGTCTCTCACTCACTGAGGCGAAGTTCAGTGGCATGGTCCCCTGCAGACCGAGTCGGACTGCGACGAAGGGCATGTCGAATGCGTTCCACATTTTCAGGGTTTCGAGCTGTTCGTGGAGCTCCTGGTAGTCTTTTTTTGATGGGCATGCCACAGGTGCGAAGTGCTTAAACCCAATGAAGTGTATTACAGCCTTACAAGTATCTCAATAACAAGCAATAGACAGATTGTTAGACAACTAATGGTAAACGAATATTTTGCTTATTCGTAATGAACTTAAATTACTTAAAATTACTTCCACGGCACGACTATATGTAAGCCTGACCCTGTTTGAGATCATTACAGGTTAATAGAAGAACATACTCCAAACAAATCCCAGAATGAGAAAACTTTCACAATCTGTCACATTTAATTCTGTGGGTCGAACTGAATGTCATAATATGATTCGAATAACATAAAATGAAGCATAAATCTTCTCTCAGGTATACCAGCTACACCAACTGGAAAGAAATCTTTTTAGACTTCATAAAGGTAGTCGTTCCATCCCATTCTTTGTTTCGATACCACGTGTAGAAAGCCTCACCTATTTCGCATTAGATCTCTTTAAAATGATTTATCTCATATCACGGTGTATTAGGATAAAAATGTTAACAATTATGTATTCTCTATTTTGTTACGCAAAAGAATATACTTTGTAGTTGTGCCGTTTTTCAGTATCTCAGTTTCAAATATGAGTTTTCAATCATAAACCCTCAAATGCAAAACTGAATACGCAAAAATACCAAAAAACCAAATGAACCTTACACAAGAGGTAAGAACCGTACAAGCTCATTGATAAGCCTCCCCCGCAGTACGCTATACAAACGGTTTAGATTTCTCGGTGTTACGCTCCACAAAAGCGTTGCACGGTCTATATCTGAAAATCAGTTTTTTTTTAAATTTCAGTAGACGAAAAACATGATGGTCTTCGTTGTTTGGTTTCTTATGTTGTTCGTTGCACCCGTCGTCGCTCTTTGCGACGACCCGGGGGGGGGGTTCTACCTCAGTAAAAAGCCTCTGCTCTGCAAAACTCACAGCCACCCAATAGCACCACTCAGTGTGCCACATCATCAAGTGGGTCGTAGTTTGTATACATTGTTCCAGTTATATTCATTGCCAATCATAGTCTGAAAGGAGTAAAAACATATCAAATACTTTAATAGATCATAAGTCAATAAGGCTACTAGCACAAATTGTCACTAACTGTATTCGTTTGCAGTACTCTCTGGAAATCAGCAATCACCTACTTAATGCCTGATCTAGCTCTACATTACCCCAGAAAAGTGGCCATTGTGTCAGTGAGGATCGAAACAGCTCCCAAACAGCAATTTCCTGCGGATAACAGTCAAACGTCACAGATCGACCGAATTGATGCCCTGGTCTGAAAGTGGCGTAACACATTACAGTAGCCTCACAAGCCTCAAAGCCTCCGCCTCAGCGTTTTTGGCAGCGAGAACCGTCAAAGCCAGGGCAATTAACTAGAAATGGTAATTAACATTCTATCTGACCAGAAACTGGATTATTCCGGGGCTCGCCGTATTAATGGCAGCAGTTGAAGGCGACATCTAATGCACTTAAATCCAGGATTGTTAGATGTATTGGGGGGAAATGCTGCTGTATCGAAAGCGATCGATTGGGAGACCCTAAAGTGGGTCCAGCATTGAATGCGATATTATGTTCGGCTCTATTGACTTTATATAGTTACCAGCTGTTTAGGGAGCGCACTGTTCTACAAAAAATGAAGTCAAGTTGATTGACTCAGTACTTCCCACACATTACGCTGATACCAGTTTATTACTTTCCCATAGCATGAAGCTTTAGTCTAAGATCCCTTGCAACCAAATAATTGCCACCCCCCCCCTAAAATTGTCTTATGCCGCTAGGTCTTTCCTTCACAGGTCAATGGACAGCCTATTATCGATACTACAAACTTATCAGTTTTACAACCCCCACCCCCCCAACCACCCACTTTCACCCCCACCCAAAAAACTGGTAGGAAATGATCAGGAACCCCTAAAACATCTAAAAACCGAATTTCAGTTGCTTTCATACTTGTCGCGTTCTTTGATTATTGCTACGCTGCCACTGACAAGATTTTTAACATTACGTTTTCCATTCTCACCACGGTAACAATATACTGTGTCAAAATTTCATTAGAATCAATTTAATAGTGTCCACGTTACAAAATACAAAACGATTTAGACCAATAAATTCTCGTACAGTATACGGAAAATTCTAAGTCCCTTAGTTTCTGATGTAATAGGCTAGGCAATGTTCGGATGCACCTAAAAAGGTGATTTGTGTCGCTAGATCTTCCTTCACAGGTTAGTGGACAGCCTATTATGAGTACAAGAATTTTTTTAATTTTTCAACCCCCAACCCCCCAACCACCCCAATTTCACCCCCACCCAAAAAAAACGCAGAAAATGAACCTCTAAACCTCTAAAACGCTTAAAAACGAAGTTTGAGCTGTTTTTATATTTTCAGTTCTTTTATTATTTCTGCGCCGCCACTGGCACGATTTATCAAAACCATACGCGTTTTCTATCTTCGCCATGGTAGTAATGCCGTTTCAAAATTTCATTAAAATCAATTCAACGGTTTCCTCGTTACAACGATCTGACGCAATATTCTCGTATGTTTAATTCAAAAAAAAAAAATTCTAAGTCCTTTGCTTTCTGTAATAGGCAAAGGCAATGTTCGGATGGACCTAAAACAGTTATTTATGTCGCCAGGTCTTCCTTCACAGGTCAGTGGACAGTCTATTATGAAAGCAACAAATTTTTCAATTTTACAACCCCCACCCCCCAACCACCCCAATTTCACCCCCACCCAAAAAAAAAGTAGAAAATGATCAGGGACCCCTAAAACGCCTAAAAACGAAGTTTCAGCAATATTTAATTTTTTTTGTTTTTTACTCCGCCGCCTATGCACCGATTTTCAAAATTATAGGAGCATTACCTACTACGACCCCGCAGCATACCGCTGCCCAAATTTCATCACAATTCATCTAGCGGTTACTGAGATTACGAGGGTAGAAAAACGCGACAGACAGACAGACCGACAGACAGACCGACAGACAGACCGACAGACAGACCGACAGACAGACCGACAGACAGACCGACAGACAGACCGACAGACAGACCGACAGACAGACCGACAGACAGACAGACAGACCGACAGACAGACAGACCGACAGACAGACCGACGGAAATGACCTGGATTTTCGTTATGTACACATCATAAAACGCCCAAAAAACCTATTATCTCAAAATCGAAAATTTTCTCGATCACAATACTCCCCTCACCTATCGGTGTGGGAAGTAAAAAGGTGTAGTCTGAAGGGTTTTAGTTCATAGTGGTTTTTGATTTTTTAATGTTTTAATTTACATTTTGATAAAGCTATTACCAATAATATTAAAAAATAAAAAGTTGACACTTAATCTGTCCTGACAATTTGAACACTTGACACCTCAGATCATGGCAACTTTTCTGTGATTATGTTTGTTTGGCAGTTAACAGAAGGATGATCATCATAACGCTGAAGAATAAGAATAAGGTCACTAACACTAATGTTTCTATATCGACATACATACATACATAATTTACAATATACATAGCTACAAGGTAAGATACAAATCACGTTGAAATTTGTCCTGGTTTGGAGTTTGACAAATGAACATCTCAAGTAACGGGCTTCAGAAATTTTTCAGAAAATTATGAGGCATTTGTAAATGTTCGAGAGAAAATCGGCGGAAAATTTTTTGGACACAGAAATACACCCCACACGTATTTGTGACTTTGAGTTGTGTTTTTGGGAATTTTTTCTTTGATAGGGGCACTTATACTTCGATGTTTTCTTTACCGAAACGTGACATGTTGAAGTTAATTTCGCATGAAGTTGTCAAACTCAATTCTGTAGTCATAGCGACCGATAATCGTGCTGAAAACAACTATCACTGCAAATTAGATTTCATTGGATAAAAAACGATGATAACATACATATTGAGGAAATTTCAATTGTTGTTGGAAAACTCAATAGCCCTGAAAGTCTTACCATGAAAATCTCTAGTAAATGTATTGAACGTAGTGCCGTTGGTACTTAAACAGTTATACTGGCCAGACCAGTGGAAATAAGCTCATGTTATTCCTTGCCCAAAAAAGCACTCTATGTCTCCTCAGGGGTACAGCTCTACCACTTTTCTATCCAATATTAGCAAATTCACAGAATAAGTAATAGCGGAAGGACTAAACATTTTTTTCAATAGACCGACATATAATACCCGATAAAGAACTATGATCTCACATACAGCACAGTACAGAATTTCAAGCAGTAAGAATAATAGAAATAATATTTACTACCTGGCGTCATACTACTAAGCACGCCAAAAGCCAGTATGGCGGTTTAACTTATAAATTTGTACAATTTCAATGCCTCTTCCGCGAGTGAAAGTTATGGACGTCAATATCAGATACATATTCTCTGATAAGGATTGCAGTATGCATATCCATGCCTCTGAACGAAGGCTCAAAATACCAAGACTGGCGCTTTTAAGACCTAACAGGTAGGAGCTGCAAAATAATTGTTTAGAAACTCGCTCTTCTCTCACTAAAAATATCTAATTTATTTTGACCTGATGGATGTTGGAGTCAAACCAAACCCATAGTTACTCAATTTTCATCACGGAAACTAATAAGAACGAGCTCCAAGTTTAAGTTAATCTAATGGTATCGAAACCAAGGAACAGTTTCAGTGTGCCGAGTGTTCGTTTCCAGCGGTGTTATAACTTAACTGGATAATTACTAATTACTAAGTAAAGTTCTAAATCAGAGTACAATTTTTTCTGATGTTATGTACATACATTAGGGTTACATATTATAGGCTATATGTTAGAATAATTTTGAGATAACTATCGCAGATTGTCTTCTGTGAATCGCGGTGATAAAGATAATTATTATAATACAGTGCCTACTCATCTGCTTCTATATGTCATGTTAAGGGTCTAGGGTATAGCGCGCGAAGTTGAGAATCCAAGAAAAGACGTATTCCCGAGTTAGCGGGGAGGCGTGGCCGCCTGTTCGCTTTCTCCAGTGTGTGTGTGTCTAAGATGAGGGGAGATAAGTCCAAAAATCCAAAAGTAAGGTCAAAAGGTCCAAAGGTAAGGTCCAAAGGTCACCATAAAAATGAATTTCGCATTTCCAAGCTCCTGACGTTACCTTTAAACTTACAGTAATGACTCAAAGAGCAAATTGAAGAAGAAAGCTTGCGCTTGTGCAACTATTTAGCCTTTTTTTTTATATCATGTTTGGTTGTTAAATTACAGTCATTTGTAGAATGTGAATAACTTTGCATTGCATGTTTTTTGCACATTAACAAATTTTTTTGAGAAAATCGAGAATAGTTGTCATTCATTAAGGTCTTAAATATCGCCTTCTGGAATATTTTATATGTAGTTCGAAATTAGAGTGAGTTATGCGAGAAACTGTAAGTCCGTGTTTTACATGGCAAATACGTATGTATAAATGTGTGTGTCCAGGCCCCTTAAGTGCCAGTACGTGGCATCCTGAGGAGGCATGGAAGTGACAGTTAGATCTTTGCTTCTTCGCGTTGGCGTTGGTAAATATAGTATATTGTACGAAATGAAGCTTTGTCGTGCAGCGTGGGGATGTGCTTGCCTTTCCTCTATTCAAACTGATTTAGGTCTCTAGATCGTAAGACAATTGCTGTATGAATCCTGCATCATAAACGAACTTTATGTCGCATTTTCCGTAGTACATTAAGCATATACGCCTCTTTCTGCTTAGCAAAACTCAAAGACCCTTTTTCCATACGAACGACTTTATTTTGGCGAGAACGAGCGATATAAGCAACCACAAGCATATCATACTTGGGTTTCCAGCCGTCGACAGTAAGCATTCCGCATCATAAAGTATATCCGGTGAAGCACTAAAGCATTTTATAGAACATAAACCGGAATCTCTTAGATCAATTTTAATTCCTCGTAGTTTATGACACGCTTTTGTAATTTGCAAACATATTTTTTCGGTCGTAAACCCCGTTTGCGTCGAAAAGACAATTTAATGGAATGTTGTTTACACAGCTCCATAAGCAGAAATCCAGACTTACGTATTAATTGCTATTTCGTAAAATGAACGATGTTTGTACTACAGTCAAGGCGCGTTTCTATGTAAAGGGCTACCAGTATTTTTCAGAATATACACGATTGGTAAAATTGACCTGGAATGAGAAATTTCCTTTCCAAGCAAAGAGAAGGTGCACACGAGCAAAGCCTTCAGTTTAAAAATGGAGTCAACTTGGTTGACTCAGTACTTCCCACACATAACAGTGATATCATTTTATTATATTCCCTTTGCATGAAGCTATAGCCTGAGATACCCTTGCAACCAAATCATCGCCAGCCCCCCTCCCCCCTCCCCAATCATGTTATGCATTTTATGTCTTTCCTTCATAGTTCAATGGACAGCCTATTAGCAATACAACTTGCAACCAAGTAATCGTTCGCATGTCCCCAAAAAACATCAAACAAAAAACTAGTAGATAGTTTCCTGAGTCTCTCCGTAGGAATTAAAATGACACAATTTTTATTCTGCTGGCTTCAATTGGACGAAACGAAATAATCAGGAACCCCCAAATTGCTTAAAAACGAAGTTTGAGCTGTTTTTATATTTTTATTTTTTTATTATTGCTGCGCCGCCACTGACACGAGTTTGGAAAGCCATACGCATTTCTCATCCTCGCCACGGTAATAATACTGTGTCTAAATCTCATTCAAATCAATTCCATAGTTCCCATGTTACTAAATTCAGAACGATCTAAAGCAATACTCGTATGTATAGATCAGACAATTCTAAGTCCCTCGATTTCTGTAATAGCCAAGGCAATGTTCGGATAGACCTAAAGAAGCGTATTATACCGCTAGGTCTTTATTTTACAGGTCAATGTACAGCCTATTATGAAAAGTACAAATTTTTGAGTTTTACAACCCCCCACCATCTAACCACCCCAATTTCACCTCCAACCAAAAAAAAAAAAATAGTAAAAAATGATCAGGAACTCCTAAAACGCCTAAAACAAAGTTTGAGCTATTTTTATATTTTTAGTTTTTTCATTATTGCTACGCCGCCACTAAAACGATTTTTCCAAAACATACGCGTTTTCCATCCTCGCCGCGGCAGTAACACTCTGTCAAAATTTCATTAAAATCAATTCGATAATTTTCGCGTTACGCAATACAGAACGATCTGAAACAACACTCGTATGTATACATCACAAATTCTAAGTCCGTTGGTTTCTGTGATAAGCAAGGCAATGTTCGGATGGACCTAAAGAAGGGTATTATGCCGCTATGTCTTTCTTTCATAGGTCAATGGACAGCCTATTATGAGTAGAACAAATTTTTGAGTTTTACAACCCCCCACGCCCTAAACACTCCAATTTCACCCCCACCCAAAAAAAGTAGAAATGATCAGGAACCCCTAAAACGCCTAAAAACGAAGTTTGAGTTTCGTTTTTTGCTAATTACTCCACGCCCCGTACAACGATTTCCAAAGTTATCGGAACATTACCTACTACGCCCAAATTTCATCACAATCCATGCAGCGGTTACTGAGATTACGACGTTAGAAAAACGCCAACAGACAGACAGACCGACGGAAATGAGTGACATGGATTTTCATTATGAAGACATCGTAACACGTCCAAAAAGCGTATTATCTCAAATTCGAAAATTTTCGCGATCACAATACTCCCCTCACCTATCGGTGTGGGAAGTAAAAGACACCCAACCCCCTATAGGTATATCCTACATTCCCACTACATTCACAAGTAGGCACAGAGGGACGGTGGAACGCACTCACGTTTTGACGTCTTACTTTAAGCCAGTATCGCATATTGCCAGGTTATAAGTATGTTATAGTTATAAGTATGCTTGCAGCCACCTTTCAGCACGAAAATCGCCAGAAGTCGCTAATATTTGGCATACATAAATGAAAATCGCCACAAAGGCGACTTCGCGGTTGCGAATATCAAAATCTAAACAAGTAATTTTTATTTTGTGACATTAGGACAACCCCAAATAACGACCTTTGTGACTATTGATATTGTGAGCATGCGCAGTAATAAGAAATATAAGTAAATGCTTCACAACAGTCATAACGAAAGTCGACCAATTTTACTTGCCTGCTGTCTTTATCTCTCTCTCTATCTTTCTCTCTCTCTCTCTCTCTATCTTTCTCTGTCTCTGTCTCTCTCTCGATCTCTCCTTGAAGAGTCACTATGGTCAAAGTCTCAATTGTAAAACAAGCGGCAATATTGCTGCCCTTATTGTGGAAGGTAAAACCAAATAAATGGAAGTCGGAAATAGCAAAAACTTACCAACTCGCCACCAAAAGTCGCCAATCGCACAGCTACGATTTTTAGTCGCCAACTCGTTTTTGAAATCGCCGCATGCAAGTAGCGCGTGGAGAATGGAAAGAAGAAGGTAGGAGATATTGTGTTCTCTGTTCAACCTGTTAGAGGCCATCTCGGCCATCTGAGTCCGATACGTTTGTACTGGCATTCTAGTTTTCGGCCTGCCAATCCCGTTGGTGAACATGCATTACATATCATTGTACACGCAAATGGAGGAGGGGGTAGGGGAAAGAAAGGATAGATTTTACATCATATGGCTTAAGATATTATTCCAAATCCATATGCTTCATTTAAAGACCACCAAGTAGTAACAACTGCACGGAGCTTCTTCGAGAAGCTTCAGGCAACTGTGGATGGGCTACAATCAGGTCAGCCCAATTCGGAGATAGCCTTTCTGGGTTACTTCAACGTTAATAACTCGTACTGGCTCAAACACTCAAATAAAATTGACGACGAGGGATGTGAAGATGAAGCCTTCGCTATTAGCTGCGGCTTGGAGAAGATACACATTGAACCAACAATGATACCCAGCCACCATGGAAATACTTCTAGTCTTGGACCTCTATCTCACACCGACTTCAACAATTTACAGAGTGAAAGTAGCCGCTATTCTGGGGTCGTTTGAGCATAACACCGTTTCAATGCTATGCAGGATGCAATCACCAGATCTCCACCATACAATGCCTCGCCGTGTCTGGCATTACGGGTCAGAAAAGTGGGACGACCTAAAATACTACTACCAGCCCTTTTCCTGGAACGACAACTGCTTCAGGCCACGAGATCCATCAGCTTGCGACAAAGAAATAATAGAGGTATTAATGTCCGGCATCCCTGCAGAAACAAGTCATCGTTTAATCAGCGTTGTAGAGATGCAGTTACCTCTTAAAACCAACATTACAAACACTGGAGGACAAATCCAAATGCCCAAAACCACCGCAGTTTTACCAACTCCAGAAATCACTGTAAACGTGTGATGTTTGGCAGCAAGGAGGACCACAGCCATAATTAAAAACAAGCTCCTCTCATGCCCTAATACATCCAAAACATTCTAGTCTGTAGCTAAGGTTTTTAGTCAGAACTTTTCCTATTCCTGCCTACCACCGTTGACCAAAGAGGGCAAGTCCATCGCTTTTGCTCCTAAAGAAAAAGCAGGCATTTTAGGCAGGCATTTCGGAGCCAATCCTACTGTAGACTTCCAAATAAGTACTCCGACCACCACCATAAACGTGAACTCGAAAATTACAGAGGTCAAATTTCAACATCGAGGCATATAAAGCATCTTCCAAAAATTAAACACGAAGAAAGCTAGTGATGGTCCTGATCAAATTCCAGCCATTTGCGCTGTGCCGCTGAGCTCGCACCCCTTCTTTGCAAGCCCTTCAAACCACCGTATTAACGAGGCGTGTTTCCCGCTTCGTGGAAGATTGACTGCGTACAGCCCATTCCTAAGAAAGGCCAAAAAGCCGATCCCACCAACTATAGACCTGTGGGTCTTCCCAGCATCATGTCTGAGGTTATGGAGACGCAGAGCTCCTGGAAATACCTGGACAACAATAACATCATAAGTGAACGCCAGAATGAGTTCCGTAAGTATACACAGGTCTACGGGTGACCCGCTGGCCTTATGTCACTCACTTGTGGAACAGAGCAACTGAAAATCATGGTGAGTCCCGTGTTGTTGCACTTGACATATCGATAGAGTGTGGCATGAGGGATCTCTTGTCAAGCTTGCTACTTATGAGCTACCATCTGGCCTGTGCCAGTGGGAATAGCTTTTAGAATGACCGATACACAGGGTGAGTTTTTAGTACCGGCTCGTTCGATAACTCCACTACTGTAGAAGATAGCGAAAAAAGTTGTATACAAAAGTTGTAGCCACGGATATGCTACTTGCTCAGAAGATATTTAGATTTATAGAGGGTGATCCATAACTACGTGGTGATGCAAACATGCATTTTTTTAAATGAGACACCCTACATATTATTCCATGTTCCAATTCTGCTAATTTCAATATAGGGTATAGTAATATTATACAGGGTATTTCAAAAGTTATGACCATTTTTATATCCAAATCACAGTCAAATGAACGTACTGTATATCAAAAGGTAATGAATCAAAAATTATTCTTTTTACATGAAAAGATTAAAAATATCCTCTAGTTTTAGAAGCCATTATAAAAAAAAACGTGACGCATATTTGTATACAGGGTGATGTAGAATGGAAAATCTAGGGTTCCTCTCTTTTTTTAAATGTAACCCCCAATATTTTACTATACCAAAGAATTGCTTTTAATATGCTCTTTCATCTTTGTATAGCACTTGTTAGGGCTGCATTCATTAGTTTCTGAGATATTTCGATTTTTCTACAAATTTTAAATATACCTTCTATTTGTTTACTAAAATTTATTTATTTTGAGAAAATACTATCAAATTGTTGTTTTTGCTTAACTTAACTTAAATATAGGGCCATAATAATACCAAAACACTGAATTAATGATATAATATAGGGCAGGTGTGCTGGGGAAACAATTTTATAAACGTCATGCATAATTATCAAGCAGATGTATCAGGTAGGCTATGAAATATCAAACGACACAAACCAAATAAAACGATTCTTCAATCTTTCAAACGCATTAGTTTTAGACTGCCTCCGTTCTGGATATTGCTGTTCGTAGTTGATATATTCTAGAGGCAAGTAGACAATTTGTCAAAGATTCTCCTAAATACCCTCAAAGAAAAAATTAATCTTTGAAGCTGGTTTTTCACACAGTACGGAATTATTGAGCATGTTACGAAAACTTTCAATTTTCCAAAGCACACCTGATAAATCTGCTTGATAACTATGCATGACGCCTACAAAATCGTTTCCTCAGCATACTTGACTTTATTATCTTGATGATTTAGGGTTTTGACTTCATCAAATAGTATCATGACCTTATAATTTAGTTCTTCGTTAAACAGAAAACAAATTAGATAACAAATTAGATAGTACTTTCTCAAAATAAATAAATTTCAGTACACAGAAGCTATATTTTAAATTTACCGAAAAATCGAAATCTCGGAAACTGATGGACGTAGGTACAACAAGTGCTACACAAAGATGAAAGAACATATTAAAATCAATTCTTTGAGATAATAAAATATTGGGGGTTACATTTAACAAAAAAGAGAAAATTTGGATTTTGCATTCTACATCACCCTGTATACGAATATGCGTCACGGGCTTTTTTTATAGCCGATTTCATAACTAGAGGATATTTTTAATCTTTTCGTGTAAAAAAATAACTTTTGATGTATTACTTTTTGATATACGGTACGTTCATTTGACCCCGATTTGGATATAAGAAAGGTCATAACTTTTGAAATACCCCGTATTATATAACAAAATCCTATATTGGAAGAACGGAAATCATTAGCAGAATTTGAATATGGAATAACATATAGGGTGTCTCATTTAAAAAAATGCATGTTTGCATCACCACGTAGTTATGGATCACCCTGTATAAATCAAAATATTTTCTGAGCAAGGAGCATATCCGTGGCTACAACTCTTATATACAACTTTTTTCGCTATCTTCTACAGTAGTGGAGTTATCGACCGAGCCGGTACTAAAAAATCACCCTGTAGGTATGTTGTTGTAGTCGAAGGCTGTTCATCAGACGTGTTTTCAATAGACGCCGGTGTTCCTCAGTGATCTGTCCTATCCTCTAAACTGTTTCTGCTGCACATCAATAAGTTCCTGGAAATAACATCCAATCCAATCTACAGCTTTGCAGATGATAGTACATTTTATATCCTGCATGAAACCAGGCAAGCCTGACAAAGAAGTCTCGCGTTGGCTTACCAACTGTGGTTATCGGAGGGTCACCCAATAGTCGAGTCACCTTCCGTCAAGCTTTTGGAGATCAACATCAACAATGACAGGTCCTGGCATGATCACGTCATCAGTATTGCTAAAAAGTCATCCCATAAGCTTGAAGATTTGTTCCGCTGAAGAAGCTGTATAACCAGAGCGACTACTGCTACTCTACAAGGCACAGATCCGACCATCGTTGCGTTGGAGTATTGCTCCCGTGTGTGAGGAGGCGCTCCGAAGCATCCTTTAAAGCTTCTGGACACTATCCAGAAGAGAGCAGTTAGACTAGTCGATATGCCTAATCTCACAAATGACCTCCACATCCTGGAACATCGAAAAAGGGTGGCTGATCTGTCCCTGTTTTAGATATTTTGTCACGGAAGATGTTAGAGTGAGCTCTCTCCGATAATAATACCAAAGGCCGTCCGAAGAAGGGTCACTAGAGAGGCTCTGTGAGCTCATCCTTACCAGGCCGAGGTCCCTACTACCCGAACCACTCTTCTTCAGAATTTCTTCCTTTGGTGAACTTTGACGCTGTGGAATGATCTGCCGGAGAATTTGTTTCCCGACGGCTACAACCTGCAGCGTTTCAACTCTAACTTGCATCGACACTTATCCCCTTGCAGTGCTTTTACAGCGCCATAGGTTTTGCGGGAGCCTGACCATAAAAAAAAATAAAAAAAAATCATCTCTACGTCCCACACTGTAAGAATGATATTTTAATCACAAACATATTTGACTGAGATAATATATTTTTTGTTCTTCTTATACGTTTATAGGCTATTATTCAACATCAAACATAAGGAGCAAGCTAATGCCTGCTTGCGCGCGAATTATTAATTTTGATGCACAAGTGCAGAGAAGAAGGACGGCATAAAGTTAAAAGACTGTGTTACCGGCTTTTCAAAGAAACCATAAACGATTGAATCTCATCACGCCACCCAGTACAATGCGCATTCATAACATCATAACCGCATCCTGTCGGCATCAGGCGTTAACGTTACATACATTTGCAGCATGCATACCGGACCACAGTCAAACGAAACCATGACATACGCTGTCAGAGGCGTACGGTGACAAAACGGACAAGTCAAGGCTCTTTATTTATGGAACTACTACGCCATATTTAATTAAACCGCCCTTAGGACTTATTGTGCACCCCCAGACAAAGGGATCAAGTAGTTCCATCCTAAACTCTTTGCGAACTTTAAGATACATTAGACTATGCTCTCCTGTCTTCCCTTTTGGCCTGCCTTAAGATTGGAGTTCCTTATTTCACTCAGGGTAGGGCATGCTTAGGTGTTTCCTCTGCCTCACAGCACTTCCTGCATAATGGCTTTGTCAGTTCAGTCCCCAGCTTTTGCAGGTGTATGCACCGAACGTTCAACGGCCAGTTATAAATCTGGTTGTATTTACAACTTAACCTTTCAAAGGGTTGAAATCCATGCCTATCAGTTCGCATATCAGGCGGGAAAATCAGCTGAGCTGGCACTTCATCATTTGGTCAGCAGGCTGGAGAAAACGTTGGATCAACGGGAAGTGGCTATGGTAGCAATTCTTGATATCGAGGGTGCGTTCAACTGTACCACTACCAATTCGATAAGACGCGCCCTAGAGAGACATGGAATTGCTCCAATCCTAGTGGAGTGGATTCTTACTACTCTAGAGGGCCGAGTGGCTTCTGCAACGCTTAATGACATACACTATAGCGTTGCAGTGGCGCGAGGCTGCCCACAAGGCGGTGTTCTTTCACCTCTATTATGGTGCTTAGTGGTGAATGACCTACTCGTGAGACTAAGCAACACAGGGGTCTACGTACAGGCCTATGCCGATGATTTGAGCATAGTGGTCAGGGGTAGATTCATTAATACAGTCTCCGAGGTAATGCAAGGCGCGCTGCGTGTTGTGGAAACGTGGTGTAATGAGGTGGATCTGTCAGTGAACGCTGAAAAGACGGAGCTCGTTATGTTCACTAGGAAAAGGAAGATGGAAGGCCTCGTGAGGCCTACCTTTTTCAGAACGACACTTGAATTGTCTCAGTCAGTAAAGTATCTAGGAGTCATACTGGATCACAAGCTGACTTGGAGGCTGCACGTGGATTATAAGGTAAGCAAGGCTCGAAACTCATTATGGGCCTGCAGAAGAGTTGTCGGTAGTAGCTGGGGCCTGAGCCTAAAAGTGGTGCACTGGCTCTACACTACAATAGTCAGACCGTCACTAATATATGGCTCCATAGTGTGGTGGACCTGTATAAAGACGGAGGCAACAAGAGCCAAACTTAATAAGGTCCAACGTTTGGCATGTCTTAGTATAACCAGTGCAGTGCGCACAACACCCTTGAGTGCCATTGAAACACTATTGAATCTTCCTCCTTTGGATCTGGTAATCCAAGGGGAAGCTAGAAAAACTGGGTTCCGTCTCTGGAGTCAGGGTAGCTGGACTTTTATGAATCCAGGCAAAGGACATTCGACGATTCTAGCAGAGTTGCATGAGGATTGTCCTATTTTGTTGGCGAGGAGCGATACAGTTTCTCCTACGCATCGCTTCAATCGCAAATTTACGGTGGTGTTTCCGTCAAGGGAAGAATGGAAGTCTAGGGAAAGACAGCTCATCGAAGGAGGAGGACAGGTCTGGTACACAGACGGTTCACTCGCTAGAGAGGGCTCGGGCTCGGGAGTCTACGGGCCCCGTACAAGACCTTCATTCCCTCTTGGGGGGCACACCACAGTATTCCAGGCTGAGGTCTATGCGATTCTTGCCTGCGTAAATCGTATTCGGGAAATTGACGAGTCTAGGAGGCGGATTACTATCTGCTCTGACAGTCAGGCAGCCATCAAAGCACTGAGTGCTTGGAAAATAACGTCGGGACTGGTCCTGGAGTGCAGGAGGGCTCTTGACGACATCTCAGCTAAATACAAGGTATCACTGATGTGGGTACCTGGGCATGCTGGGGTAAAGGGTAATGAAATGGCGGATCATCTAGCCAGGATGGGATCCGGAAACAGTTTTGTGGGCCCGGAACCAGCCTTAGGACTGTCTGCAAATTTGGTTAGGAAAACAACTGGAGAGTGGATCCAGAATCAACACTCTCTGAGATGGAACAACATCTCTGGTCATCTCCGTCAGGCTCGGGAGCTATTAGCAGGGCCTGAAGAGAGAATAGGACGATTCTGTCTCTCTCTGGATAGGAGTAACTTGAGATTGTTAGCAGGCTTATTAACGGGTCACAATACCTTCAGGCGTCACTTGTTTGTGATGAGGGTGGTCAACGACCCAACGTGCACGTGGTGTGGTGAAGAGGAAGAATCCTCGGCACACATCCTGTGTCGCTGTGAAACCCTGGGTTATCACAGGCAGACTATGCTGGGCTCAAGAACCTTGGAACCAATAGAGATAAAACGGATAGGACCTAAGAATGTACTTGCCTTTGCCAAAAGGGCAGGTCTTAGGAACTAGCGCGGATAGAGGCGCAAAAGGGCCCATCGTGTGGCCTATGCACCAGCCACATTCCGTGCTGGATAGCCTCTGGTTCTTATTCATTCATAACCTTTCCTAGTTCCTTCCTGCTCGATATGAGAGCATCTGCGTCATTAGAACACGAAGGTCTACTGCGCGTTTGATGCTCATTTGACACCCATCTGGTGACAAGTGTCCGTACCATGTTGTATGCCGGTTCTGGCTCGATGAGAGGGAGTTCTGCGCCTTCCTTGGTACAGCTGTCGGCCCTCTTATTACCGCCCACTCCTATGTGACTAGGCATCCGAGATAATGTTATCGTGTTGGTCTTCACCAGTATCTTAAGGGCATTATGGCAATCTCACACTACTTTTGAGTCAGATTTTTTCCTAATCCCACCGGTCAGAAGCCCCGAAAATATTTCGGATAATAGGACACAAGCGCGCGGGGCGGCTCTAGTTTACTTATGTCGTAATATTGTTGACTGAGATAAATTGTAATGCGTAATGTATATTAGCAGCTCTTTGTGTCAGCTTTATTTTCATCGCGTGGTTCTTTCCTAACTTGTCTAATACTGGCAAAGTTTACGGAATACATATAAGTTGGATCACTCCGCAAAAATATCAAAACAGCCTGCCCCTTGCCCTGTCTCCCCGGTCCACCGGTAGCAGTGTACCGACGTCAGCCGGGAGATACGGAGCGGCACAAAGTAGTGGTTGAACGTGTGTAACGCGAAGTGTATACCGTGTCTCAAAAATATCGGATTTTGTTATCTCGGATTTGTTTGCAGGAAATGGATAATATTTTCAGAAGTTTGATTTTATTAATTAAATTTATTAACGGATAGAAAACGACAATCAGATCCATCCTTATTTTGTGGTAAACCTTGAAATATAAAGGATATAAATACATGTTTCACGACGATTAGGACACGCAATAGGTCGGAACTGGGCAGTAGTAGAGAATTATATATCCAATGAGGTATTTGTTTTTGGTCACGTGACGTCCGATTCAAAATTATTAATGGCGACACCCTGTACATTTCTGTGTTCCAGCCGATAAAACAATTCCAACAAACCAGCACACGTTTAAAGTGATTAATTCGAGGCCTACAGGCCTACAGGTACTTAAAGGATTGTATCACGCTAAAAGCGTATAGTGAGACAAAATATTCATTCGGTGGTCTTACCATACCACCTGGAGACATTCTGAATTATATTTTAGAGCTCGGAAATATTTTTATTGATAACTTTAACAATTTAGTTTCTACAGTAGCAATTGGAATGACACTGAAAAGCAAAATGTCAATAATATTTATTCACATCCATGCAAAGCATTTCCACATCATTATCTTTTAAAATTGTACATACGAGTTCCTATATATTATACCATAAATTTTATAAGCTGTGGTCTCAAAAATATGCCAAATAAACAAAACATTAAGGTAAAAATACTTCAGCACCCTTGAACCAATTTTTAGGTATCTACGAAACAGCTACAATATGTGAAATCGTTTGAGATTCATTAGTAATAGTTTTACTTTACTTTAGTTACCTACAGTATTAGCAAAATAAATGTTATATTTGCATTTGTATGTCTAAATCGGCTGTCAATACATAGTCTTTCAATGACCCTCGTATATACGTAAAATCCCGGCGTTAGCAAGTCCCCGCTAAAAGACCCTCGTACTTGGGCAAAAACTAACGCAAAAACTAACTGGCGCGTGCGGCCGCGGCATCGCTTTGATGTGAGATCTTCAAAGTGCCGACGGAGAGTGATCCAACTTATATTTATTCGGTAAACTTTGATACTGGTAATATTGATTTAGAATTAAGTGAAAAGTTAATTTAAACCTATATTCCTTGAAACGTTGAAAAATTAATTAAACTCAATGTATTTAAATAAAACATAGATGTTTTGAATCCAGCGAATTGACTGACTCATTTGATTATAAAAAACAAGGAATATACAGATTAAAGAATTAAAGAATTTATTTATTATAATAATTATAGCTTACACTTTTAACAAAATCATATTCGTTCGTCATTCTTTGCGATCTTGCTAATAGTTACTGAAGAATTTATAGAACTCCAGTGAGAGGTATCGTTACTTTTGACTTGACTTTTTATATTATTAAATGTGAAATTTTGTATTGAACATAATAGGTCAATCTGATCACTTAATAAATGCAAATAGAGAGGTATTGTCAGTTGACCCAAATGTCTTTATAATACTCCAAAAAATTTTAATCAATCAGAACGTGTTCAAATTTGTCACAAATTAGATCGATTTCTTGACGGTGTAAAAAAAAGTTTGAGAAATTTACCTTCACAGCTTGTTTTTTGGGAGCATCATGGTTGTGCTCATTATTTCTTTTAAGAACAATCCCTTCCGATTGATCCATCAGCAAAGATGCTATGCATCCTCTTCTAGAGCATCTGTCGGCTAGGCCACGGGTGGTTTCTTTATCTGTTCGGATACTTATACTCTTCAAGGACTATTAATTTTTTCCCTTTCACCCTTAACATAGTCTCCATGATAAAAAAGTAGAACACAAAAATACTCACAAACAGCAACTAAGGATTGCAAACTACTGAAATATTTTATATACCTAATTGTAAGCTACCGCAAGTTGTAAAAAGACAGATGAAAGTTTGCAAGAATAATAGGGATGTGGTCATTGGGAATATCCAAGCTTAATTTCCTTCCGGCGCGCAAGTGACCCGTGCCGATGAAGGCACCCTTTTTGTAAACAGGTAAAAATCAAACCGCGCGCGCTCGTGACCGATCACCTACCTAGCTGCGGTTAGTCTGATTTTTTTTTCGTCACTAACACATGGAGAAAGTCCGACCACAGAAACCTAAATAAACTATAAATAAGGCTTTTCAGGAAGGTACGAAATGTGTGTTAACAAATGCAGCTTCCCTAATTTATAGCGGAAGTAAATTAAAGAAAGAGATGATTTTTTGAAAAACGACTGTAGAGTTTATTGATAACCAGGTCATATTTCATTCTAGTATTGTTCTTATAGGTGTAACCAATTGAGGTTATCTAAGACTAATTTTGCATAGAGCAACTTGTTACACCACTGTATGTAGGAAATGGCCAGCGTAAATGTTGTTTTAAAACTGAAATGATAATATTTGCACTGCACGACAGGAAGGAAAAGCCATTTATTTGGACTTCTATCTTGTGCACGGATGTAATATGACATCTAGAGAGCACGGACATGTACTACAAAAAACTAATTGTATTCTGACGGCGTGGTTGCTGAAATTATGTGCGCTAATTTTTCAAGGACCTGGCTTCCATTGAAAAATTTCATATCCACGCGTGAGAAGTATATTTCAGAAACTTCTTTGTTTTGTGGCATACTTTTATACGCGGATAAATAGACATTTTGTTTCACCTTAAGAAATAATTTTATAATTCCTGGTTCTTATACCCGTTTTACATAAGCAACAAATGCATGGTTTTGATGATGGATCTAGGTTGTGGTTGAAGTTGACAAGTATCAAACAGAAATTTGACGTCTATTATTTTTTACCTCATGTATTTAGAGCCTGCTCTAACTTGGTTGATCAGATTTGACATCAAATTCGGTCGTGATACCTATAAAATTATATGATGCATGTCGAGCATGTTGCATACCCGTCTCTGTATATTAATAACCATTTTCTAAATAAAAATTCGCAATCAAATCAGGAGTTTTACTGTCAAGACCACAAAAAAAACAAATTGAATAGATCTTGCGAAAACTGCCAAACCATAAGAAGCAACAGTGCTGAAAGCACTGCATGCTGTCGCAAAATCCATGGTTTTTACTTCCCACACCGATAGGTGAGGGGAGTATTGTGATCGCGAAAATTTTCGATTTTGAGAGAATACACTTTTTGGGCGTTTTATGATGTCTACATAACGAAAATCCACGTCACTCATTTCCGTCGGTCTGTCTGTCGGTCTGTCTGTACGCGTTTTTCCAGCCACGTAAGCTCAGCAACCGCTGCATGGATTGTGATGAAATATGGGCAGCGATATGCTGTGGGGTCGTAGTAGGTAATTTTGGAAATCGGTGCATGAGCGGCGGAGTAATTAGCAAAACACAAAAAAAAATTGCTCAAACTTCGTTTTTAATCGTTTTAGGAATTCCTGATCATTTTCTTTTATTTGGGTGGGGGTGAAATTGGGGTGGTTGGGGCGTGGGGGATTGTAAAATTGAATAATTTGTAACTTCATAATAAACTGTCCACTGACCTGTGAAGGAAGACCCAGTGATATAAACAACTTCTTTAGGTCCATCCGAAACCAAAGGACTTAGAATCTTTTATGGTGTAAACATACGGGTATTGATTTAGGTCGACAGTACTACCACCCTGGCGAGGATGCAAAACGCGTATGGTTTTTATAAATCGTGCCAGTGGCGGCGCAGAAATAATAAAAAAAACTAAAAATATAAAAACCGTTTTTAAGCGTTTTAGAGGTTCCTGATCATTTTCTGCGTTTTTTTTTGTGTGGGGGTGAAATTGGGGTGGTTGAGGGGTGGGGGGTTGAAAAACTGAAAAATTTTTGTATTCATAATAGACTATCCACTAACCTGTGATGAAAGACCTAGCGACATAAATCACCTTTTTAGGTCCATCCGAACATTGTCTAGCCTACTACGGAAACTAAGGGATTTTTTGTATACATACGAGTATTTATTGCTTTAGATCGTTTTGCATTTTGTAGCGTGGACACTGTTAAATTGATTCTAATAAAATCTTGACACAGTACTGTTACCGTGGTGGGAATGTAAAACGCGTATGTTTGTTAAAAATCGTGTTAGTGGCAGCGTAGCAATAATCCAAACTAAAAGTATGAAAACAACTCAAACTTCGTTTTTAGGTGTTTTAGGGGTTCTTGATCATTTCCTACCTCTTTTGGGTGGGGGTGAAACTGGGATGGTTGGGGGTGGGGCATTGTAAAACTGAAAAGTTTGTAGTATTGATAATAGGTTGTCCGTTGACCTGTAAAGGAGAGACCTAGCGGTATAAGACAGTTTTAGGGAGGAGGGACTGGCGATTATTTGGTTGCAAGGAATCTCAGTCTAAAGCTTCACGCAATGGGAAAATAATAAAGTAGTGTCAGCGTAATGTGTGGGAAGTACTGAGTCAATCAACTTGACTTGACTCTAGAATAGGTTCAAATGTTTTCTTCATTTAGGCTGCGTTTCCACCAGAGATGTGTTAGAAAAATGAGCAGTGCGAAGATGTGTGGCGGAGCTGTGAAACGGTGTGCAGATGGGCGTTGCGAGGATGTATAGCGGACACTTTTTAAATTTTTGTTTTTGCTCGCCTACATCCACAGCACACATCTCTCGCCCACATCACTAGCACATATCCTTCGCAACGCATTTCTAGCACATATCTCTCTAAATACATTCCTAGCACACATTCCTCGCCAAAATGCCCCGTTTTGTATGTACAAAAACCTCGTTCCGCTGAGCCGTTTCCACCAGAGCTGTACTGAGCGAGGCGAGGTAATTCAAGCGATTCTATCGGTTGGTTAAAGACACATTTCTCGTAACACATCCTGGCACATCTCTGGTGGAACGCAGCCTAACTCGGCTTTCTCGTGCCCAAAAAATCGCGGAAAATATCAGAAGGTTCTTATTCCATACTCAGTCATAAAAAAATCATGATACTAGTCCATTCAATCGCTAACACCAAGCGGTAAACTATTTATTTTTTCATTCATATTATCAGCCGCAAAATTGGGCTGAAATGTACTTTGAGAATAACGATTGTTGAGTTCTTTAGGTACCATGAGCTGTTCACCGTTATCATGAACCTCGTAACAGCTGTATCTGTTTCGATATAGTTTAGCATGTGATATCTTATGAGATCATTGTAGGTAATGTTGCTTTTTTTGCAAATCATGCATTGGTTGAGGAGTATTCAGCAAAAAACCAACAAACATTAATCAATAATCAAAGGCTCTAAATCTTCAACCTCTTGTATGTAACAGTAGAAAGTTGAGTTGAGAAGAGGCTATGCGTACACGTGAAAGCAAAATATCCTTCAAGGTAAACTCATTTTGATTACCTATGCTGCGGTATATACACCAAATATATACTTGCAGATTTCCTGCGTCTGCTAAGTTGTAGTCGTTCAACAAACTGCTGTTTATTTTAGAGACTGCATGAGATTTGCGGTTACCTCGCAATCACAGTAAAAGAGTTTCCTACTTTCACACAAACAGCTATGTTTGACGACCGGGGGTTGTTCCCGTCGTGATCGTCAATTAGCTGAGAGTGGAGGTTGGGAATTAGAAATGTGTTTACCTTTCAGTACAAATACAGATGCCATCGTTAATCCTCATTTGCGTGGGATGAACATGGTGTTGAACTTGCCAAATTACAACACAAATAGTGACTTCGGATAGAGTATCCAGATAAATTGAACTTTACTATCATGCACAGGGCATCCCTCAGAATGTGAGATGTTTGAGAATAGTATAAAAAAATGTAATTAAATTGATTGACTCTGTACTTCCCACACATAACGGTGATAGCATTTCATTATTTTCCCATTGCATGAGAGTGTGAGATGCCCTTGCAACCAAACCATCACCCAGCCGTCCTCAAAAAAAAAAAATACATCCAACGTCGACCCTCTCGTAAGTAGCTTCTTGCATCTCTGTAGTAACTATGACGACACAGCTTTTATTCTGCAAGCTTCAACCGGATGAAACGTAACGATCATGAACTCCCAAAACGTACAAAAACGAAGTTTAAGCTATTTTTATATTTTTAGTTTTTCTTACAGCTGCGCCGCCACTGACACGATTTTTATTAGTCCCTTGGCTTTTGTAATAGGCAAGGTAATGTTCGAGTGGACCTAGAAAAGTGATTTATGATGCTAGGCCTTTCTTTCACAAGTTAGTGGACAGCCTATTATGAATAAAACATATTTAGTTTTACAACCCCCCTGCCTCCCAACCACCCCAATTTCACCCCCATCCAAGAAAAAGTAGAAAATGATCAGGAACTCCTAAAACAGCTTGAAGCAAAGTTTGAGGAATATTTAAATTTTTTTGTTCTTCGCTAATTACTCCGCTGCCCATGTATCGATTTTCAAAATTTTAGGAACATTACCTACTACGGCCCCACAGCATGTCGCTGCCCAAATTTCATCACAATCCATGCAGCGGTCACTGAGATTACGTGGCTAGAAAAACGCGTACAGAGAGACCGACAGACAAACCGACAGACCGTCAGACACACCGACGGAAATGAGTGACGCGGATTTTCGTTAATGTAGACATCATAAAACGCCCAAAAAATGTATTACCTCAAAATCGAAAATTTTCGCGATCACAATACTCACTTTACCTATCGGTGTGGGAAGTAAAAGTGGCAAAAGTGGAAAATGATCGCGAACCCCTAAAATTCCTAAAAACTGTTACGATTTCTAAAAATCATGCGCGTTTTTCATCTTCACCAAAGTAATAATACTGTATCAAAATGTCGTTAAAATCAAATCAATAATTACCTCGCTATACAATAGAGAACGACCTAAAGGAATACTCATACAATTTCCAGAAAATTCTAAGTCGCTTTGTTTCTGGAACAGGCAAGGCAATGTTCGGATGGACCCAAAAAAGTGTATTATCCCGCTAGGTCTTTCCATCTCGGGTCAATAGACAGACTATTATGAATACAATAAATTTTTGAGTTTTGCAAGCACCCACCTCCCCCAATCACCCTAAGTCCTGAGGACCCGTACGATCCCTTTTAAGTTAAGTTCAGATCAATAATAGTTCAGGTGTTGACTTGGCATAGCCCGTCAACACTTGTTGCTACCGCAATAATGCGAGAGAAACCTAGAAAGTCAGAATAATAATACACTGTCTTTATTGCCAACAAAATACATGTTAAATGAAAATCATTAAACTGGCGGAGTCTGGCTTTATTTAACCAGAAAATAGCCAGATGTACGCCTTCTACAGACTGCTGTTTATTTTAAAGGCTCTATGGTATTTACTCGCGGTTGCGTCAAAATCAGAGTACAAGTGTTTCCTACTTTCACGCAAACGGCTATATTTGACGACCGGGGGTTGTTCCAATCACGATCATCAATTAGCTGAGAGTGAAGGTTAGAAATTATAAATTTGTTTACCTTTCAGTATAAATACAGTTACAACCGTTACTCCTCATTTGCGAGGGATGAACATGCTGTTGACGTTGCCAAATTATCGCAAAAATAGTGAAGCATAGAGTATCTAAATATGTATATTGAGCTTCGTTCACATACAGGGCGTCCCGCAGAATATGAGAGACATTTTCTTCCTTTTTTGTTGAAAGTTCTGCCATGACGATGAAACTAGCGGTATCAATTTGTCATGGTTTTAGTAACACAGAACACGAAACGTCAACGAATGCAAATGGTTGTTCACAACGGAACAAGAGAACACCAAGGAGTGAATAGGACACTAACGAATTCGTTTTTTCACTCGCTCGCTTCAATTTAAATGCACTTCCAGAATGGATGAAACTGGCTCCATCACTACACTCCACAGTTCAACCGACAGTCGTCCGAGTGAACCACACGTGAACAACCTACTTCAAAGCGTGGAAAAATGCAATAATCGGCTGGAAAGGTTATAGCGTCAATATTCTGGAATCTGGGAAAGGGCCAGATAATCACAGCAATTATTACGTAGTGTTTTGGGAGCATCTGAAGGATAAAAATCGGCCCCAATTGAAGAAGAAAAATATGCGTTTTGATCAAGATAATCCACCCTGTCAGTCATATGAATAGTCGATTAAAGCAGCTTGGCTTGATGTACATGTCTTTGAGATACGTTTAAACTCTGAACACTATAAAAAGCTTTTGGCTGTGCCCAAGAAAGAAGGCTAAGGGGGAGAACAATAAACAGTAGTAATACGTATGAATGTGCAATCGTAAATACTGGTTTACGTGGGTTGAACATGGTGTTAACGTTGCTAAATTATAACACATATAATGACTTCGCATAGAGTATCTGATTATATAGAACTATACCCATAACTCATAGGTTTTGGGACGTTAGAGGGTCGTATAATAAATTATCAACTAGTTTGGCGCGGTACAGCCCTGGAATTCCTTTGAGGTATATTTCTTCTTCTTCATCAAGTTCCATCTCCTAGCGGAGGTTGGATATTATCATGGCAATTCTAACTTTGTTTGCCGCTGTTCTAAATAGTTGATTTGATGTCATCCCAAACTAATCCCTTAAGTTTTTCAGCCACGAGGTTCTTCTTCTTCCTTGGCTTCTCTTGCCCTTGATCTTTCCTTCCATAATATTTTGTAGCGGAGTGTATTTGGGTCCTCTTATAACATGACCAAGGTACCCTAGTTTTTTTTGTTTTGAGGGTGTTAACAATTTCTTCCTCTTTTTGGATTCTCTGCAGTAGTTGCTCATTTGAGACACTATCAGTCCAAGAGATCCTCAGCATTCTTCTATAACACCATCTTTCGAAAGCTTCCAGTTTATCCATTTCTGCCTTCTTAAGCGTCCAAGCCTCGGCACCATATAGCAGAGTCGAAAAGACACAACACCTCAGCATTCGTAGTCTAAGTTTCAGGTTTACATCAGGTATACAAAAGACTCTAAACATCATATAAAGCTTTTGCTTCCAAGAGCGGAGGCTAATTATAAGAACAATAAAGATTTGAGCTGAAAATACGACTATAAGTAAATCTGAGACAAATAACGAGCGTTCAAATGGTAAACTTATCTTGATTACATATGCTAATAATTGCTAACTTAAAGTTGATCCTTAAACGTTTGGTGCCTTATAAGTTCAATGTAAAAAATGGTTAATGTACGCATTCTACAAACTGCTGTTTATCTAAAGGACTCTAAGGAATCTGAGATTACGTCAAAATCAGAGTAACAGGGTTTCCTACTTACACGAAAACAGCCTTATTTGATGTCCGGGGGCTATTCCAGTCATAATAGTCAATTAGCTGAGTGTAGAAAGTCGGATCTTGGGAATTAGATGAAAGTTATTTGCCGTTCAGTACAAATACAAATACAGCGATAATAATTTGCATAGGATGAGCGTGGTGTTGGCGTTGCCAAATTATAATACAAACAGCGTTTCTACGTACATTAACTATATACATCGAACTTTACTCATGTACAGGACATCTCACAGAATCTGATATGCTCGAGAAGTTGCACCAAGCTTGGTATGTCCCTAGAATGTTTTGATATACAGGGTGAGTTTTTAGTACCGACTCGGTCGATAACTCCACTACTGTAGAAGATAGCGAAAAAAGTTGTACATAAAAGTTATAGCCACGGCCCAGAAAATGTTTATATTTATACAGAGTGATCCATAACTACGTGGTGATGCAAACATGCATTTTTTTAAATGAGACACCCTATATATTATTCCATATTTAAATTCTACTAATGATTTCCGTTCTTCCAATATCAGGTATTGTTACATAATACAGGGTATTTCAAAAGGTATGGCCATTTTTATATCCAAATCGCTGTCAAATGAACGTACTGTATATCAAAAGGTGATGAAACAAAAATCACTTTTTTACACGGATAGATAAAAAATATTCTCTAGTTTTGAAATCGGCTATAAAAAAGGCCCGCGACGCATATTCGTATACAGGGCGATGTAGAATGCAAAATCTAGATTTTCTCTCTTTTTTTAAATGTAACCCCCAATATTTTATTATGCCAAAGGATTTCTTTTAATATGCTCTTTTATCTTTGTATAGCACTTGTTATGGCTGCATTCATTAGCTTCTGAGATATTTCGATTTTTCTACAAATTTTAAATATACCCTATTTGTTCACCAAAATTTATTTATTTTGAGAAAATACTATCAAATTTAATTTTTGCTCAAAAAACAACTAAAATATAAGGCCATAATAGTACTTGATCAAGTCAAAACACTGAATTAACGAGATATTATAGGTCAAGTGTGCTGAGGAAAAAAATTTTATAGACGTCATGCATAATTATCAAGCAGATCTATCAGGTAAGCTATGAAATAATAAACGACACAGTCCAAATAAAGCGATTCTTCAGTCTTTCAAACGCATTAGTTTTAGAGTGCCTCCGTTCTGGATATTGCTGTTCATAGTTGATATATTCTAGAGGCAAGTAGGCAATTTCTCAAAGATTCTCCTAAATACCCTCAATGGAAAAATTAATCTTTATAGCTCGTTTTCCGCGCAGTACGGAATTATTGAGCAGGTTATGAAAACTGTCAATTTTTCAAAGCCTACCTGATATATCTACTTGATAATTATGCATCACGCCTACAAAATTGTTTCCTCAGCATACTTGACTTTATTATCCCAATGATTCAGGGTTTTGACTTCATCAAATACTATCATGACCTTATAATTTAGTTGTTCGTTAAACGAAAAACAAATTCGACAGTGCTTTCTCAAAATAAATAAATTTCAGTACACAAATAGGAGCTATATTTTAAATTTACCGAAAAATCGAAATATCTCGGAAACTGACGGACGTAGGTACAATAAGTGCTATACGAAGATGAAGGAGCATATTGGAAGCAATTCTTTCGTACAATAAAATATTGGGGGTTACATCACCCTGTATACGAATATGCGTCGCGGGATTTTTTTATAACCGATTTTAAAACTAGAGGATATTTTTAATATTTCCATGTAAAAAGAATAATTTTTAACTCATCACTTTTTGATATACAGTACGTTCGCTTGACAGCGATTTGGATATAAAAGTGGTCATAACTTTTGAAATACCCTGTATAATGTTATAATACCTTATATTGTGAGAAGAGAAATTATTAGTAGAATCTAAAAATGAGATAATATATAGGGTGTCTCATTTAAAAAAATGTATGTCTGCATCATCACGTAGTTATGGATCACCCTCTATAATTCAAAATATTTTCTGAGCAAGGAGCATATCGGTGGCTACAACTTTTATATTCAACTTTTATAATTCAAAATATTTTCTGAGCAAGGAGCATATCGGTGGCTACAACTTTTATATTCAACTTTTTTCGCTATCGTCTACAGTAGTGGAGTTATCGACCGAGCCGGTACTAAAAACTCACCCTGTATATAGGAGAAATTCTGAACCATGGAAAGCTTTTGCATTTGCTCAAGCAGGATCGTAGTTAAGAAATAATAGAAAGCTGAGTTACCTATGCTAATTGGTATATGTGTATGTTACGCTGAAACTGCGGAACTGTCGAATACAGGCAATTGGCAAAATTATAATGAATTAACGGAACATGGACTTCACTTACCGATTACATGAAATGAGCGATTTTTGCGAATCTTGCTCCATATTCCACGGATTGGACAAACCAGTTATATCACTATCTAACAACAAATGTACATTTTTGTACATTTTTTTGTTGCAAAGTCAATAATAATAAAATACATATTTCTAAACCTTTTATCACTCCTGCAAAGTTAGTTAATTAATTTTAACTCCTTTTGTGATCAGATTTGCTGTCTCTGTTGACGGTGTCTGGGTATTTATTATTATCAGAATTTAAATTACTTTGTTTTCTCCCTTTTGCATCCAATCCAATCCAATCCAATTGGCTCTTTTTTCAACCCATTGTAATCACAGACAATTTATTGTGCAGCTGGTGAACAAGAACGACGGAATCACCTTTTGACTAGACCAGCACACTATATATTAACTTCAAAATAACACAACCTACAATATATTCAGTTTGCCGCATCTGCAGAATAGGCAACAACTTTGATGCCTAGAGGACGTATGTCACTATCCTATTTTCCATCCTAAATATTTGACAACAAATGGGACAAAAAAAGGATAGCTGCGCATTTGCTATTGCTCAGTTTTACATCCATTGTTCGAATATTTAGGACGTGTTCTATCTATTCGGGTAAATGGGATGTAAAACTGCACATTGAATTACTACGCATTAAAATCTTTTGCTAGTGACAATAATTGAAAGCTGAGGTTATGAAAATTTTAGTTTGCATGTTTTTGCCATTTGTCGATAACAACCTTCTTCGCAAAAAATAAAATTACGACAAGCACAAGTCCTCGAAATAAAAAAAACAACCACAACTGTCATGTTAGAATAGGATCACAAACTTGAGAGTTTAGAGATTATATGCACAGAATGCTAAAATGAGAACCATGCGGTGGAGTGATTTATTGACAGCACGACAATGACTCTGACAGAAACTATAACTTTCAGTAGACTAGTGACATGACTGTGCTACTAACGCGCATCCCCTTGTCCTATATTTGTAAGAAAATATTTGATCGTTGCATTAAGGAAAACAACTTATCATTCCCGTTTTCACGATAACTTTTTTGTCCAATATTTAGGATGGAAAATAGGATCATTAGACACAGCCTTAATACATGTAACCGGCAAGACGTTGTTTTTCACATATATGCAATTAGCAACCGCGTTGCGGATTCCACGTTTTATGAAAAATTTTGGCTAATACATGTATTCGGTAATTCCGCCGATGCGTCGTAAGACATACATAAAATTTATCCTTGTATTTTTTGAAAGGCAGCTAACTTGAATTTGAACTTTCAGTGTACGCGTTCTATTTGATGTGTGGGGTTTGTTCAAGTCATTGTTATGAATAATTAGCTAAAATTTGAAAGTCGAGATTTGGGAATTAGATGCAATTTATTGACGTATCGGTACAAATAAGTAGATCCAATAATTGTTGATTTCCAGTTGTGTGGGATGAACATGATTTTGACGTTGCCAAATTATAAGACAAGCTATGACTTCGCATAGTACCTAAATACATTCTTCAAATACTCGTAAAACTCAAACACTATACGAACATGCAAGAGTTTAATGCTAAGGAAAGATGAATTGTTATCGAATCCCAAAATATAAGAGTATAAAGTCGGAAAATAAACAGGAGACAGGTGTGACGCAGTGCAATAATTCTACGAGGGTCGGTCAAAAAGTAATGCCTCCCATTTTTTTTCTACTTAAAAAAATTAAGTTAAGTGAAAAATTTGAATTTGGCGCCATTCCTCAAACCTTCTTCTGCAATCCACTGCAGTAGTAACCTTCTGTGTCAACAGGTGGCAGCACAGCAGAAGTTTGTAAGATGGCCGACATCGATGTTCGTTTGAGACAGCGTTGTGTGATTGAATTCTTGAATGCAGAAGGTGAAACGCCCATACGCATTCATGAAAGACTGAAGAAGGTGTATGGTGTTGTGACAGTGGATGTCAGCACTGTTAGACGATGGGTTCGTCGTTGTAAGGAAGCTGAAGGGCAAACACTGTTGACTGACGAAAAGCGGAGCGGCAGGCCGGTGACTGCAGTGACTCCACACAACATTCAGCAAGTTGATGACATCATTCGTGTTGACCGTCGGGTGACTGCAGATGAAGTGTGTCGCATTATTTCTCTTAGTAAAGGCAGTGTGATCACAATTATTAAACAATTGGGGTACTCAAAAGTTTGTGCACGGTGGGTTCCAAGAATGTTAACCGATCAGAATAAAGAGGCAAGGAAAACAATAGCCTCCCAACACTTGCAGCGCTTCCGTTTGGAGGGAGATGAGTTTCTGAAAAAAATTGTGACCGGGGATGAAACATGGGTGCATTTTTTTGAACCCGAATCAAAGAGGCAGTCAATGGAGTGGCGTCACACAAGCTCGCCGAGGAAGAAAAAATTCAAAACTGTGCGATCGGCAGGGAAAGTTATGGCAACAGTTTTCTGGGATACAGAGGGTGTGATTCTGGTTGATTTTTTGGAGCAGGGATGCACAATAAATTCTGTTCAATACGTCACAACCCTCAAAAAACTTAAAGCACGTCTTCAGCGAGTTCGCCCAACAAAATCAATGGCAGATGTTCTCCTTTTGCATGACAATGCAAGACCACACACCAGTCGTTACACCTCTGATGAGATTGTCACAATTGGATGGGAAGTTTTGCCTCATCCCCCATACAGCCCTGACCTGGCACCATCAGACTTCCATCTGTTCGGGCCACTAAAAGAAGCTCATCGTGGGATTCATTTTGAAGATGAGGAGGCCGTCAAAACTTCCGTGCGTCAATGGCTTAGGAAGCAGAGCTGTGATTTTTACCGTGCTGGGATACATGCACTTGTTCAAAGATGGACCAAAACTGTAGAGATGGGCGGAGATTACATTGAAAAATGACAAAATGATCCTCAATGTTGTGGTTTTCAATCTATGTAATTGCATTTAAATTACCTGACAATTAAACGTAGAAAAAAAAAATAGGAGGCATTACTTTTTGACTGACCCTCGTACATAGAACTGCAAAATCCGAATATGAAAACACAATAAAGTAGGATTTCAATTTAAATAGAGAACGGTACGTTATTTACGGAACAATATACGCTATTGGTTTCAATAAAATTGTAAATTGAACAGACATAATTTGAAAGTTATAAATTGCAAATATCGAGTTATTTCTCTACCGGTTCTAGATTGATTTTCAATGCAGCTATATTTTATAACACTTTTGCCTCCAAAAAAGCTTGTATTATATTTAGTACATTTATTTTAAAGAGAGGACCTAGCTTTGAGTAAAACTGAAAATGCACCTGTGTTAGCCATTGTAGATGTTTACTAATTTTTTTTCAGGTGTGCACTTGGGGACGTACGAGGGCCTGAGAAAAGAAGAGAAAGAGCTTGATAGGCATCAACTATAGTTTCAGTAGGAACAATTTCTACTGGATGTAACCCTACATTACCGGGTTAGTTTTGAAAGCTACGAACTTCATTGCAATTGAATTTGACCCATTATAACCAGAGCAGCTGGATCGTAGAATTACACATTATTTTATAATTAGTCCTGCTAATAGCGGGACAACGAATAACTTGTAAAATTACAAAATGTCATTGTTGATAATGCTATGAACTCTTGATATTTTTTTCTATCTTTCAAGAACTGAAATTAAGTTTGTCTGCGTACAAGTAAAAAATTGACTTATCGAATATTTTTACTAGCACGGCTGCATAGTAAAAAATTAACATTTTAGCACGTTTAAGCATCTTTACCCAATTTATTCAAAGCAAAATATATTTTGAGTATTAGGAGAAGAGCTGAAGGGCTGCATTTATTTCTAAATCTTATCATATAAAAGAATAATCTTGTTAATATTCTGTACTCTCAAACACAACCGTTGATTTGCCGTTGTATAGAAAAAAAATGAATTTCAGTAGTTACAATCAAACGTTTTCGTATTTATTAGAAACTGAGAACTTGCTAAATATTGATACCCTATGGTTTCAGCCAGTATGTTGATCGCCATCATGAGGAATACAGAATTTTTTGCGTCTGTGGCGACGTATATCGATCAACGACAGTGAAAATAATTTGTTTTGATATTACAGGATAAGGGTATTTTTATATTTTTATAATAGAAAACGGCATACCGGGGGTCTTTAAAAAATATACTATCAGTCAGCTTTCTCTTTATCTTCTTGTTTTTCTCCATTAACTATCAAGTTTCCAAATTCCTGTATTTTTCATGGTCGTGATTTAGAAGTTGAACTATTATTTTAACTGATAACCCTAATGTTGATCAGAACACAGAGACAGAGGAAAATTTTATGTTCCTGTGAGGCTCAAGGTGATTTTTTTATGGAAATAAAATCGGAAGAGAGGAGGAGAATCTTACTTCCCATCATAATCTTGATCGTGACCTTCACCAAGACCTTCAGAGCCATTCTAAGGTCGAATATACTTCTAGTTGCTTCCAA
The DNA here is from genome assembly GCA_951848785.1 of Callosobruchus maculatus. NCBI lineage: Eukaryota > Metazoa > Arthropoda > Insecta > Coleoptera > Chrysomelidae > Callosobruchus > Callosobruchus maculatus. The sequence goes on along the minus strand of CATOUR010000054.1, from coordinate 12,128,794 downwards.
GTTTGATCTCTGGAATTAGATACCTGAAAATTAGGAACAAAGTTCAACTCTTGAATGGAACTTCGCAACCATAGCACTTTGGTTCACAACTTTAGTACGATTCGAGTTATTACTCGTGACTCTTTTGTCAGGTACTGGAGAAGTATAGTGATTTAAAAGCTGAACTTAATAAAAACGTCCCTAATAAGTTTGGTCAAAAGCTTCAGTGTAATGTATCACTTTTAGACCAACTGTGGACTTATTTGTTTGCTTAACAAGAAGCACTTACGATTTAAGTCAGATATCAGAACATACTCGTTGGTTATGAGCGTGATCTGAAGAGAAGGGAAGTGTGGATTGGAAGTTGCTCGAGGTTTTAACATAAACGAACGAGCAAATCAGAGTGATGACCCTAGGTCTAGAAGTGGGAGATGAAGATGGCAGCACTTAGATAAGACACTCAGACCTTTGGCTAACTGTCACCTGAGAATCGGTAGTTTTGGCAACCAAAGTGATGTGTACTAATAACACAGCATTCCTGGTTAATGTACGCCTTTTGTGCCCCTAGGCCTACCTAATCTGACGAGTATAATCTTGATTCACGGTCCCCGTCTGAACGCAACCTTCGGAGCGAACGAAACAAACGGCTTCGCTTTTCAGAGCACTTAAGTTCCAAATATCGTTACAACTGAATTACAGCACTTAATCCCCTTCTGTTCATTGTTTCTACCCTTGACGCTCTGCCACATTACCTAAGCTTCCTAAAATTCCCCGCATTCAACACCCCAAGAACGGCTTTCTCAAGCCGTGACAAACAAACGTATAAGACCCTCAAAACTGTCAGGACCTTATGACAACGCATACGATGTGCCGAAATATATGACTGAGAATAATGCATAACTATTATATTTTAATGCCCTTTTGCAAATCAACAGAGATTGTCATTTAGCAAGCACATGCAAGTGAATACATCTCCAGAAGGAAACCACGGTAAAAGTCACAGTATAACTCACTCCAGGGGTGTTCAAAGGTCTTACGTTATTTATAATTTCAAAATAAACAGGAAGCTACATAGCAAATCTAGGAATAAGGTATTCATTTTAAATGGAGAAATCAAGACGGCTAGATGATTGAGGATAAAACTCTAGGAAGAGGAAGTATAGAAGAATTTGCAGTGATTTAGACTGTTTAGAACATGAATGAATGACTGTCAAAGTTTTCACGTGATTTACTTCTAACACACCGATAGGTGAGGGGGAGCATTGTGATCGCGAATACTATCGATTTTGAGATAATACGCTTTTAGGCCGTTTTATGACACCTACATAAATCCACGTCACTCATTTCCGTCAGTCTGTCTGCCGATCTGTCTGTCTGTCTGTCGATCTGCTTGTCTGTCTATCTGTTGGCGTTTTCCTGGCTTCGTAATCTCAGTAACTGTTACATGGATGGTAATGAAATTTGGGCAGCGATATGCTATGGTGAGTAGGTAATCCTGCTATAATTTTGAAAATCGGGGCATAGGCGGCGGAGTAATTAGCAAAAAAAGTTCAACGTCAACTGATCATCTTCCACATTTTTTGAGTAGGGATAGAATTAGGATGTTTGAGGGGTGAAGGATTGTAAAACTGGAAAAAATATTGTATTCGTAATAGGTAGTCCATCACGTGTGAGGGAAAGACCTAGCGGCATAATGCACCTTTTTAGATCCATCCGAGTTTTATCTTGCCTATTAGAGAATCCAAGAGGTAAACATACGAGTATGTAGCTTTATATCGTTCTGTATTGCGTATCCTGGAAGTTATTGAATTAATTTCAATAAAACTTTGACACAGTATTAGTACCATGGCGTGGATAGGAACTGTGTATGATTTTGACAAATCATGCCAATGGCGGCGCGGCAATAATAAAAAACTATAGATACAGCTAAAACTTTGTTTTTAGGCGACTTGGGGGTATCTGATCGTTTTCCACATTTCGTCTCCTTCAATACTGCTAACAATGTATCAATTCTTCCAATATTGTAATTACGTTAGTGCTTCATAACGTCATTTTTTTCTCTCGCTAAATAATACTTACATTAATGCTTGACTATGTTAATAGCATTATGGCGACTAGGTGTTGTTTAAAACATTTTATTTTGTAGTTTTTGCTTTTGCGTTTTTAGCTCTTTATGATGGAATAAAAGTCTTCGATAGCTTGGAGCAAGCAGTCAAATAAGAGACTGGTTTTGCGTAATTTTCTGCCTGCTCATGGATGGCCATACGATTTGAGAGCATTATTATGTGTCCAAGTGAATTTATGTAGTACAGTAGTGTTGAGGAGGCAAAGCCAGTTGAGCCATGTTTTACCTATTTTGCCAATTCTACAGACTGAGTACTGAAAACCCTCATGGCCACCCGTTTTGTTGAACCTACCATACCTGTTGACGACGGTAAGTACGTCCAACCAGTCTAATGAGGATCCGAATCTTAAGGCTGCAATATACTGCACAACTGCTAAGGAATTGAAACAATGTTTCACCTTATTCCCAACATGTACAAAGGATCTTTGACCACCATCATGAATGATAAATGTCTGCTTCCCCCCAAACGTTGAATAAGTATCTGCCCTTGTATAAAGGCCGGCGGGCCTACTATAAAAATTTTTGCCTCTCTGCAATCATTCCTTTCCAATTAAGCTTTCGTCAGTTCGTTGTAGGCCCACTTATCCAGTACTAATCTGGTGCCTACTAGTTAATTTACTATTTTAAAGAAATTTCTATAGGACTAGACAGTGAGCTACTTACCTCTATATTCAGTATTTAATTGATGAAGTGAACGTGAAAGCTGAATAGGAAAGAAAAGCTTTTAGGCTAACTTTTGAAACTTAAATCCTTTCTTGCTTAAATTATTTCTTTTTCAGTGCCCCAAATAAGGCGATATCCGTTAAAATGAAAGATGCTGGAGAAAACATTTGGTTGGAGCAACTCAGTTTTTTTTATTAATCAGCTGCCCCAGGTTGGAAGCTTCAATTGTGGCAACCAGTTTCCTGGCAGCTCCTCTAAGTTGTAGAAAGGTCATAGCAAAATTATTGGCGGATGCTACAGGCGCAAACACTTTCTACTGATATTACAACTGCATATACAGTCACAAAGCGCAAGCAATAGTGACAGACGAATTATGAGGCGGCGTAGCAAATAATTCACAGACATGCATTATAGTGAAACTTTATCTACCAATATTCTGGAAACCCTTCAGAATCGCTGTATTTGAATTTTCTATATTGTTCATAAATCCAAAAACGATGACAAAATTTGGAATTATCAATAATACTGATGCACCACTGTACTTTTAAAGACTCCATAATTATTGGTTTATCTGGGAAACTAGACCTCAAAGCAAAAACATCTACACGGTGGCAGGTAGCCAATGAATTAGTGCCATTTTTTCAAACATTGTGTAGTTTTACAAACGTCAAAACGTCAGCAAAGTTCGACAAAGTGTTATTTTTGGGTCTGCGAAGAGCAGTGAATCGAAAAGTTTTTAACTCCAGAATTTGTTTCGCGCGTATTTTTCATATATTATTCCAAAAAAACCATCAAACTGTTTAGTTGGAATAATAATTTCAGCAATTTACTTTTGATTAAAGATATGGCGACAGCTACACAAGATTTTACATTGACGCTTACATGTTCTGCTTAAGCAGAAAGATTAGAGTTAATAAGGTACCGGTTTACCAAACGTCAGGTAAAAGGCACAAATCCAATTTGAACAAACTTTGTCACTAAAATTGCCGTTTTAGTACTAATTGTCTCTCCAGCTCATATAACCTCTTTAGCCTGCAGATCCTAGAAACTGTTTCGGTCCTGGCACGACCCGTAGCTGTTCCCCTCCTTCTTTCCGCCCAGCGACTATGTAATACGTTAAATTGCTTAGACAATGCTCTACCCCTTTCACTATTCATTAGAGGAACTTCCCCAGAGCATCAGAACTAAGTCGCTGCTAACTACCGACAGACGCCAGTGGAAATTATCCTGGAACACACTGGGGGGAGGATGAGGAGTGGGAAGGCATAGGTCTTGAATGGAGGCAAACTAAGGTGGAATCCTTGAAACGTACACATTAAAATGTCTTCGAGGAATGTCACTTTATTCAACTTATACACTATTATTTTTGTGTCCAGACCAGAGCTAACACTGATAAAATGTCTCGATAATAGAACTGTCGGAGTAGTGAAGCGGAACTAAGTGTCTTATGGCACTAGCCTCACACTGACGCTAGCCCGATACTTTAAATAACTGTACTTTAAAAAACTAGTACTACGATAAATTATGATAAGGCCTTTATTGAAATTTAAAATAAACATCATTTTGAGATAACATATTTTTTAAAGATTTTAGCACAACAAAAAGATATAATGATAATCAATAACCACAAATTCCCAAATTGTAATTGCAGCAAAACTAGTACGAGTCGCACCAAGAATATCCAATAGGACAACAGTGCCTGCTTTCATTAGGAATATAAGTCTATAGCAAGTGGAAAAAATATGAAGTCTAGTTGATCAACTCATTACTTCCAACACATTACGATGATGCCAGTTTATTATTTTCCCATAGGATGAAGCTATAGTCTGAGTCCTCTTGCAACCAAATCATCGCCCACCCGCAAAAACAATGGGTTATGCCGCCAGGTCTCTTTTTCACAGGTCTATCATTAATACAGCAAAATTTCTAGTTTCACAGCCTCGCACCCCTCAACTATCCCAATTTTACCCAAAAAGTAGAAATTATCAAGGTCACCCTAAAACGCCTAAAAACGAAGTTAGACCTGTGTCTATATTCTTAGTTTATTGCTTATTATTGCGCCATATTTGACAGGCTTTCTCACAACCATACGTGTCGAAATTTCATTGAAATCATTTCAATGATTTCTAACATACACAATACAGAACGATCTAAAGTAATACTCTTATGTACATAATTATGTACATTAGAAAAGTCCCTTCGTTTTTCTGTATTGGGCAAGGCAATATTCGGATGGACATAAACAGGCATATTGTGCCACTAGGTCTTTTACTTCCCACACTGATAGGTGAGGGGAGTATTGTGATCGCGAAATTTTTCCATTTTGAGATAAGACGTTTTTTGGGTGTTTTTACATAACGAAAATCCACGTCACTCAATTCCGTCGGTCTGTCTGTCTGTCTGTCTGTCTGTCTGTTTGTCTGTCGGTCTGTCGGTCTGTTGGCGTTTTTCTAGCCTCGTAATCTCAGCAACTGCTGCATGGCTTTTGATGAAATTTGGGCAGCAATATGCTGTGTGGTCGTAGTAGGTAATGCTGCTACAATTTTGAAAATTGGTGCATGAGCGGCGGAGTAATAGGCAAAAAACGAAAAAATCCAAATATTCACCAAACCTCGTGTTTAGACGTTTTAGGTGTTCCTGATCATATTCTGCTTGTTTTTGCTGGGGGTAAAATTTGGGGCGGTTGGGGGGTGGGGGTTGTAAAATTGAAAAATATGTTGTATTCATAATAGACTGTCCACTAACCTGTGAAGGACGACCTAGCAACATAAATAGCTTTTTCACGTCCATCCGGATATTAACTTGCTAATTATAGAAACCAAGGGACTTAGAATTTATACTGTATACATACGAGTTTTGTTTTAGATCGTTCTATATCGCGTAACGCGAAAATTATCGAATTGATTTTAATGAAGTTTTGGCACAGTATTACTACCGCGGCGAGGATGTAAAACGCATAATGTTTTGGAAAAATTGTGTTTCGGAATAATTAACAATAATAAAAAAACTAAAAACATAAAAACAGCTCAAACATGGTTTTAATGAAATGGCACAGTTGGCGGCGCAGCAATAATAAAAAACTAGAAATATAAAAACAGCTCAAACTTCGTTCTTAGGCGTTTTAGGGGTTCCTGTTCATTTTCTATTCTTTTTTGGGTGAGGGTGAAATTGGGGCGGTTGGGGGTGGGGGCTTGTAAAACTGGAAAATTTGTTGTATTCGTAATAGGTTGTCCACTGACATGTGAAAGAACTAATTAGCGGCATATTATACTTTTTTAGGTCCATCTGAACATTGGCTTGCCTATTACGGAATCCAATTTTGTGATGTATACAAACGAGTTTCCTGATCGTTTCGCACCGTGCAGTTGAAGCATGCAAAAAAAACTGTCGCGTCCAAGGACGTTAAAACAATAGGGGGACGCAGCATGTCACAGTCTATCCTGTATTAATGGTGAAGCCAAAATATTTACGTCTGCGCTTTCTTTTGTTTTCTGTGAAATTGTTGAAGTTGTCAAAATGCAGTGCAGTGCATTTTTCTGGGGTATCACAACAAAAAATGATAAATCACCATAAGTGGAATTGTATCTGTATACCGGGTGTCCCAGAATTTCCTTGACACGTGATATTTTCGCTTAATCCATGAAATCGTAAACATAAATTAATTAAAACACATGTGTGGAAAATATTTTTTTTTCATGAATCAACTAATAAAAAAATGTGACAACAAAACTAAGTGCAAACACGTGGAAAAGTTTTATGGCTACATCGGGCCGCGCCAACCCCGTGTGCAGGGTGTGCCCCGCACACGGGCGCCAAAATTAACGATAAATTGCAGTAGGGGCATAAAAAGTAAGGCACTACGATAATTAAATTCAAGTAAAGAATTTATTTTTCCAGGCAAAATTGTGGATTGAAATTTGAAAAAACAAGCTAGGGGTGGATTCCAGGGGTTTAAGTAAGAAAAAAATGGTTCATAAGCAAGGAATGATAGGTCATTCACTACCATTGAAACACCCACTTACTTTTCTTTTTTGTCCGTTTTTGTTACAAAAATATCAGGCGTCAAACAAATCATCATTTCCTTTGTCTTATACTTATGATTTTACGGAAAAAATAAGTTTGCATATAAAATTAAAGGTACCACAATATTTTAAATAAAATGGGGATATCATTTAGGTAGGAAAACCTATGGGGTGCTATTTGAAAAAAAAAATTTGGGGGTGAGTTTTAGGGGTTGATGTACAAAAAAAAATGTTTTGAATGCAAGGTATGATAGACCCTATAGTACCTTCAAAAGTACCACTCAGTACAGTTTTGTACTTATACCTTCGAATATTTACTTATGACATCAGGAGTATACTGATTTGGTATTTTTTGAGGTTATAAAGACATCAGAAATCAAATTTATCATTGTAATTCGAAAAAGAGTAATTTAATAAGTCATACAACCATTCGTAGCATCCGAAATATGTTAGCTAGGTACGCTTGAGTCGTACTTCCATTTAAAATAATAAAAAAATATATAGTACTAAATCACGTTTACAGATAAAAGTTTCATAAAGCCATACTCTGTCATGCTCAAAAGTAAAGACTATCATGAAGTAATTTTTATTGTAACAAACTGTATTGATAGAAATACATAAGTACCTAAGCATTGCATGTGCTCCGTTTGCAGTGGTTTAACCATTATTTTTGGCAAAGAAAATGATTACAACTTATTTCAAAGAAAAATATTAGTGGCTCGAAAATCAGTAGGTAAATTGGAAGTTACTACCCCTTATTATTAAATCATGTCAAATTAAGTGTATACATTTTTAAAGTAGCAGACAGGCAGTGAACAATTACGTGTTTTTCCTATAAACCTTAAAATTTTCATTAAAATCAGTCTTCCCAATTATCGATATATCGACAGCCTTCACATAAAAAAATAGTAACTGTGGCAACAATTATTTTATTCACATTTGTACACAAATTAATATTCGTTTACACACATGTCATCTAACCAATAGTAATAAAAAATGCTTCTCTTATTTAAAAACAACTATTTAAGTATTTTTAATGTACACGTATATTTTAAATTTCATTTTAATTTTCGCAACATATAACGTATGTATATTAATTTAAATTACATAATGAGCTTGTGCCCCATTCTTTGTCATCCTACCATTATTTATTCAACAAAGCATATATTCTTCTAGTAGTCACAGTCACAGTAGGATTTATGTTGGGAAGCGTATAGCTTGCATAGCTCTTACACTCGACTGCTTGGATCACTAAAAACAAAACAAAAAAGAAATATAAAAATTCAACATCAAATACATCATACGTCGATGTACTGCAAAAAGTGATAGGTCAAAAATCGACGATTTGACGTTTTTGGTACTAAACGACGATAAATGATTTTGTCCAAGTCAATACTCGAAAATTTTGCCAGTTTGGTTAACAGCTCGTTTTGACTAAGTCTAATATGTCCAATAAAGTAGCAGGTAAAATGATCAACTTCACTACATTGTGAGACATATCACGTAAAAGTAACCATCTTGACTATCACAGCTGGAATAAATCCCTCCCTGTAGATAAGAACAAGAAAAGCAATGCCCTGGAACCAAAATAGATCTGATTCAGTATTCTAGATTTAAATGTGATTGATTATGTTTCTTATTTCAAGAAAATTGAAGTTTATTTGGACCAAGTCAGTATTAATATATTTTCCAACATCAAGTGTGACCAAGTCAGAAATATAGTCTAATTTCTTCAAGCTCTCTTTATAACTCGCAGCGAACATTTTTATGAGTTCTATGTTTTCTAAAAAACACGTTGAGTGATTTGCTACTTAAATTATGATTACTTTCAACAGCCATTTACGAGGAACTAGTTTTCTGACTTGGTCACCTTTTTGCAGTACAACATTATCAACGATTATTATAAACAATGGTACAGTATTATGGGAATAATTAGAAATATCAGTATAAATCATCGAATCTATTAAGTGTTGTTGAACGGCGAAAAATTGCAAATGTGCCGGATATGATGATTTACTAAATAAAACTGGTTCTACTGGTAGTACTGGTACTACTTAGTTCACATAGCTTTTACACTCAACCCCTTGGATTCCTAGAAGCACAGCAAAAAATTAAACATCAAATACGGGACATAAATAATGGCACACTATAGTAATAATACAGGTAGGTCATCAGAATTTGAAATAAAATTTTAGATTATTAATATTTTTAAAAAACACGAATCTGATATATTCTGGGATTTATCCCATAATGAATGAACGTATAATTTCATAAACTTTATATTTGTTAAAGAAGTTTTTTGACAGCTGCCACAGCACGACAGAAAACTGACTCAGTGGATGTAGAACTTTTATATTTCATATCTAACTTATCTAACTCAATGAATATATAGCAAATAAGTGGTTGTAAAGTCAAATTGTATCTGTATATCACTATTATATTGAGCGTCTCTGTAAGGATTTTTGAAAAATTTCAAGTTCAGCATGGATGCCTTCAGTTGTGAAAGTCTTTCAACATTAATTTTTTTGTATCATCTTATGTTTTTACAAAAAAATACCCCAGCCCAATATTACATGTTCTGAAAGACTCTTTATGCTCTGTAGTATTTATTATCATGTAATAATCATGGACTTCAGAGATAATGAACCTCGTTATTTTTTTATCACATTATTGAGCCAAAAACCAGAATGAATAAAAGCACACAAAAAGACAAAGTAACGGAAAATGGACTTTCCTGTTGTATACAATGTAACACCAAAAAACCCTCAAAAAGCCATATTGTGCTGACAACTTATATGTTTAATACAACTATAATTAAAAAAAAATACCTCTTAGGAGCTGGTTCACCACAGATCGCTTCTTGAGAAACACCAGTAGCAGATAAGAAAGCTTCCTTCAAGGGGTAGTGGCACCTAAAAATTTAAATCATAATAAAATTATAATATTAACTACATAATTATAACTTGATAAAACAATTATAGATAAAACATTCTATTTGTGATAGTAACCATTTTGACCAAGGAGACGAGACAGAAGAATTTAAAAGTAAAAATGTTTCCAAAAATAAAGATACTAGTGGTGAACAACAAAATACTGTTTAGCAATATGTTCAAAAAACAATTTTAGATAAAATATTCTATTTGTGATAGTATCCATTTGACCATGGAGACAGAAGAATTTGAAAGTAAAAATATTTCCAAAAATAAAGATATCAGTGATGAACAACAAAACAATATGTTCAAAAAATACTACACAGTCAGAGCTGTCATTACTTCAAGTAAAGTACTTGAAAAATGTATTTCAATTACTTTCTGGTATTTGAAGTACTGTACTTCAAATACATTTTTTTTTTGTGATATTTGTACTTGATTCCCCAAATACTCTCTAAGAAGTATTTGTATTTGGTACTTGTAGCACAAAAAATATATTTCAAATACCTGGCATTTTTATTTGAAATACTAAAGAAGTAAAGTACTTGAAAAATTTATTTCAATTACTTTCTGGTATTTGAAGTACTGTATTTCAAATTAATTTTATTTCCCAAATGCTATAAGAAGTATTTGTATTTGGTACTTCCACATTCTCTGCACTGCGCAAAATGCCGGTGTGCCGTGCGGCGGCGCACATCTTAGCCGCCAGAATGCAGAAGGCAGTCATCCATGGGTCCCTTCGTCTGCTTAGGACGCACGATTCGCGGACCCAGTGATTGCTCACCTCACGGTGTGAGGAGTAGTCGCTGGGAAATGGAACAGCAGCCCGGTGTGTCGGAGCCCGGGTTACACCCTTTTTGTTTTTGTTTTGTTTGTTTATAATATTCTTATAGTATAAGTAGTTTTGTGATTCAATCACGTTCCATGTCTCTGTAGTGTCATTCAAACAAAAATCAGTTTCTATTTTTATTGAAATGTATACCGTTTTTCCATTCATAAGGTACTTTTTATTACTCAACAATAATTATGAAATACTTGAAATATCCATCGCCGTATTTGAAATACTATATCAAGTAATTCAAGTATTAGTATGGTATTTGAATTACTTTTTTAAGTACCTACTTGAAATATTAGTATCGTATTTGAATTACTTTATTTGACAAATCAAGTACCAAATTAAAGTATTTGATACTTGAAGTACTTTCAAAAATAAAATTACTTGGTATTTGTACTTTGACGCATGCGACTCTGGTAATTGGTAATTGGTATTTGAAATACTATTTACTAGTACTTGTGACAGATCTGTACACAGTAAAGTAATTTAGTGATAAAAATTAGAACATTATCATAAATAAACAGTGTAAGGCGCTATTAATTGTATGTAACTGCCTTTGTACATTTTTTCACATTGTTTTCAAAATATAACTGCATACTTTATGCTCCGAAAAAATGTATCTCTGCAAGCTGTTGACTGAGCAAATCTATGAATGACATGCAAGTATATATCTCTCTAATAAAAAATATATTGTATGTATATTAAATATATAAAAATCAGATCAAATACAGGCACACAGCAAAGAATCCTTGAAAAAGCAGTATATTTCATATATTTTTACTAAATAAAAAAGGTACCTCTTTGCAGCTGGTTCATTACCGCTACCTTCTTGAGAAGCACCAGTATTACATTTGTGTGCTACCTTCAAAGGATGGTCTCCATATAAGAATTGGAATTATGATTATCATTATGACTATATAATTATAACATTATAAAACAATAGATAAAACAGTCTGTTTGTGATATTGCCCATTTAGACAGTGGTCAAAATAATTTACGAGCAACAAAGTTTCAAAAAATTGAGATAGGTACAAGTGATGAAATACAAAATACTGTTCTGGGAAATGATTAAAAAACTATACACATTAAAATAATTTTGTGATGAAAATTTAGAACAAAATAAATGATATTACTGTTAAACAGTAAAAAATTATTAATTGTATGTAATTATTTTTGTACATTTTTTTATTTATTTATTTTATTATATTCAAAATATAAATTGCTCACTTTATGCTCTGAAAAAAATTATCTGAAAGCTGTTTCCTGAGCAAAAACTGTTGAGGATTGAGACCATTGAAGTATTTATATGTAACACAAAATATATTGCATATATATATTTCCCTTGAAAATAAAACAGCCTATAATTTATACTTAGTATATGATGCTAAAAACTAAAGATCACCTTAATAAAATAACTAGTAAGAGTAACAGTTAAGGTCTTTCAACAGTTTATCAATTTAGGGTTACTATTACTTTTTACTAAACACTTGTACCTATTTTATCTTTTGCTCTAAAATAATTACACCTCATTATTCAATTCACCAACTAGATTTTTTACTCACTATTCCTTCAAACCTCAAAGAAAAATTACATTACAAGTTTTACAACTTGTCTCAGCAAAAGTATACCCTTGACACTAAAAAAAGTTTCACATGCACCTAGATGGCATATCGTAGCATTTCATAACTCCAATTAATTTTCCTGCATTAGAACCATAAAGTCTACAGTTCAGCAGCCTATCCACTTTGACACCATTATTTAGAATAATCAGACTAAAGACTGTGCTCACAGATATAATGGATTTTCTTGGATTATTTCCAACATAACAAAGATGTAAGAAAAACATGCTTCTTAGAATGTAACGTTGATTAAATTATATTTTTTGTTACTATATCACATTCTAAATCCTACCTATAATGTTAAAGTCTAATTGAATCGGTGAGTCCAAGAACAGTACATGTCCAAAAACATAGTTTTGAGATAAATGAAAAAACCTATTAACTCCAAAACGAGTAGTTACTGTGTTCGTCATCATATAAAAGTTGTTGTAATTCCTTAGACCAATGATAATCCAACATAATAGATCCAAAAGTCTCACCCTCCTCCAAGCTATTAAAAAAAAAGTTCTCTCAGTCTCCTTTTTACAGACTTTTTTGTATTTTTTTTAGTCTTAGCGTATGATAAGGTTATGACAACGTCAATAGAGGGTCCTAAGTATGTTAAAATTGTTTTATTATTATTAACGAGATCGCGAACCGTGGCGCTGACAGCCAAGAATGAGTTGACCAATCACGTACATGTCCTGGGACTTGTAATGTTTTTCATCCGCAATGCCGTAGACTTGTAATGTTTTTCATCGCAACGCCGTAAACAGATGGTGCGTATAATGGGGTTATTCTTATACTTTGTTATCTTTTTTGAGCGCAACCGATGAATCTTCGTATTTTAAACGTTTTGGCCATCTTAAGTTAAAGCGCCATTTCTTGGACTTGTACTGTTCTTAGACTCACCGATTCAATTATTTATATATATAGCTACTTACACTTTAAGCTGTTTTCTATCTTCTTCCTTGGTATACAAAGTAGGCACCACATTCTTTTTCAAACGCTTCTTTCCGGATAGTGTGGTTTCAAAGTCATCGTTAGTAAAATGTTCTGAGCAGACTTCTTTTAATTGTGGTAGGTCTGTTTCAGTCACTCCCATTACATCAAACCACTTCCTCCTCAGAACAATATCTTTGGTAATACTGAAAAATATGATTAATTATAGAGAAGCTCAAAAAAATGATACTTTAATTTATTTTATTTTGTTAAATATGAAAGTAACACTCAAGCTAGGTTTATTTATATGTAAGTATATATACAGATATGTAGGTAAAATAATATGACATAAATATATATAAAGCAGTACCAGTCCAATAAATTTAAACATGCATAGATTAAAAATATTCTATACCTATGGCAACAGTAGCAAACTGGATGAGGTGTTTAAGAATATGAAAGTAACACTCATCAGGCTAGGTGTGTTTATATGTAGGTACAGTTGTGTATAATATGTGATATCGATATCACTTTCAAATTATCTAGGTAAAATAATATGACAATATAATTATATAATGCAGTACCAGCCCAATAAATGTAAACATACCAAAGTATTCCTACATGACAATAGGAGCAAACTGGAGGTGTTTAAAATAATTTCTAAAAATATGAAGCCCAACTTTACTGTTTATAGACACCTTATTTGAAAGATCCCATATGTACTGTATACTGTTATTTTCAAATGTACCCCAGCAGGTAGCACATAGGAATGAAATTACGAGGTTTTACAATACCATCAATTTTACTGCAGATGAATGTACGAATACACTTACCTGTAAAAGGTCAAGTTAGGGTGCCGATAATCCCATTTTTTGCATATGTAGCAGCGTCTACCCATGACTATTTTCGGATCGTCAGCCTGTTTTTGGGGCCTATCAGGTAATTAAGCACTGAAACACACTCAACACTACTCGAACACAAAACAGATACCTACGAATGTACGGTCTGTGTTACGATTATCTAGAATTTGAAATGTTGGAATTCACAACAGAACAATTTATACTCGAACACAAAATAGATTCGAATAAGGTTTAACGGTTCTCAGGAATTTCAAATATAATTGAAATTCACACCCGTTGACGTTCCCTCCTGCGCCGCTCCATCGCTAATGCGCAGTACAGGGTTGCCGGTGGAATCGCAAGAATTTCTCGCACCTTTGTCGAGTGGGTGGATCAACATAACCTCTTCGTTTAATGACGCGATGTTTGGGGCGAATTTGACCGTAAATCTACTTAGAAATTTGCCCAGTTTGGCAACGGTAGAAATCCCATGGCAACTAGCAATGAGAGCCAAGCGGCGTTGCCGGGTTGACATATGAAAATTTCTTCATACTATCAAATATTGCAAAAGAGCGAAATTAGACTCTGATCCTAACGTTTTGCATATATAAAAATCATTACATCAATTCACTGTTCATAAATATATTATATTATTGTATTAAATATGATATTTTGTGTTCATAAGCTTGCTTGTTTCGCTGATGTTTTGTGTTCATAAGCTTGCTTGTTTTCTTAGTTTTACTTAGAAAAATGCCTAGTTTGGCAACTTTGCAATGCGCTTAGAATGTGACTATGCGGCTTCAACGCGAAAAGTAAATAGCTGCGTCCCCCTATTGTTTTAACGTCCTTGGTCGCGTCCTAGTTCCTAAGGAGGGACACGAAACTATTTACCAGAGTTTTTGTGTTGGATGTTTTTTTGCGGGCGGATGGGCGATGATTTGGTTGCAAGAGGATTTCGGACTATAGCTTCATGCAAAAAATGCAACAATATAATGGTATCATTATTCTGTGTGGGAAGTAGTGGGCCAATCAACTTAACCCCATTTTTTTCTATAAGTCGATGGACAATCTAGTATGAATACAAATTTTTCAGTTCTCTGTAGAACTGACTATATCGCTGTTGGAGTAACTTGCTGTTTTAGTATTTAAGTTTAGAGTAACTGAATGACTGTCATGTGAGATGGCAGATCGTGGGAAGCTTTATATGCAAGTAATTATTTTAGTTTAGTATCTAGTATTTTCACTTTTAGATTGCTAAGTTCGGAAATGTTTTTTTAAGAGTGTGGATTTACCATTGAATTTCACGTCTTGGAGTAAATAAATATCAACCGGAAGTGTCATATATTAACATACATATTTATATGAAATTGATAAGTTTTTTATACTGATAATCCTGTTCAGGTTATTTAAACAAGCTTATTGATTTCCTGCAAACACAGCGATTGATAGATAGTATTTGTACGAATCCTTATCTCAATCTGGTATACGGTAATGGTCGCAGTAGTTTTGAACAGTGGTGCATAGGGCAAAATATCTTAGAACATGACCAACTGAGAATATCAAGTAAACTATTTGATACTTTTTCAACGTTTCGTCAATGTTCATTGACTTCTTCAGCAAAAACTATAGTACCTCAGTTAACGATGTAAAAAGTGAGAAAAACATTAGATTAATCACTGGGATTGGCCCTAATTCAGCTGGTGGTTGTGAATTATGTAAAATGTTCTATTTCTACCTATATTTAAACTCATCAGGGTGATCGCCGCCGAAGAATTATCCACAACACCGTTGCAGTGCCCTTGTTGTGGGATGTTTACGAGCTTCTCTTGGGATATCTTTAAGATCTTTAATGCAATAGTTTCCCATTTGCTTTCTGCATCCTTATGCCGTTGACCAAATGGTAGTTACTGGTTCATCCGCCTTTAGGGGCAATTTCTCACCCCAAGGACAAGAAGGTGTCCTGACTCTTCTCAACTTGTCCACCGAATGCTGTTGGTTGAGAAGAGGTTACTGCTTATACCGACAGTAGTTCGGTTCCTTTTAGTCGCCTTTTACGACACGCACGATATATGATGGGAGATATTCTAACCTGCCCCCACACGGGGCAAGATAACAGGCAAGCATAAAAGGTTGATCGCGCGTCCGGATGAGGGCTTTTGAAAAAAAAGAGTCACTCAACGTTTTGGTGTGGGTTTCCTTTACCGACTTCGTTTTACTTCCCGGAGATGCAGCGCAGTCTTAGAGTTCAGATATTTGGGCATGAAGGAGTTTCAAGGTAAAACATAGCCGATATACACTGACCTTCACTAGGACGTCTAGTAGCTTCAAGAGACATATATTCTCCAGCAGGATTTTGATGTTGGTTCTTTGTGATTGCAAAAAGGATCAAAGGTGGAATACCTGCCTGTCATCGCCTTTTCACGACTACTATACGGCTCCTAGCCTCAAGGAGTCCCACGAATGATGAAAAAGCCTTTTTGCAACCTCACATTATACAGGGTGTATTAACGATGTGTGGGTAGACGATAGCTGCTTCCCTGTTTAAGATATAAATAAATGTCTCAAACAAAAATTGTTGAGGCCCCTGTATATCATAGTATACTTGGATTCCTTGGTCGATTTGAGTCTAACTTTCTGTATGATACACAATACTCAACACGTAACATTTGAATACCGCAGCGTCTATAAAACTTAAAAAGCAGTAACTTTGCGGGGTGACTAAGTATTTCAGGCATTTTTTGCTATCTCAAAGAGACAAGCAGCTATTGACTACCTACACATCGTTGATAAACCCTGTATATCAGTTTGAAGCTCGAGCCGTAGGCGAGTGCTGTAGATCAACAAGTGAGTTATTAGAATTACCGCAAACTAATCACTATACTTTATCTACGACCGAATCTATTGACAACTTAACCTCACTTCTGCCACTGAAATAAATACTGTGCACCATTCGAATCAGCGTTTGACGTCTCATAGCCACCGTCGTATTTATTATAGCATGTATTTATTCATATTCCAAGAGATCAGTATTGGTGTCTAGTAGGCTTTGTTCATAACCCACATTTGGAGCATGAGTTATGGAAAATTCTGACTGTTTCTTTATAGGTTATATTATCCGTTCAAAAGAAATTCGCTTAACGCTGCAAAGTAATAGGAACAGATAAAAGCATTTTATCAGTGCTACATACTCACATATTCTATTTATTTATCTATTTATTAAACGAAAACTTCATTTTCACAATTGTAGACATTACAATTTAATTTAACACAGTATAGTGGAATCAAACTGAGCCAAAGCTAGGCTTATCTATTCTATCGAATTTGACGTAGAAACGAGACACTTAAAGATTCGCACATTCTTATAAGAGAGTTATGCACAGTGTAATCAGTACGATGTATCGGAAACAAAAATATGGAGTTACTCCAAGTTGTACGAAAGGCAACAAAGTATGTGAAACCCAAGTGTTCTTCGCAATCAACTAATTTAAATAAAACTAACTACCAAAAACTAATTTAAATAAAAGGTATACCAAAAACTGTGCTCTCCTGGTCTCCAGTGTGATTAATTCTAAGTGACTCAATGAAAGGAATATAGTATATGTATATGCTAGCCAATAATTATATAGTATCGTGCATTCAGTTGTTTTTGTTTCAGACAACAAATGAGTAACGAAAAACGTTTGTTTTTCTTTAAATAGAAATATATCCTTTCACTAGGCTTTTCAATGACATAACATGTCCGTTCCCAAATACAAGAACATAGTTGAAAAAGAACTAAAACTTTACTAAGTTTGTTACATCAATAACACTCTAGATATCTGAAATCGATTAGTAGGCCATTAAATGTGTCAGAAACTTATTGTCATATGCCAATATGTCTGACATTGTTAATAAGTTGATTATCGAAAATTAGAAATAGTTCAATTGTTAGAATCTAAACGAATATAAATTCTGATTATAGTGGGTTCTGGGATGGGAAACAAACACAAGCAGAAGCATGTGAAATTCTTCACGAGGGTCATCCAAATCGAGAACCGATCACCTAGTTAGAAGTTAGCAAGACTTTGAAATGGTTTAAGAATACAGGTTCGGCAGAAAATGGCTAGATTCATACTAGACCAGTGCTATTGATGTAATAAACTAAATACAGTTTTTAATTATTTCAACATTTTCTTGTATTAGAGTAGGGAAAAAATCTTTACCAAATGAGCATAATGAAAGGGCATATTGGTATTTAAAAAAAACAATTATTTTCCGTTACGTACTTGTAATCTGAAAAAAAACTTAATACTATCGTATTATGGGAAATACAATATTTATATAAAAAAAGTTTTTGAAATATATACCATATTCCACACATAATGAGCATCCTGTATAGTGGTTGAACGTATTACTGATAATATTAATATCTGACCGCCAGGCATTTCCCTCATATTGTAGCTTAGTGATGAAGGTAACACAATTTGTCAAATTTTTGAAATTATAGCGAAAATATTTTTACTCAATTGATGATTTTCTGGGACTGACTATACATACCACGATTTCTTTTCAAAACTATCCCGTACTATGTGTACCGCTTGTAATAAATCTCGGTCCCCTACCGAACATACTTTCCGCCCCATTTGCTACATCCCTGCTCTCACTCCATACGTCACGGGACAGTACGCCCTGTCGCCAGCCTTGTTGTCTCCAATTTGACACTGGCGTTGGATTCCAGGCATTACCCAGAACACATGTCGGCCATCGCATGCCGAAAGGGAAGCGGTTCGTCATCCAAGAATGGAAGAAAAATAGACGGGAATATTTCTGGAGGTTATTTCCTTGGGGTGTGTCAAGGGTGGGAAAAGGAATTCGGTGATTGCGGCCAAAGCGGTGGTTGTAGGAGTTGAATTACATCGACGAAAATAGATGTGTGGCTCAACGCCGGTCATGATGAAGTGCTGGAATGCATCAATATCAAGAGCCGGTTATTTACTGCAGCGCCAGCAGCTCACCAGACTATGATATTTTTTAAACTTTCAGCCAGAGACGAAGCAAACGAATTGATCGCTGAATGGGTGTAAAATGCTGGTACATAACTACACAAGATGAGTCTGATTATAACCTATCAAACATTCCGATCGGATTTGGATCAACAGTTTCGTTTCAAAAAAAAAATGTAGTTCAGTTGATTGACTCAGGGCCGGTTTCTCAATGTCCAGTTAAAGTGTCAGATAGGTATCTGCCAGATAGCGTTGCTATGGATAAAACTGTCAGATAAGATTTACGTGACTTCGTAAGTTTAGCCTTCAATTGTTTAAACAATTTATCTAACAGTTGCTGTTATCTTGCAGATAAATATTTAACTGGATATTGAGAAACCGGTCCTCAGTACTTCCCCTATATTACAGTGATACCAGTTTTATTTTTTTCCATAGCATGAAGCTATAGTCAGATATCTTCTTGCAACAAAACCATCGCCCATTCGCCTGCAAAAAAATGTGTGTTATGTCGCTAGGCCTCTCTTTCACAGGGCAATGGATATCCTATTATGAATACAAAAAATTTATCAGTCTTACCCCTGAACCACCTAGAAACGAAGTTTGCGCTGTTTTTATATTATTGGTTTTCTGATTGTTGCTGTGCCACCACTGACGCGATTTCTAAAAGCAATACGCGTTTTCAATCCTCGCCACGTAGTAGCATTGTGTCAAACTTTCATTAAAACTAATTCAATAGTTTCTACGTTACAAAGAATAAGTATGAGCAATTAGTGTCCGACCGAACATTCAGTTTCGGTACTTCAGATATTTAGTTTTAAGGCAGCTAATTGATAACAGTGTCATAAAGATTCAATGTAAGATTAAATATAATATAAATATAAAACAGTTGATATTTGGTTCTGATTAACTTCTTATTTCAAAAAGTATAAATAATTTATTTGAAACAATGCTGATGAAACGTTATTCATTTTTATATCCACGAAAAAATTACTGACGTTATATTGATGTTTCGGTTTCGGTTTCGGCCGAAACTGAGACGGAGGCCGAAATTCGTTTTTTTCCTAATTACTCCGCCGCCCATGTATCGATTTTCAAAATTATAGCAGCATTACTTACTACGACCCCACAGAATATAGCTACCTACCCAAATTTCATCAGAATCCATACGGCTGGTAACTGAGATTAGAAAAACGCCAAAAGTGAGACAGACCGACGGAAATAACGCCCAAAAAGCATATCTCAAAATCTGAAATTTTCGCAATCACAATACTCCCCTCATCTATTGGTGTGGAAAGTAAATGCCAACTCAAGATGCAATAAATAGCTTACTGAATAAAATAAAATAGTATATTGACATAAATTGGCCTTGCGTTACTGTATTGGTAGATTTAATGAAAGCGTTTGATATGGTTGATCATGAGCTACTGGAGCAAACTTTAGTTTTAGGCCCTCTACTATTTAACATAATTATGTCTGATCTGTACCCTTTGTCGACTAACGGAAATATTATCAGCTTTGCTGATGACACAGAAGTACTTTATCGTGCTCATACGTGGACGCAACTAAAAAATGTTGTAGAGAAAGGTTTTTGGTGAAGTGGTAAAGTGGTTCAAGCATAAACTCTTGATATTACATACATCTAAGACTCATTATATATCATTTGCATCATATTATAAATATTTGCCCCCTAAGCAGTCATTAATAATATAATAATAAAGCTGGAAGATCCGATCTTATGAGTTAATCAAGCTGATAGCCTGAAATACTTCGGTGTATATATTGATTCGCATTTAGTATGGGACAAACCTATACTTTTGACACAAAAAAGATATTTTCTATATAAAATCAAACTTTTATGTCAACTGCTCACCATAACACAAATCAAAATTCAATTTCGAGACCCTACACCGAAGTTTTCGTTATCCGATCACTTTTTATGACTAATTATGATCCAAGAGCACAATACTCAAGCACCCATAATAAAAATTTGATGTCCAAAGGCATGTTTTCGTCAAACGATCTGTTGAAAATTTGTACTCTTGGAGATCCATTATGCTTTCAGGGCTTAAAGGCAGCCTTATTGCCAGTGTTTACGACATTTGCAACAAATTTATTGTACCAATGGATAACTAGGAAGATGGGCATGTTTTTTTTCAGTAAAAATATGCCCATCGGCTAATTATTTGCTGTCCTTTTAAGCTAAATTAATTTTTTTGCAACGCTTCTTCAAGTCAATTTTCAACAACTGCTGATTTTGACATCATATCGCGAAGCGTTTGATACACGATCACTTTCTTTTAGTCGATAATGACGTAGTTGCATATTTTCTAAGGACTAATACCGAAAATTCCAAAATCTGACTATAATATTTTGTTTTATTAGGGTTTTAGTTTGGAAGTCTGCATTTTAATGAAAATGTCTAAAATTCCATTTATCTTGGAAACTCTTAGGAATTGGTCACGGTATTATGTAGTCAATTTTATACCTACCCCCTCTACTATCAGCACCCCAAATACCTACATATCTATATCGAACTACCAGTAACCCTGTATTTAATTTTTTTAGGAAAGGTATGGGCCCATTGGGTCAAAGCAAACTGCTTTAGAAGAAATACTGATAACATTACTAACAGTAGCTTCTAATAATAATACTAAATAATTCAGAAACCCTTCACTTTCAAGCTACTAAGTGACTAAACTACAACGACTAACACAGATCAGACACATGCAAAATGTAAATAACACAGTTCACATTAATTTGGTTCGAAGAAGAAACTGTAATGAAAGTGTCTACATGTAGTACACCGCCTCAGGCAAAATACATGTAAACGAATTAACAAATTAACTACAAGCTATAAGTCATTCCCCAGCAATGCCGATCGACATAGTTGCTAGTTAGTGGCTCGTCTAGAAGAAGGATACCCATTTATTTAAAAATGACATACCTGCAGACACAGCATAATTATGCCTACAATGTAGAGGTGATTACAGAGGGGAAGACGGCCGTAGAATACACAGTTGCCAGGTTTAGGTAGGCTACCCAGATTTTATTTGTAGTTGGAAGCTTATGTTTAAGCACTCAGACTCCTGTAGTAAGATACTCCTAAGAAGAGCTCATTTAATCAAGAGTTAAGCGCGACAAACAATAGATGCTCCTCTCTCGGTG
This sequence comes from Callosobruchus maculatus, assembly GCA_951848785.1. Lineage (NCBI taxonomy): Eukaryota > Metazoa > Arthropoda > Insecta > Coleoptera > Chrysomelidae > Callosobruchus > Callosobruchus maculatus. The sequence continues at coordinate 12,106,714 of CATOUR010000054.1, read as the reverse complement.
CAATAGTGAAAACGTTTTTATATCATTGATTTTGGTAACGTATCGGTAGAAAAATGCACTTGCTTCATCAGGTATTACAGCAAGGGTGTTGGAAGATGGGCGAACAGCTCATTCAGCATTCAAGATTCCCTTGAACATGTAAATTACTGAAGCACCAACTTGCAACGTTTCGAGAAATTCTGCGATGGAGATTGGTTACGCCGAGTGTGGGATGAATCCACGGTGTTGCCACACGATGCAAGATCCACGAAATAAATTAAAACAAAGAAACTTTTTTAAAAAAAGCTTTTATTTAAAGGTTCTAAAAAAAAGAAAATAAAATGTTCCGTTAGAGTGTTAACTATCAACTTATAGCCTCATTATACACAATTTATATGATCATAAAAGCTTGTCGCGAGGTTTGCGTAAGTACCTATTAGGAATTCAATTAAAATGAAATTTTAACACACTAAAATTTAGCAGACCAAGTTAGTCAATTGAATAGGTACTAGTTAATTTACACAAGTATATCGCGCGACAGGCTTTTATGATCATATAAATTGTGTATAATGAGGCTATAAGTTGATAGTTAACACTCTAAAGGAACATTTTATTTTCTTTTTTTAGAACCTTTAAATATAAGCTTTTTTTAAACAAGTTTTTTTGTTTTAATTTATCTTTTACTTTTTAGTTATTAATTTGCATTTATATCAAACAAAATTTTTATTTATTCTTGGCAAGCCCTTTTATTTGATACCCATATTGCAGAAGTGCATTAAAAAGAACTATTCCGCCATCTTGGATGGTCCGCCATATTTGTTTTAGAATGACGTCACATTATTTTTCGAGTCGCTCTCAACAAGCCCTTTCTCTGTACAAAGACTCTCTTCTCTCAGGTCGTAAACAAGGTTCACGTGATAAAACAACTCACCGACTTTGAATAGTATATTTTCCCCAAACTCTTACACCAAAATACATCATCGTATTATATCTAAAAATACATATTATTTGCCACCATTTGAATGACGGTTTCTAACTTAGAATTTGCGCTATCCTGATATACACTCATTTTCGTAGATTTTCTTTTATTAGACATCATGAAAACCTTAAACTAACTAAAAATATAGACCTGCTCTAAACATAACCTTAAAACTGTGTTGGTCATAAGAGTCCACTCACAACACGAGTTTATCCCTATTACTTTCCTAAAGTCAGTCCAGCACCGCAAATGTTCCTTTACAACTTATTATTGGAAAATCCTTACCGCGGATCTTCTTTACCACTTACGTCGCTGTCACAGTCATACGCACCGGCTGTCCGGTCTAGCCTTCGAGGTTGCTCGGTCCACCAGCGGTTCGCTAGCTACCCCCTAACCTCATGTCAATGTCGTCACCGTCGTTGATACAACTTGGTGATGACCACTGCGTAGGTTGTATAAAGGAACTCGTACAATTCGATCCAGAATCTCCTGTGACTGCTGCCAGATTCTTGCTCACACCGCAAGCCTCTAGTTGAGCGCCAAATGCAAAAACTCTCTTCTCTCAGGTCGTCAGGTTCATGCAGTAATAAAACAATTTGCCAGCTTTGAATAGTATTTTCCTCAAACTCTCACGACAAAATGCATCGTTTGACTAAAAATGACATCAGTGGATCTATTGTGTCTATTATCAGTGATGACATTCCTCTCATTAGATTGTCATTCCCCTTAGCATCTACTGGGCGTTCCCATATCAATATGGATACACATATCGTAGAAATGCATTAACTATTCCACTATTCGTTTTAGAACGACGGCATACAGATTATCGTGCATTGTTATCCAAACTAAGCGTGTATACAAGATTTCAGCTCAATCGGTTGAAGATATCTGCTTCAAAATTGAGTTGCAAGATTCCACCCGAACAAGCGTACATACATTGCAAGTTAAATAAAAGCTTTTAATAGAAAAACCGCTAGGTGGTGAGATGCTTCTATTGGCAGGTGATTTTCGACAAACATTGTCGGTGATTCTACGGTAACCAGGCAGGTCTGTTTTAAATAATTTGTGAGAAACCACAACAAATCCCGCATAACAAAGTACATGTATACAGTATACATATAATAGATATCGAATCAATGGATACGTATATATACAAATGGAGGAAGAATGTCCAATATATGTCAAATAGACATAAAAAAATATACATTACATGTATGTTTGTCGCGAACTTCCACATCCACTGCATATCCATTGAATCTACATACTATGTCTAATATATGTAACACAGACCAGGTTATGAACATGTATATTCATAACACATACCATGCATATACTTACATACCAATTTACATACATTGGATACATATACTGTGTGACATAGAAATTGCAACACCCAGTAAACGTTAATATATTTTATCAATATTTGGAGAATCTATTGAGATGAATAGGAATAAATCGATGGAATTATGAAACAAATTTATTGAAAGGTATTCTCAAAAAATCAGTAGTGAGTTGCGCCTCCATCTGTTTTGACACTCTGCAACCCTTCGTGGCGTGCTGCGAATGAGATAATTGAAATCTGCCTGAAGGTATGCTATCTCAGGCTAATCTAACATCAACACGTAGTCGGCCTACATCCAGTATAACAACTTGCAATCGACCCAGTCTTCTACATATCAATTCCCATACATGTTCAATGGGCGATAGGTCAGGTGACCTTGTGGGCCATGGAAGGGTGGTCATATTGGCTTGTCGGAGAAAGTATCTGGTAACTGCAGCGGTATGTGGTTTGGCATTGTCCTGCTGAAATGTTGGGTTTTGTAGTTGCTGAAGGTACGGCAACGGAGCAGGTTCTAATACGTTATTAATGTAGGACTGGGCGGTCATGTTTCTATCTAAAAATACTAGAGGTGATCTGCTTCCAATTCTTATAGCACTCCATACCATAACGTCCCTAGTAAGCGCAGTCTCGCGCTCCACACAAAACTGAAGTTGGCGCCTTTCTCCATGTCTTCGTCTGACCCTTCTGCGACCATCATGAGCCCACAAACAGAAACGTGACTCGTCACTGAAAACGACATGATCCCACTATCCCACTCCTGATTCCAATGAGCCCGTTTTTGACACCATGTCAGTCGTAGTTGTCTATGTCTATTGATCTATGGTAATACCAGCCGAGAACGGTATGACAGTAGCCCATAAGCCCTAATTCTTCGATAGATTGTTCTCATGCTTAACTGTCGACCCGTAGCTACTCTCCACGCATGTCCGATTGCCCTGATTGACCTGAAACAGTCTCTTAGGGCACTAAATCTTCAGAAGCGTTCTCACGGTCAGTGGTTCTTCTTAAAGTCTCAGTGCCCCTGCGACGTGTATGCCGACGACTTATAGACCACTCCCGTCAACACCGCATCACTGTTGTAGCATTCCGGCCAATTCTGTTTCCAATTTCCCGGAAGGACATCCTAGCCTCGCGTAGACCCACTATCCTACCTCGTTCAAATTCACTTAATTGACTATACACGGCACGTCTCCTTATGGGAGGCATTGCTAAACAATGTTTTACATACTACATAAGCAACAAAACTAAATTTGTCTTAGCAAATACAACAATAAAAAAATTAATACAAACTACTCCATTTTTTGTTAAATGGAAAAATGACCTGGTATTTGAAGATAAATTAGAACAAAAATGTTATCGTTTACTTCAGTTCATATGAACAAGGAGCTGACAAAAAATTATTAATATAACTGGGCTTACTGGGTGTTGCAATTTCTAAGTCACACAGTATATATCCACAATGTACATTGTGTGGATGTACATACATATCCATATAACGTTATGTGGGATAGGTGCTGTTGGATTCTTGCCAAACAATAGGTAAGGTAGCCCCAAACGCTGCCGTACACTCGCTGTTGCCTGTTTTTTTTTTTCATGTAACCACTGGCCTATGTTTATCACATTCAGTAAAAATCATGTAAAAAGCCGGAATTCATAGGAAAGTAGAGCTGCCTGGTTATTGCACTCAAATCACCATTTATCCAGATTACCACCTCATGATCCACAATTAAAAATCGGATGGGAGTCATAATATTTTGAAACTTAAACTTCTTTGTAACGGCACCCGCGGTGAAGAAATAAACAATGTTATCGAAGCCATAACTTTGAAATGACAGTACAAAGACGCAGACATCTTGATTCCACGCTTCCTTATGATTCCAAAAGTTATGTTGTTCGACTTTAAACTGTTGCAGTTTTCAGTGCAACTTGGATTTGCAATGATAATAACTAAATCGCAAATGCAGCTGTTGAAAGTTTGTGGGATCAATCTTGAAATTCCGTGTTTTCGACATGGCCATGTCGCCTGTTCCCTGTTGGGAAAATTATCATGATTGAACAACAAAAAAAGTTACATCAAAAAGCATTTCAATTAACACTACTCTATAATTTTTTTTTATAAGTTTCAGATTGAAGTTCAATTCTAATATTTATAGATAAGACAGGACAGCGTCTGTCGGGTCAGCTAGTTATGTATAGTTATGGAGCCATGGGATGTCACAGACAGTCTAAGGTCCTGGAACAAAAATGTGTGGGATGGGGTAGAAAGAAGGAAACTAGTATTTGTTTTTGCAACGCGAGCAGGTCAGCAGACTAGAGCAAATCCTTATTTGCTGCAAAACGACTCACTACGGCCTACACACCTTGGGTTCCGTTCTTCAGAATTGTTCTTTATTCCAATCATTGATCGATTTAGGGGGATACTAGTAATAATATCTGAACACGGAGTTGGACTATAAAAACAACAACAACAACAGTATGATTTGCATATATGACATTTAATACAATCGCGTATATCCATGCACACCCACCAACTCCAAATACGTAGAACAAAAATTAATTCACAACAAAACCCTTAGCACTCAAGTGTGGTAGGGTCTGCCACAAATCGTTTTTTATAGGAAAACTTTATTCCGTATTTAAATAGGTCATACAGCAGAACGTGAGCGAAACATATAATGGTGAAGGCTTGTGAAAGTACTCTGCAACAAAAATGATCCCTGAATATATGAATCGTAATCCTGTTAGACGTCGCATTTTCCCAACCGGTGTTTGTAGAGCCTCCACGTGTCTGAACTTTCATTACTTTGGAAATTCAAAAAAGAGTGTTAACTCATTCATAGCGTCTGCTTTTCATGGAGGCGCAATCACGTAATGTGCTAAAAATGCTTTTTGCATAACTTGTTAATACCGCAAGCAAAATACTTATTGAGCAAAATAGTTCTTTTAAAAATGCGTTAAGCCTCGTGTCCACTTGTGATAGTTTTTGCAGCAAGTACTTGCTTGTTTGTCTACACTATCTTTTAATTGATCGCACATTTAATCTAGGAAATTGCTGTCGCAATATCACTTGGGCTTAATTGTTCTGATTCCGTGTACACTATAGATAAGATGTATGCAAAATCTGTAGCTGCTGTGGTAGTTGTGATATATTTAATTAAAGAAAAGAAAACAAGAGAAAGATAGTAAAAGAAGGAGAAAATGTTGGGTGAGAAAGTAGATTCAGCGTAGAACTACTCTAGGGATACATGAACCTGATGGGTCAAAGAACTCCCAAGTACTCTTATATATTCGAATAGTCCCTTGCCCACTTTTCTTTTTTTGAATTCTTGTCCACTCTCGGTTAACTTGCGTTCTCAAATTATGTAGCTTTCTTTGAATTTCCTCTGTAGAAGTATTAAATAAGTCGGTCAATTTTTGTAATGCATTCTGCTTTTTGAATCTGTCCTTATATTCTGGAGTATGTACATTCCATAATTCCGGATATAATTCAAAATTTTCAATTAAAAGCCACGTGTCTTCTCTCATCCAGTTGAACTTCTCCATATTTGATTTGACAACTCCCTTTGCTGTAAGAATTTCGAAGCAGGCTCGAAATTTGTGTGGCAAACTCATTTCCTGAGAGTTACCGTGTACACTACAAGCTCTAAGCAAGTCGCAGGTCCTTTATGTGCAAGTAATTTTGCTGCAATATTTCCCTAATGACATCGTGCACACGCTACGCAAGTGACTTGTGAGAGAAAGGGCTGGTTTCTCAGTGTCCAGTTAAAGCGTCACATAGGTATCTGCCAGATAGCGTTCCTATGGATACAACTGTCATATAAGATTTACGTGACTTCGTAAGTTTAGCCTTCAATTGTTTAAACAATTTATCTAACAGTTGCTGTTCTCTTGCAGATACATATTTAAGTGGACATTGAGAAACCGGTCCTAATTCTAGCAATTTTTATTTGCTGGGGAACACGAGGCTTAACAATTAGGTGTCTAAAACATAGAGTTGTCTACCCCGCCACATCAAACTTATAATTGGCGTAAAATTTCAACAAGCAAAAGTTGCGAGGTGAGGAATGTCGAAACAACAATTACTGTCCAGTACCAGGCATAGGTCGTATTCATAGTTGCTACTGGAGTGTTACTTAATACTTGAGTATATCTCAAGTACTGTTTTGTGTTTCGCAGTCCTTCGATGCTCAAGTAACGAAATGTCAGCATGACATTTCGTTGCAGCCAAGCCGATTTTGTAGCTCAATTTTAGAGTAAAGTGTTGTCAGTTTCTGTCAAATCCGGAAAAATGTCTGACAAAAAGACACGAATCACTAGCGCAAAACAAAGACAGATAACAGAAAACATCAAAACGCATAGGCTAGACATAACAAATTCACTTATATTTTAAATATGACAGTGTCACCAAACGTGTTTCCTCCGTCTCACAAGGACACTAACTTGAGCAATACTCAAATGGACCTTTATGGAAACTATGATTGGATTAACCCGATCACAAGGATCACTGATCCTGACGTTTGGAAAGTGATCTAGGATCAGTCAGAAATAAGGTCAGCTTACTCTTGTACGGTAAGTGATTGCGATCGGATGATTCAGATCAGTAGCTGTTTTTCTTAGCCATTTGTTTTTTATTCTTAAACTAAGTTTTTCGTTGTTCGATGTCAGTTAAATCCATGGAATCATAAATACCACTGCTGCTGTTTAACATTTATAACTGATCGATCCGGATCCTGATCACTGTTTCCGTAAAGGTCTTTCAGGATTACTCAAGAGAACACTCGAGAGATCACTATGCATACGACCTTATATACGTACTTACATTTGCCATATAAGAGTTTTTCAACACTTGAAGGCCACCTAAATGTCACCTTGTGTTTCACAGTCGTTTGAAAGCATCACTTGTGTGTTTACAAATCGTTGTATTCATGGCGATTTATTTGGTTGATTTTGAGCAAGGTGTTGTTCTGTCACTTCTGCCTCCTTCTGTGCCTCCTAGACAGTTAGGCAAAAATACAAAAAACTGTCACAAAACAAAACAAATATATCAGAATGCTAAGTTATAAGCATAACAATTTAAACTATACGTCTATCTGACGTAGGATAACGTTGCCAAATGTTTTTCATTCCTCTCGTAAGGTAAGGATAGTTGTTGACTATGAAACAGATGCATAATGAAACACTTAAGTGTTGCATGGGGGAAGTACTCTCCAGTTCGCAGGGATGACTATCATTACGGTCCTTAACCTCAATAGTTACGCATGAAGCACGGGATAGTAAACAACTAGCAGAATATGTCTGAGGATTTCCAATATAAAAATGGTTCCCACAGAATTTGACCTTGGAATGATTTTTCGGCTGTAAAGTCTGGGTAGAGATGCGAAAATAAAAATATCGATACTGGTACCAATTTGATATTCTTTAGCCAAGTATAGAGCTGTACACGCCAATGAAGGCGCGTTTGGTTCGTAATTATTTTCGATACCGATACAGCTACAAATGTAGCGATACCAGCTTGGAATCGCTCAAAAAGTATCTAAGATAAAAAGACTCGATATTAGTGCGAAGTGTCGATACATTTCAAGTATCGGAGTATCGTTAGCATCCCTACAAATAACCATCCAAAAGGGGGGATGCGCGTGTAATTGCCGCCAACCTGAGATATTATGCTGATAGTTTACTATAACGTGCATGAAGTTTCTAGTGATCTTTGCTACAACCTTTGTATCTCTAAAACCGCCATCAGCTGAAAAAGTGTCTGAAATCAACACACTTACTCAAAAAACAACAGCACATCGACAAACAAAGCACAGTTTCAAAATTTTAATCTAAACTGAAAATGAATCCTCAAGAACTCAATGAACTAGAAACATAAGTATTTAACAAAACAGATCCAAGTCATGTCAAGGCTGTATGTTACGATTAATTTTCATCCTAAATATTCGAAAAAAAACTTGACAAACCAATTATGATAAAAATGGGAAGGATCAGTAAGTTATTCCCCCTGTATGCAACGATCAAATGCTTTATTACAAATATGTGACAGGGGCATGCGCATTAGCAGCACAGTCATGCCAATTGTCTGTTGACAGTTATCATTTCTGTCAATGTCATTGTCGTGCTGTCAATAAGCCACTTCAAAGCATGGCTCTCGTTTTAACATTCTGTACATAATCTCTATACTGTCGAGTTTGTGATGTTATAGTATATAACCCTTAGATAAGGAAAGAGAGGGGATACCGCACGCCCATTTGATGCTATATGGATTAGCTGATACCGAAAATGAATAGCTGTCAAAATGCTGGTGGAAAACTGACGGTAGTGTCAAGGTGGTGTTTTTTGCTATATTTAACGTTTTTAAGACCAATAATTGTGAAATATTGTGGTGAGCGTAATGGTGGGGTGTGCAGCTTACCGTTGTAAAAGCCACAGCAGCAGGAAGGAGCCAGGAATCACTTTTCACAGGTAAATTTATGATCTTATTTTTTTGGTGTATCCGAAATTCATGCAAATATCTCGATATCTAGTTCAAAGATATATGTGTATCCGAAATATAATTTGGAATGTACCACTAACATGCGAATCATAATGTTTTTGAGCACGTAAAGTCTAAAAATTATGTTTTTAAGGGATTTTTTGGTTCAAATACAATCAGTTTTCCAGTGGCGTATCTATTATAGCTTACATTTTGAATAGAAATATTATGACTTTGCATTGTAATATATAATATACCAATACCCTTATACAAGGTGTGCATTTTAAGGGTGGCCTTTATTTTTAGTTGTATGAATAATAAAATTAATTTTCTTTCTTCCTCGACAGGTTTCCTAAAGATCTTCCTAGACATGATTTATGGATCAAAAATATGAGGATCGAAGGTTGGAAGCCTACAAGCAACGATAGGCTTTGTTCTAAGCATTTTAAACAGAATTTCCTTCATCAAACAAATCGAAAAGTATATCTTCTGAAAGGAGCAGTCCCCACCATATTTGACGAGCTTCCGGAATACTTACGTCCAAAAATTGTAAGTTATAATTCCTAGCTTACATTGTCTACGCTTAATCAATATTAAAATAATAAACATCCTAGGACAGATGGATAGATGGATAGATGGATAGATGGATAGATGGATAGATGGATAGATGGATAGATGGATAGATGGATAGATGGATAGATGGATAGATGGATAGATGGATAGATGGATAGATGGATAGATGGATAGATGGATAGATGGATAGATGGATAGATGGATAGATGGATAGATGGATAGATGGATAGATGGATAGATGGATAGATGGATAGATGGATAGATGGATAGATGGATAGATGGATAGATGGATAGATGGATAGTTGGATAGATGGATAGATAGATAGATAGATATACTTTATAGTCTAAGAATTTACAAGATTCCTATTGACAAAGCTATATAATAACAAACAAAACTTTTGGGATATTCACTAAAACCTGTGAGGAGGAAGTTTGTTATAAATCTTCACTCCATTGTATATAATTGGATCATTAATGAGTTATGATTTGGGTGTGATATTAATTTAAAATCATTCTTATGCCTTATGCCTATATTCTATATTTATGGTCTCAAATTTCGTTTTATATTTGAGTATTAGTGATGGACGTTTCCAAATAAACAGTGCAATAAAGTAAGGAGAAATACGATACGAATGGCTGAATAACCATTTAAAAATTGATAGCTATGAAAATCAAAAGGCAGCTAACCTCAAAGATGTAATAATTTCTTTGTGTTACAGTTACATTATTAAACAACTATATTTAGGTGTGTTTACTCGATACGAAATCAAAACAAAATGTTACTGTCACTTTTTCCTATAAGATTCAGTCACTCATTTCACATCTACTTAAATCATAAATTAATTTGTTCTGTCTTTCTTTCGGAAATAATGTTTCAAACATTGTCTAATATACAGCTCTGTTATTTTAGGCAAAAGAAAGAAAAAGACCCCGTGAACGTGATGTTCATCCAGAACCATCGCCATCAACCTCAGCTCTGGCTGCACAGGACGACTCTCCCCGGAAAAAGAAACTTAGAAGAGAACTGCTGGCTGCAAAAAGATAAGAAAAAGGAAAAAAACGAAAAAAATCCGTGCCCCTTGGTCAGTCACTGAAAAGAGCACACAAAAAAGTAGCCTCTTTAAAATAATTGCTGAGGAATTAGAGCGACAAAATTTACTATCTCAAGAAAATTTAGTTTTAGTTCAAAATATGAGCAAGGTTAATATAGAAATATTGAACAGAAAAATGGGGAGAAATGTTCAATATTCACCTGAACTTAGGAAATTTGCCCTGACATTAAATTTTTTTTCACCAAAGGCATACAACTATGTGAGAGATGTTTTTGACACTTGTCTCCCGCATAGCAAAACTATTGCTAAATGGTTTCAGAATGTGGATGCTGAGCCTGGTTTTACCAAGGAATCAATAAATACCTTAATAAATAAGGTTCAATCATCTGACAGACCAATAATTTGTTCATTAATTATCGATGAAATAGCCATACGGAAACATTTAGAATGGGATGGAAAAAAATTCCATGGTTATGTGAACTATGGTACAAATTTAAACGATGACTCTAATGCTTTAGCCAACGAAGCTTTTTGTTATAATGTTGGTTTGCCATCAATGAACTTGGAAATTACCTGTCGGTTACTTTCTTACAGATTCTTTGAATGGCAGTCAAAAACATTCAATTGTATCTCAATGCATCCATCTGATTGAAGATACGGGAGCCAAAGTTATGTCAATCACATTCGATGGTGCTCCATCTAATACCGCTATGTGTCATAACTTTGGATTCCTATTTAACATTTCAAATATACAGACAAGTTTCAGAGTTACAGATCACAATGTATATATTTTTTATGATCCATGTCATATGATAAAACTTGTTCGCAATGCATTTGGTGAAAAGAAAATCCTAATTGATTGTGATAACAATTTATTCAATGGAAATACATAGCGCTTCTAGAGAAGCTGCAGAACTAGCGAGGGCCTTACATTTAGGGAATAAGTTACGTCGCGCTCATATTATTTTTGTCAAACAAAAAATGAAGGTTCGGCTTGGCAGTTCAGTTACTTAGGTGCATCAGTAGCCGATGCTATTGAGTATTGCGAAAAAAAGCTGAATCTTGAGGATTTTTAAAGGTAGTCAGGCAACAGTTAAATTTATTAGAATTGTAAATAGCATTTTCGATATTTTAAACAGCAGAAACCTAGTAGCACCAGGTTATAAAAAAAGCATTATGTCAAAAAAATATAGATCGATCTGCGGAATTTATCAATAGTGCAATTTTTTATCTTTCAAAGTTGAAATTATCTAATAATGAGCAAGTAATCATGTCTAACAGAAAAAACTGGGTTTATTGGATTAATAATTTCATTATCAAGTTCTTAGGATTGTACAAAGAACTTATTTCTGAGAGAAAAACATTACTGTACCTTCCGTTGTATAAGATTAGTCAAGATCATTTAGAATTATTCTTTTCGTCAATTAGATCAAGAGGTGGCTGGAATAATAACCCAACCGCTCGACAGTTTCTAGCTGCTTACAAAAGGCTTCTGGTTCGAGCAGAAGTTAGAGAGGGCGGTATGGGTAACTGTATTCCATTAGATCAAATCCCTATTCTAAGTAGTTCTACAAAAAATGTAAGGTCTGAAGATGTAATTAATAGTAGTTTATCGAACCATAGTTTAATAGACATAAATGAGCCTTCTGATGATCTAGAAACTATTTGGAAGGATCATGACCTACATCATGAATGCACCTGTGATAAGTGAATGTTCACTATCCCAAATTGTGCAATATATTGCTGGTTATGTTTCGCACCAATTACAAAAAACAATAAAATGTGAAACATGTGTCACAGCATTGATTGGTACTAGAGATCGGTTTCTCAATTCCCTAATTGAATTTAAAAGCCACGGCGGTCTGACTTACCCATCAAATGATGTTATCAAGGATATGTTTGAAATCGGAACATTTTCTGAGAGATAATGAAAATTGTATTCACACCAAACATTTTGTACCTTTGCTGATAAGCAAAATAATATCAAGTTTTCTAGGCACCCCTATTTTCATTAGAACGTCACGTATTAGAAAATGATGTAAATCATATATATTTTTTAATAAAAGCTGTATGCACAAAATACTTAAATATCAGAATCCATTTTATTGTAAAATCTCGATCACAACAGGACAATCCAGTTCGGAGCCAATTAACAAAAATGATTCTGTTTAAAGGGCAGTAAAATATTGGTAGTTTTTGACCTTCATGACTGTAATATTGACTGCCATCAATTGTAGGAGGAAGCGAAATGCCACGTTCCTACAAAAAATTTATTTTTGTTGAAGCACACAATACTGAGTTTCACCCAAACTTCCCCATAAGTAAATACATAACTGCAATAAATTAGAACTTACTGGAAGCAAGGGGTTAAGTGATAAAATAGAGTTGTAATTTCTATGTAAGTTATAGGACCTCACCTATATTGAATGAATTGTTCGTTTTTATTTACTAGCTAATCTAGGGGTCATTTTCTAATTTTGTAAATGTTTTGATTTTGGATAAGATTAAAGGACCTTTGTATTTCTACTTACTTTATTTCATGTCTGAGATAATTTTTATGTTTAACCCTCCAGCTTTTTCATTAATTATTGCCACCGTCGCAAAAAGAAGTTAAGTATAAAAAAGCCTCGTTGGAGTAATTAAAAATACTGCTCTTCAGTACACACTACAAACAGCAAGTAACAGCGTAACAGCAAGTAGATTTTTTCACTGCATATGGGGACTTCGAGATTGAAGGCATCAAATTCCTCAATCTCGTAAGCTAATCTATAATAATAAAAATGTTTTATTGCTGCTTCTGTTTACAGTATGTAATAGACAGTATTTTATATATAAACATAATGTCAATAAATATAAATATACTATAGGTATTATGTGTTCTTTAATAATAAAAAATTGATTTACTACAAACTACAAGCAGTTTTTTTCTTTCTGGGTAGAAGTATAATCGTGTCTTTCATCAGTCATATACTGCAAATGAACATAACATGTTCATGACTGAATAAAATATATACATTATCAATTTTTATATATTATTGGCCACAAAACAGCAGTCGAATGAAAATCACGTTTACGGTAATGTTAGTCACTTAAATTTTAATTGTGGATGGCGAAATTGGCCATATAGAAACCCTGAATAACAATATTTCATTAAATTTTATTTGAAAAAGATTATTTCTACAAATAGCTCAACCATAACGTTAATCCCATTAGTTACGCCACTGGGAATAGCGCTTTGGTGCCATTTGGTATCAGAAATGTCAGTCGCGGGTTCCGTCCTCTCTCTTTCCTTGTCTAAGATATAACCCAACCTTTGTGGTTGTCTTTTATTTCGAACTCGAATATTATTATAGTAGTATAACAACTTTGTGTCTCCCTAACAAATTATTTTGGCACTAGTTGTTTGTTCAGTTACTCTTTATTGGCAAGCTATACGTTAAAATTGGCAACACCGAAGAAACTGGGCAGACGATATGCCGGCTTCGCACGGTACATCACAATGGTGATTAGGACCAAATGCTATTCCTTGGAAATGATTACAGCTGACTGGAATGAAAAGTGAAAAATGCTCTATTATTAGAGAAGATTTATATTCAAAAAGTGGTTATTTTGGTTAGCGACGTTCGCAAACTGGTTGTTTGAAGATAATTAGTAGGATTACATGGTTGCCGATGGACGTAATTCCTCGATTTTATTATTGTCCACAACACACCGTATCATGAGCCTTGCATACCTGACATTAACTGAAAAGGGTGTTGGATGACAGGTGTTTTTTTATGATTATAGTGGCTGGTCGCTACAACGAAAGCATTCCCGACACTTTCTCTTTGTATTTTTAGGGTATCCTGTACAATAATTATTTCTTCTGCTTCAAGTTTGGTATAATTTGGTCCAATGCTAAGTTACTTATTTTATAAAGAGGATATATAAGTCTCCTATCATCCATAACAAGAAAAAGATTAGTAATTGCGAATAAACAAAACAACAACCTCTTCATACATGATGGGGTCGAGTATGATACCAGACACATACTATACAATTTCTTGTCCTAAATTTTGGACATGCAATTTTATTATTATTACACTATTTAAATTAATACCGTCATCTATTTTATTACGGCCAAAGGGATGCTCATTAACACTAATGCCATAGGACTAGGCAGTTCTCATTTTTGCCTTAAGCATATTACAATTATTGTCCAAACTGCCACTACGTGACTAGAACTCATGTTCTTGTTTTAGCATTTTGTGTATAATCTGGCAATCTTCAAACATGTACGATTACAGTCTTATTATTCAGATTTAGATTATAACGTCTTGTGATTTAAGGAGAACATATTTTAAATTAGTTCTTGTTATATAAAGGTCACAGTATTATTGCAGTTTTAATTAATCTAAGACCTGTACTGCATAAGGCTTTCGGGGCCATCGTCCAATAAAGTACCATTTGTGGTTCTTGGGTTTTCAGCGTTAAGGTTAAACGACGCCGTCCTAAAAACCCAAGAACCACAAATTCAATCTGCTTTTGAGGTTATCCATAGAAAATGTTTCAGAAGAAACCAGCGATATACTTTTATATATCAAGAAGAATTTATCACTGGTTTTTATCAAATCTATCTCAAGGATGTCGTCACTAGGGTGATTCACATAAAATACAGTGAAGACAATGACTGGGGTTAGCTATAGTTACATTAGCCCACGAAAGGCTAGTTGAATAGTATCTCAACGCAACCTTTTATAAAATAAAAAGTGAGACGGCAAAACAGACAAGTGATTTTTGATAATTGTAATTTCCAAAACTTGTGCTACCTTTAAAAAATTGCTTACAGTTGAGTGAATTCAAAACTTTTATGCAGGACGTTAATGTACTTACCCGATACTTGAAATTTTCTGTTCCTGCCATTTTAATAACTTTGAGATTATAAAAATGGTTCAAATCCATTGCTCGTACGATTTACCATCCACGTGTAGTGGACGGTAAGAAAGTCAACAGGATGTTATTAGATTGACATGCGTTTATTGAATGAATTTACAATACGCTAAGCTAGCATAGGAAACATCGGTAGCCTTAGGTTCGCTGAACCAGCTAACACGTGAATGAAACGCAATGGATATACTAAACTATAACAGGAAATGCGGACACACTTACGACAGTCTGAAGAAGCAATGAACTAACCCTTACACACGAACAGCCCAAAAGGAGCTCAAACGGACTGTGGGGTATATCAAAGCATAGTTCATAGGTGTTTTATATAAGACGGTATGTGCTATAGCTATTAATAAGGCCATTTCTACTAGAACTATTGGTAGTCAAAGACAACAAAATTAACTATTTTTTACTTTAGAGCATGAAATGCTCGTCTATTCAAATTTAAGAAGTTTGTGTTCTATTACTCTTACATTTGTAGTCTACACAATTTGATACCTATATTAATTTTTGATTCGTGTATAATGTTGACAATAGTACAAAAATTTTTATATCTACTGACAGTGATCATTTTTACGCCTTGTATTTTCTTTAGTGGTCCTACACTTCCTTTAGATATATTCCGAAGAAAGTCGCATCTCCCAAAAACCGTTCCAGCTTTCGCTTCAAAAATGGCATGAAAATTTGATACTAGCTCGAAAAAGAAAGCAGACATTTGCATTTTTGTTACATACAACTATTCTGTTTGACATCTTCAGTATAATGAATTGTTTTAACAATAATAGTATATTGTTCAATGAGTGGTAATGATTGCAATAGCTCACGCAGTTGTAGTTTGCAGCACGAGCCGTAGGCGAGATTGTTATGCCAAACTCTATCATGTGCAGCCAAAATATATTCATGATAGGGTAACAGCACGTAAGAGCACGCAGTCTGTAAGAGTACGCAGTGCCAAAATATAACATAGTTATAAGGTCGTCCGATAAGTGTAGTCTACAGTGTAAATGAATCTGAAGGAAGGTTATTGTTGTACAAAATAAGGCGGTTTCTTGCGAGAAATTATCCGGAAAAAATGTAAGTAGAAATAATTTGTGTATTATTTTATAACTTTTTGCGAGATTACAATTGTTAGTATTTGATCAAAATGAAGTTTCATACTGTCTGTTGACTACTCGGCGTAGTGGCGGTTTTATAGGTTATACAATCATCCATATGCTTTGTGCAAATGAGGTTGCATATTTTGACGGCATGCTGTTTTTTGTTTTGTTGATAATGTCCCAAAGAGTACTGCCACAAGGAGTACGCGCGTACTCTTTCCGCTCCTTGATTTTTTTAAATAATACAATAATAGTGAATAGTAATAATTGAATATAATGAAACGTGATTTAACCACAGACAATGGAAAAGCGTGGAAGAAAGTCCAGCCGGGAACTAAAGTTCACCCAAGCAAAACTGAAGCATCAATTATCAGCTTCTAAGGGTTTTACCGACTCTGTAAATAATGTTGCCTGTCCCTTGTGCAGAGAACATTACAGCACTTTGGAATGGATTAGATGCGACTCTTGTGCTACTTGGTGGCATGAAGAGTGTACCAAATATTTTGGGTTTGGTGAATTTGTATGCCATTTTTGTTGAGGATACCCGCGTACTATTATGACCAACACTGCATACTCTTTGAATCCAGAGTCCGCAAGAGTACGCATGTGCGTTTTTTTTAAAGTTAGTTGGAATTTGTTTTGTTGATACCAAGAAAAATGCGTTATGCTGTTTTCTGGTGCTTAATAGACCAAAGAATTGATATTTATGTTGATTAGAAGAATATAAGTATATTTCAAGTTTTTGTCGCCTGTCAAACTTTAAGTGCGTACTCTTGAGTGTCTTTACCCTACTAGTCCATCCTTGTCGTAATTCGCTAGCCAAAAATATCACGTTGCAGCGCAGATTTTCATTCAATGCACATTTTCCGTACTACCTTCGACGCTTCAGTTGTAAAAATCCATTAGGCTACATGTAGCATGTGGAGGTCCAATTGCAGCTCAACAATTTTTCCATTTCGAGCATGCTGTAAAAATTAAAACCCAATTCGATTGCCGCATCGATTGTCCTTAAACACCACTGCCAAAAAACCGATTACATTGCAGGACATCGCCAAAATAGTTCTCTTTCGAGTTTGGTCCAGTCAAAATAGCATCAAAGCCTTGAAAGCAAGGGGCGTATGGCCGACTTATGTTTTTTGTATATATCGGCGGCATCAACATCTAATGTTATTGGCGGGATACATTTTCACACCACAAAGGTAGATATGAAAACAAAAAAGCTAGAAAGAGAAAAACATGCCAGAAAACAAGACTGGATCGATTAAAGAATGGGATAGTATTCAAACTTTCCAATAGTGACCACTATAATTGAGAAAAGCTATGAATAGAAAAGCTAAAAAGAGAAAAACATGCCGGAAAACTGGAGTTATCACAACCAAGACTGGATCGATTAAAGAATGGGATAGCGTTCAAACTTTCCAATAGTGACCACTATAATTGAGAAAAGCTAGGAATAGAAAAGCTAAAAAGAGGAAAACATGCCGGAAAACTGGAGTTATCACAATCAAGACTGGATCGATTAAAGAATGGGATAGCGCTCAAACTTTCCAATAGTGACCACTATAATTGAGAAAAGCTAGGAATAGAAAAGCTAAAAAGAGAAAAACATGCCGGAAAACTGGTGTTATCACAATCAAGACTGGATCGATTAAAGAATGGGATAGCGTTCAAACTTTCCAATAGTGACCACTATATTTGAGAAAAGCTAGAAATAGAAAAGCTAAAAAGAGAAAAACATGCCGGAAAACTGGAGTTATCACAATCAAGACTGGATCGATTAAAGAATGGGATAGCGCTCAAACTTTCCAATAGTGACCACTATAATTGAGAAAAGCTAGGAATAGAAAAGCTAAAAAGAGAAAAAGAGAAAAACATGCCGGAAGACTGGAGTTATCACAATCAAGACTGGATCGATCAAAGAATGGGATAGCGTTCAAACTTTCCAAAAGTGACCACTATAATTCAGAAAAGCTAGGAATAGAAAAGCTAAAAAGAGAAAAACATGCCGGAAAACTGGAGTTATCACAACCAAGACTGGATCGATTAAAGAATGGGATAGCGTTCAAACTTTCCAATAGTGACCACTATAATTGAGAAAAGCTAGGAATAGAAAAGCTAAAAAGAGGAAAACATGCCGGAAAACTGGAGTTATCACAATCAAGACTGGATCGATTAAAGAATGGGATAGCGCTCAAACTTTCCAATAGTGACCACTATAATTGAGAAAAGCTAGGAATAGAAAAGCTAAAAAGAGAAAAACATGCCGGAAAACTGGTGTTATCACAATCAAGACTGGATCGATTAAAGAATGGGATAGCGTTCAAACTTTCCAATAGTGACCACTATAATTGAGAAAAGCTAGGAATAGAAAAGCTAAAAAGAGAAAAACATGCCGTAAAACTGGAGTTATCACAATCAAGACTGGATCGATTAAAGAATGGGATAGCGTTCAAACTTTCCAATAGTGACCACTATATTTGAGAAAAGCTAGAAATAGAAAAGCTAAAAAGAGAAAAACATGCCGGAAAACTGGAGTTATCACAATCAAGCCTGGATCGATTAAAGAATGGGATAGCGTTCAAACTTTCCAATAGTGATCACTATATTTGAGAAAAGCTAAAAAGAGAAAAACATGCCGGAAAACTGGAGTTATCACAATCAAGCCTGGATCGATCGAAGAATGGGATAGCATTCAAACTTTCCAATAGTGACCACTATAATTGAGAAAAGCTAGGAATATAGAAGCTAAAAAGAGAAAAACATGCCGGAAAACTGGAGTTAGCACAATCAAGACTGGATCGATTAAAGAATGGGATAGCGTTCAAACTTTCCAATAGTGACCACAATAATTGAGAAAAGTTAGAAATAGAAAAGCTAAAAAGAGAAAAACATGCCAGAGAACTGGAGTTATCACAATCAAGACTGGATCGATTCAAGAATGAAGTAGCATTCAAACTTTCCAGTAGTGGCCACTATAATTGAGAAAAGTTAGAAATGGAAAAGCTAAAAAGAGAAAAACATGCCGGAAAACTAGAGTTATCACAATCAAGACTGGATCGATTAAAGAATGGAATAGTATTCAAACTTTCCAAAAGTGACCAGTATAATTGAGAAAAGTTAGAAATAGAAAAGCTAAAAAGAGAAAAAACATGCCGGAGAACTGGAGTTATCACAATCAAGACTGGGTCGATTAAACAATAGGATAGCATTCAAACTTTCCAATAGTAACTACTATAATTGAGAAAATCTAGGAATAGAAAAGCTAAAAAGAGAAAAACATGCCGGAAAACTGGAATTGTCACAATCAAGACCGACTAAAGAATGGGATAGTATTCAAACTTTCTCAGAGATACTAAAAAGTTTTCGATCTTGAGAATAGGCAGGATAATTTATTATAATGCCGATCTTTCATTAAACGGACAACATTTGTTTTGCGACAGTTCGAGTTTTGTTTTTCGGGTCCCGCTCGGAGAGGCGGCACATCAAAAGGTTTCGACATGTTTTGAAAATTGAGTCTGTCTGATGGAAGTGGTCGTGTTGTATTTCTTGGGAGTTTTAGACTCATATTTTGTATTGCATTAGTGAAGTAGCAATGGCATAATATGTATGTCTGCTAATCGATCCTTTACAGAAATTGAATCTCTAATGTTTGTGTTTTTTCCAACCTTTTTGTCAATTAATATTATTAGCTCTTCACAGGCAGAGATAAACGTTTCCAAAAAATTATAAAATGAGAACCGTAGACAGTCCCATGCCATAATTTTAGAAATCATCAGTTGTGCAAGTAGTTATTCATATAGATCGGATCGGACCCAATATCTGTGTTGACGTCGTTGTCTCCTAAAATAATAGTACTTTTTTCCAAGGCCTACAGCACAAAGTGCACAAAGCAGCCAAAACATAGAAAAATAAAATCATCTACTCGAAACACAGCTCCTGAACACTCAAAAGGGCGGAAAATATAAACAAAGCTCGAACATAATATACTCCGCTTGATGGAAACAAGAGTTTTAAGTTTCAGCTTTGTTTTTGTTTTTCAAGTTCCAGAAAATATAAACTGAACTGTCGGTTTAGTGGAAAACTGGCATCAGGTGTTGAATCGCGCAATGGATCTAGACACATATCCCATCTTGGGGGCTGTAAGCCTAGGAAAAGGTATGAATGCGTCATAGCAGTGTGGCCTAATCGTAATCTATAAAGACACGCTCTTTCCTTCCGGTTAAGCTTAGAGGTGCCCATGGGGTAATACTAGGTTTGATTGCTCTGAGATGCGTATTAGCATGACGCCAACTGTCGGAAGTGTATTTTATAAGTACACGTTTTCTGCCCGAGTCCATTATTCAGGGAACATCCATAATTTGCGAGCCTGTAGCTTTTTTGGTGGCGATGTCAGTAGCTTCACTGCTGGGGATACCAACACGTCCAGATATCCAGACAAATATAATGCTTTTTCCTGAGTCACTGAGGAATTTGAGTGTTTGGAGGTACATCTGGGCTAATGGGTCCATTGTGTGTCTATCAAGGAGTAGTTAGGGCTGATTTTGGGTCACTTGCAATTAGTACAGTGTCTGAAGTAATCAACATTTCACAATACCTTAAGGCCTCCCACATAACATACTGTTCAGTATAGACAGATGTCAGATGTTATAAGGTCCATGAGTAACAACGATTTTCATCAAACAGTACGCAGCCTACGCTGGTTTTGGTTTTGGACCCATCTGTGTATTTTGGAATGAGGAAAGCTTTCAATTAGATTGTAAAAATGTGACACTATTTGCTGAGAAGGATTGTTATTCTTGTGGATAAGCGTAAAGTTTAATCGATTTTTTTGCTATGGGTAATTGACAGGGTAGAAAATCTCTAGGATAGAAGGATATACTAGAAATGGTAGTTAATCTTATTCCTGAGCAAGCTCTTGTGCTCGAATGAATAGTGGTCTAGTGATTGAAGACCTATTTGCATTTTTAGCTCTGTTTTTAGAAATAATAATATGATTGCGATGCAGTGGCAGAGCCATCACTTTGATATATGGGATAATATTAATCTCTTCGGACGCGCAGCGATCCACCTCCAGACTCGCAACATTAACTCGCCACTGGGGTAGTACGGAAAGCACCAATAAGGCAAAGATGCAGTGCTAGATGCTAGATGCTGAACGGGGTCAAGCAACGTTAGGGTCAACTATTTCTAGTGCATAAAGTACAGAACTGCACAGATCAAAGAAAATATATCTCCATGTGTTTCATGTATTATGAAAAAGCATTTAACATGGTCTCTTTATATCAGATATGGGTGATTTGGAATTAGATTGAAAGAATATAAGACTGATCAGTAATCTTCAGTGGAACCAAAAAGTAAGTATTTGAGTCTATAGTGCAGGATCACGGATGATTGTGACATAAAAAGGAAGTTAGATACGGTTGTATTTTGTCGCCGATATTATTCAACCTATATGTGGAGAGACCATTTGTTGAGGCAACCTTGGACCGGCATTAAGATAAATGGATTTCCAATCGACAGTATGCGACATGCATACTGTCATATTGGCAGACCATGTAAATGACCTCCAAACTCTACTAAGTCGCGTTAATGAGGAGAGTCAAAGGCTGAGTCTGTTCAACAAAACCAGGTTCATGGTTATTAGCAGAAGCTGTATCCTGAACACTGCAGTGCACTTGAATGGAGAGTACATCGAACGGGTCAGCAAACTTGAATATTTGGGATATATAATAAACAAAAGATGGGACCCAAATTAGGAGTCAAGGTGCAGAATAGAACAAGCTAGGACAATTTTCCTGAAAATTTGGAAATTTTTTACCAACAAAAACCTGAACTTCACTGCAGGAAGCATGGACGCTGACGGCAGCAATTATTATTAAAATCTGAGTGTTCGAAATGTGGACTCTTCGCAAATGCTCAGTCTCCTGGGTCGATCATAAGACAGCCGGTTCTGCTAGAACGAGAACATTTTGAGGTTATAAGGAAGATGATAACATGGCTTCTACCTAATACAACGTTACGCGTGGGGAATGCTTTCACCTCCTACGCCTCATTCTTCAATAAAGTATTGAAGGAGGTAGGAGAGGGATTCAAAGAAAAAAGTTATGATGGCTGAATAATATCATCACTGGAAAGGAATAAGCGACTTCCAAGTATTACAGACAGCATTTAATCGGACCATTTGTTGAGACAAAGGGTGGACGCCTACGTAGGAATCTGCGTGGCACCATAAGAAGAAGAAGTGCATACATTTTTTAGATATTCAGAACCGTAGCATAGATGACTGCAAAACTATTTAACCTAAAACAAAATCATTAAAATTCGGATAACCTCCTATCCTTCATCTAGTTTTTTGATTCTCGAAGTTACGATTAACCACGTATGAAGAAATGATGTAAAGTTTAAATAAATGAAAAATTGCACCACTTGTGATAAAGATAGTAAAAAAGATAATCAAAAAAGTTTCTGTGTATGAAAAGACATTAAAAACTGTGTGCGGTGGTAAACATCGTATGGGAGGTAGCGTTCCAGGGAATGGATTAGTACAAACATAATATGGCTCTTAAGAAAATCGCATACTTCTTCTTCCGTCTATGTCAATGCAGACATATTAAACTCTGAAAGATTTAAATAAACCATGATAACGCTTAATATTTTAAAATGGCTGCACTATAACCAGTCGCTGGCAAATTAAAATATTGCAGTGGTCTGGTCTGACAGCTAGTTCGCCAAATATTGGGATTCAATTAAACGCTTTATTGACAAACGGTAGCAACATGCAAAATTTATTGCTTTCAATTATCTATTTTAATTTGAACTAGAGATGGTATAATCCATTCCAGATATAGTGTTATAAATTGCGGAGACATAGCATCATACCTACATGTCCAAAACTATTTTAGCAATTTCACCTGTGGTGATCCAATTGTGTACCCCTGAATTGTTTAGTGACCCAAATGAGAGGCCGTTATGATTTAGTTTATAGAGTAGGCCCCGAGGTAGGCCCTAACACTGCACCTTAGCAAATGTCTTCAGAAGCAGAACGTTAGTACTTTTGATGAGGTTCAGGTCCCTGGAGATAGACTCCGCTAGTGTAACTGCCTTAAGGGTCTGGGGTATAGCGCGCGAAATTGAGAATCAAAGAAAAGACGTATTCCCGTGTTAGCGAGGAGGCGTGGCCACCTGTTCCCTTTCTCCAGTGTGTGTGTCTAAGATGAGGGCAGATAAGTCCAAAAATCCAGAGGTAAGGTCCAAAGGTCACTATAAAAATGAATTTCGCAATTCCAAGGTCCTGAAGTTACCTTTAAACTTAAAGTAATGACCCAAAGAGCAAATTGAAGAAGAAAGCTTGCGCTTGTGCAACTATTTAGACTTTTTTGATATCGTGTTTGGTTGTTAAATTAGAGGCATTTATAGAATGTATGATATTGCATTGCGAAAAACGTTTTTGAGAAAACCGAAAATAGTTGTCATTTATTAAGGTCTTAACTATCGCCTTCTGAAATATTATATATGTAGTTTGAAAATAGAGTGTATTATGCCAGAAATTGTGAGTCCGTGTTTTACATGGCAAATACGTAGGTATAAATGTGTGTATCCAGGCCCCTTAAACTTAGTATACACGTATAACTTGTATAACATAGTATTGCAATATCCATTACTTCGTGAATCGTAGTTTGTTAATATGTAAGCGTAAGCCTTTTTCAACAGGCAGAATGCATTCCATTAATCCCATATTCTTCAATGACCCATAGCTACTCAAACTATAAAGATACTAAAAAATATTTCGAGTTCCTGAATTGTCTAAGATCTGGAATTGAAAATGAAACTCAACATAACTTTTATCTTTTCTTATAGTCCAAGAGCCCGTCAGGGCTAACCCTTCGGAATTTTATAGGGTTTGGTAGGTAACAGGTAGCAAGGGTGTGTAAAATCCCATTTCAAGTTTGTTAATGTATACGACTCATTTTTTATATCTTAACAGTAAAAATTTAAGAAACCAAGTTACTCGGTGCTACACTCTTAGCCTGCTTCCAACCCCCCCGTCAGACGCCTCTAAAGGGTAATAATTTATAATTACACTTTCGTTATATTTTAAAACCCAGCTCTATGTGTTTTTTTAGAATAACCCATCAAACGATATTTCCAAGCACTGCAAATGTGGTAATATATCAGTAGCGTCTATCATATTGTGCAGAACCTTGCACATGAATATAATTTCTGCACATTTCTTCCTTGAATCTAAAGACCGTACATTGAACCTAGATAACAGGTGCTACGAGAAACTCCTTGTGGATACATACCAACAATTTTGTGGCATACATCTTTAGAAATTTTCTCTGGACTGTCTCAATTGAATGCCTATAACATTCATAGAATGGATACTGGACTACGTATACTCTATCTTCGATGGAACATGCATAATAAAAAGTGAACATCACCTTCGTGCTAGTAAAACCCTTGTTACGAACTGTGAAACTGTATGCCTTTAATGTTTCGTTAATCTTGACGTTATTTATATGACTATGAAATGCTGCGAGTCAAAAATTATTCCCAAATCCTTCATCGCCTCTGATCTTGCTAACAGTGTGGTTCTAACTCTGTAGTCATAAGATATGACGTTCTTTCGCCTGGTGAAGTTTAATACCTTAAACTTAGCAGGATTAAGATACAGTTCGATCAAAAGGCACCAGTTACTAATACAAGCAATCTCACGCCGCAGTATTGCACAATCGTCAGTAGAACTGATTCTAGAATAGATCTTAAAGTCATCTGCAAGCAGGATCTTATTACAGTGTATGAACTGATTAATAAGCTAATGAATATAACAAACAATAAAGGACCTAAGTTGGAGCCTTGAGGAACACCAGACTTAGCAGTATACAAAAAGGACTTATAACCGTTGTACGTGACATATTGTTGTCTATTACACAAATAACTTGAAATTCGCTTTAAAGGAGAAGAGTACAAGCCAAACAGAGATAATTTCTGTATTAGTATCTATGGTCCAATTTATCAAAGGCTTTTACAAAGTCGGTATGTATAACTTAATGCTTATATTTTCCCAGTGAGCGCAACAATAGATTATGGTTGTTTTTGATGGGTTTCGGTCAACGATTGTAACTATAATTTTTCTGCACTACTACGTTTCGGTTTATTTTAATCTAAACCATCTTCAGTTGTCTATAACTGAAATAGGAAATGGTCTGTATATATTAAAAATAAGAATGAAAATACAAAAAAAAAAACAATAAAAAAACAGTTAAATAAAAGAATTATAAATTGTATGTGCAAAGTAGAAATAGAACTAACTATAAATTTAATAGTTCTATATATACATTTATACTTAGTTCTATTTCTGCTTTACACATACAATTCATAACTCATAACTTAATTAAACTATTTTTTATTGCTTTTTTGTGTTTTTATTCTTATCTTTATTAATATATAGACCATTTCGTCTTTTAAATATAGACACGTCAATATGGTTTAGATTAAAATAAACCGAAACGTAGTAGTGAAGAAAAATTATAATTTCAATCGTTGACCGAAACCCATGAAAAACTACCATAAGGTGTTATGGTTGTTTTTATAGATATCCTGCGTGAGTTTTGTCAAATTGGGTATTGTAGAACCCATGCTGAGTTGGAGTTACCATAACACAAATGCTAGGGTGTGTTCGGTTGTACAAACCTATTTCACATAGTTTGGCAAAGCTTGGAAGAGTGGATGATAGTTTTTTATATCGTTCATATCGCCAGACCTGAACATTGTGCATATATTAGACTTTTTATGAAACGAATATCTCGTAAAATATCGTTTCATGAGATTTTCAACAATGTTTGATGTTCTCACGCCTGTTTGTCTGCCAGGATGAGAGAACCCTTGAAACTGTCTGGCAAAACTGGGGACACATCTCATCTAAATGCTACTTTCAAGAAGTCAATAAGAGAAACTGAACCTCCGTGCAGTTGTTCAAAAAAATCAGCTCAATAAAAAGAGTTACTTATCCCATATCAAATCATTCTGCGTGTATCACTATGTATGCTAATGCAATTTCGGATTAATTTTGTTCAATTATTATAAAAATTCCTATTGGACGGCACAAAATTTGGAATTTGTTTGATTTTATTGTGCAACTATTTTATAATGAACTACGCGTATTTCCAGTTCTCTCTCAATAACACAAACAAGTAAATCAATTATTGTGTTTCACCGCATCAGTGCATATAGGGCGCCCATTGTGTATGCTATACATATATCTCAGTAAATAATGAATGTATACGATTACTTTTATATAAAATATAAACGAGTAACAAGAAACAATGATTTTTAACTTTCGCCAAGGAGGGGTAAGTTATTAGAATCGGCCCGTTTTCGCAAATTTTAACGAAATCAACGTACCAGGTGTCATTTTCAAGATAAAATCAACTCCTCTGGGTTATTTTCTGGAAAGAAAAGGAAAGAAAGGAAAAGAAAAGAAAAGAAAAGAAAAGAAAAGAAAAAAAAGAAAAGAAAAGAAAAGAAAAGAAAAGAAAAGAAAAGAAAAGAAGAGAAAAGAAAAGAAAAGAAAAGAAAAGAAAAGAAAAGAAAAGAAAAGAAAAGAAAAGAAAAGAAAAGAAAAGAAAAGAAAAGAAAAGAAAAGAAAAGAAAAGAAAAGAAAAGAAAAGAAAAGAAAAGAAAAGAAAAGAAAAGAAAAGAAAAGAAAAGAAAAGAAAAGAAAAGAAAAGAAAAGAAAAGAAAAGAAAAGAAAAGAAAAGAAAAGAAAAGAAAAGAAAAGAAAAGAAAAGAAAAGAAAAGAAAAGAAAAGAAAAGAAAAGAAAAGAAAAGAAAAGAAAAGAAAAGAAAAGAAAAGAAAAGAAAAGAAAAGAACAGAAAAGAAAAGAAAAGAAAAGAAAAGAAAAGAAAAGAAAAGAAAAGAAAAGAAAAGAAAAGAAAAGAAAAGAAAAGAAAAGAAAAGTAAAGAAAAGAAAAGAAAAGAAAAGAAAAGAAAAGAAAAGAAAAGAACAGAAAAGAAAAGAAAAGAAAAGAAAAGAAAAGAAAAGAAAAGAAAAGAAAAGAAAAGAAAAGAAAAGAAAAGAAAAGAAAAGAAAAGAAAAGAAAAGAAAAGAAAAGAAAAGAAAAGAAAAGAAAGGAAAAAGAAAAGAAAAATGTAAGGTATGCGTTTGGTGGGTGTAAAATAAATATACGGTTATCTATTATCCATTCAAATTTCACTTGCGCCGCATCAAAACAAACCCGGGGTCCCAGATGTTCAAATCGCAGCTCTCCTATTGGTCTATTGGCCATAACTCACTCGAGGCTGGCACGCGATGATATGAACAGGGTCGCATCTGCACAAATTGTAAATACTTCATAATTTTTGGAGGCATGCAAAGAAAGCTAATTTTTATAATCATTTGTTGTTTTTTAATTCTGACGTGTTGCAGCGTATTTTCACTTAAACTTTCTCGGTGATATCAATATGTATTGTTATTCACATTTCATTTGAGAGCATCAAAACAAAATAGGGTTGGCGGTAACAGAAGGATGACTTTTGAATCGCTGTGTTTCTATTGGCCTACGACCAGGTCAGGTCATTAATCAGCCGACAATGATATGACATATAAATAGGGTCCCATCAACCTAAAGAGCACTTGTTCACTTTTCGGTGGTATATTCTTCAACATCTCCCATCCGGACACCAGCACTAAAGTGTCTCCTCCAAGAAAGCAACAGAAAAAAGGGCACCTGGATCCTCAAGCTAAAGAGATTATGTTGAGTGTCTTCAAAAGTGATTTTTGGAAAACCATGGTGTCTCTATCCATGAAATAGAGAAAATAGTTGCGAAAAAGACAGGTGTTTCCGCCAGGACCGTGTTTAGTATAAGACAAAAGTACATACAATCTCATACATCATCTGAGCCTCGAAAACCGACAGAATATAAAAAAATTTTCCACACCCTAGACGAATTTGTCAGGAATGCAATAAGATGCAAGGAACATCTTTTTTTTTTTCGGAATGAGTTACCACCAATCAACAAGTTATTGAAAGAAGTGAACGATGATCCCGATTTTAAGCGAGCTACATTTTCTATATTAGTGAAGCTACTCAATTTTGAATTTAAAACCTGCGCAAGAAATAATGTATTGATAGAAAAAGAAGAATAGAAGAAATCATTTTATGGAGCAGAAATTACCTGAAAATGATAAAAGAAAACAGGAATGAAGGCAGGAAAATCTATTATCTAGATGAAACGTGGATCAATGCAGGTCACACAAAATCAAAGGTGTGGATTGATATGTCGATTGCATCCTCAAGACAAGCTTTTTTGCACAGACTGAGCTGGAATAAAAAATCCATCGGGTATTTACAACCTCGTTTATTGAAAGAATTATGTTTCGTTTGATAAAAGTATGGCCAGGTTTCACATAAATTACGTCAAATTAATTGATTGAATATGTCTCGTTTCCATATAATCTTTCTGTTTTCATCAAAAAAATAATTAATATGTCTGCACCACCGTATTCAAAAACAAACTTATTTTCGGATAAAATTTACATCTAGTCAATGCCGGATCAATCCATTTTTTATCTATGCCTAAAGGCAAAACCTTACATAATAAATCAAGTATCAATCTTGAAAACGTGCATTGAACCTTTGTTTATCGATATCGCAGAGTAGGTACAAGGACAATCAGGAAGTGATTATTAGAACTAAGGGAATTTCAGACCAATTGGTCTAGGAAAGGAAATACCCGATCCAAAATGTACCTGTAGTTCTTAGTATTTATACCTAATTTTGATTTAACACCTGGGTGCACGATATATTATACACTACTGATAACCATATTGATTTAAATCAAGCCCTTATTCAATTTACTCAAGTAGTTTGTAGCCAACATTTTTCAGTAATCCCCTTACTTCTCCTAATAACTTACCTTCGTTGGACCAACTGTGATTCCTGCATATATCTATTACTCATTTCAAGCATAAATTGTATACATCTTTAACTGCCAACTCCATCAAATAATTATATTCAATCTTTCAGGGAAAGGCAAGCAGCTTATCATATGCCATATTGGAAGTGAAGGTGGTTTTGTACCAGATCCTTTGTGGGCCTCCAATTCGAATTTTTAACACTTTAAAATCATAAAGGGCAGTGCGGCCCTGGACAATTTGAGCATTCGGAATACTGTGTTTTGATGCAGCGCAAGTGGAACCTGAATGGACTTTAGGTGTTTTTAACTAGCTGCATATCATTACATTTTTGATTGTTGCCTTGATCATGGATGACATTGTTTATACAGATGTTCCACAAATATCTATTTAATTTCGTAAACCAAGATTTTTCAATTCATTTGTGCACATTAATAAAGCTGTAGGCCATATTTTGAGCAGTTTATTAAAAAAATAATAAATATATTCATAATAATATGCAAAAAGAAGTATAACAACCAATGATTAGAAAAAAATAACCTTTGCTTCTTCCATATAAGGCATTATGGTGTGTCATAAGCCCTAGATAGGTACAAAAGTATTAAACTTGCCTACACAGGTACACATTGATGGAATACTTCTGTATATGTATATCAATATTAGGTTAAATCTGGAAACCATCACAACCAATAACAAAACCAAATATTTTATTCTGTAAATAATCTTGTATACACAAAAAATTATATAAGTTTCTTCCTGGGAAGAATATTGTTGAATATTTGATTCTGAAGTAGGAAGTACCAGCCAGCTTTACTATAGATAATGGAAAGCAACAAACTGACATAAAATATGACTGCTGTTTGGCTGTGATAGCTACTTCCAATTCCAAATGCTCCAATTTGACTTTCTTATGGACTAAGTAGGTAAAAAAACAAAAATTATGAATGTGCCGACATTAGGTAGGCTTATTTTTACCAGGTACCAGTAGTTGGCACAGGGGTGCCGATAATTGGCATTAGGTACATTTTACATGAACAGTGACTGTCATCTCATTTTTTTAAACAAATATACACTCTATCAAAGGAAAAATTGACGAATATTGAACTTACGATTTTACTTCAAGAGTATATGGTACTGGAAATAGATCTTTCCAGTAAATATTTGTTTAATTCCAATAGCGCTCGGATAGTACGTCTTAATAAAACGGTAAAACTTAGCTTGATTCGCTCTCCGCAAAACTATTACCATTTAGTTGCTGCTCTCAAAGACATACTACATCACATAGGCACCATTAAGTACTAAGCGATGCTATTACAGGAAGAAACATTGAAAGCTCCTTGGTTTACCGTTACCGTTACCTTATTTTTTATGAAATAGAACAGAGTACCAACAATAGGTGGGGTGCCGGCAATAGGCGAGTTTACTCTACGTGATGTCATTTTTTTATTCCCGTAATTATCCTAGGATAAATAGGTTGGTTTCCATAGCGTGGCTGACCTGGGGTAACCAACATAAAAAATTGTAAGACTTCATCGCACTGCTTTCGCCAGGGTTTCACAGTGGAATATAAGCACCCGATTTAGGCTGTACATTTCGGTTGCCCCTAATATTTAACTGCACTTGAAATTCTAATTGCTAATTAATTTATATTCTCTAATAAATAACGCCGGATTTATTGTTGAACATAGCGAATGATATTTTAATGCGAAGAGGATATATGCAGATTTTACGTTGCTCGACATAAAATTAGCATAGCTGTTAAAGATATAACATGTACAGTTAATTGCTGGAATAATTATTACCGGGTTTATACCCACCATAGATATTCATGATGCGATGCTCGAGTATGAGATTTGATAGGAGCACGTAACGCCATTTGGCCATTAAGGACTTCCTTCATGGTATACTTTATATCTCAACTAAGCTTATATTAAAATGATTATTCAACGTATGGTGGTGACATTCTCATATAGTTTCATACGGAATTAGTTTTTTGACTGAACTAGAATTTATTACTTGCTATTATGCTATTAACATAGAGATGTCGTAGAGTTTTGATAGTATTTCTTTCCTTTTAATTTGACGGTTTCTCTGCTCCCGATTTTAGAGCGGCTGCTGTCTTCATATTCTACCAAAACAAAGACTTCTTAATCCTAATAGTCTGTCGCCACGAAAGAATTGTTAGGCCTGGAGGTTTCCATATATGTATGTGATATTTCACAAGATAATTTTAAAAAAATCCCTAGTTATTTGTTTAGAAGATTAAAATACAGAAATCAATATCACTTAGCTTGCCTCCGTTTCGTAAATGAGTCACTGAATATTCCTCGTCACAGAACCGAGATTTATAAATGTTCATTTTCTTATGCAGTATTATATAATAATAAATAAGTTCCCTCAACACTTAAAACATTGAGCTTTCTGCAAACATACATTTTTTTTAAACAGGGTACCTTACATATTATCCCACATTTGGATTCCACTAATGATCACCGTTCTAATACTATGAGGTATTGTAACATGATGCAGGATATTTAAAAAGTTATGACCATTTTTATGTTCAAATCGCTATCAAATGAACGTCCTCTGTATCAAAGAGTAATGGATCAAAAATTATGTTTTTTTAAATTGCTGGATAAAAATGTTCTCTAGTCTTAGCGCCAGCAACGAAACATTCGACGACGCATGTTCATATACACGTTGAGCTAGAATGCAAGATTTTTTTTTAATAAAATCCCCCATATTTTATTTTACCCAAAAATTTGGTTTCATCACTTTTGTATAGCATTCCCTATACTTACATTCATGAGTTTCAAAGATATTTAGATTCTTTATTTTGAAAAACTACTATGAATTTTTATTTTTATTCAATGAACAACTAAAATGAGAAGGCTAATTAATTGCAAACAGCTAAGAAACTATAGTCTGTTTCAGGGACGTAGAAAGCAATAAAAGATCATAGGGTATGCAAAGGAACTACAGAGTTACCCAGTGAATACTTAAGCAAGTTTTCTTAGTTTGCCATTCATTTCATTGCAATATTCTTTCTTTTTATCAATTGCAGGTAGTACCGCCCGGATTTAGGGCAACTAATGGGTTTCGCCTATTGTTATCTAATCAATAACACCGAAAATGGCGTACCAAAGTACCAAAGACATGCAGATAGGATACTTGTAAAAAGGAAAGAATTTTACTTTCATAGTATTAGGTACCTACCCTTATTTTTTATTAAACATCATTTCCTCTTGATGTTACATCCTTAATGGCTTCATCATCAGTAGCTTAAAATCTTTGATTTTAAATGTCGTGTTATGACTTGCTACAAACGCTTTCACTGGCACCCATATAAGTTCTAAAGGATTTATTTCGCAATGATGTGACGGTGTGCATAACACAGTACAGTTTCTTGTTTTCTCCAAAATGAATTTGTAGTCTTCTCAATGAGTTGTGAACGATAGTTTGCGGTATCCGTAACTACCACAGAATCAGCCGGAAGATATTTTATCGTTTCTCTAAAACAGTATTCAAAAACGTCCGAATTGATGGCCTCGTGGTAATCTCCCGTATGGGATGGCTGAAAGGTTAACGAACCTTTTTTTGGAAATCCCTCTTCGCTTCCAATATGGATGATTACTAGCCTCTTTCCCTTTACTGAAGGTACCTTAGTACTTGTTGTCAGGTCTTCTAATATGAAGGTTTGGCTATATAACCTTCATTTATCCACGTCTCAAGATAAAGGATTTTCTTCGGTACTTCTTCATACTTCTCAAGTATTTTCATCTACAGCAAACAATTTCATCGCTTTCCAGTATGAGTGCTCTACGGTTATGCTTGTCTCAGGCAAAACCCACGTTTTTTAAACTGGTCCATGAAAGTTTTCTGGTTATCATCCTGACGAGGTACCATTAAAATCTTATTTAAGGTGAACTGTTCTTCAAATTACGCTTTTGGTGTTTTCATCATGGATTTGTACTGGTCTGCCTGGAATTTTCTTGGGAAGTTTCACTTCACCTGCAGCTTTTCTTTCTTGTAATACTTTGAAAATGGTCGAATTTCCAACTCCAGTCATTCGGGCATGTCAGTCGACAGTTTCTTGTACAGCAGAATTTGGGTAATCGTATTTTATGCAATCATTTTCATTTAAAATAATAACTTTTTTACTTACTGATAGTGGATACTTATTGCAACAGCTTTTTATTTGTGTAAATGTCGCCATTTTTTTATGATACTGTAAACAGCATGGCTTAACAGAAAATTCTGATCCGTTAAACTACGCAAATCTACTCATACAGGCGCTGCCATAAGTATGTTATAATTACTTTATCATTAATTTCCTTTACTCGGTCATAAATGAATAATGATGGACAATATATCAGGTAAGATTGTAAAGTTTACCTACGCCTATGACCGACACTGAAATTATACCAAGCAGATAGGAATTTCCCGCTTAATAGCTCTATACATTTCTCAAGTCGTCCCTTCAAAGCAGAACTATACTATGTCCAAATTGTCGTATTTTGCAATTCAAACTCCTACAAAATTCGAACTAGTCCATCTTTTCTGTATTGGAGATAGTCTAGTACTAATGTGTCGTTTTGGAGATAGTACACATTGATAATGGACTTACACTAGTTCTGCTTTCGCAGGTTTGGAGGTAGTACACTTTATCGGAGGACATAGGTTGATTCTGATCTGTAGTATGTGAGTTATTATACAAACAGTGGCGATGGACTTGTTCTAATATATGCTATGTCCTTCATTTTCTATAACAAAAGATTGTCCCAATTCCAAGTAGTGCGCCTTATAACTAGTTATCTCATATGGCTATATAAATTTCGACTTGACTTGTTTTAGTGGAAACCAAAATGGGGATTAAAAGTAGTGTTGGTTTGACGTCCTGAGACAAACGAGACCATTCTGAGAACGAGGAAATGCTTCGGTGAAAAACTACGGCACTTTAAAATTTCAGTACCTAACCTAACTTAACCCGGCCGGTCAAGTTGTTGAGGTCAAAATGGGTTAAATGGGATTTAAAGGAGTGTTAATTGATTTGGTTTGACGCCTTGAGTGGGATTAGACGATACACAGACTAAGAAAACGGCCCGATAAAAATCTACGCCTCTTTGAAGTTTCAAACCTAACCTAAAAACGACTTCAAAATTTCGACATTTCTTCCACGAAATATATGGCCAATTCGGAAGTACTTGACGAGTAGGGTACAACGGCACCAGAAGCAACACAAAGAAATGAAAAATAAATAGTTATGATACTTTGAATTCTTAATGTTCCTAGAAATTAGATAGGTTCAAGTTGAATTAGGTTTGTTCACTTGCATAGATGGCCCCCCCCAGACGTTACTAATTTTGTAAATTTTGAATACTCTATGCAACATACTCCCAGGTAGGTAGGGTAGGTCACCTGTTCAGTTTTTGCAGTGTGCCGGAATAGGTCCCAGGCGCAGACCCTCGAAGACCTCTTTTGGCTTAATTTCCTAAACTGAGAATCAACATAAACGTTCTTTCAGTCTATTAGTTGATACAATTTGAGCCAGGACATCAAACCGAGTCGACTGACACCCCTTTCTAGCCCCGACCGTATTAGTTAGGTTATATGAGGTAAGGTACCTATTGAAATTGCCAAGTTTTAAAGTGGCGTAGATTTTCACCGGAATATTTCCTCACTCTGGAAGTGGTCAAGTTCAAGTTACGATGTCCAGCCACGTCGATTAACACCCATTTTGAGCTCAACAAGTAAACTTTTTTGGATAACTTAGGTTAGGTAGCAAAAGTTCAAAATGCCGAAAATCTTCACCAGAACGTTTTCTTGGTCTGGGAGTGGTCTCTTTCGATTCAGAATGTCAAACCGCGTCGTTTGACGTTACTCTCAACCCCCATTTCGGTTTCCACTAAAACAAAGTCTTACCTAAATTTCATCAATTAGTTTTTCAGTTTACAGTATCTCAAAAACAAAAAAAAGCTTCTCCTGTAAAATTTACATTTTGTTACTCAGCATACTTCTGCTCTAAGGGGACGAAGTGCACTTATTGGTCTCAATTACGGACTTAGTAAGGAAAAATTGGAATTCTAGGCCTGTAATTTACCTCTGCATAGCTTGGCTATTCGAGAGCCATATAACTGTAAATGTGGACGACTTCCGCAGGGAAATACATCGCACCTGAGGATATGGATACGTAATACACCAGGCCAGCATCAACAGCACCAGCAACGGTTTACGACTTCAACCCGCACCGATGCTCCCTATTGTTAGGAATATGAGGAATATCCACATATATACAGAAGACTATACTCCTATTTCCTGTATTAGTGCCAGAGGGAGTAGAAAATGGTCGAATAATGCGCCGTGAAACGTACTTCCGGCTCTAGTGTGAGAGTGTAACTAAGGCTCTATCTACTATCCAGAATAACGAACAGTTTGGTTAACTGCTGGGACGTCATTGACCATCTAAAGTTTTAATATCCTGTGGCTCTCTCTCTCTCTCTCTTCTGGATCAAACTGTTTTCTGTAACGGTGAATGAACTATAATAATAATAACCTTTGTTGGCCTTTTTTACAATAAAGAACTTATGCAAGTCAGGGCAAAATATTCCTAGTACACAGTATTGTAACATACTGTATATGGTATTCATGTATTATGTATTGGTTGCCATTCATGATGTGAATTCGAAGTGTTAGGTTAGATCTTTGACGTGTAAACGTCACCGAATCGTCTAGAGTTTTCGGGAATGGCGGATGGGCGTTCTAGAATGTCATCTGGATGGTTCGATGAGGTGCATATCAGACGCCACGAGTAGTGTGGTGGGAGTAGTTGAGTAGTTTGAGTTAAGTTGAGTTGTAGCT
Organism: Callosobruchus maculatus; assembly: GCA_951848785.1. Lineage (NCBI taxonomy): Eukaryota > Metazoa > Arthropoda > Insecta > Coleoptera > Chrysomelidae > Callosobruchus > Callosobruchus maculatus. The sequence continues at coordinate 12,070,519 of CATOUR010000054.1, read as the reverse complement.
GAGATAAGATTAAGAGATATTGTATAGAGTTGTGAAGTAAAACGGAGGAAGTTACGTCCAGTTTGATTCCTTGGAGTATAGAAAAAAGCCGCCGTCGTGACAATATACTGTAAACATAAGTACATAAAATAAAAATACGTACCTACAGGTGCTATGCTAGCGAATCAGGCATTTTATTCTTAGTACCTTAGTATTTCTCAACTAGGTAGAACGCATGACCAAGCAGGAACGATTTGATTTTTAGTTTGCATGTTCTCATGGGCATCTGCTTTATAACATCTGGCAAAACATGGAATAACTTTAGATCATAATAATGTAATCGTAATATGTATACGAGATCTAGCTATACTCTGTAAAATTCTACGACACAGTCAGTGAACTTGATTTCTAAGAGTATAGTAGAGTTCAAATATAAGAGACAGTATGTAGCAGCATTAAAGCAAAAATTTTCCAACATGCTTTGCCTCGCATGAGCTGTGTAATCCACCATGCTAGTTTTGAGTCAATAATAACTCCTGGAAACTTTGTTTTTATGCTAGAGTCCTGTAAATCTATGTGACAGTGTCAAAGTTGTCTGCTATGTTTTATTTAATCTAATCCACTCATTCAAGAGTTCGTCAACCAGCTATCGACCAGCCGGCTTAAGACATTAGTGAGGGGACGAGTGAGATGATAAGTTTGAGCCTTTGCTATCAGCTATCAGTTTGTGTCAAGTTTTTGCCGCTCTTGTTGAACTATAACAGAAAATAATAAAAAATCTCAAGTTGTGTTCATTAAAAAAGTAAATTAGGTGAGTTTATAATCTGCTTTGTATTAAAAAGACACTACATTTTCAGGTCGGAGCTGGCAATCATTTCAGAAATAATTAAAGCCAACTTCTCTTCAATATGTTTAATGTTTTTTTCTGATATCTGTGTTATGGGAGGTCCGCTACGTACAGCAGGGTCTTTTCTTATTTTTGGCGGATCTTCTAGGCAAATGGCCGTAATCGACTCCCGTTTACTGCAATAACGTATATCAAATTGTGATGAACAGTTCACAGCTAAAAAATAATAGAATAAAAAATAGGATTCCTAAACTGAACTAATTTTTTTATTTGTGTTACTATTGGTTGGCATGTTTGGTGCCGGCACTTCACTTGGCGTAGGATATTCGTGTAGCAGCAACGCTGTATTTGCACAAATATAAAAAAATATATTATTGATTTTTTAATATATTTTAAAAATTTATTTTTAACAATATTGGTATTTCATGGAAAAACCTAAAGCTATTTTTTTAAATTAATTATAAACGATAAGAAATAGATAAAATTTGAAAAAAGAATCACATGACTATAAACGCACCAAGATTAGTCACCATAGCTGTGACGTCATATTGTTAAAACTCGATCTCAGACCATGGCGCACGAATATCACATGACCTCTAAAAACATCAAATCTAGTTTCCGGTCAAATCAATATTTGCCTCCTAGCCTAATGACCGAAATATCCACCAGCGAACTTGCCCGGAAGCTATCTCCAGCACAATAATAACACGTAACAATTACTCCTTACGACGTCATGCACCGCAACGCTACATGATGGTGTTCTAAGTTGGGAATACCTTTAACGGCGGCCATTTTGCCGATCGTTACACATTCATAATGGCAACCGAGCTAGAAGGACATAACCTCAAACGAGGGAAACGGCGCTTTTCTTATTCGCATTGTCTTGTCTGCCAAGCTAACCTCAAGTTTTATACAGGGTGAAACTGATGACGTTGGCACCATTTTCAACAGCAGGACTCATACGGAATACCGATGCCGTACAGGGCTCTTCTTAATCAATATGATTAGGGACTTATTTATCATTGAATCAAGCCATCATACACTACATTTCAGATAAACATACCTAGTTATAATGTAGGTATCAAGCATCGAATTGGATAAACTTCCAACAGATAATCAGATGTTACTTAGAAGCTATTAGAGACGGGTTTAATAGCACCCTAGAAAGGATAAATTTGGAAAGGCCTTACTACTTGCCTCGTTGTCATATCAAAATACATTACTAAGCTTTAGAGTAAATAAACCTTACCTGCATTTTGTTTTTTAAATAAGCATACATTGTATAATCTCACCGACTTAAACTGTTGTTTGAAGTTTATAGAAAGGGTAGATGTTTCAAAATACTATTTCGGAATTCCATTGTCCATGCACTTTTAGAACACAACCTTTCGATTGATATGCTAACTTCAATCAACTTCAGAAGTGAATTGTCGAACATGCTCTTTTCATTACTATTTATTCTCGCCTAGCTGACGTTTCGTTTTTCGTGACCTGTTCTGATTGGTCGGTGCTGAGTGCATCAGTTTTTGATAACATGTCGTTCTTCGTGACTTGGTCTGACCAGTCGCTGTTGTGTTCTGGTTCAGTGACGTCGGTTCTTACTAACGATGACGTGGCCATTTGATGGTCACTGCGTCCCACGTTTGTGTCCAAGTTTGTTCTGTCCAATTTTTGTTTTTCTATATTTCGTAGGGGGGGCTGCCACATTGGTCTAACCTCCATACTAGGCTTACTGTACACGTTTTAGTTGCTGGCGATAAAAGCTGCTTCATTAAATTTCCAGCGATACCATTGAGGTTCTTCATCAACAACTTAGCTAAGCGTCTTCCCAAATAATTTTGTGATGCCCGGTCCAAGGGTGATCTGCTATTCCGGACGTTCCTATCTTTGCTGTTAAGTCGTTGCTCCTTAGCTCCCGCTCCTAGAGGTCCTTTTGCTTATCCTATGTATACTTCGCCACATTTATGTGGCACTTCGTAGATGCAGTTTTTAGAATTTGGTGTCCGTTGTTGGGTTTTGCTTTTGTTATTAGACTTCGGAGAGTGGTGCTTTTGAGAATCGTATTTGAATTTTACATTCTTGCCCAATTCTTCGGACTGCATCTGATAATCCTTTCACGCATGGTATACTAATTAAATGCTTGTGTTCTTCAAGACCTTTACTTTTTCGAGTACCACTCTCTTGCATTGTTGCTCTCACTAGCCCCTTGGGATATGCGTTCCTTGACAGATCTTTAGACGTAGTTCTGTGTTACTTTTTTCTTCTTTTGTGAACTTTATGGAAGGTGTCATGTTGTTGAGATATGAAAAGAGTTTTCAGTTGTTCGTCTCCACGGTTCCAGATTATAAACGTGTCATCGACATAGCGAAGCCATTACTTTGGTTTGACGTTTGAGTTTCCAATGACAGTTGATTCGAGCCATTCCATATAAAGGTTGGCCACGACTGAAGATTCTTCTTACATGTAAAATTTGTCCATTTCTTAAAAATAGTAATTCTTAACCACCACCAGACTCATTTTAGTTTCTGAGTTTTTTGCAGCTACATTTTGGAAATTATTTATGAAAAGGAACCACAAACCTTTATTTAAGGAATTAAAAAATGTGGATGTCATATTAGTAGATAATACAAGTATTAATTTAAAATATATTTGACTAAATACGTTTTCTAAAAGTAAAGGGTTAAGTCTAAAGAAGAGCGGATATACTTTTGGACCATAATGTTCTGCAGATGTTCTATTAACCGCTGTCGTTGTTGTACAACTTCTTTTATTTGTTTATAATGAGGCTAAATGATGCGTTTTTATATTTCCATTATTTTATATTGTGCCGTTTTGATTTATTGTAAAACAAACCATATTATGATTTATTAATTATTTAAAAATTTTGAACAAGTCAGATTTCGTAGAAGGTATCTCCAGATGTATTATTGACTTCTGTCATTGTTGTTTCAGTTTTATCATTTAACAGCTGTACCAGATCCTATTTAGTGTTTGGATGCATCTGTTATATTTGATTTTGTAGCTGTTGTATTCTCCCAGAGCTTTTTAATGTATGACGTGTGTTGCCTTTTCAATACTTTGTTCCTCTCTTATTGATTTCATTTGATTGATAGATGGTGCAGTTCACGGTCTGTGCTGGAGGTGGTATGGTGCTTACGGGTTGGGAAATATGTCTTATATTTCAGCAAATGGAACATGTTCCGTTACCTTCCTAATAGGTAGTAAGTTTTCCTTCTTGGTCTGACTATTTCGTCGGTCCTTTTTTATGTAGAGTGATAGTCATTCCCTCCTCCTCAACAGATTCCAAAAGCTCATCTTTCTTCATTGCTGTCGCGGTGACACCCCGTTCAAGCCACTTGTTTCGTTAGGTCTCTTTTCCAATACCACGTAGATCTCCCTCAAGTACCAGGACCGTATATTACGTCATTTCAGTAAGCAGTTGAGGGGATGGGAGTTAGAATAAATATGTCTGCTTGACTCCTAGTTCTAGGATATATCCATTAGCAATCCAGGATCAGCTTCTTTGACAAAATTTCATAGACAGTTGTTTTCCATCCACTGTACCGTACCGAACAAGCTTTTATTTGTTTTGCCATCTTTCCATTTTCTATGAAGCTCGCATCTGTCTGTACCGCCAGAAAGGGTCGATAAAGCTCTTATTGCAACCGTAATGTTATGCGGAAGTTATGAGTAAATTAACTACCTTTATAGATGCATCGAGAGGTACGCCTCCTACCTGTGTCAAAGCTGAATACGGATTACACGATTCGTAAGCTTTATGGGACAGATTATACAAGATTTTAAAGGTTGAAACTAACACAGTTACATCCAAAATACCGGATAGTATACGCAAGTGGTAGACAAATATTTGTAGTGTTAGAAACATAATATTTCTAATATGTATACAATAATATTATCTTGTTAATATCTGACCTTGATAGTAGACAGGTGGTCACAGAGTACAATAAAAGTGTAGAATAATTCTGAACATGGCATCCCCAAACCTTTGTCTTGGGACTCATAGTAAAGAAAAACACTCGTGCCGTATTCACCCTTTATGCGGCATACATACACTGCTAAAGGAAATAGAACTATAGAAATCGAAGAACTTGTAGGATAACAAACAGCAGTAGCAAGATCGATGTGGTAGTCAAAGGAGTTGGAGTGGGGCCAAAGCGACCCGAAGTCCGAAAAAAACAGGTAGGACTCGCTTTCTCGTCTTCACGTCGATTACATAAACGTAAAATATAGCTATTTCTTTGTAAGATCACTACCTCCAACGTGCTGAACATGTAACGTTTTCTGTCTGCAAAGCACAATATTCCACTCAGAGGAACTATCCATATCCTGAATGAAATTAAACGTATGGAATTGGATAACTATTAATAACCTTCGTGGTGATGTTGTACATTTGTGCTAACTTGAATACCTAAGAAACATGTTATTTGCAAAAAATATGATACTAGCCCCACCAAAAGCTAAAACCCTAAAACCGTTAATTGACATGATATGAACACGTTGGGCTAAACATCTAAAACCTAATTATTATGTGTTAAAAACAAAAAAGTGCAGCTCGGGCTCCGACACACCGAGCTGCTGTTCCATTACCCAATGACTACTCCTCACACCGTGAGGTGAGCAATCACTGGGTCCGCGAATCGTGCGCCCTAAGTAGACGAAGGGACTTAAGGATGACTGCCTTCTGCATTCTGGCGGCTAAGATGTGCGCCGCCGCACGGCACACCGGCATTTTGCGCAGTGCAGAGAGCAGCGTATTCCTCATTCCACCTAGGGATCCAATGACCATAACCAGCAGACTTACAGTGTAGTCTGGCCAGAGCCTGCGAAGTTGTACGAGCAACTCCTGATATTTGGTCCGCTTTTCCTCCTCCTTAGAGACGATGTTCACTTCGGCAGGCGCCGAAAACTCAATAACGAACATCGTCTTCTGTTGGTGGTCGAGAAGGACTATGTCGGGCTTGTTTGCCTGTACAAGCTCGAGCGTGGGGAACGAGTAGTTCCAGTAAATCCGGCATCTCTCGTTCTCCACAACGGACTCTATATCCCCTGGAGCGTATGGCAGCACCGGTGTCTCATCGATACCGTATGAGTGCCTTAAATGATAGTAGAGCACTCGTAGAGCCGCGTTGTGCCGATGGACGTAAGCCGTCCCAGCGTACGTCTTACACGCCGACAAGAGATGCATAAGCGTCTCTGGCGCCTGTCGGCAAGCTCTACAATGGGTGTCGGGTACATGTACACCCATAACCCTTTTACGGTATACTAAGGTGTTGAAGACACCGTCTTGGCAAGCGATTATAAAGCCCTCAGTCTCCGACTTCAACCCACTAGACCTTAGGAAAGAGAAGGTCAACTGCTCAGACAAGCCATGCTCTTCTAGATGTTTGTAGAAGATTCCATGCATTGGCTTATCTTTATGAAGTCTTAAGAGGAAGTCGACTTCGGCAGTTTTAATGTGGGCTTTTAATTCTGCGGGAGCAAGTTCCGTAATGGACTGCTGACACCTCCGCTTGAAGTCGAGTGTGAGGCTGAGCTCCTCGGCTGCTCGCTTCGCTGCGCTAAAAAGAAATGCTCCTTTTCCCGCATTCTCGTGCTCTCGCACGAAGCGGATCAGGGGATCGGTGCTGTTCGTTACATAGCAGGCAGTGGCCAGTACTACTCTGTTGTGCAGACGCTCCAAACTCAATAGTCCACGCCCTCCCAGGTGTCGCGGGAGGTATATTCGCGGGACAGAGGACTTAGGATGCAGGCTTCTCTCCATACTCATCCTTTTGCGGGTCTTCGTGTCGATTTCCTTCAGCTCGTTCACTTTCCAATGTATAGCACCAAAGGTGTATAATAACAATGGGACCGCAAGCATGTTTGTGGCAGCGACTTTGTTCTTGCCGGACAGTTCTGACGACCAGATCTGCCGGAGTCGGTGCAAATACTTGCGGCGGAGACACTCTTTAACCAATGTTGCCTCTTGGACATGACGCTGCGCCACTCCAAGATAGGTATAAGTATCTCCGGCATGCAGTTGTCGCAAGATGCTCCCATCAACGAGCTGTTCCTCATCTCCACTACCTCCGCTTCGTCCTTTCTTGAGATGAACCAATGCACATTTGTCTGTCCCGAACTCCATTCCGATAGCATGACTGTACTCCTGCACCACCCTCAGCGATTGTTGTAGTTCGCGTTGGCCGGAGGCATACAGTTTTAGGTCATCCATATAAAACAGATGGGTGACCTTGTGCCTCCGGTTATTGGGCGTGCCACAGCTGTATCCTTTAGTATTTCTCAGCGCTATGGACAGAGGCAAAAGTGAGATGCAAAAGAGCAAGGGACTCAAGGAGTCTCCTTGGAAGACACCTCTTTTCAATGACACCAACTCTGTCTGAACCCGAGTTTCACCTGATGTTATGGTGAACCGGGTCTTCCAGAGTGGCATCAGTTGTTTGATGCGCCCCACTATCTGATTATCCACCGAAAGACATTCCAACAGCCGCACAATGAGCTCATGAGACGTGCTGTCGAATGCCTTGCGATAGTCAATCCAGGCCATAAAAAGGTTTCGCTTGTACTGCACAGAGTCCTGCGTGACACATCGGTCAATCAACAGGTTCTCCTTGCAGCCAGCTACGCCTTTCTTTGACCCTCTCTGTTCATACACGTCGAGAAACACAGGATTCACAGCTTCAAGGATACGCATGTACAAGATTCTGGTGAAGAGCTTGTAACACGCGTTCAGACATGTTATTGGCCTGTAGTTTTTGGGATCAGACAAATCTCCGGTCTTCGGGAGAAGCACGGTTCGACCCTCGACAAACCAAGCCGGAATTGGCTGCTCCTGATTTAGCCACGAGTTAAAAACTCTAGCTAAATGCCGGTGGCAACTGGGGAATTTTTTCCACCAGTGGGTGTTTATGCCATCCGGGCCAGGAGCTGCGAAATTCTTGGCGCCTCGTAAGGCGTCAAGAATTTCTTCCGTGTTTATCGGGTGACGCAGTACATTCAAGTTAGGAGTCCTCCTACAAACGGACTCGAACTGCGCCAAGGCCGGAGTGTCTGCTGAGAGAGGTTTGGGTTGTTCGTAAATGTCCCTCCAAAAGGTCTCCACGCGATCAGCAGTTGGCGGCTGCTCTATGGCTGGAGGCGGCTGTTGGAAAAGGCGAGAAGGTCTTTCGTAGAACATTCTGTTCTGCTCCAGACCTCTCGCCCGCGCCACCAACGATCGCTTAGCAGCGATTAGCATCCGTATCCTGTCAAGACAGTGTTGCTTGACAACAACCAGTACCGCTTGACTGAGTGTATGATGGTCGCGCCTCAACCCGTAGGCTATCTGGCGCACTCGGCGCGTAAAAGGCTTCCCAGCCGCTCTATATTCCATCACACACTGGATACGGGATGCTTCCTGGCGAGCCAACTGGATTTTCGCTTCCATTTGGCGCACCCGTCTCTGTGCTCTCTCAACAGGAGAGTCTCTCACTCCCCCTGTCTAGCTAGCCTCAGAGCCGCAGCGTAAATTTCGCAATTGATGCTCCAAATGTCAGAGGCCTCCGATAGACGTTCACCCACAACCTCATCCTCTCTCTTCAAATCTGCCAGCTTCAAGGACCTTCCATTGTTATGCAAGGCCCTTCGGTCTCTGAAATCCCCAGGTGTGACGACTTGGTCGATTTCCCTCTCAGCGGGCCTTACCGGCGAACTTTCAGCCTGGTTAACAGGCCTTCCGTCCGCCGAAGGGGCAGGCTGAGCTGGAGCACGAACATATCCCTGCCTCCGGAGGTACGGTACATAATCTCGCATTTCACACCACCTCTCATACATGCGGGACATGTATCCCCTACGGCGCGGGCTACTGCTCTCGTAGCAGCTCAGTAGGTCATCCTTGAGCTCCGTCGTCCACCTAAAACGGTCCATGTCATTGCGGGGGTCGTCAACAGGGCAATTCGAAGCACCGCCACCTTGCCCAACGCCGGCTTCCGAAACCGGCTCGGTGTGGGTGCTTTTCTTCCGGGGTGGTCGAACCCGAAGATAGGGCCCGTCAGGTGGTTGGCCTTAGTGCCCCCAGACGACATTTCCGGAGGCAGCCGTCCAAATTGCCTCCTGAGGATGCACCTGCGAAGGTTGCCGGCTGGATTACATCCTTGGGCTTCGGTATACCCTGCGGTGTCGCCACGCACCGGATAGCCTACTGATGTTGGGTGGCTTCCTGCGGGTGTATTATCAGCCGCCCCTAACATGGAGTCAGACGCTGTCGGAGTACCGCTCCTCACATGGAGATCCCCTGCGGGGTTGCTAGATCCCCTCAGTGGCGCCCCTAGGTTATTATTATTGTTTAAAACAAAAAAGTGCAGCCCGGGCTCCGACACACCGGGCTGCTGTTCCATTACCCAATGACTACTCCTCACACCGTGAGGTGAGCAATCACTGGGTCCGCGAATCGTGCGCCCTAAGTAGACGAAGGGACCCAAGGATGACTGCCTTCTGCATTCTGGCGGCTAAGATGTGCGCCGCCGCACGACACACCGGTATTTTGCGCAGTGCAGAGAGCAGCGTATTCCTCATTCCACCTAGGGATCCAATGACCATAACCAGCAGACTTACAGTGTAGTCTGGCCAGAGCCTGCGAAGTTGTCCGAGCAACTCCTGATATTTGGTCCGCTTTTCCTCCTCCTTAGAGACGATGTTCACCTCGGCAGGCGCCGAAAACTCAATAACGAACATCGTCTTCTGTTGGTGGTCGAGAAGGACTATGTCGCGCTTGTTTGCCTGTACAAGCTCGAGCGTGGGGAACGAGTAGTTCCAGTAAATCCGGCATCTCTCGTTCTCCACAACGGACTCTATATCCCCTGGAGCGTATGGCAGCACCGGTGTCTCATCGATACCGTATGAGTGCCTCAAATGATAGTAGAGCACTCGTAGAGCCGCATTGTGCCGATGGACGTAAGCCGTCCCAGCGTACGTCTTACACGCCGATAAGAGATGCATAAGCGTCTCTGGCGCCTGTCGGCAAGCTCTACAATGGGTGTCGGGTACATCTACACCCATAACCCTTTTACGGTACACCAAGGTGTTGAAGACACCGTCTTGGCAAGCCATTATAAAGCCCTCAGTCTCCGACTTCAACCCACTAGACCTTAGGAAAGAGAAGGTCAACTGCTCAGACAAGCCATGCTCTTCCAGATGTTTGTAGAAGATTCCATGCATTGGCCTATCTTTATGAAGTCTTAAAAGGAAGTCGACTTCGGCAGTTTTAAGGTGGGATTTTAATTCTGCGGGAGCAAGTTCCGTAATGGACTGCTGACACCTCCGCTTGAAGTCGAGTGTGAGGCTGAGCTCCTCGGCTGCTCGTTTCGCTGCGCTAAAAAGAAAGGCTCCTTTTCCCGCATTCTCGTGCTCTCGCACAAAGAGGATCAGGGGATCGGTGCTGTTCGTTACATAGCAGGCAGTGGCCAGTACTACTCTGTTGTGCAGACGCTCCAAACTCAATAGTCCACGCCCTCCCAGGTGTCGCGGGAGGTATATTCGCGGGACAGAGGACTTAGGATGCAGGCTTCTCTCCATATTCATCCTTTTGCGGGTCTTCGTGTCGATTTCCTTCAGCTCGTTCACTTTCCAGTGTATAGCACTAAAGGTGTATAATAACAATGGGACCGCAAGCATGTTTGTGGCAGCGACATTGTTCTTGCCGGACAGTTCTGACGACCAGATCTGCCGGAGTCGGTGCAAATACTTGCGGCGGAGACACTCTTTAACCAATGCTGCCTCTTGGACATGACGCTGCGCCACTCCAAGGTAGGTATAAGTATCTCCGGCATGCAGTTGTCGCAAGATGCTCCCATCAACGAGCTGTTCCTCATCTCCACTATCTCCGCTTCGTCCTTTCTTGAGATGAACCAATGTACATTTGTCTGTCCCGAACTCCATTCCGATAGCATGACTGTACTCCTGCACCACCCTCAGCGATTGTTGTAGTTCGCGTTGGCCGGAGGCATAGAGTTTTAGGTCATCCATATAAAACAGATGGGTGACCTTGTGCCTCCGGTTATTGGGCGTGCCACAGCTGTATCCTTTAGTATTTCTCAGCGCTATGGACAGAGGCAAAAGTGAGATGCAAAAGAGCAAGGGACTCAAGGAGTCTCCTTGGAAGACACCTCTTTTCAATGACACCAACTCTGTCTGAACCCGAGTTTCACCTGATATTATAGTGAACCGGGTCTTCCAGAGTGGCATCAGTTGTTTGATGCATCCCACTATCTCATTATCCACCGAGAGGCATTCCAACAGCCGCACAATGAGCTCATGAGACGTGCTGTCGAATGCCTTGCGATAGTCAATCCAGGCCATAGAAAGGTTTCGCTTGTACTGCACGGAGTCCTGCGTGACACATCGGTCAATCAACAAGTTCTCCTTGCAGCCAGCTACTCCTTTCTTTGACCCTCTCTGTTCATACACGTCGAGAAATACAGGATTCACAGCTTGAAGGAGACGCATGTACAAGATTCTGGTGAAGAGCTTGTAACATGCGTTCAGACATGTTATTGGCCTGTAGTTTTTGGGATCAGACAAATCTCCGGTCTTCGGGAGAAGCACGGTTCGACCCTCGACAAACCAAGCCGGAATTGGCTGCTCCTGGTTTAGCCACGAGTTAAAAACTCTAGCTAAATGCCGGTGGCAACTGGGGAATTTTTTCCACCAGTAGGTGTTTATGCCATCCGGGTCAGGAGCTGCGAAATTCTTTGCGCCTCGTGAGGCGTCAAGAATTTCTTCCGTGTTTATCGGGTGACGCAGTACATTCAAGTTAGGAGTCCTCCTACAAACGGACTCGAACTGCGCCAAGGCCGGAGTGTCTGCTGAGAGAGGTTTGGGCTGTTCGTAAATGTCCCTCCAAAAGGCCTCCACGCGATCAGCAGTTGGCGGCTGCTCTATGGCTGGAGGCGGCTGTTGGAAAAGGCGAGAAGGTCTTTCGTAGAACATTCTGTTTTGTTCCAGACCTCTCGCCCGCGCCACCAACGATCGCTTAGCAGCGATTAGCATCCGTATCCTGTCAAGACAGTGTTGCTTGACAACAACCAGTACCGCTTGACTGAGTGTATGATGGTCGCGCCTCAACCCGTAGGCTACCTGGCGCACTCGGCGCGTAAATGGCTTCCCAGCCGCTCTATATTCCATCACACACTGGATACGGGATGCTTCCTGGCGAGCCAACTGGATTTTCGCTTCCATTTGGCGCACCCGTCTCTGTGCTCTCTCAACAGGAGAGTCTCTCACTCTCCCCTGTCTAGCTAGCCTCAGAGCCGCAGCGTAAATTTCGCAATTGATGCTCCAAATGTCAGAGGCCTCCGATAGACGTTCACCAACAACCTCATCCTCTCTCTTTAAATCTGCCAGCTTCAAGGACCTTCCGTTGTTATGCAAGGCCCTTCGGTCTCTGAAATCCCCAGGTGAGACGATTTGGTCGATTTCCCTCTCAGCGGGCCTTACCGGCGAACTTTCAGCCTGGTTAACAGGCCTTCCGTCCGCCGAAGGGGCAGGCTGAGCTGGAGCACGAACATATCCCTGCCTCCGGAGGTATGATACATAATCTCGCAAATTCTGAGAGGTAAGCGTGCTATGCTCTGGGTGCATTTCACACCACCTCTCATACATGCGGGACATGTATCCCCTACGGCGCGGGCTACTGCTCTCGTAGCAGCTCAGCAGGTCATCCTTGAGCTCCGTCGTCCACCTAAAACGGTCCATGTCATTGCGGGGGTCGTCATCAGGGCAAATCGAAGCACCGCCACCTTGCCCAACGCCGGCTTCCGAAACCGGCTCGGTGTGGGTGCTTTTCCTTCGAGGTGGTCGAACCCGAAGATAGGGCCCGTCAGGTGGTTAGCCTTAGGGCCCGCAGCCGACATTTCCGGAGGCAGCCGTCCAAATTGCCTCCAGAGGATGGACCTGTGAAGATTGCCGACCGACTTACATCCTTTGGCTTCGGTATACCCCTCGGTGTCGCCGCGCACCGAATAGCCTGTTGATGTTGGGCGGCTTCCTGGGGGTTTATGAAAACAGCCGCTTCTAACATGAAGAACAGACGCTGTCGGAGTACCGCTCCTCACATGGAGATCCGTCGTGTCCTATTAATTGTGGAATAGCCGATCCTCTGGATGCTGACGCTATTCCACTGTGCTAGTTTTGGTCCGCCCCGGGTATTTCATTTCCCCGGTACCACCCATATCTGGGAGGCATTCCCCTATCCGCCACCTTGGGGAGGCGCCACTGAGAGGATCTAGCAACCCCTCGCGGGGTTGCGCGCTTATTATTATTATTATTATCCCGATTTTCCAAGTTTCTCTCGCATGACTGCGGTAGCAACAGGTGTTGACGGGCTGTGCCAAGTCAGCACCTGAACTATTACGGATCGGAATTTAGGAAAGATCGAACTATATGGCAGGTTTTCAGGATTACAGACTTCTGAAATATTTTTTGTAACCTTTCGTCCAGGCCTAACTGTTGTAGGTGTGGTGTAAATGTGTTTGGTGTGAGGCCTGAGACAGACATAACTAGGGGGACAATGGTAACTTTGTTTTGCTTCCAGAGTCGTTTTATTTCTATCGCAAGGTCCGTGTATTTAGATATCTTCCCAGCGTAGGCGCTTTGGATATTCGTATCGTTGGGAATAGCAATATCTATCAAATAGGTAACTTTGTCTGCCTTCGACTGGAAAACTATATCTGGCCGATTTGCCGGGATAGTCTTATCGGTATGTATTTCAACGTCCCAGTACAGTTTATATTCATATCATATATTATATGTGTTTAAAACAAAAAAGTGCAGCCCGGGCTCCGACACACCGAGCTGCTGTTCCATTACCCAATGACCACTCCTCACACCGTGAGGTGAGCAATCATTGGGTCCGCGAATCGTGCGCCCTAAGTAGACGAAGGGACCCAAGGATGACTGCCTTCTGCATTCTGGCGGCTAAGATGTGCGCCGCCGCACGGCACACCGGTATTTTGCGCAGTGCAGAGAGCAGCGTATTCCTCATTCCACCTAGGGATCCAATGACCATAACCAGCAGACTTACAGTGTAGTCTGGCCAGAGCCTGCGAAGTTGTCCGAGCAACTCCTGATATTTGGTCCGCTTTTCCTCCTCCTTAGAGACGATGTTCACTTCGGCAGGCGCCGAAAACTCAATAACGAACATCGTCTTCTGTTGGTGGTCGAGAAGGACTATGTCGCGCTTGTTTGCCTGTACAAGCTCGAGCGTGGGGAACGAGTAGTTCCAGTAAATCCGGCATCTCTCGTTCTCCACAACGGACTCTATATCCCCTGGAGCGTATGGCAGCACCGGTGTCTCATCGATACCGTATGAGTGCCTCAAATGATAGTAGAGCACTCGTAGAGCCGCATTGTGCCGATGGACGTAAGCCGTCCCAGCGTACGTCTTACACGCCGATAAGAGATGCATAAGCGTCTCTGGCGCCTGTCGGCAAGCTCTACAATGGGTGTCGGGTACATCTACACCCATAACCCTTTTACGGTACACCAAGGTGTTGAAGACACCGTCTTGGCAAGCCATTATAAAGCCCTCAGTCTCCGACTTCAACCCACTAGACCTTAGGAAAGAGAAGGTCAACTGCTCAGACAAGCTATGCTCTTCTAGATGTTTGTAGAAGATTCCATGCATTGCCTTATCTTTATGAAGTCTTAAGAGGAAGTCGACTTCGGCAGTTTTAATGTGGGCTTTTAATTCTGCGGGAGCAAGTTCCGTAATGGACTGCTGACACCTCCGCTTGAAGTCGAGTATGAGGCTGAGCTCCTCGGCTGCTCGCTTCGCTGCGCTAAAAAGAAAGGCTCCTTTTCCCGCATTCTCGTGCTCTCGCACGAAGCGGATCAGGGGATCGGTGCTGTTCGTTACATAGCAGGCAGTGGCCAGTACTACTCTGTTGTGCAGACGCTCCAAACTCAATAGTCCACGCCCTCCCAGGTGTCGCGGGAGGTATATTCGCGGGACAGAGGACTTAGGATGCAGGCTTCTCTCCATATTCATCCTTTTGCGGGTCTTCGTGTCGATTTCCTTCAGCTCGTTCACTTTCCAGTGTATAGCACCAAAGGTGTATAATAACAATGGGACCGCAAGCATGTTTGTGGCAGCGACTTTGTTCTTGCCGGACAGTTCTGACGACCAGATCTGCCGGAGTCGGTGCAAATACTTGCTGCGGAGACACTCTTTAACCAATGTTGCCTCTTGGACATGACGCTGCGCCACTCCAAGGTAGGTATAAGTATCTCCGGCATGCAGTTGTCGCAAGATGCTCCCATCAACGAGCTGTTCCTCATCTCCACTATCTCCGCTTCGTCCTTTCTTGAGATGAACCAATGCACATTTGTCTGTCCCGAACTCCATTCCGATAGCATGACTGTACTCCTGCACCACCCTCAGCGATTGTTGTAGTTCGCGTTGGCCGGAGGCATAAAGTTTTAGGTCATCCATATAAAACAGATGGGTGACCTTGTGCCTCCGGTTATTGGGCGTGCCACAGCTGTATCCTTTAGTATTTCTCAGCGCTATGGACAGAGGCAAAAGTGAGATGCAAAAGAGCAAGGGACTCAAGGAGTCTCCTTGGAAGACACCTCTTTTCAATGACACCAACTCTGTCTGAACCCGAGTTTCACCTGATGTTATAGTGAACCGGGTCTTCCAGAGTGGCATCAGTTGTTTGACGCATCCCACTATCTGATTATCCACCGAAAGGCATTCCAACAGCCGCACAATGAGCTCATGAGACGTGCTGTCGAATGCCTTGCGATAGTCAATCCAGGCCATAGAAAGGTTTCGCTTGTACTGCACGGAGTCCTGCGTGACACATCGGTCAATCAACAAGTTCTCCTTGCAGCCAGCTACTCCTTTCTTTGACCCTCTCTGTTCATACACGTCGAGAAATACAGGATTCACAGCTTGAACGAGACGCATGTACAAGATTCTGGTGAAGAGCTTGTAACATGCGTTCAGACATGTTATTGGCCTGTAGTTTTTGGGATCAGACAAATCTCCGGTCTTCGGGAGAAGCACGGTTCGACCCTCGACAAACCAAGCCGGAATTGGCTGCTCCTGATTTAGCCACGAGTTAAAAACTCTAGCTAAATGCCGGTGGCAACTGGGGAATTTTTTCCACCAGTAGGTGTTTATGCCATCCGGGCCAGGAGCTGCGAAATTCTTTGCGCCTCGTAAGGCGTCAAGAATTTCTTCCGTGTTTATCGGGTGACGCAGTACATTCAAGTTAGGAGTCCTCCTACAAACGGACTCGAACTGCGCCAAGGCCGGAGTGTCTGCTGAGAGAGGTTTGGGCTGTTCGTAAATGTCCCTCCAAAAGGCCTCCACGCGATCAGCAGTTGGCGGCTGCTCTATGGCTGGAGGCGGCTGTTGGAAAAGGCGAGAAGGTCTTTCGTAGAACATTCTGTTCTGTTCCAGGCCTCTCGCCCGCGCCACCAACGATCGCTTAGCAGCGATTAGCATCCGTATCCTGTCAAGACAGTGTTGCTTGACAACAACCAGTACCGCTTGACTGAGTGTATGATGGTCGCGCCTCAACCCGTAGGCTACCTGGCGCACTCGGCGCGTAAATGGCTTCCCAGCCGCTCTATATTCCATCACACACTGGATACGGGATGCTTCCTGGCGAGCCAACTGGATTTTCGCTTCCATTTGGCGCACCCGTCTCTGTGCTCTCTCAACAGGAGAGTCTCTCACTCTCCCCTGTCTAGCTAGCCTCAGAGCCGCAGCGTAAATTTCGCAATTGATGCTCCAAATGTCAGAGGCCTCCGATAGACGTTCACCAACAACCTCATCCTCTCTCTTTAAATCTGCCAGCTTCAAGGACCTTCCGTTGTTATGCAAGGCCCTTCGGTCTCTGAAATCCCCAGGTGAGACGATTTGGTCGATTTCCCTCTCAGCGGGCCTTACCGGCGAACTTTCAGCCTGGTTAACAGGCCTTCCGTCCGCCGAAGGGGCAGGCTGAGCTGGAGCACGAACATATCCCTGCCTCCGGAGGTATGATACATAATCTCGCAAATTCTGAGAGGTAAGCGTGCTATGCTCTGGGTGCATTTCACACCACCTCTCATACATGCGGGACATGTATCCCCTACGGCGCGGGCTACTGCTCTCGTAGCAGCTCAGCAGGTCATCCTTGAGCTCCGTCGTCCACCTAAAACGGTCCATGTCATTGCGGGGGTCGTCATCAGGGCAAATCGAAGCACCGCCACCTTGCCCAACGCCGGCTTCCGAAACCGGCTCGGTGTGGGTGCTTTTCCTTCGAGGTGGTCGAACCCGAAGATAGGGCCCGTCAGGTGGTTAGCCTTAGGGCCCGCAGCCGACATTTCCGGAGGCAGCCGTCCAAATTGCCTCCAGAGGATGGACCTGTGAAGATTGCCGACCGACTTACATCCTTTGGCTTCGGTATACCCCTCGGTGTCGCCGCGCACCGAATAGCCTGTTGATGTTGGGCGGCTTCCTGGGGGTTTATGAAAACAGCCGCTTCTAACATGAAGAACAGACGCTGTCGGAGTACCGCTCCTCACATGGAGATCCGTCGTGTCCTATTAATTGTGGAATAGCCGATCCTCTGGATGCTGACGCTATTCCACTGTGCTAGTTTTGGTCCGCCCCGGGTATTTCATTTCCCCGGTACCACCCATATCTGGGAGGCATTCCCCTATCCGCCACCTTGGGGAGGCGCCACTGAGAGGATCTAGCAACCCCTCGCGGGGTTGCGCGCTTATTATTATTATTATTATCCCGATTTTCCAAGTTTCTCTCGCATGACTGCGGTAGCAACAGGTGTTGACGGGCTGTGCCAAGTCAGCACCTGAACTATTACGGATCGGAATTTAGGAAAGATCGAACTATATGGCAGGTTTTCAGGATTACAGACTTCTGAAATATTTTTTGTAACCTTTCGTCCAGGCCTAACTGTTGTAGGTGTGGTGTAAATGTGTTTGGTGTGAGGCCTGAGACAGACATAACTAGGGGGACAATGGTAACTTTGTTTTGCTTCCAGAGTCGTTTTACTTCTATCGCAAGGTCCGTGTATTTAGATATCTTCCCAGCGTAGGCGCTTTGGATATTCGTATCGTTGGGAATAGCAATATCTATCAAATAGGTAACTTTGTCTGCCTTCGACTGGAAAACTATATCTGGCCGATTTGCCGGGATAGTCTTATCGGTATGTATTTCAACGTCCCAGTACAGTTTATATTCATATCATATATTATATGTGTTTAAAACAAAAAAGTGCAGCCCGGGCTCCGACACACCGAGCTGCTGTTCCATTACCCAATGACCACTCCTCACACCGTGAGGTGAGCAATCATTGGGTCCGCGAATCGTGCGCCCTAAGTAGACGAAGGGACCCAAGGATGACTGCCTTCTGCATTCTGGCGGCTAAGATGTGCGCCGCCGCACGGCACACCGGTATTTTGCGCAGTGCAGAGAGCAGCGTATTCCTCATTCCACCTAGGGATCCAATGACCATAACCAGCAGACTTACAGTGTAGTCTGGCCAGAGCCTGCGAAGTTGTCCGAGCAACTCCTGATATTTGGTCCGCTTTTCCTCCTCCTTAGAGACGATGTTCACTTCGGCAGGCGCCGAAAACTCAATAACGAACATCGTCTTCTGTTGGTGGTCGAGAAGGACTATGTCGGGCTTGTTTGCCTGTACAAGCTCGAGCGTGGGGAACGAGTAGTTCCAGTAAATCCGGCATCTCTCGTTCTCCACAACGGACTCTATATCCCCTGGAGCGTATGGCAGCACCGGTGTCTCATCGATCCCGTATGAGTGCCTTAAATGATAGTAGAGCGCTCGTAGAGCCGCGTTGTGCCGATGGACGTAAGCCGTCCCAGCGTACGTCTTACACGCCGACAAGAGATGCATAAGCGTCTCTGGCGCCTGTCGGCAAGCTCTACAATGGGTGTCGGGTACATCTACACCCATAACTCTCTTACGGTATACCAAGGTGTTGAAGACACCGTCTTGGCAAGCCATTATAAAGCCCTCAGTCTCCGACTTCAACCCACTAGACCTTAGGAAAGAGAAGGTCAACTGCTCAGACAAGCTATGCTCTTCTAGATGTTTGTAGAAGATTCCATGCATTGCCTTATCTTTATGAAGTCTTAAGAGGAAGTCGACTTCGGCAGTTTTAATGTGGGCTTTTAATTCTGCGGGAGCAAGTTCCGTAATGGACTGCTGACACCTCCGCTTGAAGTCGAGTATGAGGCTGAGCTCCTCGGCTGCTCGCTTCGCTGCGCTAAAAAGAAAGGCTCCTTTTCCCGCATTCTCGTGCTCTCGCACGAAGCGGATCAGGGGATCGGTGCTGTTCGTTACATAGCAGGCAGTGGCCAGTACTACTCTGTTGTGCAGACGCTCCAAACTCAATAGTCCACGCCCTCCCAGGTGTCGCGGGAGGTATATTCGCGGGACAGAGGACTTAGGATGCAGGCTTCTCTCCATATTCATCCTTTTGCGGGTCTTCGTGTCGATTTCCTTCAGCTCGTTCACTTTCCAGTGTATAGCACCAAAGGTGTATAATAACAATGGGACCGCAAGCATGTTTGTGGCAGCGACTTTGTTCTTGCCGGACAGTTCTGACGACCAGATCTGCCGGAGTCGGTGCAAATACTTGCTGCGGAGACACTCTTTAACCAATGTTGCCTCTTGGACATGACGCTGCGCCACTCCAAGGTAGGTATAAGTATCTCCGGCATGCAGTTGTCGCAAGATGCTCCCATCAACGAGCTGTTCCTCATCTCCACTATCTCCGCTTCGTCCTTTCTTGAGATGAACCAATGCACATTTGTCTGTCCCGAACTCCATTCCGATAGCATGACTGTACTCCTGCACCACCCTCAGCGATTGTTGTAGTTCGCGTTGGCCGGAGGCATAAAGTTTTAGGTCATCCATATAAAACAGATGGGTGACCTTGTGCCTCCGGTTATTGGGCGTGCCACAGCTGTATCCTTTAGTATTTCTCAGCGCTATGGACAGAGGCAAAAGTGAGATGCAAAAGAGCAAGGGACTCAAGGAGTCTCCTTGGAAGACACCTCTTTTCAATGACACCAACTCTGTCTGAACCCGAGTTTCACCTGATGTTATAGTGAACCGGGTCTTCCAGAGTGGCATCAGTTGTTTGACGCATCCCACTATCTGATTATCCACCGAAAGGCATTCCAACAGCCGCACAATGAGCTCATGAGACGTGCTGTCGAATGCCTTGCGATAGTCAATCCAGGCCATAGAAAGGTTTCGCTTGTACTGCACGGAGTCCTGCGTGACACATCGGTCAATCAACAAGTTCTCCTTGCAGCCAGCTACTCCTTTCTTTGACCCTCTCTGTTCATACACGTCGAGAAATACAGGATTCACAGCTTGAACGAGACGCATGTACAAGATTCTGGTGAAGAGCTTGTAACATGCGTTCAGACATGTTATTGGCCTGTAGTTTTTGGGATCAGACAAATCTCCGGTCTTCGGGAGAAGCACGGTTCGACCCTCGACAAACCAAGCCGGAATTGGCTGCTCCTGATTTAGCCACGAGTTAAAAACTCTAGCTAAATGCCGGTGGCAACTGGGGAATTTTTTCCACCAGTAGGTGTTTATGCCATCCGGGCCAGGAGCTGCGAAATTCTTTGCGCCTCGTAAGGCGTCAAGAATTTCTTCCGTGTTTATCGGGTGACGCAGTACATTCAAGTTAGGAGTCCTCCTACAAACGGACTCGAACTGCGCCAAGGCCGGAGTGTCTGCTGAGAGAGGTTTGGGCTGTTCGTAAATGTCCCTCCAAAAGGCCTCCACGCGATCAGCAGTTGGCGGCTGCTCTATGGCTGGAGGCGGCTGTTGGAAAAGGCGAGAAGGTCTTTCGTAGAACATTCTGTTCTGTTCCAGGCCTCTCGCCCGCGCCACCAACGATCGCTTAGCAGCGATTAGCATCCGTATCCTGTCAAGACAGTGTTGCTTGACAACAACCAGTACCGCTTGACTGAGTGTATGATGGTCGCGCCTCAACCCGTAGGCTATCTGACGCACTCGGCGCGTAAATGGCTTCCCAGCCACTCTATATTCCATCACACACTGGATACGGGATGCTTCCTGGCGAGCCAACTGGATTTTCGCTTCCATTTGGCGCACCCGTCTCTGTGCTTTCTCAACAGGAGAGTCTCTCACTCTCCCCTGTCTAGCTAGCCTCAGAGCCGCAGCGTAAATTTCGCAATTGATGCTCCAAATGTCAGAGGCCTCCGATAGACGTTCACCAACAACCTCATCCTCTCTCTTTAAATCTGCCAGCTTCAAGGACCTTCCGTTGTTATGCAAGGCCCTTCGGTCTCTGAAATCCCCAGGTGAGACGACTTGGTCGATTTCCCTCTCAGCGGGCCTTACCGGCGAACTTTCAGCCTGGTTAACAGGCCTTCCGTCCGCCGAAGGGGCAGGCTGAGCTGGAGCACGAACATATCCCTGCCTCCGGAGGTACGATACATAATCTCGCAAATTCTGAGAGGTAAGCGTGCTATGCTCTGGGTGCATTTCACACCACCTCTCATACATGCGGGACATGTATCCCCTACGGCGCGGGCTACTGCTCTCGTAGCAGCTCAGCAGGTCATCCTTGAGCTCCGTCGTCCACCTAAAACGGTCCATGTCATTGCGGGGGTCGTTATCAGGGCAAATCGAAGCACCGCCACCTTGCCCAACGCCGGCTTCCGAAACCGGCTCGGTGTGGGTGCTTTTCCTTCGAGGCGGTCGAACCCGAAGATAGGGCCCGTCAGGTGGTTAGCCTTAGGGCCCGCAGCCGACATTTCTGGAGGCAGCCGTCCAAATTGCCTCCAGAGGATGGACCTGTGAAGGTTGCCGACCGACTTGCATCCTTTGGCTTCGGTATACCCCTCGGTGTCGCCACGCACCGAATAGCCTGTTGATGTTGGCGGCTTCCTGGGGGTTTATGAAAACAGCCGCTTCTAACATGAAGAACAGACGCTGTCGGAGTACCGCTCCTCACATGGAGATCCGTCGTGTCCTATTAATTGTGGAATAGCCGATCCTCTGGACGCAGACGCTATTTCACTGAGCTAGTTTTGGTCCGCCCCGGGTATTTGATTTCCCCGGTACCACCCATATCTGGGAGGCGTTCCCCTATCCGCCACCTTGGGGAGGCGCCACTGAGGGGATCTAGCAACCCCTCGCGGGCTTATATTATATGTTTAAAACAAAAAAGTGCAGCCCGGGCTCCGACACACCGGGCTGCTGTTCCATTACCCAATGACTACTCCTCAAACCGTGAGGTGAGCAATCACTGGGTCCGCGAATCGTGCGCCCTAAGTAGACGAAGGGACCCAAGGATGACTGCCTTCTGCATTCTGGCGGCTAAGATGTGCGCCGCCGCACGACACACCGGTATTTTGCGCAGTGCAGAGAGCAGCGTATTCCTCATTCCACCTAGGGATCCAATGACCATAACCAGCAGACTTACAGTGTAGTCTGGCCAGAGCCTGCGAAGTTGTCCGAGCAACTCCTGATATTTGGTCCGCTTTTCCTCCTCCTTAGAGACGATGTTCACCTCGGCAGGCGCCGAAAACTCAATAACGAACATCGTCTTCTGTTGGTGGTCGAGAAGGACTATGTCGGGCTTGTTTGCCTGTACAAGCTCGAGCGTGGGGAACGAGTAGTTCCAGTAAATCCGGCATCTCTCGTTCTCCACAACGGACTCTATATCCCCTGGAGCGTAAGGCAGCACCGGTGTCTCATCGATACCGTATGAGTGCCTCAAATGATAGTAGAGCACTCGTAGAGCCGCATTGTGCCGCTGGACGTAAGCCGTCCCAGCGTACGTCTTACACGCCGACAAGAGATGCATAAGCGTCTCTGGCGCCTGTCGGCAAGCTCTACAATGGGTGTCGGGTACATCTACACCCATAACCCTTTTACGGTACACCAAGGTGTTGAAGACACCGTCTTGGCAAGCCATTATAAAGCCCTCAGTCTCCGACTTCAACCCACTAGACCTTAGGAAAGAGAAGGTCAAGGTTATTATTATTATTATTATTATTATTATTACTATTTTAAAGAGAGTTGAGCCAACAATGGCTATAAACTCAGAAACTGTGAGAAAAAAAAGTAAAGGTACGGTGTACAACATTAAGAAAAAAAGAAACTTAAGAGCTAAGTGCCTTATCTAGGTTGTTCTTAAAACAGTTCACACTCCCGGAGTTCACTACATAGTCTGGCAAACTGTTCCAGTGTTCAAAGATTCGGTTTGACAGAAAGTGCTGTCGCACGGTTGTCCTGAAGGCTTCTTTTTGCAATTTGTAGTTATGTCCTCGAAGATTGTTAGTGCTCAGTTTGTAAAGATGGGACAGATCTATGCCAAAGAGACCACGAATGGCTCGAAACGTGATAATCAGGTCACCGCGACGGCGTCGGTCAGAAAATGAAGTTAGACCGAATATTCTGAGTCTCTCGCTATAGTCCGGGCGAGCTGCGCCATACGGAATACGAGTCGCTCTGCGTTGCAGAGATTCCAGGAGGTCTTGATCGCGAACAAGGATTGGACACCAAACTGGCCCAGCATATTCCAACAGAGGTCTGACATATGTTTTATAGAGTAGGCCACACGTCGAGGTGTCGCAACCATTAAACGAGTTCTCTAGTAGGTAGATGAACCTTTTGGTTTTGGAGCATATGTGGTTCACATGGTCAGACCAAGTTAAAGTAGTGTTAATAATTACTCCAAGGTCGCAATGACTACTGACAGCGGGAATCGTCTCATTAAGGAGCGAGAAACTCATCATTGGGTTTATATTTTGATGTTTGAAGTCAGTTCCTTGTGGATTCTATATTTTATTTCATTCTGCTTACAGACTATCGGTTTCTGACTAATCCTTTTGCCTAGCATACCAGAAGCCTGGTGAGGATGTGCGAAGTTACTTTTGTACCACGCTCCACAGGAGCGGAGACCAAGGAAGATGTAATGCTTGGTCTAAGATAGAAAGTGGGCGACGGAGTCGAGGTCACCAATATCCCTTTCAAGGTCAACCTATGTGACAGATCGGAATTGGCTCCAGGAGAACCTCGACTCAACGTATTTCAAATGGTATTACCTAGTACACTTATGGCTCCAAAAATTCATAAGGTAAAGGAGGAGGCATATATACGGTGGTGCCTGGGCGAATCGTAAGTATTCGCCTAGGTAATCTGGCTACCGTTTCCCAGGCAGAAATAGCAGCTATTTTGGAATGCGACAGAATATGAATAAATACAGTATACAGCAAAGAGGCTATTTATACAAACACAGACAGTCGGGCGGCTCTGGCAAGTAGTCACTGCAGGGTTGTTACGGTTCGATTTCCAGATCCCAAATATGTTGTACTTACCCTAGATTAGTAACATTTGTTCATAATTTTAAGCCTTGTAAATAACATGTAAGTCTGTAGTATGTAACATCTATATATTTTTAAGCCAACTGTACAAGCAATTCCTATTTGTATCTTACAAAGTATTTGTGTATTGCCCCCCCTATTGGTAGGCACCCTGAGCTGCAACCACCTAAAAGAACAGAAAATATTAGCACTAGAGTTACACCAACATAAAATTTCATTACATTAATTATTTAGAATGTTTGTTTACATGTCCATGTTGAAGAAGAAGAGGTCAGCCTAGCTTCTGATTGACATCTATTGACATCTATCGTTTTGTACCTTGTAGACAGTTGGACCAAGGTCGAACCGTAGAATTTAAATCACCACAGTTAATTACCATTTGACAGGCGAGTTTGGCGCTGATTTTCATGGATAAAGGCCATTTCCTTTTGACTTCTTGATCTACCAGGACCAGGTGATCATTGCGCATTATTGCGGATTTGATCAAGAAGAAATCCTGTGTCGGATTGGATTTTGTTTTTGCAGTGTCTGCAAAACCACCTCCGTGGGATTCATATAAAATCCAAGTCACACAGCACCCAAGGGAACACCTTAAAGCCACCCAACACCAACGGCTTTTACGGTTTTATGGCTGAGATCAGGACCATATCCCAACAGCTCCGGGTTGAGTCACCAACTCACTTCTAACAGCTAGGCTTTGCCCTATAAACATAGTGCAACCTTTGTAGTACGGCTTAGTGCACAACAACATCACCTGCTTTGCTGCATGCCTACCCCTACGACAGCCACATCTCTCTGTATGCTTGCAACACATTCGTCTGCATGTTTTCACTTGCTTGCATGTCAGACCGTTAGTGAGGAAACTCCAGGTAACCTTGGACCACGTCCGTTAGATTACAGGTGGGAATTTGCTTTATTTCGATAGGAACTGTAGCCACTAGGTGTGTTCACCTAGAACATCAGTTAGTTAAGTCTTCTTTCTTGAGCATATTGTCGGTAATTAAGACTCTTACCAGACATAGTTATAGGTAGCATAAGGACAGGGACCGTCAGGGAAGTGGGGCCCCCAGCGATCACTTCATTTTATAACCGTTGTACATATGTGTATATTTACAGATCATTACGCATTTGATTTAGCTTAATTATATAGCAGGCAGTGTTTACGCAACTTTCAAGCATTGTATAAGATCTGATTTTCGGATCAAGCCGCTAACTCGCCCATACCCAAGAAGGCAGTAAATTCCTTTTGATATGAATTTTAAATAAAAGATTATCCATTTTTTTTTGACGAATTACACGAATTACTCATTGAAGTTGAACTTCTAATTTTGGCATTTGTCATTTAACCCCCCCCTCACCACAAAACACCTGTCAACCACAAACGCACAGTCGCAGAACAATAACACCCACAAACATGTACGGACCCACCACAGAACACGGTCTGAAGTAGAGGTTGCAGCGTTGCCGGTGGTACCATTTGGTCCGCAGCGTTGCCGGTGGTACCGTTTGATCCGCAGCGTTGCCGCGCTTGAAGCGACCTCTACGCCTAACAAATTTGGCGCCACAACGTGTGAGTTTGAGTGCCCCAAGCATCTGAGCTTGGTACACGAGTGCGTTTACTAGGTTGATTGGTTTTGTTCTTTTTTTCTCGGGAAGAGGAGGGGTGTAGGTTGAATTATATAATCGAAATTATTACACTACCTATAGATTACAACTACATGAGTACTGAATATACTATCGCTATTTAACTTAACTTACCTACCTAACTTACTTAATTTAAATTTACACCTATATCAAATAAACTATTTCTTATACAAATACTATACTACAAATTAAACTATACTATTGTTACTACATTACCGCTATATACCTTAACTAAAATCTATATCTTAACTATACTTTTACGTTAAAGTCGGCTTACAATGGAGGTAAATCGCCTATTGTCTGACGAGTTGACATACGAATTACAGGCAAGAGGTCTACCTATTGGGAATACTGTGGCAGAAAAGAGACTTTTGCTTAGGGAATCCCTAAGGCAAGAGCGATTAGGGCTGTCAGCCCCTCCCACTAGGTGCAACATGGTAGCTGACCATGAATTGATTGTTTGTACAGGAAAACTTGGAGAGTTGAGGAGAGCTGTTGGTCAGTTCGATGACTCAAACAGGGACAATGAGTTCCGCAGGATCTATACCAGATTAATTCATGTCTCAGATCGTTTAACACGCATTGAGTGTGCTACACCCCTATTAAAGGCTCAGAGAGCTTCCCTGATCTCCGAGGCAAACGAACTCATCAGAGAGCTAAATCTAGCTTATGAGGAGGCTCGTGAAGTAGTCGCGGAGGAGCTGCAGACTAGAGGAGCAACAGTGGCTGAACATCCTCAGATTGACGCTTGTGTGCGAGAGTCGTTAGGCCAAGACCGTACGGATAGTAGTTTGCATGAGTCCATGCCCCGAGACCTAATCGATCTCTCCGACAGCGGTAGTCTTGGAGCATTTCAAGCCACCCAACTAGACAACTCCCTGATTGACATGTCAAATGACTTGCTTCCTGTGGTGCTACACCGGCAGAAGGAGCGAAATGGAGAACCACCATCCCGGAACTTTGAGGATCCCCCTACAGAACAGGGATGTATATTTCGTAGAAGCTTTGCGAAACTTCACATTGATGAACGATCCACACAGAATCAAATCTTTTCAGCCAGACCGAGCTCCCAAGCGTGTGATGGCATTTATCAAACACCCAAGGAGCTCGTAGCAGCTTCCATCAAGGAGGCCAAGAGTCATGGTACCGGTCATCGGAACATCGGAAAGCCTGACATGACTTATGACCGATCCAGAGCCCAAATTCCTCTAACGTCAACAGCCTGGAACACACAACAACACAAGTATCTTGATTCCGACGACATCTGTCTTGGTTCAAGGTCCAATCAAGGTTCCGTTGGTTGGAGTTCCACGTTTCGGGATGAGTCCATGCGTGCGCATGCCTCAACCGAACATGACAGGCCGTTCAGTTTTTCTGAAAGTAGTCACGGCGGTCGCGAGGATGCACGATTTGAGGACACTCGTTTCCTGGATGTCACCCGCTGGAAAGTCCAGTTTGACGGTACGAATAGTGTAACAACCTTCCTGGAACGCCTAGAGGAACTTCGTTCGTCAAGAGGCATATCCAAGGAGCGTCTCCTTAGGTCAGCCTCTGAACTCCTTACTAAGGAAGCCCTACTGTGGTTCCGCATGATGGGCAAGTTTGAATCCTGGGACGACCTAGCGGACAAGCTTCGCTCGGCGTTCCAGCCCTATGACTATGAGGATTCCCTATGGGAGGAAATACGTATGCGTACTCAAGGGGCGCAAGAGAAGGTAATCATCTTCGTTTCTGTTATGGAGAACCTTTTTAGGAAACTTCGGGTACTTCCTCCTGAAGAATCGCGGGTCAGGATAATCAGGAGAAATATGCTTCCTTACATCCAGACGCAGATGACCCTACATAGTGTAAGAACTGTCTCCGAACTTCTCAACTTGAGCAAGTCCATAGAGGAGACGGCTTGGCGTGTGCAAAGGTTCCGCCCTCCACCCACTAATACCCGACAACTCCTAGAACCTGAGTTGGCTTACCAGGTACCGGCTCAGCATCGACGTTCGACACTGAACCGTCCACCAGACGTTTCTCCCTTGGCTCTAGACGCTGTGTCTCAGAACGGTGGATCAAGTCAACCGCTTTGTTGGAATTGCAAGTCGCCGGGACACAAATTTCGTAGGTGTACCCGACCACGGACCATCTTCTGCTACCGGTGTGGCCGCGAGAATGCCACCTCGGCATCATGTCAGAATTGCCTTGCAAAAAACTCCGACACGACCCGGCAATAGTAGGCCAGTTGCCAAAAGGGTCTGAGGCAAATCCTCACATGGCCGCGACACTTCAAACGGACAGGAACACCGTGGTGCTGGACTACATCTTGTCTCATGCCAGAGGTGACCAGAGACCTTATTTGTCGATTGATATCTTTGGATTGAACTTTCTCTGTCTTTTGGATAGCGGAGCCACCAGAACAGTGATAGGTGGGCCTGGTTGGCGACGTCTCGAGGATGTCTGCACCCTAAAACCTTCGACGCAGGACCACTGTACCGTTGCTAACGGACAGAAATGCCAGGTAATAGGAACTGTATCTTTACCGTTCCAGCTGCGGGATCGTATCAAAGTCATAGATGCTTTGGTTATCCCGACGCTCCCACATTCCATAATCCTGGGCGTAGATTTCTGGAAACGCATGGAAGTAGTCCCAAACCTCCATGCCGGTGAATGGAACTTCTGCTCGGATATATCGGATCAATCCGCAGAAGCCGCTGGAATTCAAGACAACAGCAGCTTGACACCGGAGCAGCGTGCGTTGCTTGATAGCGTAGTGAACGAGGCCTTTGATAAGATGGGAGACAGAGTTGGGCGAACACACTTAGTCGAGCACGTCATTCGTACCGACTCTCCCCCAATCAAACAGAGGTACTACCCCCTCAGTCCTACCCTTCAGCAGGTAGTAAACCAGGAGCTCGACGAGATGCTCGAAAAGGGTGTAGTTGAGCCTTCTACATCACCGTGGAGCAGCCCGGTCGTGATGGTACAAAAGAAGGATAAAACCTGGAGGTTCTGTGTAAACTACAAGCGTCTTAATGCTGTGACCACCAAAGACGCTTACCCCCTACCTTATGTGAGCTCTATTCTGGATAGGCTTCGAGATGCACGGTATATCACCAGCCTCGATATCCGGTCGGCGTATTGGCAGATACCTCTATCCGAAGAGTCCAAACCTCTCACGGCCTTCACCGTTCCCAACAGAGGCCTGTTCCAGTTCACCAGACTCCCCTTTGGCCTCCACTCAGCACCAGCTACCTGGCAACGGCTAATAGATAGGGTACTAGGAGCGTCCTTTGACAATCATGTGTTTGTTTATTTGGACGACATTATTATATGTACGCCAAGCTTCGAGAAGCATCTCGAGGTGCTCAGAGAAGTCCTCAAGCGCATTATGGATGCCGGACTTACCTTGAATCGCGCTAAAAGCCAGTTTTGTCGCCCCGAACTAAAATACTTAGGCTATGTCGTGAACCAGTCTGGCCTATTAGTGGACCCAGATAAGGTTCAGGCCATCTTAGACCTCCAGCCGCCAAAGAATGTAACCGAAGTAAGACGAATTGTTGGATTGGTGTCATGGTATCGGCGATATATCCCGTCATTCTCCACGGTTGTGACACCGCTAACACGCTTGACACAGAAAGGACAACCTTTCGTGTGGGATAGTGCATGCGATGTTGCACTGGATCATCTCAAGCAGACACTTGTCTCTGCACCGATACTGACATGCCCTGATTTCAGTTTACCTTTCTTTGTTGAGACGGATGCCTCCGACTATGGGTTGGGTGCCGTTCTGACGCAGAAGCAAAATGGAGAGGACAAAGTGATATGCTACCTGAGCCGATCCCTGACGAAGAGCGAAAGGAAGTATACGGTGACAGAGAAAGAATGTCTTGCAGTCATCTTTGCTGTCGAAAAGTTGCGACCTTATCTTGAAGGCGCTCACTTTACAGTCATCACGGATCATTACAGTCTGAAGTGGCTGTATAGTATCAAAGATCCGGTAGGACGTATCGCCCGGTGGGCACTGAGACTGCAAGCTTTCGATTTTGACGTTGTCCACAGGAAGGGTAAATATCACGTTGTCCCCGACGCTCTATCCAGATCGGTCCCGGTACTTGATTTTATGGATGCTGTCGATGAGACCATGCCCGAACCTCCTATCAAGGATACATGGTATCGGACGCTACTCTCCAGAATAATACAACACCCTGATCGATATCCCGACTGGCGAATCGAAAACGGTACTCTCTTCAAGCGTGTGATGCCTCGTTACGAACAATTAACCGACGAGCACGAGCAGTGGAAGGAAGTCGTACCCAAGGAGAGGAGAACCTCAGTAATCAAGGATCATCACGATCCGCCGCTTAGTGGCCATCTAGGGACCTTCAAAACCCATGCTCGTGTGGCAGCTAAATACTACTGGCCCAAAATGAAAGCTGATGTAGCTAGGTACGTGGCCAGATGCACCACGTGTTTACGTACCAAGCCTGAGCAGCGAAAACCAGCAGGACAGATGCTGAGTAATTCTCCAAGCATCACTCGTCCATGGCAAGTCCTAAGTGTAGACCTAGTTGGACCACTTCCTAGGTCTGGATCAGGCCACAAATATATTTTGTCGGTCCTAGATCTATTTTCGAAATTCGTGATGCTGTTCCCCTTGCGCACGGCTACTGCCGCTGCTATACGCAGGTGCCTAGAGGAACAAGTATTTCTGGTATTTGGCGTACCATCCAGAATCATCACAGACAACGGTAGTAATTTTACTAGTCACTATATTACCGAGCTGTGTGTGCGAACAGCCAACTACCATGCTCAGGCCAATCCCGTCGAAAGGACCCACCGGGTAATAAAAACTGCGCTGACTGCCTATGTGGCTGACAATCAACGCAAGTGGGACACACTACTCCCTCAGGTCGCTGCCGCCATACGATCGGCGAAGCATGAGACAACCCAACTAACACCAAACTTTATTGTCTTTGGTCGAGAAGTGGCGTTATCTGGGAAAGATCACCACCAATCTCCAGACGATTTCCAGCCAGTAGTTAGACACGAGGCCCTGAAAGAAGTATTTCGGGACGTTCAGAAAAGGTTAAGAAGGGCGTATGAGCTGCGAAAGCATAGCTACGACATGCGTCATCGCCCCGATGTATTCAAACTTAACCAACAGGTGTGGAAGAGAGCCTATAACCAGTCAGATGCGGTAAAAGGTATCACTTCTGGTCTTTGCCCCAAGTTTGAAGGCCCATTTAGGATTGGCAAGGTTGTGTCCCCATGGGCCTATGAGCTCATTGACACAACTGGGAAAAATCGTGGGGTTTGGGCTGCCAAAGACCTCAAAGCACACCCACCAGACTCCGATGATGATGGAGCTGGTGAATCTGACTCCGAATAGCGGTGGCAGCGATATATCTGCTGGACTGCTGTCACTGATCCAACACACTGACACGGACATTTACTTCTGACATTCTGTTCCTGGACATTTTTTTTTTGACACTGTGTATATTGTGAGCTTACAGTAAAAGTTGTCACCCAGTTCCAACTTTTCTCAGGTAGGAGGGGTGTTGTTACGGTTCGATTTCCAGATCCCAAATATGTTGTACTTACCCTAGATTAGTAACATTTGTTCATAATTTTAAGCCTTGTAAATAACATGTAAGTCTGTAGTATGTAACATCTATATATTTTTAAGCCAACTGTACAAGCAATTCCTATTTGTATCTTACAAAGTATTTGTGTATTGCCCCCCCTATTGGTAGGCACCCTGAGCTGCAACCACCTAAAAATAACAGAAAATATTAGCACTAGAGTTACACCAACATAAAATTTCATTACATTAATTATTTAGACTGTTTGTTTACATGTCCATGTTGAAGAAGAAGAGGTTAGCCTAGCTTCTGATTGACATCTATTGACATCTATCGTTTTGTACCTTGTAGACAGTTGGACCAAGGTCGAACCGTAGAATTTAAATCACCACAGTTCATTACCATTTGACAGGCGAGTTTGGCGCTGATTTTCATGGATAAAGGCCATTTCCTTTTGACTTCTTGATCTACCAGGACCAGGTGGTCATTGCGCATTATTGCGGATTTGATCAAGTAGAAATCCTGTGTCGGATTGGATTTTGTTTTTGCAGTGTCTGCAAAACCACCTCCGTGGGATTCATATAAAATCCAAGTCACACAGCACCCAAAGGAACACCTTAAAGCCACCCAACACCAACGGCTTTTACGGTTTTATGGTTGAGATCAGGACCATATCCCAACAGCTCCGGGTTGAGTCACCAACTCACTTCTAATAGCTAGGCTTTGCCCGTATAAACATAGTGCAACCTTTGTAGTACGGCTTAGTGCACAATAACATCACCTGCTTTGCTGCATGCCTACCCCTACGACAGTCACATCTCTCTGTATGCTTGCAACACATTCGTCTGCATGTTTTCACTCGCTTGCATGTCAGACCGTTAGTGAGGAAACTCCAGGTAACCTTGGACCACGTCCGTCAGATTACAGGTGGGAATTTGCTTTATTTCGATAGGAACTGTAGCCACTAGGTGTGTTCACCTACAACATCAGTTAGTTGAGTTTTCTTTCTTGAGCATATTGTAGGTAATTAAGACTCTTACCAGACATAGTTATAGGTAGCATAAGGACAGGGACCGTCAGGGAAGTGGGGCCCCCAGCGATCTCTTCATTTTATAATCGTTGTACATATGTGTATATTTACAGATCATTACGCATTTGATTTATCTTAATTATATAGCAGGCAGTGTTTACGCAACTTTCAAGCATTGTATAAGATCTGATTTTCGGATCAAGCCGCTAACTCGCCCATACCCAAGAAGGCAGTAAATTCCTTTTGATATGAATTTTAAATAAAAGATTATCCATTTTTTTTGACGAATTACACGAATTACTCATTGAAGTTGAACTTCTAATTCTGGCATTTGTCATTTAACCCCCCCTCACCACAAAACACCTGTCAACCACAAACGCACAGTCGCAGAACAATAACACCCACGAACATGTACGGACCCACCACAGAACACGGTTTGAAGTAGAGGTTGCAGCGTTGCCGGTGGTACCGTTTGGTCCGCAGCGTTGCCGGTGGTACCGTTTGATCCGCAGCGTTGCCGCGCTTGAAGCGACCTCTACGCCTAACAGGGTGTCCAGTTAGTGTTTAATTTTTCAATATCTCGCAAAGTGTACCTGACAGAAGAAAATGTCAAATAGAAAAGTTATTTGATTACTTAAGACACATATTCTAAAAATATTTAGAAATATACAGGGTGTTGCGGGAAAGTAGAATGGTGATCAACTTAATTTTTTTATATGGAATTGTACCTTTTTTTTAATTCTTCTAGTTTCCATTATTGATCTCTATTCAACCCTAAAATATTTTTGGGATCGGTTGTGACGTTGCCAAGTTATATAATTTATTTTCTATTAATTTCCGGATTTGCAAGGTCTCCAGAAATACGTCCAAATTGATATATTCTTTTAACCTTTCTTAATAATATTATACAGCGAGTTACTTGAACATCAAGTGGATATTAATTTGGATGTTACCAGCAATTTGTATTTACAGGGTGTTTGTGGCAGAATTTTAAATTACGGCACCTTGAAGGTCACTTTACTTTGTTTTTTAAATGTAACACCCTGTATTTTTCATTTTAAATCGAAATATCTACGAATACCCTATCTCGCCTTGTAATATTTCTTTTGCGTTTGCGACGTTGCCAAGTTATAAATTATTTTTCCAAATTTTTCAACAAATATCCCCGATTTTAATTTATTTTAAATAGAATTCTCTACTTATTTTTGATTGCAATAAATTGCGCATGTCAAATTTAGTAAGATCTCACAATTTCAAAAATTTTGTTTCTATTAATTACTGAGATATGGCAATACCGCTTTTTCAGTAAACGGTACCGGAACGTTTAAATATCTTCAAAACTGCCACAGCTGGAGAGGTGAAATTCAATACCTAGGGGTTTTTGAACATACAGAATTCAAAAACGCTAACATCAGTGTTGTCAGATTTACCAATTTTACGTCATAATTTTGAACGGAATGCCCTATTTATGAAGTCTAACGTAAAAGTGGTAATTCTGACAACACTGATGTTAGCGTTTTCGAATTCTGTATGTTCAAAAACCCCCAGGTATTGAATTTCACCGTTCCAGATGTGGCACTTTTGGAAATTTTTAAGCGTTCCGGTACTGTTTACTGAAAAAGCGGTGTTGCCGTATCTCAATAATTAACAGAAACAAATTTTGAAATTGTGAGATCCTACTAAGTTCGACATGACCTTCAAATTGCCGTAATTTAAAATTCTGCCAAAAACACCATGTAGATAAAAATTGCTGGTAACATCCAGGATAATATCCACTTAATATTCGAGTAACTCGCTGTATAATATTATTGCTAAAAGTTAAAGAAATATATCAATTTGGACGTGTTACTTGCGACCTTGCAAATCCGGAAATTAATGGAAAATAAATTATAACTTGGCAACGTCGCAACCGATCCCAAAAATGTTTCAGGGTTGAATAGAGATCAATGGTGGAAACTAGAAAAATTTAAGAAAAAGTTATAGTTCCACATAAAAAAATCAAGTTGATCACTATCCTACTTTCCCGCAAAACCCTGTATATTTCAGTATATTTTTTGGAATATGCGTCTTAAGTAACCAAATAACTTTTGTATTCAACATTTTCTTCTATCAGGTATACTTTGCGAGATATCGAAGAATTACACACTAACTGGACACCCTGTATACTTCAAAAATAGTGTGGGACTGCCATAATACCCTAAAGACACTGGCGAAGGCCAACAAGGTAACACTATCTAGTTACATAGGAGTGGGCGGTTGAGAGGGCCGACAGGTGTACCAAAGAAGGCGCATAGCTCCCTCTCATCGGGCCAGAACCAGCATGTGGTATATCATACAACATGGTACGGACAGCTTTCTCAGATGGGTGTCAAATGAGCACCAGAAG
Organism: Callosobruchus maculatus; assembly: GCA_951848785.1. Classification (NCBI taxonomy): domain Eukaryota; kingdom Metazoa; phylum Arthropoda; class Insecta; order Coleoptera; family Chrysomelidae; genus Callosobruchus; species Callosobruchus maculatus. The sequence continues at coordinate 12,035,650 of CATOUR010000054.1, read as the reverse complement.
CGCTGGGAAAGAGTGGTGGGGAATATTCAGTCTAAGAGGACGCTGAGGGGACCACCGTGTTCCAATACCGCAGACGATCTCAGATTTAGCAGGAAGAAGCTGCGAAAGGTGGCTGAATTCATACCTGGCCATTGGGCCTTCAGTGCACACCTGCATGAGCTGGGGATTCAAGTGGCAAAACCATTATGGAGGAAATGCAGTGAGGTAGAGGAAACAGCTAAGTACGTTATCTTCAACTGTCCTGCCCTCAGGGAAAGAAGGAACTGCTATCTGAATTTAGACCAGAAGGGAAGAGAGGAGAGCATAGTGCAATACATCTCAAAGTTTGTAGCGAGCTTGGGATGGGACTCTGTTTGATGTCCCTGACTGGGGGTCACAATAAGCCTTAAGGCTGAGCAACAACTATTAGGGCAACTAAACCCTAATCCATTCCAAAAAATAACATCGACAAAAGGTTATATATAAATGTTTCTACATAGTAAACCTCTATTTCACTTTTCATAACAATATGCCTTGAAGATAGGATGCGGTAAGATGCTTATTCTGTAAGAACAAACCTGTAAAATTTTGGTCTGCTCCCCTTGTTATACAAGAAGTGTATGGTGTTGTATTGTAAGATATATTTGTTCACCTTAGTTACATCTGAAAAACTATTTTTGTTAGTCTGTGAAATCATTGAATAAGTTATACTACTTGCAGGAAAGATATTAAGGTTTTCACAACCAATTGTTCAATTTAGTTATAGAGTTTACCAAATCGGAACTAATGGCATAGATTGCGCACGGACAAGAGAATACTGTGCAATTATCCAGCATTAAGCGATCTAAATAGTATCCGTCCTTTAGGATTTCTGGAATATTATCGGGTGAATAGTCTGAATTTGGGTTAGTGTTGATAGACGAAGCCAACGGGACTTGTTTAATTAGCGTGAATTATTATGGTATTAATTAGGACGTGGGATGAATAGTTTGTAAAGGTATTGTTTGGGATATTTGAAATGCAAGGCAGTTATAGTAATATCCAGAATTAGCTATGGGAGCTGTGTTGAAATTATGAATACCTAATAATACTCTAACAGCCCGCTAAGTTTTCTACCTTGAAGCGACCCAACACTTTTGAAATCACGTAATCGATTTGTCATGAAAAGAAATTGTCAAAATGACAACAGCGCCAGTTTCAATATTTTCGGGGGGTTGCCACTCAAGGGTGAGGGGTGAAAACTTCTTCGCGACGATTTCCGAAGAATGGTGGCGCCATGGTAAGTGCTATCGAAAAAAGGCTCAAATGACTTATGGAGAGAACAAAACTGCACAATTCTGGTCCTTACGTTTTTCGAGTACGATCAATAGTTCCTCAGCTATATTTTCGTGAAAAACAAGCCAGGTTTTCTCAAAAAACTACCCAAAGCCCACCACGTATACGTGGCTGCATCTCGATGTCCACCCTACCAACCCATTCTTAAAGCAAAATGTTTAATTTTTTTGTCCTACACCAGACACAAATCTATTTGTATCAAACTGTGGTAATATTTATCTCGGATTCCAAAAAACCCATCTCGCGCGTCATAGCCATAAACCGCCATAGAAGCTTAGGTTTTGATTTTGAGAATCCAAGAAAATATGTATTATTGTGTTATGGGTTTCCAAGTATGTCAGTTTAAAATAAAATGAGGGGAGCAGGAGGTAAGTCCGAAGGTTGCCTTGCGATACTGCTGACGGCCGACTGCCCGCCGCGAAGACGATTTCTTATCGAAAGAAGCCAAGAGCGACAGACTGATGGCCTATTAATAATGTGACGTTACCTTTAAACTTACAGTTATGATTAAAAAAGCAAATGGAAGAAGAAAGCTTGCGCTAGGTCAATTCGGTGGTCTTGTTCTGATATCGTGTTTGGTTCCTAATTACAGATATCTGAAGAATGTATGATTCTGCATTGCGCGTTTTTTGCACACTAGAAAACTTTTTTGAAAAAATCGCTCTGAATTGTCCGTCACCAAAGCCTTAGCTGTAACCTTCTAAAATTTTATGTTTGTAGTTTGAATAACAAGTGAGTTGTGCGTGTACTTGCGACTCCGTGTTTTAGAGGGCAAATACATCTGTATAAATCTGTGTACTCAGCGTCCGTACTCTCTAACTTAAGAGATAGAAACATGTTTCTATCACCATGACGGCCATGACGATCGGGCAGTTTTGGGTGCCTATCACGTGTCTGCTACGCTGTCACGGCACGCTGTCATATTTACGAGGCCACCCGATCCCATAGTACATCGTGCATAGAAACACGTTTCTAAGTTACAGAGTACCGGCGCAGGCCTCTTCAGCTCAACCTCTTGCGAATGATAACGAAATTTCATTAAGCTACATCATCTGGAACTAAAAAGGTCATATTAGTCAATTCTCCGTTTAAAATTTTAATTGCTAATGAATGCTGTCTTAGATCAACATTTTGCCAATCTATCAACTCCACATAATCTTGACTATCAAAATTTAATTTATTAACACGAAATATTATGATATCAGTTTTTTGCTTTTATCTAAATCTCAAAATTTTTCTTGAAGCTGACTCCTGAATATGATATCAGTTTCTCTCAATTACTGGATCTATAACTTTTTCAGTTCATTAGGAAGGTATCGAGATTTACTGATAATGCTGAATAAGTAACCAGCCCCATCCTTGCCAGACTAATTGCATTTAAATCTTAAACCAGCATACGGCAGTTACGTTAACTATTAATTCAGTCAATATATTTAGGATCTCAAAGGGCTCACTAGAGGCAACGTATGGCCTTAGGAGATTTTTCTTGGTCCTTTTAGAGCCAAATCTTCTTTTAAAGCTCCCATGAAAATTGCTTGACACATCTCATCCATGTACTCGGCATCTAATTTAATCAAAGGTAAAAGTTGCTCAAATTCCACAACAGATGAAGTTTCGCACGACTATACATACATAAAAAGAAATTCTCAAGTCAAACATTGTGATATTCTTGTAAATACGTACTCACAACAAGAATATCGGTTCTCACTCTAAGGAAGAATATTTGATGAGAAAATTATAGAAAAATTGTATCAAGAATAATATGTTTTTGGTTTATATACCTATTTTAAAGAAATATGCTTCGAAAGAAAATATAATTTTCTTTGCAACCAAGGCTACAATAATTTAATAACAAATACTTCATAAGTTTGTATCAAGATTATCATTTTTCCCAGCGGTGCCCAGTTTATTTCTATCAAGAATATAGACAGCTTGCAAATGCGAACCTTCATTCACAATATGGTTTGAAAATGAACGCTGTTTTACAAGCACACCCTATATTTGTATCAAGTAATTCATTTATTTGACGTCTACCAACGTCGGAGTGCGCAGTCGCGCAGCGTGTCACGGGTCAACCCTGACCTCTCCACCCTTTCTACTCAACAGCCTGTTGCCCGTCCGCGTCCGCACCGCCGCGCCATTATCGGTTTTCGGATTGTCACATTCGCCGCCGTCTTTAGCTCCGTAGTGTAATACCTGGATCCTGCATAATCACACATAATAGTATCTAGTCAAGCTGTTAGATAAATTGCCATTGCCACGTGATACCACCGTCAACCATCAGTCATCGAATCTGCCGGTAGTGCTGGTCCAGGTCCACCGCCATTTGAGTCGCGTCCCAGTTCCCATCAGCTTCCTTATCACTGGATCTATCCAACCATTAATGAGCTATTAAAAAAATTGGGATGCGAAGACCTGACTCAGGTGTTCCTAGATAAGTACTAAGTATATTAAATGTGATTTAAGAAATTTTGCATAACTATTTCTCCAGAACAATTTCTACATGCTCATAGAAGAGTTTGAATGCTCAAATTAATACTACCCGATTCCTCATCCAAGAATATCACAATTTTAGAATAAAGTTGAGCTACTTGCGTCAAGTTTATGAAATGCTCCCAGTTAAGATTATGAAATACTTCGGTCAAGATTACCATATGCTTGATTTAAGATTTTGGTGTTCTTACTATCAAGAATTTCCCAGTTTTGCATTGAAGATATTTTCTCAATCTAACCCTTATATTATTATGGTCAAAGATATCGTATTCTCACTTTAAGATTAGCATAACTTTGCGCGTATAGGAAGTTATGGTATACTTGAATTAAAGCATCTGTGGTCCATCTAAGAAATTATTTTTATATGTGTATGTTCCAAAAACCCTTTTGGCCCCATTAGTTTGCTTCCATTTCGTTTCGGCAACAGAATATATTGTCATTTTCTAAACTTTAATTCATTTTTGGCAGCCGGAGATAAGGTTTTCATGAGCTGAGATGTTGTCACATAATTAGGAAGTACCTCCTACTAAAGGCACCTATTAAAGATACAGGGCGCTTCAATTTCAGAAAATCGAAATTTCGCTCTACCCTAGTATAGAGGCTGGAAAATTTGATAGATACAAATCTTTCATTGTTACTAAGAACGTTTCGGATGTACCGAGTTAATTCATTTGACGCCATTTCTTGAAACATAATCCGAGACGATATGTTCCCGTGGGATGAAGTCCCAGGTCCCCGACCTCCCAGAGGATCGATGGCAGCCGACATTTTCACACATCTATATCCAGTCGAGCCCTGGGGCTGCAATAAACCTGCTCGATCGTCCTCGGATGTACGTGTGCATATATTATAAAATTTCTGAAATGCCATCCTACCTTTCGCAGGCATTCCGGAATTATTTTAAGTTCGCATACGACGCCGCCTTCCCGTATATCGATCCTGTTTGCCTGAGGGATAGATGGAAAAATGAGCTGACGGAAGTATTGCCTTCCTAGCAGAATTATTGAAGCAGATGCAGAAGGCACTTTCAGTCCGGTGAGTAAGGGTATGGCCAAATAGCGTGATTGTGTGTCTGCTGCCAATAAACATAAACATTCATTTGCCTCCTTTTGCCATTTAAAAAAATGGATTGGATGCTATATGTGTATATATAAATAGATAAATTATCCTGAGCTCGTAAAAATCAGTAGTTACAAAAACAAATTGAAAAATTAAAACAAAAAAAAAACTTAAAGAAGCCTTTATTTGAATGCTTCATTAAGAGAAAAATAAATTTTTCCTTTAAAATGTTAACTATCAATTTATAGCCTCATTATACATAATTTATATGATCATAAAAGCTTGTCATGCGATTTACTTGTGTAAATCAACTAGTACCTATTTAAAAGCTTTTTTCAAGTTTTTTTTATTTTAACTTATTTTTTACTTTCTAGTTATTAACTTGCATTTATATTCTCCATCCTATCGGAAAGCGTAAAAAACTTCAAAACTCCGCCATATTGGATTAAAAGTGATGTCAAAATAGTTTTCACTTAATCTCGGCAAGCCCTTTTATTTGATACCTATATTGCAGAAGTTCATAGAAACAACTATTCCGCCATCTTGGATGGTCCACTATGTTGGATTTAAAATGACGTCACATTATTTTTCGAATCACTTTGAACAAGACTTTTCGTTTGATACCCATATTGTAGAAGAGCCTAAAAAATAACTATTCCGCCATCTTGGATGGTCCGCCATATTTGATTTAGAATAACGTCACATCGTTTTTCAAGCTACTCTCAACAAGCCCTCTCATTGGATGTCCATACTGTAGAAATGGATTAAAAATGACTATTACAGCAAATGCGTTAGACTAAAAATATGATATAATAAATACTTAATTTATTACAAATTATCACGGGTACTGTGTGGACATCGTAAATTGACTCGCGCGGCATGAAGAAGGGGAGGTTACCTCAGATAGCGATCGTCGTTATCATGTCAAGTCTAAAAAGATATAGAAAACATAAGCATAACAGAGACATTAAATTTAATATCGTCTGCTGCGATTATCTAATCCCTATGCTGGACAGTCTTTAAGGTGTGGAATAAAATCTGCTGTAGTTATATGTTTTATGAAGTAGATAAATAGGAGGAACCGAATATAAATTATTTGCTCTTTCATTTATACATATATAAAATAAAACAAGTCGTCAAAGGAGGAAATAGGATAGAATTAATAAGATTTACGGTAACTTCCTTACTTCTTTCTCCTAATCCTTTTCGCTGTTCAATTTATGTTGGTCACGCAGTCGTTGCCGAAAAAGTTATTTTGATTTGAAATAGCTTTCAACTTCTAAGACTATGAAAAGCGTTATCAAGTTGTATTTATTCCAAATTTGTTTCAAAAACATTGAGAGATGAGAAATTCCTCAAAGTTGTAAGTCAGAAATTAAAGTAGTGACGCCCTTTGCGTGCTTAGCCAGCTATGTTAAAATTTCTTTCTTGGTTTGATAACCCTTATCACGCACTAAATGTTTCTTTTTGTAGTTCGTTCTGGCTTTAGGATCCGCCGTACAGGTGGATTATAGTGATCCTCCGCGGCGACGCTGGTACTCTGGCTCTCCAAAGTAGAGGGTGTGTCTAGCCGAAGCCGCAAATGTGTCATTGGTCCCCTGTTACGACATCCTGGTACTTTTCATCTCTGAGTCCTACCATCCTTGACTTAGATTACGCTACCCTGAAGAGGTCCAATAAGTCCGAAACACGTGTCGGCAGCTGTCGTTGTTTCCCTTTGCGTGCTTAGCCAGCTATGTTAAAATTTCTTTCTTGGTTTCAAAAGTATACATATACTAGTAACTTCCATAAACAAATATATGTTACAGTCATAGTTCGCTTCGAAATGCAAGTTGCACGATAGAAAGTTATATTAATGGAGTCTAAAAATCAGTCTTATGATTCTTTTTTGTAGAACGATATTCTTTGGATATCAGCAGCCTGTTCCCAAACAATATACAATATGACATTGCAGAATGTGTGTGAGGTGTCATATATACTGATGAGTGAGTCTATGTTAAATCTATGTTAAATCTATCTAAGTTTATTCGAATATAATAGATTTTCTGAAGACAGCTTAAACTTAAAAGGACTATTTAATATTACTGTCGATCCCTGCACCAAGAAATGGACATTATTTGACATTTTTGTTCACAGTTACATTTATTTTCAGAACGTTATTGAAGAAAAAAACAAAAAAAAATTAAGAGAACTTTTTTTGCTTGGATTAATCGTTAATCGCTTACTGAACACCATTCCTCAAACTCACTAGTTACTAGGTTGAATTTATCTATAATACTTACTTCTGACTTGTAGGATATACTATATTACTATCATCAGAATATAGAAACACCATACCACGAGATAAGTGACCAGGTAGAACAAACATATCTTAAATGATAGCACAGAAAAAGGTTGATTGACCAGCAAACTAGATAAGAGTTGTTCTTTGTACGTTGACCCTAAAATCCGGTGTTTTAGTAAAACAAGCTTAGCAAAGTATGAGAATGGAATGAGAGATTGTTACCCTGCCTACTTCTAAATCCAATTTCTTACAATCCCAATCAGTGCGACAGTTTCCAATTGAAATAACCTAATTAGAACTTTATTGCTATCAATCATTGTTATTCTGTATAATCATTGACTCCTGCGAGAAATTTCTGTGTTCTATTAGCTTCTAGTTTTAGCAGTGGTGTCGATATTATTTTGACTATAAACACAAACTCGGTGTCACGCACAGTGCCGAATATTCAGTTCAAACCCTGCTCCAAAAATACTGTAGTCCTGCTCCTGTGCTAATTATCCTACGCTTCAACATAGGCTCAAGAGACTAAAACAGTACCTTTATTAGAAAAAGGCATAAATTCTGCTTAGATTTCCAGTACTTGTATCAAGCTTTTCTTGCGTCACAGCTCAATAATTTTGATGCATATTTCCCGAGATTTACATAGTCTTCAAAATGAGCAATGCTGCTGTTTTCTTTAATTTTGAAATAAGTTGCACCATCAGGTGCACCAGCTGCGAATATTTACCAACAATCAATCTAAGGGCGAGACACAGTGGAGCAGTTTCCTGCTTGCAGGTCTCCGCAAGCAGGCAGACTAGTTTCACTGTGTGTACGAAAGCAGGGAACCCGCGCCAACCGGCGCTGAAAGTCGCTTATAAATGCATGTACTAATTTTATTTTAAAGTTCCCGATTTGTCTGCTTCGACCTGCGAGCGGTTCGGTACTGGACAAAGCAGGCTACCCGCTTTCACTGTGCATGCCTACTAAGTAGGTAATAATGAGTTAAAGAATGGTGGATGCTCGCATAGTGAGCTAGACGAGAAGTACTCACCATATTTCTCACACTAGACGAGAATGATACTCTGTTACAACTCTCACGTTGAGCTGAGACTGGAATAATTATAATATTTATATTCAAGATCAAAATTTTGAAATTTTTTCAAATGGTAGATAATACTGCTCAAGATAAGCAATTATTCCCCAAAATACGTTTACTCTGTTGGTAACAGCCAAGCTTGTGGCAATGTTTATTGTCATCTTCAAGATTTTGTAGAGTTGTTTAAAAAAGTGCTACCCAATCCGCCAATGTCAGACTCTTACTTAGACTGAGTTGCATTTATTTAAATATTTTAAGCAGGGAAACGGAGAGGCTTAACAATCTTCTAAGGCATTCTTAGTTGTTTGCTGGCCATTTGACAAATCATCCATTTCCCTGTAATAACGTTTTTACTTCCCACACCGATCTTGAGATAATATGCTTTTTGGGCGTTTTATGATGTCTACATAACGAAAATCCACGTCACTCATTTCCGCCGGTCTGTCCTCTCTGTCTGTCGGTCTGTCGGTCTGTCGGTCTGTCGGTCTGTCGGTCTGTCGGTCTGTCGGGTCTGTCGGTCTGTCGGTCTGTCGGTCTGTCGGTCTGTCGGTCTGTCGGTCTGTCGGTCTGTCGGTCTGTCGGTCTGTCGGTCTGTCGGTCTGTCGGTCTGTCGGTCTGTCGGTCTGTCGGTCTGTCGGTCTGTCGGTCTGTCGGTCTGTCGGTCTGTCGGTCTGTCGGTCTGTCGGTCTGTCGGTCTGTCGGTCTGTCGGTCTGTCGGTCTGTCGGTCTGTCGGTCTGTCGGTCTGTCGGTCTGTCGGTCTGTCGGTCTGTCGGTCTGTCGGTCCTGTCGGTCTGTCGGTCTGTCGGTCTGTCGGTCTGTCGGTCTGTCGGTCTGTCGGTCTGTCGTCTGTCGGTCTGTCGGTCTGTCGGTCTGTCGGTCTGTCGGTCTGTCGGTCTGTCGGTCTGTCGGTCTGTCGGTCTGTCGTCTGTCGGTCTGTCGGTCTGTCGGTCTGTCGGTCTGTCGGTCTGTCGGTCTGTCGGTCTGTCGGTCTGTCGGTCCTGGTCGGTCTGTCGGTCTGTCGGTCTGTCGTGTCCTGTCGGTCCTGTCGGTCTGTCGGTCTGTCGGTCCTGTCGTCCTGTCGGTCTGTCGGTCTGTCGGTCTGTCGGTCTGTCCGGTCCTGTCGGTCCTGTCGGTCTGTCGGTCTGTCGGTCTGTCGGTCTGTCGGTCTGTCGGTCTGTCGGTCTGTCGGTCTGTCGGTCTGTCGGTCTGTCGGTCCTGTCGGTCTGTCGGTCTGTCGTCTGTCGGTCTGTCGCGTCTGTCGGTCTGTCGGTCTGTCGGTCTGTCGGTCTGTCGGTCTGTCGTCTGTCGGTCTGTCGGTCTGTCGGTTCTGTCGGTCTGTCGGTCTGTCGGTCTGTCGGTCTGGTGTCGTCTGTCGGTCTGTCGGTCTGTCGGTCTGTCGGTCTGTCGGTCCTGTCGGTCTGTCGTCTGTCGGTCTGTCGGTCTGTCGGTCTGTCGTCTGTCGGTCTGTCGGTCTGTCGGTCTGTCGTCTGTCGGTCTGTCGGTCTGTCGGTCTGTCGCGTCTGTCGGTCTGTCGGTCTGTCGGTCTGTCGGTCTGTCGGTCTGTCGGTCTGTCGGTCTGTCGGTCTGTCGGTCTGTCGGTCTGTCGGTCTGTCGGTCTGTCGGTCTGTCGGTCTGTCGGTCGTTGTCGGTCTGTCGGTCTGTCGGTCTGTCGGTCTGTCGGTCTGTCGGTCTGTCGGTCTGTCGGTCTGTCGTCTGTCGGTCTGTCGGTCTGTCGGTCTGTCGGTCTGTCGGTCTGTCGGTCTGTCGGTCTGTCGGTCTGTCGGTCTGTCGGTCTGTCGGTCTGTCGGTCTGTCGGTCTGTCGGTCTGTCGGTCTGTCGGTCTGTCGGTCTGTCGGTCTGTCCGGTCTGTCGCTCGGTCTGTCGGTCTGTCGGTCTGTCGGTCTGTCGGTCTGTCGGTCTGTCGGTCTGTCGGTCTGTCGGTCTGTCGGTCTGTCGGTCTGTCGTCTGTCGGTCTGTCGGTCTGTCGGTCTGTCGGTCTGTCGGTCTGTCGGTTGTCGGTCTGTCGGTCTGTCGGTCTGTCGGTCTGTCGGTCTGTCGGTCTGTCGGTCTGTCCGGTCTGTCGGTCGTCGTCGGTCTGTCGGTCTGTCGGTCTGTCGGTCTGTCGGTCTGTCGGTCTGTCGGTCTGTCGGTCTGTCGGTCTGTCGGTCTGTCGGTCTTCGGTCTGTCGGTCTGTCGGTCTGTCGGTCTGTCGGTCTGTCGGTCTGTCGGTCTGTCGGTCTGTCGGTCTGTCGTCTGTCGGTCTGTCGGTCTGTCGGGTCTGGTCGGTCTGTCGGTCTGTCGGTCTGTCGGTCTGTCGGTCTGTCGGTCTGCGTCTCGGTCTGGTCGGTCGTGTCGGTCTGTCGGTCTGTGCGGTCTGCGGTTGCGGTCTGGCGGTCTGCCGGTCTGCCGGTCTGCCGGTCTGCCGGTCTGCGGTCTGCCGGTCTGCCGGTCTGCCGGTCTGCCGGTCTGCCGGTCTGCCGGTCTGCCGGTCTGTCGGTCTGCCGGTCTGTCGGTCTGTCGGTCTGTCGGTCTGTGTCGGGTCTGTCGGTCTGTCGGTCTGTCGGTCTGTCGGTCTGTCGGTCTGTCGGTCTGTCGGTCTGTCGGTCTGTCCGGGTCTGTCGGTCTGTCGGTCTGTCGGTCTGTCGGTCTGTCGGTCTGTCGGTCTGTCGGTCTGTCGGTCTGTCCGGTCTGTCGGTCTGTCGGTCTGTCGGTCTGTCGGTCTGTCGGTGCTGTCGGTCTGTCGGTCTGTCGGTCTGTCGGTCTGTCGGTCTGTCGGTCTGTCGGTCTGTCGGTCTGTCGGTCTGTCGGTCTGTCGGTCTGTCGGTCTGTCGGTCTGTCGGTCTGTCGGTCTGTCGGTCTGTCGGTCTGTCGGTCTGTCGGTCTGTCGGTCTGTCGGTCTGTCGGTCTGTCGGTCTGTCGGTTCTGTCGGTCTGTCGGTCTGTCGGTCTGTCGGTCTGTCGGTCTGTCGGTCTGTCGGTCTGTCGGTCTGTCGGTCTGTCGGTCTGTCGGTCTGTCGGTCTGTCGGTCTGTCGGTCTGTCGGTCTGTCGGTCTGTCGGTCTGTCGGTCTGTCGGTCTGTCGGTCTGTCGGTCTGTCGGTCTGTCGGTCTGTCGGTCTGTCGGTCTGTCGGTCTGTCGGTCTGTCGGTCTTCGGTCTGTCGGTCTGTCGGTCTGTCGGTCTGTCGGTCTGTCGGTCTGTCGGTCTGTCGGTCTGTCGGTCTGTCGGTCTGTCGGTCTGTCGGTCCTGTCGGTCTGTCGGTCTGTCGGTCTGTCGGTCTGTCGGTCTCGTCGGTCTGTCGGTCCTGTCGGTCTGTCGGTCTGTCGGTCTGTCGGTCTGTCGGGTCTGTCGGTCTCTGTCGGTCTGTCGGTCTGTCGGTCTGTCGGTCTGTCGGTCTGTCCGGTCTGTCGGTCCTGTCGGTCTGTCGGTCTGTCGGTCTGTCGGTCTGTCGGTCTGTTCGGTCTGTCGGTCTGTCGCGTTTTTTCTACCCTCGTAATCTCAGTAACCCCTGCATGGATTGTGATGAAATTTGGGCAGCGGTATGCTGTGGAAATTTGGGCAGCGGTATGCTGTGGGGTCGTAGTAAGTAATGTTCCTATAATTTTGAAAAACGGTGCATAGGCGGCGGAGTAATGAGCAAAAAATAAAAAAAAATTGAATATTGCTGAAACTTGCAATGGGGGATAATAAAATGGTATCATCATTATGTGTGGGAAGTACTGAGTCAATCAACTTAACTCCATTTTTTTTAGTTTTCCTCAGGTTCAAGAACCCTTGAACCGAGTATAGTCTGTCTATGATACCCAAGGGCTTCACAACGACAAAGAATGTGTGCCGTAGATTCTTCCTCCTCGCCACAGCGTGTACACGTCGGATCATTTACCACCCCATCACATACAAATAGCGTTTTAAGGTGTTATGGTCGGATAGCAGGCCAACAAGCAGCCTTAGTCGGCTTCTGTAAAGCGAGAGACAGAACCATCCCACCTTAGCCAGAGGTCCTGAGGTGATAAGTTCTCTAGCTTGACAGAGGTGTCCGGAAATTCTTCTCCATCTGATAAGATGTTGATTTTGCAACCACACCTCTGTTTTTCTTCTGATGGTACCTGCTGCCAGCTCCAGAGCCGGCTCAGGACCCAGGAAGTTATTCCTCGACACTCGCCTTGCGAGCGCGTCCGCCATTTCATTACCGCTAACTACAGCATGACTCGGCACCCACATAAGTGACACCTGACGTCTCGCCGAAATGTCATCCAAGACCTTTCTACATGGCAAAACGAGCCTTGATGTAAACCTGCAAGCACTTAATGCTTTTAGTACTGCCTGGCTGTCAGAGCAGATGGTGATCCGCCTGCTTAGCCCTTATTGTTGGAAGCCACCAAGTTTAAAATTTTGCAGTGTTTGACCGTTTTTTAACTTCCCCGGTAAAGGAGGGGTAACTTATTAGAATCGACTCGTTTTAGCATATTTTACGTGCGAGGTGTCATTTCCAAGGTAACATTACCTCCTGACTGATGTTATAAAAAGAAAAATGCTATATGTTATTAGGCCAGTGATCTGGATCCGGATCGATCAGTTATCTGTCAAACAACTGTTTATCAAGTGGGATTTACGATTCCATTGATTTAACGGATATCGAACAATGAAAAACATGGCTTAAGAATAAAAAACGGATGGTTAGGAAAAAAGCTACAGATCTGCATAACTCAATCGGGATTACTTACCGTACAGGAGAGAACTTACCATATTTATGACTGATCCTAGATCACTTTTCGAACGTCAGGATCAGTGATCCAAGTGATCGGGTTAACCCGATCATAGTCTCCGTAACAGCCTATTATTATTTTTCTGAGTAAGCCCGACCACCCCCACCATTGAACTATAGCTTAGACAAGGAAAGAGAGAGGACGGAACGCGCGCGCGACTGACATTTCTGTTCCCAAAAAGTACCAAAAATGTACCAAAAGCACTAGTAATTTACCAGTGATGAGTGACTCCTGGCTCCTTCCTGCTGCTGTGGCTCTTACAACCGTAAACTGCACACCCTACCATTATGCATACCACAATATTTTACAATGACTGGTCTTAAAAACGCTAAATATCATAAAAAAATATTTTGACAGCTATTCGTTTTCAGTCACAGCTAAATATTCATATGGCATCAAACGGGCGTGCGATGTCCCCTGTCATTTCTTATTTAAGAACTGTAGATTGTCGAGGTAGTTAACAAATACTTCTTCATGGCAGTACAATTTGAAATCATTTGGATCAATCTTGTGACAGTTACTGCCATTTAGAGTTCGAAAACTTGCTACCCTTTATGAATTTTTATTCCGCCATTTTGAAAATTTTGCGGCATGCGCGGTTGCATTTTCGACATAAGACAACATGCTGTTTATTGTGACAGCATTAGTATTTTACGTTATGACATTACTTTCTTAGTTACCCCCACCCACACCCCATTTTTGAGATCGCAGCGGGACCAAAAACTAGATTTTTGTTTCTAATGATGACCTTTGTACAATGTCGAAGAAAATCTTACGCACGTCCGCGATTTCGTTCTCCAACGATTACTCAAAAATGCCTCAATGGATTGCACCCAAATAAGGCCATATTGAATTGATAAAGCTCCTTTCTAGTTGAAAAGGTTTTGGTGCCGATGGGCCAGTGGGGAGTAAAAAACGGTGGGTGGTACACAAAAAAATGTAAACATATAAATTTGAGAGCAACAGTTGAAAGTGTCTAAAACGATATATCACATGCTAATTTTTCCATGAAATGGAAGTAAACAAATTAAATAAATTGAAATACTCAAATGTCATTAAATGCCGTATTTGTGGACTAAATTGTTTGAAATTAGGCAGTCATAAATAACTTAAGGATGTCTACCTCAAAATAATATTGCTACTCGGTTGGACTTCAAAATGATGTCAAAACAAAATATTTCAACAAATAGGAACAATTTCGTACCGTCGTATCGTCGAATATCGTACGCATCTGAATTAAACTTTACATGTTGAAGGGAGTGGGGGTTGCACGAAAAAATTGTCCTAAAACTTTGGTACATCTGGCCCCACCAGTCAAAAGACGACGGGTTTTTATGCTAGAAACAACAATCACACGATGCCTTTTTCTCAAAACACCTACATCATTCGACGTCCACATTTATTACTACTAGCATGCAAGTGTACCTTGCTCTTTTTTAGTAGTAGTAGTAGTAGTAGTAGTATTGTGTCAGCGAAGAATCATTTTGCTGGCAATTGTAGAAAGACCTGAACATGCCAATAAATATTACCGAAGGCTAGGCTGCTTTTAAGCAGTGAACGTTACAAGCCACAACTGTAAGACTTTCTCCTCTTTTTAACTAGTTTCTTGGCTAGAAATTACCTTTATGGTACTAAGTAATGAATAACTTCGCAACTCTACCACTTCTGCATCAAAAGCTACACGTTCTTACATTTACGTCCTATACGCAATACGGCGTTAAGACTTCGTTACAACATAACTGCTACTATGCCTTTTTTTTGGGTGTAGTTTCTAAAGCGTCAAGTGATAATTCCAAACGGTCAAGTTAATTTTTCTACTCGTCAATTGTAAATTCAGCTGGAAAAGGTGTAGTAGTAAACAGAATGCCAAGAGTCGTGGACACCGAAATCCCCTAAGTGTGTATCACCTGGTATACTGATGCCCCTAAAAATTCATCAGGTACAGGAGGAGGCATATACGGTGTTAAATATGGGCGGAACGTGAGTATCAGCCTAAGTAAAGTGGCTATCGTTTCCAAAACAGAAGCACAAGTACAAAAAAGTGAAAGTATTGAGGCGCCCTAAGATTTCTAAAAGCGAAGTTTGGAGCGATTCCAAGCATTTTCCCTCTTTAATAACACCGTACACTAACAAAGACAAGTAGGGTCACTCTAAGCTCCGCCCCCAATGTGGTCTTTCCATCTGTGCTCTCGGATACTACTCAAACTGGCGGATTCTGGCGCCCGGCGATCTCCAGCAGTAGCCGAACGCTAACAGCTGTGGTTTACAGGGCCAGTCCACCTAACACCACCTAACACGCGACACGGTGCACGGGATACAATCGGTCGGATCTACCGGGGTGCCTAAATAAGTAGTGTTTGTGTGTTATTGAGCGTTTCGCGCGTATTTCACAAAAAAATGCCGGCAACATGCTCTGTATATGGCCCCATTGTTTTTTTTATATTTGTGCCTACTTATTCCCATTGATTCTTAAAATATCTGTTTTTAATACTTTAATTTTATCATTGACTTCATTCTTAAGTTTTTTAAACTCATTTTCCAAATTCGTGTCTCCCGCTTCTTTAACTTTTTGTTTATAAATGTTGACTCGGTTTTCAATCATTTCGAGAATTTCTGGATCTATCCAGCCGTCATTTTCACGTATCTTATACGTCTTTTTGTTTTCCGAATCTTTTTTACAAGAAGTGATTAAGTCAATTAGTTCCTGAGATGATTGGGCTCATGTAGTTTGAATATTCTTTTCAAATTTTGAGATGAATTTTCCATGTTCCATTCTGTTTACTTGTTTTCCATATTCTGTCGCAGGTACTTTTATGCTTACACCTAAGGTTGTTGAAAACAAATTATGAATGATCAGACTGTTACTGTTACTTACTACTTGAATCGTACATTTCAAATTACTACATTTATCTGACTAAACGTGATCTATAATACTCCTTGAGCTATTTGCCAGCCTAGTAGCATCTGCAGTTATTGTGTTGAATGGTTTATTGAGTAATAAATTATATTCTATCTATACTATAGAATTCATTTCTATTGACCCCCGTATAAGTGAAGTGAACGTCGACAGTTGACGTCGACAATATTGCACAGTCGGATTCCTGTAAGAAAACGAGATCGCACGAAGGGAGCCCCTCTGAATTCTAGGCGGCTCGCATTTGTGAGACTTACATCAAAGTCGGCACGGCGAGTGACCCTATACTTGTCTTTGTTAATGTACGGTGTTAATAATCACTCTGCCACCAATGCACCGATTTCAAAAAAATGTAGCAGCACATCTGCTGGGCTTCCACGGCCTAAAGCGCCCCAATTTATCAAAATCGGTGAGGTGGTCGCTGAGATTACGCTGTTATAGTTATTATTGCCTCATTTACGGCGAAGAAAAGCAAAGAAGCAGTAAAGAAACAGCTCTATATCCCACAGTTCTTCGTTGAATGCGTTGCTTGTCAGTCACTGTGCTCCCGAGTTATGGTTATCCCTCTATTACCGTCGACGGACCTATCCGTGCACCTCAATACCACTTCTGCATCGACTTACCGCCTGACAAAAGAATCCCATTTCTAGCGCCATTCACGTAGCCAACAATAAAAATTATATCAGAACGGACGATCTCCTGCGCACGGCATTTTCCCTGGGAGTGCTCTCCACTTCAAGACTTCCTGTCACAACGGGTTTCCCCACACACTTTGCAGTAAGATCCAATCCCAGAAAGTGTTCATTGGGTTTTTAACGGCCACCATCATGCAGGTTAAGGCTGGTTTACATGCCGTGCACACAAAAACTTGTATATAGATAATATTTAGCTTCAATAGAGTGGCTAGCAGTATTGCCAGCAATAATAAGAAAGCAACGATCTCTTTATAGCTTCTTAGTTATACCAAATATAATTAAAACTATAACAACTCCTATCAATTTTATGTTGATGTATGAGATAATAATAATGTCCTATTGTTGGTCTGTTGTTATTTTTATAACAGCGTAATCTCAGTGACCAGTATTACCTATAGAATGATTACTAAAACGATGTGACGAAGGCTATGTTCCTATAGGGCAGCAATTGTTTCTGAATCTCACAGCACTTGGAACTAAACTTGGAAAACTTTTATATAATAGGTTATTAGGTAAGAAGAGCTCTTCCAAACGAGACCCAGCTTGTTCAATTCCGTTAACTCATACCAAAGTTATGTCCATTAGAATAAAAACTTTTTTGACATTCCCCCACTACTACATCTTACAAGATAGAGCAAAATACTTTTAACAAAGAAAATCAGAAATTGTCCTGTCTACATGATGGTAGAATCTGTAATATACCTTTACTTGCATATCTTTTGAGAAAAAGCAGTTTTTCTGATTGATCGTAACAGTTGCGCTCCCTAGCGGCCACTTGCGGAATTTGAAAATAATTTCTCTTAGCCGATTTACCATCATATTTTTTGCTCGAAGTTATATGATTAACGGTTACCGAGATATTGTCGGCGTCCATTATTATTAGGTCACCCTGTACAAATCCACACTATCTGTAAAGGCAAATTTTGATATTTATGAAAAAAATTCTGATTGCCATAGTTACCAAGCTAAGAGCAGCAATTCACTTAAATAGAGCAATGAAGCATGACACTACAATACATGAAAAGCTTTCTGACAAATGGCGCTTTCTACTCATTGCATGTAATAATGCATGAAGGTCAACTGTTTCTAATTTGTTTATAATTGGTGTATTCTGTTACGTCTTTTTATATAAATGGTACACCGAGAAAACCAGCCCTGTTAAAGTGTTTAACTGGAGATTTCTAATAGCCTATATTAAAATTGTATACTGTTTCTGAAATATAGCTTCATAGTCAGTCATAAAAACTGAATTCTAATACTTCAATTTTGTCACAGAAAACGCATATTATTGTAACAATTAAACTGGTTTAAGTACTACTACATTCAACTAAACATTTTAATAGTAATGCTTAACGAGAGTTACTACAAAAATAAATCAGCAACTATCGTTATGAGTATTCCTATCGTAGACACTCCATGTTACAATGACAATTAAATCGGTTTAAGTAAGCAGTTTCCAATTAAACATTTAAAATGCAAGAGTTAAAGGACGTTACAGCTGGGATAAGTCACTAGATACGCATAACGGTCGTTTCCGGAGGTGGGGGATGTTTACCATGCTCCGTCCCTTTTCTTCTAGAGGGCAAGCGAGTGCGATAGAGATAGATGGTCTTCACTGTTGTTTTACATTTCAGTTAGGCATCAGTAATTACAGCACGGTTACAGGTGTGAGGTGCATTCGTTGTTCGGTTTTACTATCACATACTATTTTGTGTTCTTATAAGTTTTATGCGTGCTTGTGTCCTTCTGTGTGGAACAGAATAGGTGCCTATATGGTAAAATATGGCTTTGGAGTATCTACACGAGTCGTATATTTCCGGTAACTTTGCTGTAAGATCAAAATATGTAACAATTTCTCAATGACATTATGTGTATGTAGCTGTGATAGACGTTTTATGTGCAAAAATAACTTTTTTGTTATGACAAACTCAAGATTTTAATTTTTGTTATAATGATTATTAACCATTTTACCAGGAATAAAGATTATTTTGAATCTATTTGCTTTTTCTAATCACTCTAATTGAGTATAGGAATTACTTGTATTCAATTAAGAAAAAAATCAATATTTGTATTAAAGTTTTTCATTATAGCAGTTTAATTTATTATCTGTTAGTAGTACAATGACAAAAATAATGTCACAAATAAATAGGGTAACCGTAATAAATAATCCTGTTTTTGAGGGTACTAAACAAGTTAATAACCTTAGAGACGTGATTTAATTGCAACTATTAAACTAAGCTACAGTCACAGTGACATTTTTCTGACAACACTGATGTGATATTGCTCGCTACCACAACTAATTCTAAACAGAATATACTATTCACTTGCAACAATTAAGCAGTACAATTGTCACGTATTTTGATGCAAAATTTAATTGCGGTGATTAAAATTTTAATCGTAGCGGTTAAAGTTTTCTCTCAGTGTATGCCAAAATTCCTAAGCCTGACCCTGTGTATGCTGACGTATCCAATATCTACTATGGAGACTGTCATTAACACACAGATCCTGAAATACCTGGACAACAATAACATCATAAACGATCGCCAGTATGGCTTCCGTAAGCACAGGTCTACAGGTGACCTCCTTGCCTACATCACTCACTTGTGGAACAGAGCAATAGAAAATTATGGCGAATCCCGTGTTGTTGCACTTGACATATCGAAATCTTTCGACAGAGTGTGGCATGAGGGACTTTTGGTCAAGCTTGCTGCTTATGGACTACCACCAGGCCTGCGCCAGTGGCTGAATAGCTTTTTGAACGACCGATCTCTGTTTGTTGTTGTCGAGGGCTGTTCATCAGACGTATTTTCAATAAACGCCGGTGTTCCTCAGGGATCTGTCCTATCCCCTACACTGTTTCTGCTGTACATCAACGAGCTGCTGGAAATAACATCCAATCCAATCTACAGCTTCGCAGATGACAGTACATTAGTGTCGTGCATGGAACCAGGCAAGCCACTATCATCCCACGAGAGGGTACGTCGTCGACAGCCGCATGCCTCGCAGATCAACGCAGATATCAAAACAATTGTCGAGTGGGGATTAGCAAATAAGGTACACCTCAACGTAAAAAAAACTCAGGCAACAACTATTACAAAGAAGTCTCACGATGGCTTACCAACCGTGGAAATGGAGGGTCACCCCATAGTCGAATCACCTTCCATCAAGCTTTTGGGGATCAAAATCAACAATAACATGTCCTGGCACGACCACGTCGTCAGTATTGCTAAAACGGCATCCCAGAAGCTTGGAGTTTTGTTCCGCTGTAGGAAGTTGTATACACCAGAGCAACTGCTGCTGTTCTACAAGGCACAGATCCGACCATCGCTGGAGTATTGCTCCCATGTGTAGGGATGCGTTCCGAAACACTCTCTAAAGCTTCTGGGCACACAGCTCGGAACATCGAAGGGGAGTGGCTGACCTATCAATGTTTTACAGATTCTACCACAGAAGATGTTCGAGTGAGCTCTCCCAGATAAGAAGGCCCAGAACCAGGAACACTAGAGAAGCTCTGCGAGCTCATCTTTACCAGGTCGAGGTCCTTACTCCCCGAATCAGTCTCCTCCAGCATTCCTTCTTTGGGAGAACTTCGACGCTGTGGAATCAGCTACCGGGGATTTTTTTTCCCGACAGCTACGACCTGCAGCGTTTTAAATCTAACGTGAACCGACACTTATCCTCTCGCAGCGCCTCTACAGCGCCATAGGCTTTCAGCCTTTGCGAGAGGCTGACCATAAAAAAAATCAGATCTGCTGGATAACTAAATGAATTGAATTGAATTGAATTCATGCTGGGACACCCTGCATTTTGCCCGGCCGCTGCATCTCAGCCTAGTCGCAGTGCGCTCGTGTGAAACAATTTACAATATTGTGTACCCTGGCGGGCATGAGTAATGCCGTCGGTGGCAAAGCAGCGCGAGTCTCATTTCCGGCCCTCTTCGGTCGTTGATTATTTTCGTGGCTTGCTAGAGAAATAATAAGGATATTACTTGCTATCGACAATGCTAGCGTTTGGTCAGAATAGCGGTACCCTATTCAGGAGGATATCTCGTGTTGGCTACCATAAATCATAACGCAACGACGCAAAACCCATCAGGAGAGTGCAACGTGTGAAACTAGCTCTTTTTTGCAGATTTAGTATCTCCTTCTTCAGGTACCAACTCCATTCAATTAAAATCTGAAACAATTTTCGCGAATGCTTTTATATTGTCTCTGCTTTCCTTAGTTGAGTATGAGAATTCAGTCCAGTCCAGTCTTTGACGTTTTTCAACCACGAGATCTGTCTGCGCCTGGTCCTCTTTTGGCTTAGATTTTGCTCTCTGTTATTTTTTTAATTTTGTGCCATCGACATCGACTGCTTTGGTCATTAGCCTCGTATTATGTTTAGGCTTTGTTACTGTTTCCCGGCACCACTTAGGAACAGCACTGTTAATTAGAAGCTAACAGTGAAGGCTCAGATGGGGATTATTCGCTGAATTTTTTTATGGATATTAGTTTCAGAAGGGCACATTTATTATTTCGCATGATATGTCCACGATAGGCAGTTTTTCTCTTTTACTTCCCACACCGATAAGTGAGGGGAGTATTGTGATCGCGAAAATTTTCGATTTTGAGATAATACACTTTTTAGGCGTTTTATGATGTCTACATAACGAAAATCCACGTCACTCATTTCCGTCGGTCTGTCGGTCTGTCTGTATGCGTTTTTCTAGCCACGTAATCTCAGCAACCGCTGCATGGATTGTGATGAAATTTGGGCAGCGATATGCGGTGAGGTCGTAGTACGTAATGTTCCTATAATTTTGAAAAACGATGCATGGGCGGTGGAGTAATTAGCAAAAAACAAAAAAAATAAATATTGCTCAAACTTCGTTTTTAGGCGTTTTAGGGGTTCCTGATCATTTTCTACCTTTTTTGGGTGGGGCCGAAATTGGGGTGGTTGGTGGGTGGGGGGTTGTAAGATTGAAAAATTTGTTGCTTCCATAATAGACTATCCACTGGCCTGTGAAAGAAGACCTAGTGACACAAATACCTTTTTTAGGTCCATCCGAACATTACCTTGCCTATTACCGAAACCAAAGGACTTTTTGGTATGAACATGCGAGTATAGCTTGAGTATAGCTATATTGTGTAACGAGGAAACTGTTGAATTGATTTTAATGAAATTTTGACACGGCATTACCACAGTGGCGGGGATGGAAAAGGCGTATGGTTTTTATGAATCGTGCCAGTGGCGGCGCAGAAATAATAAAAAAATGCTAAACATATAAAAACAGCTCAAACTTCGTTTTTAAGCGTTTTAAAGGTTCCTGATCATTTTCTACGTTTTTTTTTGGGTGGGGGTGAAATTGGGGTGGTTGAGGGGTGGGTGGTTGAAGAACTGAAAAATTTGTTGTATTCACTGTTCACTAACCTGTGAAGAAAGACCTCGCGACATAAATCACCTTTTCAGCTCCATCCGAACATTGCCTAGCCTATTACCGAATTTAAGGGACTTTTCTTTATACATACGAGTATTTATTGCTTTAGATCGTTTTGTATTTTGTAACGTGGAAGCTATTAAACTGATTATAATGACATTTTGACACAGTATTGCTACCGTGGTGAGGATGGAAAACGCAAATTATTGTTAGAAATCGTGTCAGCGGCAGCGTAGCAATAATCAAAAAGCTAAAATATGAAAACAGCTCAAATTTCGTGTTTAGGTGTTTTAGGGGTTCCTGATCATTTCTACCTTTTTTTGGGTGGGGATGAAATTGGGGTGGTTGGGGGGTTGAAGGGGTTGTAAAACTGAAAAGTCTATAGTGTTGATAATAGGCTGTCCGTTGTCCTGTGAAGGAAAGACATAAGGCATAAGACAATTTTAGGGAGGGGGGCTGCCGACGATTTGGTTGCAAGGGGATCTCAGACTAAAGCTTCATGCTATGTGAAAATAATGAACTGGTGTCACAGTAATGTGTGGGAAGTATCGAGTCAATCAACTTGACTTCATTTTTTCATTGTGGTTAAGAAGCTACGTTCCTCGTTTATTCGCCGCAGCACTTCAACATTTGTAACATTTTGCGGTACACCTACATCTCAAAAGCCTCAATTGTATTCACTGCATTGATATTAAAATGTATTGTCCATACTTCGACTCCATTCAGAAGAACCGCATAAGCACATTTGCATCACTTGTAACAGCTGCTGGTAAAAGCTTTGGTATCTATTCAGAGCCAGAAAGTACTTTTCACCATCCCACCTACTCACGCTATATAAATCCCAGATAAGGCCTGGCCTCACCTCCAGCCACTTTCTCCTCCGAGCTATCCTCTATAGTTCCGCCGCTCGCCGATCCTACCAGATACACCCGCGCGAGTGCTGCATCTTATCCAGAGGCAGTCGTTCTTCATACACCAAGAACCCAGTGGTACTACCATACATTTATTCCCAGGGTGTCCAAGGCTTGGAATGGTATACCAGGAGATGTATTTATTGGGCCTGTGGGTGTTGGCCTATTCAAGTCCAGCGTTAAGGGTCTAGGGTATAGCGCGCGAAATTGAGAATTCAAGAAAAGACATATTCCGGTGTTAGCGAGGAGGTGTGGACGCCTGTTCCCTTTCTCCAGTGTGTGTGTCTGTGTGTCTAAGATGAGGGAAGATAAGTCCAAAAATCCAAAGGTAAGGTCAAAAGGTCCAAAGGTAAGGTTCAAGGGTCACCATAAAAATGAATTTCGCATTTCCAAGCTCCTGACGTTACCTTTAAACCTACCGCAATGACCCAAAGAGCAGATTGAAGAAGAAAGCTTGAGCTTGTGCAACTATTTAGCCTTTTTTTGATATCGTGTTTGGTTGTTAAATTACAGGCATTTATAGAATGTATAATTTTGAATTGCGAGTTTTTTCGCACATTAAAAAACTTTTTTGAGAAAATCGAAAATAGTTGTCATTCAGTGAGGTCTTAACTATCGCCTTCTGAAATATTCTATATATGTAGTTTGAAAATAGAGTGAGTTATGCGAAAAATTGTGAGTCCGAGTTTTACATGGCAAATACGTATGTATAAATGTGTGTATCCAGACCCCTTAATAAACTTCCCCTAACAAAACCTTTTCACAGCACCCGCGGCACTCTGGTATTTAGGCTTTGCCTACGAGGTCTGCTCAGTTATAAAATATATTTGGGCATTCAGACTTATATCACTCCACGCACCACGCATTTTTGAGTATGCTGTACAGGAAAACTAGCGCTTATGTCTTATAATGGCTTTATTCGTGAGTCAGAAATTAAGCAACCAAACAGAGAAGCGAGAGACAGCGGAACGCATTATCACGTTACGCAAAATATATCTTTGATGTGCTTCAATTATAGGAGAACGAGAGATTTGACTTGAAGGTCAAACGACTTCTTCGCCACGCCCAAAATAATTGCAATTTCGGGACGTACTCAAAGTAAAATTTCAGGATGATTTGCAAACTGCACATTCTCCGAATACTTTTGCTCTCTACAAAATCCTCCTCGATTACCCAATTATATAACGGTCTAGAACCGCGACAGTGCCTAAAAACGGACTACAAGTAAATATGAAGTTTAGCGTTTCAGTATTTTCAGCAACTCTTATAAACCCTATTTCTTTCCATCCTCATCAAGTAAATTATTTATTGAGTGATGTGACTACTCAGCTGTGTAACATGCATGAAATGAAATTCTACAATAAATGAACATTATTAAAATGCCTCTCCGGATGCATGTCAGAATTTCAAATAGTACGAAGTCGCCCTATAGTTGCGAAAAATTCAATCAGCTTAAACCAGGATTGTGGCGTCTACCTACATAATATACCTGAAAATCATTGTTTATCAGTAATAACCCACATCAGTACATCGACATCCAACTAACAAATGAGCATACTGGTTCCCTAGGTATCACAACCTATCCCGAAAGATATATACAGGTTAGGTAAGTGCTAGGAGTAGTCTCAGTTATCATAGCACTCTGAGGGTGTCCCGTGTAAACATGGCTGAAACGCGGTTTAATGCAAATCAGGCGCAGGTTTCATCCGGAAGTTCATAGTTTTCTCCAAATTAAATATAGAATTACTTAGTTACCCTTTAGAAACATTTTCTGTCTACCGCCATGCACGCACAGTTCTAGATGTCTGCAGTATTTTAATAATACCTTCGAGCTGAAGAAAAACGTTAATATTGGGCCTGGTCTGTCAGCGAGAGAGAGACTTGCAGAGGATCTTTTATTAGAGAGCTGCGCGGCGAGAGCTGAAGCGCCTTTATCTTTCATTCTCTTGTATCTATATATGTAAAAGTTTGATACCACTGTAACGTTGAAAATCAAAATGAGTTTGCACACCATATATACCAGTTTCAAAGTATAACTCACTATTGGGCTTTGGTATCAGTCATATAGAGAAATAATACAGCCTTCACCATCATAGTCACAATGTCTTAACTGTGAACTCGTAAAATGTACTCATTTTACGAGTTTCTCTTGGGATATCTTTAAGATCTTTAATGCAGTAGTTTCCTATTTGCCTTCTGCATCCTCATGCCGTTGACCAGATGTATCTACTGGTTCATCCGCCCTTAGGGACAATTTCTCACCCCAAGGACAAGAAGGTGTTCCGACTCTTCTCAACTCGTCCACCCAAAGCTATTGGTTGAGAAGAGGTTACTGCTTATACCGGCAGTAGTTCGGTTCCTTTTAGCCGCCTTTTACGACACGCAGGATATACGATGGGAGATATTCTAACCCGCCCCCACACGGGGGCCTTAGCGTCTCACCATTTCGGGTATAATCACCATTTTCAATTCTGTCACTATACTTGACAACGAGACCAATTATAAAAAATTACTGATCAGCAAAATGATTTACATTTTCAGATATGATAAGGCTGTCAATAAAAACTCTGCCAATCTTGATCTGAGTCAGGTTTGTAATTTATTGGTTACTAATTGCATTAGAGAACAACATAAATAATAATTGTCTTCCTTTACTGCTGAACCCTCTATATCTATTGAATAATATTTATTATATTAATAATATTTTTAATGTGTTTATCGGTAAACATTTATACGTTGGTTGTTTGGTTCAGTGTTGTGTATGACTACAATTTTGACAACTTGTTTTGTAGAACATAATGTTGACATGTTCTATGTTATCATCTGATGATCCCTAAATAAAGACTTATTATATGTAAATATGAATATTCATATTTTTCTCACACTGTGTATAGCAGCGGATACCAAATATCAGGTATGTTGGCAAATGGCATTTGTTATTCTTTTTAACCATTGGAATGTTTTTGGTTTCTTTGCTAAAGGGACATGTTATCCCTTGTTGCTATAAGGGTGGGCTCGATAGGTAAGGATGTACGTTTTGCATATTTTAACATCTCAATAATACAAAATGACACATTGTGTTATATTTTTTATTTTTGATAAATTTATGCTACTGGTCAATACTTCAATATACCGTTTTTCAGTTTTAATTGTTTTACCATGCTAAATTCTTTAATAAATCTCTTAAGTGCTAATTGTGAATTTTAAGTGAATATTTTTTTATTTTTTGAATTGTTAAAGTTAATACTTAACGTTTTCAATGTATGTTGTTACTTGTATATTTTTTCGCCTTCATTCATGAGCTTTAGCCTAAAGAAGGCACAAAATAAACGCCTAAATGTCGGCTCTTTGAGAAAAAGCATCTGCAGTACTGTATCCCGAAACCCGAGGGCCTATTCTATTAAAAAATAAAAAGACTAACATAAGAATTACTTTCTACTGTATCATATAGAAAATAAACCTTTCACTTCAAAAAATCGATGTTATTTCTGACTACTATTTCAGATATTTGAAACAGAGGGACAAAAACCAACATAAGGTATCAAAAAAGCTATATGTAAATGTAAAACATAGAAAAACATCAATATCATAATAGCGCCACAGGGCGGATGCCTGGACGTGATACTTAAATTGGGAAAATACCCCCTTCTAATATCAACAACCAAACTAAATAAATAAAGCTTAGGGAAATAAAATACAGTTATTCTAATCACAAATAAATATATACAAAATGAAACATTTTAGTGTATATGTTATACAAGGTGTTCATTTGAAAACTTCCCACAAAGGATTTATCGAAAACCACTTATTAAAGGAAAAAACGTCGAGACACGTCCAAAGATTTGTCAAACTTCTTAACTAAAAACTACTTCACAGTCTTGTACCCTCTGTCCCAGGGTCATTGCCTTAAAAACCTTAAATGACTGTTGATATCGAGTAATATCTCGTTTCAAAGGTATGTTGAAGTCCTTTATTTTGACGTTTCATTTTTAAAATCGATCGATTCGTTTGCTAGAAAATTAGAAAAATCGTTGTGTATCTTAATTTGTTCAAATAGGAAACAAACAAAATGTTACGAATTATTGCCCAATGCTATAGCGATGTTGAAATTCCTGACGGATAGCTGCAAAAACATGTTGTGGGGTATCATGGCTCCTTCTGATGATGCGTTGACGAAGTTTATCCAAACTTTCAGGTTGGCGACTAAACACAGTGGGTTTCAGATGGCCCCCTAGAAAGAAGTCAAATTTCATCAAATCAGGAGATCTAGCAGACCATTCTCTCCACTTATCTGGAAACGGCATTGCTGAACTGGACGAACATAGCGTCTTCCTGGAAAAAGATTCCAGTCTCATCAAGTATAGGGTTTCCGTCATGTTCGATTTGGTTTTCAATGGTTTCAGTGACAAGCGGATTGATGGCATTACCCAAGATACCCAAATAAATGTCTCCATCTGAATTTACATTAATAAATAATGACCCAATCAGTTTGTTTCTCAAAATACCTGCCCGTACATTGATTTTTTTGTATGTCTTTCTATAGAAGCATGAGGATTTCTATTGCTTCAATAACTGCAGCTTGCCGATCAAAATCGTCTTCGACTAACCCTTGCACTATTTTCATTTCGAATGGATAAAATTTATGGGGTTTAGTAACCAAGTGTATAGAGACAACTGAAATATCAGCTGGTTCCACAATTTTGCGTAATGAAGTATTAGGATTTATGTCAAAATGACTCAAAACCTTAACTTGAGCGGCTTCATGCAGAACCCATCGTTTTTTATTTGGAACAAATCCATTTGCAAGGGAGCGAAGTAGTTCTTCGTTAAAAAGTTGTTCCCCTTGACAAATCTATTGACGTGTTTGAGCGTTTGTTCTTTTAATATATGGTTTTCGATAAATCCGTGGTTTGAAGTCTTCAATATACGTACCTATGTATGTGTGTGTTGAATGCCTTATATCAAACAAAATTTTCTGGCAGCAGTAAGAGAAGTTTTAGGCCCGATTTTATCAACATGCATATTTAACAAAGACTTTGACAAAGCTTTTCTATTGGATGTTATTTAGCAAAAGCTTTCTATTGGATATCGAGGGCTATGTTAATAAGTATCATCCAATCCAATAGTATTTTATCAATATTGAAAGCAACACGTCAAAGCTGGATGACACTTTTGTCAAAGATATTTTAGAAATTCATGGATCAAAATTATAGCAGGATATCAGAACAAAGTGATTGATTTGCAAATTAATGTCACATTTTCCATGTTTACATTATAATTATTGTATAATAACTAATTGCAAACTGCGATAATTTGTGATG
Source organism: Callosobruchus maculatus (assembly GCA_951848785.1). Lineage (NCBI taxonomy): Eukaryota > Metazoa > Arthropoda > Insecta > Coleoptera > Chrysomelidae > Callosobruchus > Callosobruchus maculatus. Next base: position 12,007,399 of record CATOUR010000054.1, on the reverse strand, counting down.
AAAGTAGTAGGTACCTATATCAATCACAGCAACTACCTACTTATTTAATAATTTATTACAAATCCCACGTCGTCAGTCAGATGGATTATATGAAAATACATACTTTTATGAAGAATCAATATTTCATTGTACACATTGTACATAACACATAACACAAACCACGTTATACTTAGCTATAAAATGGCAAGCTTTGCCGTTCTGGGATTCTGGATAGGCAACCAGTAATGCACATACGTTTGGGAAATAGCTGTACCTTTTTAAATGTAACAAAGTGCTATTTGTACCTCTTTTTACTACAAACAAAGATATATTGCAGTTATTCATAATTTTTATCGATAGTAAATTATTGTTTTATCCAAATAATGTAGTGAGTGAATTTCTTGTCATTATATGACATACCAAGAAACGAGTGATCAAATGTAGGGCTTCTCTCGAATCTTATTGGTTGAGATTAACAATTGTTATACTTTTTGTTAAACTAGAAAATGCAATTTTTCACCCATTTAGGACGGAAAATCAGACTTGAGAAGATACTAGATGGTTCAGAGTGGTCGACTGTATATAAATTATGTCATTTTGACCTTTTTTGAGGTAAACTTCAAGCGAAATTAATAACTTTCAGAGTACTTTGACAGATGCATGTTCTTGAAAGGGCTGCTCTGATCGGTCAAAGTCTTTGTTAAACTGTGCATGTTGATAAAATCGGGCCTTAGTGTTAAAAAACTTGAACGTCAAAAGTAAATTTAGTGTGTATTCCACGACGTTTAATAACGTTTTATATATTAATATATCTTTTCATGATAACCTGAATAGGGCAAAGTTGGTAAATTGTCCGCCCGTTATTCCATTTGAAAATTTTAGGTATCTACGGTACTCTTAGAAATACTTGAATAAGACTTAAATTTTTTATTTCCGTTTCTAGTTTTTCACGAGTTTGTTATTAAGGTTATAAATGAAGTGGATTGTGTAACAGCTTTCTTAGTGAAAGCTTTAACTCTTAGTAAACTCAAAAGCCTCGCTCTCAGTGAAGAATCATCAAATTTTTAATACATCTGATAACCTGTGTTTCGATTATTTTAAGCTTTGAGACCATCGTGAATAGCAGTGAAGGAGCAGGTCTTTATTTTAACATCGGAAAGATAAAACTCATAATCATCAGCAAAACAAATGCCCAGGGAAGATTGTACGTTCACATTGAGACAGTCAATAAAGTGAAAGAGTAGAAATAGCTAGGTATCATTTTGAACAGGTCTCGAGAAATAAGATTTAGAATTGGCCAAGCTAGAGCTGCATTGACGGAGAGTACACAGCATTACAGATCTAAACACCAAACTTAAGATCAGATTGACCAGATGTTACGTTTTTTTAAATCCTTCTCTATAGGATGGAGTTGCAACTCCTGTTGTCTGCAGACAACAAAGTTGATCTGAAAAGACTTAAGGTTTACGTAATCTGGGCTTGTAGATGCACATTTAGAGTTTCTTAGGCTGAAAGAGTTACAAATGATGAAACATCTAAAGAAACAGAGAATAGAGTAGAATTTCTAGTATCGGGAAGCTTACTTACCTGGGTTACGTTATGCGTGGAAGAACATACCACATTTTACAACTGATAGTAGGGGGAATAGAAAGGAAAGGTGTGGGAATAAAACACACTTAACATAATTGTCTTGGAATTTAGTTACAGCTTTCTAAAATACTAACTTCGTACTAATTTAACCAACTTCACAACTGCTACGGTTTCTGAATTCCCAATAGTGAGAGTCGAATTTGAGTCACACTAGATAATCTATTTTTTCCGTTACTGTGTGCTGGCCCCATCATACAGGGGGCAGTATACTTCTTATATAGTTTTAGTAACATACTTTTTCTCTGACTGAATATTATCCCGACATAAATGTCTAAAATCCGCCTACAGCCACCGATTTGCGCGATAAATCCGATAGTAGCCGTTAAGTTAACGTATCTACGCTATACACATATTCCCAACTCTGCGTCTTCATTCTCGTAAAATTTTAATACTTCCGCAATATATAATGCTCCCCTCTGTGGAGTGGCGTGCTCAAAGTTAACCATTAGGGGTAGTTACTTACCGATGGAAAGCCTGCTGCGGATAAACGCAATTCTTTTCAGGTTAACAGATTATGCAAAAAACTTCTTTACATTTGTCTACAGAAAGAAACTGGTAGGTTTACCTGTGTAAAAAGTTTGCAAAATGTACTTATTCTTTGAGCGAAGTAAACCATTGTTATAATGAAGACGATTTTTTCTGCAAGAAAAGCTTTTTTCTGCTTTAATGTTATTTTTATACCCAAGTAACACCAAACAATACATACACATAGCTCATAGTACCCAAATCATGCACTCACTACCCGATTTAGGCGTGGAGCCAGGTGGTCAAAAATGGACGACTTGGTTTCCTTTTTGGGAAGTAAGTGTAACCTACAAACTCAGATTCGTCATGAACGTAGAATAAATGTTTAGTGTGATAGTTCATGAAATTCGGTAGCTTCGTATAGTTATAACGTCACCAAGATGGCCGATGAGTGATATCATTAGAAAGGTTATCAAATTCTACATTCAACCGTATAAAAAAGATTAGGCATTCCCATTTGAAAAAATTCAAGTCATCGCTGATCGAAGCTTCCTTAATTAATCGACCGATTCCTCCAAGCATAAACGTAATTTACATTTGACAGTCTCATCAAAGCTGACGCATTTTATGCTTAGTAACGCGGCAAAGTCTGAGCCTTCCAAATTTGATAATCTCTGCGATATTCAATTTTTTCCTGATATCTACTTATACCGAAAATGGTGATTTACACCTAAATGGTTCGCTTTAAGTCCCATGCACGATACATAAAGTCACACTAGAATTCACCAAGAAATCTGAATATGCAATAATATATGGGGTGTTTCATTTAAAAAAACATAACTTTGATACATTTCGTATTTTTGGGACACCCTGTATAACATGAAAATATTTTTAAAATGTAGCGTTTATGGGTCTCTATCCATCCGAAATTATTATTTTCTTTATTATCAGATACTTTAGCCGTAATGCACCGTGTCGAATAACCCTGTATAGTACGAGGGTTGCTCTATACCTCCGTCAATCCACCAGTACGCAGACAGCTGTTTCACGCTTATTAGCGATCATCAGTGCGCCATAGGTCGATTGACGGAAGTAGAGAGCATCAATTTTTCCATGCTTAATAAACATGTGAAAGATGTGCGAGTAAGACAGAAGGAATTCTGCCGGTGCGCCATCTAGTACCCGAAGGTGACGGCAACCAAAGAGAGAAACGCTACTAGCAGCAGTAAACTCTCCTTGGTGGAACGACAAGGCTCGTTCGCTTTTTGCCACTAGAGGCGCGGATTTTGACGCAAGCAGCGTAAAGCCGATATACGAGGGTTGCTCTATACTCCGTCAATCCACCAGTACGCAGACAGCTGTTTCACGCTTATTAGCGATCATCAGTGCGCCATAGGTCGATTGACGGAAGTAGAGAGCATCAATTTTTCCATGTTTAATAAACATGTGAAAGACGTGCGAGTAAGACAGAAGGAATTCTGCCGGTGCGCCATCTAGTACCCGAAGGTGACGGCAACCAAAGAGAGAAACGCTACTAGCAGCAGTAAACTCTCCTTGGTGGAACGACAAGGCTCGTTCGCTTTTTGCCACTAGAGGCGCGGATTTTGACGCAAGCAGCGTAAAGCCGATATACGATCGACGAATCCGCGCCTCTAGTGGCAAAAAGCGAACGAGCCTTGTCGTTCCACCAAGGAGAGTTTACTGCTGCTAGTAGCGTTTCTCTCTTTGGTTGCCGTCACCTTCGGGTACTACATGGCGCACCGGCAGAATTCCTTCTGTCTTACTCGCACATCTTTCACATGTTTATTAAACATGGAAAAATTGATGCTCTCTACTTCCGTCAATCGACCTATGGCGCACTGATGATCGCTAATAAGCGTGAAACAGCTGTCTGCGTACTAGTGGATTGACGGAGGTATAGAGCAACCCTCGTGTATCGGCTTTACGCTGCTTGCGTCAAAATCCGCGCCTCTAGTGGCAAAAAGCGAACGAGCCTTGTCGTTCCACCAAGGGGAGTTTACTGCTGCTAGTAGCGTTTCTCTCTTTGGTTGCCGTCACCTTCGGGTACTAGATGGCGCACCGGCAGAATTCCTTCTGTCTTACTAACCCTGTATAGTATTCGCCAGAAGGAATGACTTTTCCCAGTAACATCTATAACCGAAATGTTTAGAGATATCGAGATACTGGCCGATAATGAAATCCTTATTGCTAATTCCTCCCCTGTGAGATTAGATGGAAACAGAGGCAAAACACGAAAAAAAAAACGGTTTAAAATAAAGCGGAGAATAGGTGGACGTAGCAGCAAAAAACAAAAACCCAGTTTATAACGGAGCGGGTGCGTAGATGTGACGTTGAATTGTTTTTGCTATCACGCTTACATTCGCATGTGGTGCTGGCCCGTTCCCGCATAGTACCAGTCGACGCTTTCGAAGTTGAGCTGGCGGGTCGGCCGTAGCTCAACTGGTGGGAGCGCCGAAGCACAAATCTGCAGGTCGTGGGTTCGAGTCCCGCCGGCCGACGACTTTTTCTGATATTTTCTGGTACGAATTTAAATAGATGTGACGTGCTACATACAACAAGAACGGTCAACTGGCATAACTAGTAATGAACTGGTGGATCTGATTTTAGTGTATGTGAATGTGGTCAAAATCGTTTCCCTGACCGTATTTATCCTGCCTTCGGTAAATTTGTCTATATCGTGCAAAGAGATAGAAACAAGTTATTTGTATACACATCATAGTGCACACGCTGGATGACCTAGACAACCTCAAAAGGTCCAAATTGAAGAAGGAATACTCGGCTTTTTCCGTCTCGCGTCTCGAACTTCAAACCATATCTATAAGATTCATGTGACAGGACCGCACTTGAAACTTCGCAACAAACGAATAATTAGTATTTTTTAATATTCGTTTTTATTTTTCTGATGCTGATTCAGGGTACATTAGCTTTGACATATGAAAGGCAGTTTTTTCTAAAAAGGAAGTCCCAACATTGAAAACATCAGGTGACCGAAATCAAGCTTCCTTATTGCGATCACCGTTTTGACTGTTTCTCGAGAACTAGCTTTATTTCCTCAGATGCACCTGCAGTTTCTCCCAGTTTATACATAGTCCTTGCAAATTCTCTGTCTTTGCGCAGGACCTTCAAGGCTGTAGCTTTTCCTTTTCCTACAAAAGCACTCACTGTGTCTTAACCCGTGACAGCGTGCAAAAGTTGACTGTAGGCAAACTCAAATAACAAGACCGATATCTGCTCGACGACCATCTTTGTAACATGATCCTAGTATTAAGCTACCCAATTCAAAAAAAATCATCTCAAACATTGATCCCTGGCGTTATGCTGCATCAAACTTGTATTATACTCCCATTCCTTGCAATTGAAATAAGACATTAGAATCGTGAACTATCTACGAATTTTGCCTGACGGTCATCTTGTGACGTCATAATGTGACTAAGCTACCAAATTTTACAAAATGTTATCTTAACCAATAATTTTGGCATTATGCTGCACCGATGTCTGTTGGTACTCTTATTTCTTACAAATGAAACCAGACTTTAGAATGGTAAATTACAATTTTAGATCGGTGACCGTTTTTGTGACGTCGTAACGTATCTATCTATATTCCGAATCAAAATTTTTTGATATTCTTATTCTTTATACAGACTTTAGAAGGGTTAACTATGATTTTTGCATGGCGGCCATGTTTGTGATGTCATATCGTCACTAAAAAATAGAATTATAATATAATGTAATTAATGTTTACGACAAAGTGAATTTGGTTGTGAACAAGCCATTTGTTACTCATTTTATTGTGCTAGAACTTATTTACGTGAAGAACTACTATTTCGTGCTTGGAAAACCAACTCGTTTGTTAGAACAGATCCTATTTGTTTGTTAGACCACCTGAGTGATTCCTGAGTTCAAGTAGGTACATCACAGACAAACAAATGAGTCCATTTTATGTGAGGATTCCGATTACTCAAAAAATGTCATTACGTATGTATGTGTTTCTGTGGAAGCAAGTACCAAGGAAGCGGTACCTCTCCTCCTATGACCTATCCTCAATCTCATAAACACGTTTGTCAAGTGAATTTTTTTATAGAATTACCCTAAAAGTCTGCGATTTTTCTGCCAATGGGTTGGAAAGGCATAATAGTTACAAAATAAATATATCCAGATTGAGACATGTTTTTTTCTAAACGTTCCATCAACTTCCACAACACAATTGAATATATAATTCAGTTAAATTTAGCTCTACTTCTCAATGTCGCCTTTGGTCGTCCATAGTTTTTCTTGGGGTTGGCTTTCTATAATGTACCACATAAATGTTTGCTCAAAAAGAAGTTAATCTGTTTCAGCCCTAATTTTCTGTCGGCGTATCCACAAGATAAGGAGTACTGAGAATCGAGAAAAACAGAAGCTAGTTTTATAATCTGTAAAATTTGCATTGACAATAGGTACTTTTTTAGGTGTTCTCTTTCTCTCGTTTCCATAGTGCACGCATCTTTCATCCACCGGCAGATCGACCGGATGGAGCACCCAGCCTATGACATTTTCAATCAGAAATTCGCCACAGCATTGATATGTCGTGTATATCAGCGTTTCTCAACCTTTTTTCGCCCTGGGACCAGTAGTTTCTTTAAAAAAAATTGCGGACCAGTGATATCTTCTTAACAAATTTTTTCTAAGCATTTATAAAGAGCTACTACGTGAGGTAGTTGTAACATTTTTATTATCATTTGCCTGCAGTAATATTCAAATGTAAAGATATATAATTTTACATACATAATATGTTATTATATTCTAATAATAAGTAAGTACATAAGCCCTTAACAAAAATGACAGAAATTAAAAAAAAGTCAGGTCATGGATGTAAGAACACAACAAAAATAGCATTCTTACGATTACCAAGAAAATTGAATCAATAGGAACAAAGCATGAGAAATTATAACAATAATCAAAAACTCATTGCAGAAGAACATACTGTTAATGAGAAGATTGCTGCTGCTCTTCTTCAATTGTTGGTTCCAAATTAGACAAACAAGTCGGAGTGGTGAAATAACCAAGAGCCAATTTCTAAATTTATTTTTTATTACCGTCATAGATTAAAATCGCGATTGACATAAATATGTAGTTGCCAACGGAACTAACATATTCATTGCTTTCTCGTATAGAGATGGATATTCATTTTCCAATTTGATCCAAAATTTATCAATGGAAATTGTTGAAAAACTAGCTTTTAGCATCACGTCTGCACTAATCTCAAGAAGGGACTCATATTCTCTGTCATTTAAATCTAACTATACTTGATTCCCCCAACAGAAAAATCTCATATAAACAAAGACACGCACACTGTACGTGATTAAACGCGGCAAAGCGTTATCTCTCTAAAACGGGTACCGATTACAGGTCCGGCTTAAGATATCACTTGATAATAATTATATATGATTATCCGTTGAAAAGTTAGAAATTGACAAGAAATGAAAAATACTTATATATTGGCACAGAATATATATATCCAACATTAATACGAAATAGAAACACAATTTGTGTTCATCAAACAGTACTATAATTATAATATTGCCTCCCCGCCACAGAAGTTATGGATACGACAGCGTGACTGGATGCCAGCAGTTATAAAAATGAAGTCAAGTTGATTGACTCAGTACTTCCCACACATTACGCTGATACCAGTTTATTATTTTCCCATAGCAGGAAGATTTATTCTGAAATCCCTTGCAACCAAATAATCGCTAGCCCCCCCCCCCCCCCTTAAAATTGTCTTATGCCGCTAGGTCTTTCCTTCACAGGTCAATGGACAGCCTATTATCTATACTACAAACTTCTCAGTTTTACAACCCCCCACCCCCCCAAACCACCTCACTTTCATCCCCACCCAAAAAAACTGGTAGGAAATGATCAGGAACCCCTAAAACATATTCTCAAAACCGAATTTGAGTTGTTTTCATACTTTTCGTTCTTTGATTATTGCTACGCTGCCACTGACGCGATTTTCAACAAACATACGCGTTTTCCATTCTCACCACGGTATCAATATACTGTGTCAAAATTTTATTAGAATCAATTTAATAGTGTCCACGTTACAAAATACAAAACGATTTAAACCAATAAATGCTTGTATAGTATACAGAAAATTCTAAGTCCCTTAGTTTATGTAATAGGCTAGACAATGTTCGGATGCACCTAAAAAGGTGATTTGTGTCGCTAGATCTTCCTTCACAGGTTAGTGGACAGCCTATTATGAGTACAAGAATTTTTTTTATTTTTCAACCCCCAAACTCCCAACCACCCCAATTTCACCCCCACCCAAAAAAACGCAGAAAATGATCAGGAACCTCTAAAACGCTTAAAAACAAAGTTTGAGCTGTTTTTATATTTTTAGTTTTTTTATTATTTCTGCACTGGCACGATTTATCAAAACCATACGCGTTTTCCATCTTCGCCATGGTAGTAATGCCGTCTCAGAATTTCATTAAAATCAATTCAACAGTTTCCTCGTTACAACGATCTAACGCTATACTCTCGTATGTTTACATCAGAAAAAATTCTAAGCCTTTGCTTTCTGTAATAGGCAGAGGCAATGTTCGGATGGACCTAAAAAAGTTATTTATGTCGCCAGGTCTTCCTTCACAGGTCAGTGGACAATCTATTATGAAAGCAACAAATTTTTCAATTTTACAACCCCCCACCCCCCAACCACCCCAATTTCACCCCCACCCAAAAAAAGTAGAAAATGATCAGGGGCCCCTAAAACGCCTAAAAACGAAGTCTCAGCAATATTTAATGTTTTTTGTTTTTTGCTAATTACTCCGCCGCCTATGCACCGTCTTTCAAAATTATAGGAACATTACCTACTCCGACCCCACAGCATACCGCTGCCCAAATTTCATCACAATCCATGCAGCGGTTACTGAGATTACGAGGGTAGAAAAACGCGACAGACAGACAGACCGACAGACAGACAGACCAACAGACAGACAGACCGACGGAAATGAGTGACGTGGATTTTCGTTATGTACACATCATAAAACGCCCAAAAAACGTATTATCTCAAAATCGAAAATTTTCGCGATCACAATACTCCCCTCACGTATCGGTGTGGGAAGTAAAATTAGTAAAAAACCTGGCATGCAACTTCATCATAGGTAAAAGTGAACATTTATATAATTGCCGGAACTTAACTGCTCTGACAAAGAGAAATTAATAATTAATATTGACTTGCGGGAAGGCGAACAAAAACAGGAAGCCGCGATAACAAAGGGCTTTTTGTGTTTATTTCTCACGCCGGCGCCGATGGGCGACGGAAGTATTAGAATCGATTGCAGTTTACTTTTTCCATATCTGCCATCGTAGTGATATGGTGTCAAAATTTCATCACAATCAAGACGGTAGTTTCCAAGTTATAGATTACAGGTTGCATGCCGTCTGGTAGGAATAGGCCGAACTGCTTTATTTTTAGCAATAGTTCACTGACAGCGGAGTAATGATCGAAAAACAAAAAAATCCAGAATTGCATCATCAATGCAATCATTTTGAATATGTACAAAAACCAAAAGCACGAAAAATTCTGTTTAGTGTTTGAAGGAGTTGTATGGAAGGTTGGTAATATTTCAGGAGTGAGTTGGTCAACTGTATACAAGAGTATTTAGGAATATAAAAGTAATAAATCACTGTCAGAGCTAGAATTTTTTCTTTTAGGATAAGATTTTGGCGCTGATAATGAATGATTACATTTATACTCCTTAATCATCCTGTATACACTTGATCGACTCACACCCGAAATCTCAGCTACCTTCAATCACTAAATCGGAATTTTGTTGCATTTGGTTTTTATAAATATTTAAAATGATTTGCTTCTCAACAGCACTGAGATGCAGTCTTTAGGCCCCTTTTTTTTGGCGGTGTAAAGCTGATATCATCGATCTCTCTAGCTGTGTCCGTGTCAGACATCTCAGGATATAACAAATTCAAATATTTGCGCTGCTAATAATAATTAAATTTATTTCGATGCACGATGGATCGCTGTATGGAAAACACTAAACAAGTCCACTCCTGTTTAAGCGGCGGCGGCGCGGCGCGCCGTGCGTTGAACGGCTGTCTCACTCACACTTGCTTGCAATTTTATTGGCTGTCTAGAGAGGCTCCACCAATTAGGGCCAATAGGGTTAGCGGTTATCATTCAACCAGTATGAATGCCGCATGACGACCTACCTATCACGCATTGATCATTGTTTATAGTCACTTTTTCTGTTGGGTGAATCTAGTATAATGTCATATGTTATGAAAGGGTTTGTTATGTCCCCATTTCTTTCACACGTGGTTTTTTCAGATGGGAAATATTATTCGAAACCAATATCTAAGGATTGTATGTATTGCCCAATGATTGTATTCAATTTTGATATGTTTGAGTCTTGTTGCAAATTAACAAAATCAAAATAATTATTGAAAATATCAAAATAATTGTTATTTACTTTAGCCACCCAAAAATTATTTTTTTTGTTCTGTACGTTCATTACTTCCAACGACAGGAATTACACTTGTAAGAATTTCGGGAATTTGTCTTCAGTGCTGTACTAATCATAAATTACGTAGGACTAAATTAAGTAATTTTTTTTCGTGGATAGGGGAAATTTTCGTGGACCAGTAAAATTTCTCCGCGGACCACTGATGCTCCGCCAGACCAGCAGTAGAGAATAGCTGGTGTATATAATAATCACGTCGAGCTTATAAAAATTATAGTGAAAAAAAAAATATTACAAATTCAGGTTATTTTCATCATGTAACTTCAGTAAGCTTAGGTAATAACTATTGCTCTGGATTATAAAACATGAATTATAATTTTTTTTCCGACAAAATATATTTTTTTTTGGCAAGTGCCCTTAAAATTTAACACGTAAATTGTAAGAGCTTACTCCAAATAATGTCAAGAACTCTCATATGGTTCATTTCCAAATTACATGTGCCTTCTAATACGTCTGAATATAACAAAAGGGCCAGTATCTCGTTGTAGAAGCTTTTTTGCACATATTCACCTACAGCGACTCCGCCACTGAAATGACGCTTAGGTGCTGGCACCATTTCCTGGCCTCCCTCCATATTCACTCTATCCTATCCGAATCCGGACTTTATTGTTTCCTACACGTCCGTAAAAGGCTACAGAAGATTACCTCATACTTATGTAAATGCTCTATGGCTCAGGAACGATTCATGTCCTACGCTCCATTCTTTTTTTTGAGATTGGACTTAAAGCAGATATCCCGTTCGCCCTAGTGTTGAGCAAACATTTCATCTGGCAACACCAGTCAGCCTCAAATGCGTGAACCGCGAAACTAGTACCCTATGGTATACATTATCTTGTGTAACCGCCCTATTTCTAGTAAATACTTACAAGAATTCCACGAGCCCACATCTCATAATAATTGGCATGATATACTATATAGACATACCTCAGTGCCCTGTAATAAAAAACTCCAAAAGCTAGATAAGTGTAGGTATTTTGCAACAATTCTGTCATGGAAAAGAGAGACGAAAAGTTAAGTATTACTTCTTCAATTTGGACCATTCGAGGTTGTCTAGGACATCCAGCATGTTCACTATGATGTGAATACAATTATCCTGTATCTCTAGCTCTTTGCATGAAATACACAATTCGACGGGGGGCAGGGTGAATACGGTTAGTTATGCCCGAGGTTATGCCGGTGGTACAACTGAGGAATTAAGAAAAAATATATGTTTTTTTGTGATAAATGGAAAGATCATATATATGTTTTATAACAAAACTGTTTCTGTTTTCTTTTTTTCGCAATAATTCATAAGTTATATCAAAATAAAAATGGGTTTTTGAATCGAGTGCCAAAAACACACAGATGACTCCCGAACCCGTGTGACGTCACCATGGCGGTCAGGATGCTCCTTTGACCAACGACGTCCTACTCCGATACTAGATTCTAGATTCCCAGCCAATGGCGAAAATACGTACCGATAAACTGATAACTAGTGTATATTCGTTGCAATACACTCGATGAATGAAGTTTGCAGCTCGGGACGAAGTCTACGATCGAAATAAATATGTTTTTGTATGTTTGAAGTTGAAGTCAGATTACAGATTCCAGTAAGTCAATACCTAATCAAATATGTTTCGTTGAAAAGATCTCGTCAGTCGAAGGGTGGCTTGGTGCTTAGAGTGTCCGATAGTGAGTCTCAGGGTCATTGGATTGAAACCCAGTCCTTCCAACTTTTTTTTATCAATAAATGTATTGATGTGCTTTTTGCACTTGTTTCGCCAATAATTTTTCTTTAATTTATTAGTTGGTTAATAAAACAAAATCCATTCATCCACTCAATCCATTGATTTTTCAGTTTTTTTATTTTATTATATCTTTATTTTGATATAACTTTTGAATTATTGGGAAAAAGGAAACAAAAACAGTTTTGGTATAAAACTTATATTATATAATCTTTCCATTTATGACAAAAAAATTTATTCAAAACCTCAATTTTGTTGTTGTTAAAGTCTGTTGTACCACGTCACATCTATGCTACGCTCCGTTGTCAGCTGGTTTTTTTGTTTTTTGCCTCTGTTTTGATATATGTACTCACACAGGGGCGGGATTAGAAATGAGGATTTCATTATCGGTCAATATCTTGATATATCTAAACGTTATATGTTACTTCTAAAAATCACTCCTTCTGGAGAGTACTATATGCCCTTTGAAGAAAAGTCCCAACTTAGGAAACGCCCTGTATAGGAGGTAGCCAGAGAACGTTACCAATGAAGAATAATTATTATTAAGAAAGATAACGGAGCAGTAGCGTTCTTCCGCTAGTAAAGTGATAAATCCAAGAAAATCAAGTTGCCTTGGAAGCACGTCGATGACTGTGGACTGTATAACAAACATCAACTTACCGGCTGGTTTCCTGGATGTGTTGTCGTGCCGTATATAATCGAGGAGTTACGAGGTTTGAAAAGAAAGGGAATAATTTTCCTCATCCTTTTTAATGCGATGTTAACGTCCCAAGGTCGAAAAAAAAATGATCGGTGCTGGAATAGGTGCCACACCTATTCAGCAAACATAATTGAAGCTAAATTATAAAAATGACCAAAGCATTAGTTACAGAATCTGCTGTTACACGTTAAGTATCAGTATACAGGGTGCGTCCTAAGTTGTCCTAAGTTTTTTTACTATCTATAGAAGTCTTTAAAGGAAACATTTCTTTCCGAAAACTGAAAAATAAGCGAGATATAGAATAGAAAATGTATATCTGAGCTTGTGTATCAAGATGTACCTAATCTGTTTATGTTTAGTTTTTTGTTTGGATTATACGAGGGTTGATCTATATCTCCGTCAATCCACCAGTACGCAAACAGCTGTTTCACGCTTATTAGCAATCATCAGTGCACCAGAGGTCGACTGACGAAGATAGAGAGCATTAGATGCTCTCTGGCACTGATGATCGCTAATAAGCGTGAAACAGCTGTCTGCGCACTGTATGAGCAACCCTCGTATATCGACTCTCATATGCAGTTAGCATAGAAGCACGCTCTTCTGGTTAGGTAAAGCGAATGCACCTTTGCGTTCCGCCAAGAAGTTTGCTGTTTTTTAGCAGTAATTTCCTTTGGTTTGCCGTTACCTCCTGGTGGCGCACAGGCAGATCTTTTCTGCCGCCTACCATTTTGTTCGGCTTGTTTTCAAATCGGGGATGGTACCTGTCAGATAGTGCAGCAGTCACTTTTTGTCCTAAAAGAGGAATATTAGGTATTATGAAACGACTTTCAGGTTTTACCAATTTAAAATAAACCAAAAGTGAATAGCGCCCTAATTGAGGTACAATGCCTGATGGATAAGACAAAAATTCAAGCGAAAAAACCAAACATAAACAGGCTAGATACGCGTTGATAGACAAGCCCAGATTTCTCTTTTTGGTTCTGCAGCTAACTTATTTTTCAGTTTTCCAAAAACCGTTATTTGAAAAAGTTGTTTAGTTCTTTAATGACTTCTATCAACAGCTTTGAAAAAAAGTATCAACCTAAGATTCACCCAATACATGACTAACTTATTTTGTTAGAGGCGTAGGCAGTATGCGGAAGACTAACGTTGGTATTTGTTGCACAAACACCTCTGTCAACAGCTTGATAAGCTGCCGGCTTCGCAAACATCCGCCTCCCTCTCATAACCACACATTCCAATAACTTCGTGATCAAACTTCTCACCCTCCCGCACACGGCATGCGGCGCGGCGGCACCCTTGGAAGGATGGCGGAACGTTTCTCCTCCCTCTGGCTGTCTTTGGCAGATCAACGTCCAAATGAATTTATCTGATACTGTGTGGCAAATCGATTTGGTGCTATGATTGGGGTAAGCAGTGTGTTTCTGGCATTTAGTATTGGCGATGTGTGTTTCTACACGATAGGAGCGCTACATGAGCGCAACGAGCTTGCTTGAAGATTTACGAAGGCAAGCCGGAGCATTACACCCGCTACAAGTAGTCAGTAGAATGTTTCAATCACTGCCAGTTTCTCCTTCATGCGGACGATCTTAAAATATACAAAGCAATTCAAAATATAGACGACTGCAAGAAAATACAATCTGACATTAACAGACTTTCTGACTATTTTAAAACAAATGATTTGCCACTCAATACCCAAAAATGCTTTTCAATTACTTTTACAAAAAAGAAAAATGTTCTGCAGCTTACATACCAAATAGATGATACCAATCTAAATTGTGCAACTGAAATCCGGGACCTAGGTGTTACAGTGGATGCAAAATGTAGTTTTAATAGTCATGTAAACAAAATAATAACTCAAATAAAATGCTTGGTTTTATCAGAAGGTATTCCAGGCGCTTTAATAACCCCTCGATGCTTTTGACCCTTTATTATTCTTTCATTCACAGCAATCTCTCGTTCGCATCCATTATTTGGAGTCCACAATACCATGTCCACGTAAAGAGGATTGAATCCATATGTTAGGAGCAAACACCGATTTCGGCCAATGGACGGAAAATATGGTCAAAACGCGTTTTGGCTGCTATCGTTCTGCCGATCTCCGAATTATCGCTTTCCGGCTGTTTAGTGTAGCCCAGAACGCGTTTTGGACCAACTACGATTATCAAAACGCGTTCTGTTTTAGTGCGATTGCCATAACGCCTCGTCGATTTTGTGAGTGTCTCAGGTTTTAAACAATAGCAATCGTCAATGCGAAAAAATATTTTTATTTTTTATGTCAATACGACACACAGGCTTCAAGATTAACATTATTCTTAAAAGAAACTGAAAACATTAAAATGCGAAACAAAAAAGAACAACTTTGATCTTATCTATAGCTACTATTTTCTTCGCCCTACACCCACATTTCTTGTTGTTCTTCTTTCAATTAGCTTTTCGATTTCGCCGCCGTTAGTTTTACAAGCTATTGCCGCCTCTACCTCTGTGAGTATTTGGTCGTACCTTTCTCTTGTAAAAATATTACTACGATCATTGCTACCACTTATAACTATTTGCAGTTCATCGTCAGAACGTAACCTTAGGTCTTCCATGGAACTCTAGCTACTGTCTAACCCATACAAAATCGATGACGCGTCATGGCAATCGTAGTAGAACAGAACGCGTTCTGGCAGGCGTTGTTGGTCCAGAACGCGTTCTGAGCTACATGAAACAGCCGCAAAGCGATAATTCGGACATTGGCAAAATGATAGCAGCCAAAACGCGTTTTGACCACATTTTCCGTCCATTGGCCGAAATCGGTGTTGCTCCTAACACATACAACATAAGTTCTTGGAAGTTCTTGCTTATAAGGCAGCTTTTGCAATCGGTGATCACGATTATGCCCCTATAATGACACATTTTAATATTCTACCTCTGAAAAAAAGAAGGGTAAATATCTGATTTGAGTTACCTTCATAAAATATTTAATAATCATGTTGACTGTCCGTACTTGCTTTCAAAAACTAACATAAATGTACCGTTAAGGGTGAATCCCAGACATTGTATATATTTTAACATACCATTTTGCAGAACAAATATAGGCTTAAATTCCCCATTACTTAGGATGCAAAGAAACTTGAATACATACGGCAGATACGCTGATATTTTTACAAATCAGCTGCTAACATTCCGCAACGAACTGATTTACCGGTTTATTATACATATATGCTACCATAGGAATAAAGAGTGCAATTTTTCAGATTATAAGTTTTTAATTAGTATTAGTGTCTTAATATAAAATGTAAATATGTTTGTAACTTTATAAATTAATATGTGGATGTCCTTTTGGAGATTTTCTCTGTTGATGTCCCTAATTGTAATAAATAAATAAATAAAAAAGTATCACACCATGGTTACAAGACGTTTTTTTGTACTTCAACCCTTAAAACTCACCTCACTCTCAACTTTTTTTTCAAATAGCATTCAATAGCTTTTCCTGCAAAAAATAGGTCCTTATTTTATTTAAAATCGTGTAGTACCTTGGATTTTATACATACATATTTCTTCGTAAAATCATAAGCATAATTGTAATAAAATGAGGATTTATTTGAGACGTAATATTTTCGTAATAAAAAAAGGATAAAGTTACATTTTGTTTTCGAAAGTATGTATCAAATACGCTTAAAAACGTCCTAGTTTTCTTCTTTACCCGTTCTTTTGCGTCAGATTCTTATTTTATTTCGCGCAAAAAAATGGTTTGCGTATAATATCAAAGGTACCACAAGATTTTAAATAAAATAGAGGTGTCTTTTATGTAGTAAAACTTATGGGGTGCTATTTGAAAAAAAAGTTGGGGTGAGCTTTAAAGGTTGACGTACAGAAAAAATGTTCTGAAAGCATGGTGTGATAGACCCTATAGTACTTTAAAAAATTCGACTCAGTTTTCGTTTGAACTTTTTTTGGTACGAGAATATCACGTGTCAAGGAAGCTCAGGGACACCCTGTGACCTGTATACCTGTATATACATTTTTGGGAATTATTGTCAAAATTTACGAAAATCCCAGAAGATTATGGTGAACCTTATACTGTAGTAACCTGCTTTTTTATAAAATTTGAGCTTTCACAAAAGCTTAAAAAGTTACTCAGGGTATTCCGCTGAAATGAAGCTAAATTGAAGTATGCAGCACGAGCCGTAAGCGAATGCTGTAAATCAGCGCGTGAGTTATCAGCACTACCGCAAAACTATACTTCATCTACGACCGAAGTTATTAATAGTACGACTTAAATGCATAATAATTACGGATTATTGATAATTTAACCTCACTTCTGTAAAGCAAATACTGTACGGAGTCGTATTAGTGTTTGACGTCTCATGGCAAGGCCACCTTTGAAACTATTATAACGTGTATTCCATCATATGCGTTTCCAAGGTATTGGTACTGGTGTCAAGAAGGTCTTATTCATAACCCACGGCAGTACCGTGAGTTACGAAGAATAATTCACGCTGCTTGTTATAGGTAGTACAACCTCTTCAAAAGTAGTTTGGTAATCGCTGTATAACCTAAAAATGGGAGTAGATAAAGGTTTAAATAGCTGAGTTAATGTCTTTCGAGGTAGACGTGATATTGAAATAAGTAGCTTGGATTTCTTAATGCTTTTAGCCTTATTGAGTGTTTGACCAGTATTTGAATTGAAGCACAAAATCGCAATTATACCACTAACTCAATGGCGGCAGACAAAGCTATCCGTAATACTAGTCTCGGTTCTGCTATATAACCAGAAATTCCAATCCGCAAACCTCATTGGCTTACTCAAATACCAACCGCTCCTAATTGCTTTTTAACCTGTTATTCAGCCACAATAATCGCTTCCCCAACTGAGACTCCCTCACCCTACTGCATGAGGGAGGCAGTTTAATTATCATGAATTATTGGCGTATCAACGCAAGGTCTACATCACCGAGCTATTTGTTCGATATAAGGAGCCCTCAGGTACCGCGTTAGGTATAATTCACCGCTACAGAGGATATATGAAAGTTATCGGCATTGTAGGAGTCTTAAAAGGCCTACAGCCGCCAGCATCCCCCGTGACTGAATGAGGGAGCTTCTCACATCGGACTACGTGCATTAGCGTTTCTGTACAGGGAGGTATCTTTAAGAGTAGGCTCTGTGACTTATACTGTGTTGCTCTCTCTGGGTCATAGCATCTCAATTGTTACAAGTATAGACGTTCAACATATACCCTGCAGTAAGGTTTATGGCACTAATCTTTCAGAAAGTTAATCTTCTTTAGAGGCCAGAAACGGTGTCAAAAAAATATTCCAAAAAGGCAAACCAGTAAGGTCTAAAAAACTTACGAAGATCTGGCAACTGAAAAAAACTCTGCTTACCTTTTGCAAAAACTGACTACGCCCCAAGTAGTCACCTAGTCAATCTTGGCCTGGATTTAGCTTATTATTTTGTTTAAATACAGTTTGAAGTCATAAACATTGTAACAACTGAAGAATTTCTATTCGAAATAAAACATAACTGTATATGGCACAAATACTTTCAAAATGAAATCATATTTTGGACCTTTTTTAGTTGAACGAATGTGCACCAAAGGTAATCATTTTATATACAGGGTGGGGCGCGTAAACTGACCCACCTCCTTATCACAGAAACTATACGACGTAGGGCAAGTTAAATATAAAAGTTGTTTGGTATTGGTTATATTTTATTTTTGTTTTTATTTTGTACAAAAAGCTCACTGCCTGGATCTGTGAACGCTTTTTATTTCAAATGGAACACACTATATATTTTGTAATTTTCAGATTACGCTCTCAATTCCAAATATTTCTGCTGCTAAGCCTTTCTCATATATTGTCTGGTTTTTGTACAAATCGAAATTATAAATTTCTTTTCGAAAAGTTAATGTTTTTATATATCACATTATATCCGCTCTGTAAGACACGTGTCACCACTTCTATGATCTAAAGGATCTAATGGCGAATAAAATTTAATACTTTTTGTATACTTATTGAGAACTAGTATACAGGATGTTTGCTACAGTCATTGGAAAAAGCAATTTTTCAAACACCGATATCTTAACTATTTCAAATGGAACCCCCTGTATATTTTAGTTTGGTCGAATTAATTGCTTAATTCTCTGTGTTTTTATATAAGTACGTCCTATATCTGAAGTTAATAGATTTCAAATAATTTGATTTTTTTATTCAACTCCATGTTTTCCTTAATTGCATTCGAAATACTGTAGATGGAGGGGACCCCCCGTATATTTTATTATTGTCAGATTGTCTGATTAATTTTTTGTATTTTCGTCTACAGTACTTCGAGTGTAATTAATAGAAACATGGCCGTTGAATTAATAAGCTTTAAAATATTTGGAATCTGTCAACTTTAAGTATAGGACATATTATATGAAAACACAGAGAATCAAGCAGGGAATTCGACCAAACCAAAATATATAGGGGTTCCGTTTAAAATATACTGTATACTGTTTCTGAACAAGTAAAGGAAATATGTTCCCCAGTAGATCTTTTAGGTCATAGTAGTAGTGACATGTGTCTTACAAAGCGGCTAAAATATGGTTTCCAGAAACATGGATTTTTCGTGAAAAAAGAGCAATTTTGATTTGCACAAAAACCAGACAGAATTTGAAACAAACTTAACCACAGAAATATTGGTAATTAAGACCGTAATTTGAGAATCGAAAAATATATAGGGTGCTATTATTTGATATAAAAAAGTTGGCACTGACCCAGGCACCACCCTGTATCTACAAAATTAAAATATAACAACTTTTACAGGTATTTAGCTTTTTGCCCTACCTTGTATATTTTCTCAGATAAGCTCGGAGATAAGGTAGTGGGTCATCTTACCTGCTCCAGTCTGTACGGTCTACGATGTCTATGAAATTTTGATAGTCATCATTATAGTGTTTCAAAATTAGAAATCAGTCTGATAAAGGCACTGAATGCATGGCCTGGATACTCTTCACAGCGTTTTTGAATGATAGTTCAATTGAAAGTATTTTTTTTTGTGTGGTGGTTGTATTTCAAACGGGATAGCATTCAACTGGAAATAATATGTTTTTCAAAATTGTTCAATTATCACGTTATTTGTAACGTTTACTCAGAAGCATTACGGAACGAACTAAATTATCAGGGAAATAATGATGCAGTGTTGATGCACTTACTACATTTTTACACATTTGCTCAATATTTGTAAGGAATTTTATACCAGATATCGGTTTTAAATTTTTGGTGCTACCAACTTAACCTAAAAGGTGATCGGTCACGAGCGCGCGCGGTTTGATTTTTACCTGCTTACAAAAAGGGTGCCTTCATCGGCACCGGTCACTTGCGCGCCGGAAGAAAATTAAGCTTGGATATTGCTAATGACCATACATCCCTTTTATTCTTGCGAAGTTTCATCTGTCTTTTTACGACTTACGGTAGGTTACAGTTACTTCTTAGATTAGTTAGATGAAGACCCGTTATTTCCACCACATTTGTGGGCATCTTGCGGTGGAGCAAACGACCAACTGTTGTGAGGCTTTTCATAGCCATTTCAATTTAAGTTTCTACCATTCTCATCCAGATATGTACAGATTTCTTTCTGTGTTAAAATATATGCAATTGCATATAGCAAGACTAACAGCGAAAATATTCAACGTAAATTTACCAATTGCGAGTCATCTAAGCGCATAAAGTACGTTGCTAATTTGATTGAGATGCATAAAAATGGAGCTATTGCCCGATTTGATTTTGTTAAAATTGTAAGCTATAATTATTATAAGAAATAAATTCTTTAATCTGTATATTACTAGTTTTTTATTATCAAGTGAATCAATCAATTCGCTGAATTGAAAACATCTACGTTTTATTTAAATACATCGAGTTTAATTAAATTTTCAACGTTTCAAGGAATGTAGGTTTAACTTAATTCTAAATGAATATTACCAGAATTCGACAAGTTAGAAAAGAACCACGTGATGCAAATAAAGCTGACAGAAAATTGCTGCTGATCTATATTACCTATTACAATTTATTTCAGTCAACAATATTACGGCATAAGTAAAACGAGAACCGCCCCGCGATCTTGTGTCCACATACCTGGCTATTATCCAAAATATTTTGGGCGCTTCTGACCGGTGGGATTAGGATCAATCTGACCGCGGCGCGCTAGTACCCTATGGCCACCTAAAAAGGTAATGTATTTATACATATTTATGCATGCATTTTATCTGAAAGTGAGTTGGCTCATTCGTGGCTAAATGTCAAACCCAGTGTTCCTCAAAGACCCGTAAGGACGACTATGTGAACAAAGTAGAGAGTATAAGGGTGTCTGAATAGCCACCCGGTATAGCTAAAGTGCAGTGCACTCACGCTGTAGCGTATCAGGGGTGGCTGCTTTTACGGAAACGACAAGTATAATGGCTGCACTTAAAGCACGTTCACCGGGAGACATGTTTTGCTGACAACTCTGTCGATTACCTGACTTTGTAGCAACATAATCGCGTTGTTTTTAATATGTACCTCTACAGCCTAAGCGTTAAGAAAATGTCTGAAGTACAGTGAAGCTATATAAGGGAGAGACGGTGGTGCTAAAGGGTGCTACTGCCAAAAAGAACAATGGACAATTTTTAGATCAACAGCTCAAAGGTTGTTTTCTCCATAGCCTTCTTTGTGGCAATGTATATCCATTCCTTAGCCTGAAACTCAACAAACTGCCGCATCTCACTTAATAACACCCTAAATATTTATTCCATTTGTTCTATTTATGGACATTATGTCCCATGTCAAGATGACATTAGTAAGGTTGGCGGTAATTACACGCGCATCCCCCCTTTTGGATGCTAATGATACTTCGATACTTCTGCACTAATATCGAGTACTTTTGTCATCGATACTTTATGAGGCATTCCAAGCTGGTATCGATACTTTTGAATCGGTATCGAAAATAATTATATAATTATTGAGGGGTGTAATCAGTACGAACCAAACGCGCCTATTTGGCTAAAAAATATCAAGTTGGTACCGGTATCGATACTTACCCAAACTTCACACCGGTAAAATCATCCCAAGGTCAAATTCTGTGGGAACCATTTTTATATGGGAAATCCTCAGAGATAATATCCTCAGAGATAATATCCTCAGAGATAATATCTCTGAGGATTGTTTACTATGCTGTGGAACTATTGTGAATCGTAACGTAACCATAACTAAGGTAAATCAAAGCCTGTAAAGAACTATAGATAGGAGAAACATTGATGATGATGATGATGATGATGATGATGATGTTGATGAAAAATGACTTGATAGGTTTCGTAAAACTTGACCAGTTCTGTAAAACTTTGTTATTTGCTCGGTTATTTGTTAATAATAATCGTGCTAGTTCTGGCTCCAAAATTATACACGCATATAAAAAAGTGGTTTGGGATTCAAACTATTGCATACACTTTCAAATAACGACGTGGAGCCAAAGATTAGGCCCATCAATGTTAGGTTATCTATAAAAACAGTGTTTCGTATTTTAAGTTAACCGTTAGCTTAGTTGTTTGCCAGACAGCATTGGTTATTTTCATTTATCTTAATTATTGGATTTATTCTAGATCCACTGTTAACCGCAGTTAGCTTTAATATTATGAAAATATTCAAACCAGATTGAAGATACAGAGTTGTACTGCAGTATATGTCTAGAGGCTATGAATTATGATCCTAATTTCCTTATCCCATTCAGGCAGGAACAGGTAAGGTTTGGATACTCAGTAAACATTGGACAGTGCAACTGAAATTACTTCGAGAACGTGATAAACTCAGTTCTCTTTCTCTCTCTCTCTCTTTCTCTTTCTCTCTCTCTCTCTCTCTCTTTCTCTTTCTCTCTCTCTCTTTCTCTCTCCCTCTCTTTCTCTTTCTCTCTCTCTTTTTCTCTCTCTCTTTCTTTCTATCTCAAAATCCCATTAAAACTACATACATTGGTTAAATGTGGCTTCTACAGTTACTTTAATAGAGCTTTATTTCGGGGGAAAGGGTATGCCAAAAAAGAGTGCAAAAATGACATATTTGTGCAAACCTATCATTCCCAGGCTCTTTTATCTGTACAGTATTAGATATTAGTGAAGAGTCGCTACTCAAATTAGTGATAAACAATAGGCATGCCAATCATAATTCTACATAGTATTAACGCTTATGCCCATGTTCTTTCAACTAACCTTAGCGTCGAACATGTTCGTTTTGTTGGTATCTATTCTCGGCTAGCTGGCGTGTCATTTTTCGTGGCTTGTTATGTTTGGTCGGTGCCACGTTCTGCTGGGTGCATGCGTTCTTAATGACGTGTTATTTTCGTGGCTTGTTCTGACCGGTCGCTGCTGTGTTCTGGTTCAGTGACGTCACTTGTTACTGACGATGACATGGCCGGTAGACAGTCACTCCGTCCCACGTTTGTATTGAAGTTGGTTCTGTCCAATTTTAATTTTTTTTACTTTCTTAAGCGGCTGCCATATTGGTCACTAGGCTTAAAAGAATGCAGTCAGAAGAACAGGGCAAGAATATAAAATTCAAACACGATTCTGAAGAAGCACCATTCTCCGAAGACTACTAACAAAAACAAACCCCAAGAGTGAACACCAATAAACTAAAAACTGTATCTACAAAGACTATGTGAATGTGGCAAAGTATACATTGGAGAAACAAAAGGACCTCTAGGAGCGAGAATTAAGGAGTAACGATTCCACACCCACAGAGAGCAGAGAGAGGAAAGTCCAGAATAGCAGATCACGCTTAAACCGAGCACCACAAAATTATTATAAGGTTATTAACAAAGAACCTCAATGATATCGCCGAAAATTCAAAGTAGCAGCTTACACCGCCAGCAACAAAAGCGTGTACAGCAAGCCTGGCCAATATGGCAGTTCCTCTTAAGGAACATAGAAAAACTAAAATTGAGCAGATCAAACTTTGTCACAAACGTGGCACGCAATGACCACGTCATCATCAGTAAGATGTGACATCGCTTAACTAGAACACAACAGCGACCGGTCAGAACAAGACGCAAGAAGGACACGTCATCAAGAACTGACGCACTCAGCAGAACAAGGCACTGACCAAACAGTACAAGCCACGAAAGCCGTCACGTCAGTTAGGCGAGAATAAATAGCTACGAAAAGAATATGTTCGACAGTTTACCTGATGACGACTGAAGAGAGCAGATGAATCGAAGCTTTGTACTCTAAAATTGTATAGCAATAGAAGTCTAAAACAAACTTTTTGAAGCAGAAACGTTTTTACCCTCCATACAGATTCGTACTGTAGCAGTGCCATATCGATGACGTGAAAACTTATTGGATTATAAATTATAATAAAGTAGGTACCATGACAATTCTGAATAAAAATGAAGGATGTAATTTGGTGTGCTTCATCGAATATCTCATCAAGTACCGTTTCCGGTAAAGGTAAAGGTTGCAGCTGTCACTTATAGCGTTTTCGAGTTAATGCCCTATCACTGCGCCAATGGGAACTGAGTGCCAAAATTATGTTCGTCTTACGTGTGAGTGCAAACCTAGTCTAGTTTTTTGTTTTCGACTTATCCGCTTAATTGAACTTAAGCGCAAATTATCGCCACGGACTCTCTGACTGCATCCGATACATTCAATAGTGGATACGATACTGAGAAGTAGTGTACCAAAGATCACCTGATATCTTGAAAAAGCATATATTTTGAATTTTTACAGTGCATAATAGTTACATTAGTTTCTTAGCCATTTAATTTCATAAGATCGTCACATAGAGCAAACATACTTTCGTAATGGAGGTAGCTCTGCACTTACATTTGACTGCCTCAACAGCATGAGTGTATAATGTTTATTTATTTGGTGAAACTTTGTGACTTTGCCTTCGATTCATAAAGTTTCACTGGCCAATAAAGCCACATTACTGGAATCTAAACCGTTCACTAAGGTAGTGACAACCGAACTTTTTGATTTCTTTGAATGTAGGTTTATCTATTGGCTACTGCACTATGATAAACAAATACTCAGTTGGTTGAATGTCAGCATATCTTCGTGCCACCCTTACATAAAACAGAAAGGTGTGCTAGAGGGGAATAACATATCGCAGGTATATACCCTACCTACCTTCCTACGTGTAGCGTATGCGTATGTTGAAGCTTTATTTCGCGGCACCACATCCACTCCAGTCAGAAGCAACACGTCTTCTAGAATCCTTATCACGTCGTTCATCCCCGCACTTCTTTTCATATTCTCTCTCTCATACACACACTCTTTCGTGTTAGGTCAGTAGCGCCCATGTATTCATATGACTGGGATTCTAGAGTTTCCCATTGTAATACATAATAACGTAACATTGTAGCATTGTAAAATTATTTCTGTAATAGCTTTCACAAAATGCAGCGGCAATTCCACAATATCCTGTCATCGAAGTTAAAACAACATTTTGGTAAAAGCGTACTCTGTCAGTAACAACAAGGGGATAATAATGTTGAGGCAGTATTTAAAATTTGTTTCTATATAGCATTATTTTCTTTTCCTCTTCCCGCATATAGTAGTAGAATAGATCACTCTTAATGAGGGAGGATATCAAAGACATTAGTGTTCAGTAAATCATCTTAAGTACATAGTAATAACGTTTTAACATCACTTTCCGTATTAGATCAGTAAAGAATAGGTATTCATAAATCTGAAATTTTGACGGTTCTCTTTCTATAGGTACATAATAATGTAAGAATAATGATAAAAGCTTTGTATACTAACCTCTGCAAAATGCAGCAGCTCTATAGTATTCTGGTTTGCTTACAGTAGACTCCCACTTGCTTTATAGGCGGTTCCTCCACTTAGTGTTTATAGATTATGCACCCTACAATTCGCAAGATGTCGTATCGAGAAACAGATTAGAGGGAGTGTCACAGTTTTCCTATAATGCAGCACCTAAAAATCAAAATATCGAGCTAAGTACCTCAATAAAGGAGGATTGCCTATTACAGTGCTTCCACTACCTGACCTGATGTAATGAATACGTCAAAATACGGCCAAGTGGTTCATGGGTAGTTCATGGATAGCTTCTTATCGGTCTAGCGGTATAGGTATAGCCCCATTCAGACTAACCTATATACATCGCGTTCCACCTTTTAGGGCCGGCTTCTCAATGTCCAGTTAAAGTGTCAGATAGGTATCTGCCAGATAGCGTTGCTATGGATACAACTGCCACATAAGTTTTACGTGACTTCGTAAATTTAGCCTTCAGTTGTTTAAAAAAATTATCTAACAGTTGCTGTTATCTTGCAGATAAATATTTAACTGGACATTAAGAAACCGGTCCTTAGTCGCAGAAAAACTGATTTTAAGGTGGAAGTTTCATATAAACATGGTTGCACGACAGCTTTGTCTTTGTGTAGAAGGTTGTGAAAGTTTTGAAAAAAAAATTTATTTTTCTTAATTTCTTAAAAATGTTGAGCCAATTTTTTGCAATTTGGCACTGTTGTTCACTGCAATAAGTTGGCACTGACTAGAAGATAATTGTCATATCCAGTGGCATCGCGGCGGCTATCCTATGATTTATGTTGGCAAAAAAAAGTTGCCCCATTGACCTTAAAGAAATTGTTTTGCAGTAAAAAAATGGTCACAGTTACGGGGACCAAGGTCAAGAGTGTAAAAGGGGGAACCATAATTTCTACCCTTAATTTTTCAATTGTTCGTTGACAAATTGCTGATCCGTGAGCCGGAGCATTATTGTAATGCCGACCGTAATCTTGTCTTGATAAAGCGACCGCTTTTGATTTAACTTTGTCTTTGACGGTCCTTGCAGTGCATTGAAATAGTACTCTGTAGTTACACTAGTTACTGTTTGTTGTCCAGGCACAATGCGATTTATCATAAAAATCAGCTGGATCATTTTAACACACTACAGTTTTGGACTCCTGCGTTCTTAGGTCGCATTTATGCTTCCTTTGCAATACTTCAACTCAGGGTTGTAAATATAAAACGAATTATCTTCACATGTAACCAGATTATGTAAAAAATGTTAATTACACGCACAGTTGCCTTTTCCACCGTTGAAAAATTGTTACTCGATTCACTTTTTGTTCATCGGTTACTATTTTTGGAATACATCTTGCGCGAGATTCCGGTATTATAAATTTTTATGAATAATTTTGTGAAACCGTAAGATGAATTTACATTGCCAGAAGTTCGTTTTATGCCAATCTCGTGATCGTTTTATATCAAGTCATTAATTTCTGTGGTAGTTCGCGCGGAACGTGGTTCATCTTCAACTGGTTAAAGTTTCTATGCCACTCAGACTACATTGTGCTAAAACGTCACCTGCATATGCACTTTTAATTATCCCAAAAGTTTTACTTGAAGTTTTTCCCTACCGAGCTGTACCTTTGCTTTACTTAAATTTTTTCGATTGGTTATTTTTTGTGAGGGGGTTAGGGTTCAGTTGCCCTAATAGTTGCCGTGCAGCCTTAATGCTTACAGTGCACCCTTATTCAAAGGGCCCGAACAGAGTCCTATCCTAAACTCTTTGCGATGCACCGGACTATGCTCTCCTGTCTTGTATCGTGGCCTACATCCAGATAGGAGTTCCTGCTTTCACTCAAGACAGGACAGTTGAAGATAACATGCTTAGCTGTTTCCTCTGCCTCACCGACCTTCCTGTATAATGGGTTTGCCACATAAATCCTCAGCTTTTGCAAGTGTGCACTGAACTTCCTATGGCCAGTTATGAATCCAACCACCTTCCGTAGTTCCTTCCTGCTCAGTCTGAGAGCGTCTACGGTAATAAAACGCGATGGTGCCCTCAGCATGCTCTCAGACTAAAGAATCCCTACCACTCTGTCCTAGCGCTTCTGGTGTCCATTTGACACAAAACTGATGATAGCTGTCTGAGCCATGTTGTAAGATAATAATAATAATAATAATAATAATATTTATTTACTCTCAAGTTACATATAAAAACAAATCATTGAGAAAAAAAAATGAGTAAATAAATGTTTACATCCATAGAAGGTCTAGGCCTGTACATGGACGAATTAGTGTACATAAATGATATAAACATATACTTACATATATGTACAAGATAAATATGTTTATGAATAACTTAAATGATTTTTTTTTAATAAAATTATTAGATTACATGCGGATTTAGTTATAATATGATTTATTTATTAACTTATGTATTTCTTTCCTCTCTACTGCACTTAACCATTCTTTGAGACATTTTTTGAAGCGTTTATTAGACTGTAATTCCTTTATATCGTTAGGTAATTTTTGATAAAGTTTTGGCGCCAAATAGACATATGATTTCTGCATAACTGATTTTCTCGTTTTGGGTATGTCTTTTGCGTGTAATTTATATCTTGTATTATGACTGTGTTTGATGTTATCTTCTTTATTCAAATTTTTGTGGTAACGAGTGATGGCGTGTAAGAAATAGAGTTGCCTTACATCGTGTATCAGAGTTTCCCTAAACAAATCGTCACTAGGATACAGTTTTGGTTTTCTAAATATAGATTTTAAAATAGATTTTTGGAGGATATCTAAATCATTCATATATACTGTGCATGCAGCACCCCATGCCAATATACCATAAATGAGATGGGTTTCAACTAATGCATAGTATACTGTACGTAAATGCTTTTCTGTTAAAATGTTCGTTAGTAATTTTATCTTATATGAAACAAATCTAATTTTTTTTAATAGATTATTAATATGTACATCCCAACGCAAGTGTGAGTCTAAATATATTCCTAGATATTTTATATTGTTTAATCTGTCAATTTTTATTCTCTTATTATTTATGTTTAATGTAATATTGTCGAAAGAAGGTAAATATTTAGAATAGGAAGTAAATGGTAAAAAGTGTGTTTTAGAAAAGCTTATTGTCAATTTTTTTTGAGTAAGCCATTGAATAATTTTGATAAAGTCGTTTTCAATAATGTTTTTTAGCTTATCCCAATCTTTTTCTTTATACAGTATGGCCGTATCGTCTGCAAAGCTGATTATTTTACCAACACAATCAATTTGAAAGAGGTCATTTAAATATATATTAAATAGAAGTGGTCCCAAAACTGTCCCTTGTGGAACACCACATTTAACAAACATTTCCTTACTTAATGATTTAGCTACCCTCACGGATTGTGGCCTATCAGATAGATAATTTTCAAGCAAATTATGCATTATCCCACGAAATCCAAGTCTTTCTAATGTGCTTAGAAGTAATTTATGATTTACTGTATCAAAGGCTTTTTGTAAATCAACAAAGATGCAAATGGAGGGTGTTTTCTCATCCATATTTCTATAGATTTCATTCACTACCGTCAAAATTGCATCTGATGTAGATCTACCATTCGTAAATCCAAATTGATTTACGTGTAATAAATTATATTTAGTTAGATATTCCTGTATCCTAGTAGAGAGTAGTTTTTCAATTACTTTTGATAAGCTTGATATCACAGATATTGGTCTATAATTGCTAACCTCTGTTTTATCGCCTGCTTTGTAAACAGGAGTGATTACAGCTTTTTTAAATTGTGAAGGATATCTTCCTAACCGAAAACAGCTATTAATAATATGAGCAAAGGGTTCTGCTATTTCATGTGCTATGATTTTGAGATGTTCGGCTCTAATTCCATCAAATCCGGGACATTTTCGATTTTTTAATGACATAATTGTATTTAGTACTTCATTGGGGTCTACTTCCTTCAAGACAAATGTATTTAGTGATCTTTTTTCGTTATCTTTTCCTATGTTCGGGACTGTTTGTAGAAGGTTTGCCAAATTTTCACCAACTTCAGTAAAAAACTTTACAAATTCGTCACTTATGATTTGTTGATCTTTTATAACTTTCCCAGAGCTTGTTTTTAATTCATTAATGGTAGTATTTTTTATTTGATTTGTTTTATTTGAAATTTCGTTGATAGTTGACCAAAGTTTTTTTGGATCGTTGATATTGTTATCTATTTGTTTCAAATAATATTCTCTTTTGGTTTGTCTAATTAGTTCTATGAATTTATTTTTATATCTGTTATAATTATTTATATTTTCTTCGGTATTTGTTTGTTTCATTAATATGTAAAGTCTATTTTTTTCATTTGCAGATTTGATAAGTCCCTTGGTTATCCATATACTCCTACCTATTTCGGTGTGGTTGATTTTAACTTTATTTGTGCTTGTGCTTATCAAATTTATAATTTTATCTATGAATATATTTGTAATTTGATCTATATCGTTCGAGGAATATATTCCTTCCCATGATTCTTTTTTTGCATTCGAGATCAATTTTGAATTATCTATAAAAAATTTGTAATTTGTGTTGCTTTTATCTGTTATTAACATATTAGATATATTTTCGTATGAGCATAAAAATAGAATAGTGGAAAAGTGGTCCGTAATATCGGTTTCGAGAATAAAGGGAATATAGAAAACATTTTTTTGAAAGTTCTTGATGAAACAATGATCTATGCATGTCCCGTTAATTGCTCTAGTCGGTTCATTAATGTATGATAAATAACCGTTAGTATTTAAGATGTCTAGGTATCTTTTTGTAATTGAATTTTCTTCCAAAATATTGATATTAATATCACCTATGAGTATATGTTGGTTAAGAAGGGTGTTCTCATGATTATTGATGAAATTTTCTATATCGGTTAGGAATTCATGAGGTGCTGAGGATGGAGAGCGATATATTGATGATATTTTAATTTTTTTCTTATCAAAAGTAATGAATAAGTTTAGAATTTTGATCTCATTTTTCAATGTAAATATTTCGTGATTGTAGTTGAGTTTGTTTCTTACATATACTATCACCCCGTCATTCTGGTTATATGTGCCAAAATTGTACAAGGTGTCATATCCCTGTAACTGAAATAACGATATATCAACTAGCTTCCATGTTTCAGTTAAAACTATAATGTCGAAAGTATGATCTATTCTGGTTAATAAAATTTTCAACGAGTCAATATTATGACTAATGCTTCTAATATTCATGTGAAAAATCTTGAGACTAACATAGGAATTTATTGGAAAATTATTAAACGCATCAACGTTTTGCAAAACATTTGTCTTAATATTTTGAATTTGGAAATTGTTTATGTATTCTAACATACTTATTCCTGATATATAGATTTAAAATAAAAATAAGTAAAATTAAGTTAAATTAAGTTAATGCTTTAAAATAATATTCGTGAAGTGTATTCTTCTTGGAAAAATTTAAAAACTGGACAAGTTTTTTCCGTTGGAGAATGGTTAGTGTCATAGTTTTTATGATATTTATTATTAGAGTATGAACAATTACAGCATGTATGTTTAACTGCAATGCATGAAGTGCTGTCATGATTTTGTCCACATTTTGAACATACTTTTTGGTTATAGCATTTTTTTTCAGAATGGTTGAACCTCAAACAATTTTTACATTGTGTAATTTCGTTGTTAGGGTAGACTGGTAAAATTTGAAAAGCAGTTAAAATTTTTCCATTATTGATATCAAAAATTTGATTGAATAGTTTACCTGAAACCTCTGCATATATTATATAAATTTTTTTCTGACTTAAGTATTTAATATAGGTAATATGTAGGTCTTCTTTCGTTACGGATTGATTCTGTCGAATGATATCCTCTTCTATTTCCTTTTCAGTAATTTTATCTTCTGAGCGGTAGCCAACGATTTTAATTTTGGGTTTAAACATCTTGGGTTCTGACAGTTTGTACTGTTGTGGTAGATTTTTTTTAATTTCTTCTTTTAATTTGTCATGACAGTTATCTTCTACATTCAATTCGATTCCACCATTTTTTGAAGTTCTAACATTCTCAATTTTTATGTTGAGTTTCGATAAATTTACGCTTTTGCTGAGGTCTTTTCTGGTAAGGTAGTTGGATTGTTGCTGAGTAGGTGTGATTATTATGGTCTTCAGTGATTTTTGTTTGATTTTTACAGGAGAATTATTCTTGAGTACTTGCGAATACGATGGCATACTATTATTTCTTTTCTCGATTGATTCAATTCTTGCATTCAGTTTTTCGAGTGTTGATACCACAGAGTCTTTTTCCACAATATTTGACGTAATGAGGTCGTGCTGATCTTGTAGTCTACGGTTTTCATTGCTTAATTGGTAGATTAACTGGTCCTTCTCTAATAACAGTGTACGATAGAGTTCAAGTTGTTCATTCCTTTGGAAAAGCTCTCGTATTAGCTGTTCCTTGCTTAATTTTGTATATTCACTTTCGTCTTGTAATTTCTTCATCGAATTATTGGTCATGATTTGTTCTTCGGCTATAGAGTCACCATTTATTTTCTTTTTCTTCTTGCTCATTGTAAATTTTTTATTTAAGCACTCGGTATTTTAAATTTTCAGTTCGACGTACGTTGACACAAGTGTCAAAATTTTCGATAAATATGGCCGAATGTAGCTCTTCTCTATAATACTGGTACACCTTTAAGCCGATGGATTCAGAAAATGCTTTGGAAGACTTGTAGCAATAGCAGGAAATTAATTACGTTCAGGTATATACGGTTTTTCGATTCAACTTACAGAGCTTGTGTATAGTGTAGTTCGGTAGTCTGATTGATTGATATTCTCTCTCATTACCGCTCACTCCTATGTGACTAGACAATGTTACCTTGTTGGTCTTCACCAGTGTCCTTAGAGTATTGTGGCAGTCCTACACTATTTTTGAAGTATAGAGGTTACTCGGGAATGCCATCACAGCCGCCAGGCTGTCTGTGTTTACATAGATAGTTTTTCTGCAGTATCCTTTATCTGCGCATGTTGTGCCGCATTCCAAAATTGCGACTATGTCTGCCTGGAAAACGGTAGCCACTTTACTTAGGCGGATATTTACGTTCCGCCCAGGCCTACCACCGTATATGCCTCTTCCTGTACCTCATACATTGGAGCCATCGGTTTACCAGGTCATATCATTGGACATGTACCGAGGTTCTGCTACAGCCCATTCATATCTGTCACATAGGTTGACTTGACACCATTAGTGTCGCCTGTAGGGAAGAAAAACACATTTGGGATTATTGAAGTTTGCAAAATGAGCCATTCTTGAAAATGGACAAATTTTCTATAGGTATGCAGACTGACTTTCCAATAATTAATGTTTAATGTCAATTCAAATCTTATTTGGAAGAAAGTACATTAAATATAAGGTTTTATGAAAGTCCGCCTTTGAAAGAAGTTACAGCAGCGTTCTCGTTATACTGGTATATCCTCGTATGCCTTACGCAACTCTCCGTAATAGAGCAATTCCACGAATATAACCCCAATCGTCTTGATCAGCTGATATTGGACAAACATGGCTTGTTTTCTGTATACCGCCATGTAAAGTTTAGGTCATTTATTTGTGTCTGTTTACAGTTTTTCTGATGTTTTTGCCATAACTGTTGAACATTTGGGAATCTGAGGAACCTTTTTCCACACCTATAATGACAAAAAGCAAGCATTTTGAAGTAGTGTACTAATTATTTTAATAGAAAAGAGAATTAGAGAATAGTCATAGTATACATACATACTTTTTTGTTGTATAACTACATATACCACTTGTTCAGGGAAACTCAACTTCTAGATTATGCCAAAAGATTAATGTTTTAATTGATCCATTCCTTGAACTTGCCTATACATACATATAAAACTAGCAATTATTACCTACGATTGGACGTTTCTGCTACAATTTGACATCGATTAAAAGTATAATAACGATATGTTTAGTTGACCCCTGCACTTTTGGAAATATTCAATGTTCTATATGTATATTTTTACTCCCCATAAGCAGATTGAATATAAATGTTATCACCCTGATGACTATAGCCACTCCTGCACAACAGGACCCAGAATTAGCGCAGCCAAAGTCAATCAAGGATTGGTCACTGCAATGAACTATTTCACAAAAAAAATCCAAGAAAAGAAATGCATTTACTTCGAGTATCAAGTGACAAAGGTGCAGTATGATTATAACAACTGTCGCCCTAGTGAATATGATAACTGTAATTTGCTAATAAACATTTTTTTATTTGATGTTTTCAATATGCATTGTCTCATAATCATCATTTTAGTTGACAGATCTGCTTACCTTCCAAAAAAGGTTCCTTGAAAGACACAACACAACAACAATTATAGTAAAAATGTCAAAAAGAGAAAATAAAAGTCCTCGGTTTGCATGGCCATATACGGAAAACAAGCAATGCTTGTCCAATATCAGCTGACCATGACAGCATGCCGCGTCATCATGGAATTGCTCTATAGAGATCAAAACCTTCTCTTGCAGAAATGCAGTGAACTGCAGTACACCCAAAGTAACGCCATTGTATCAAACATCATCGGGTATCATGTACACAGCCGCGTCAGAAAATATCCTGGGAGTTACGAAACTCTCGGCTGATCAGGATTCTGATGGCGTTCTCCGCAGCAGTAACAGCAGTAGCAACTCTCACGGATAATTTATAAATTTTCAAGCCGTTCGAAGTTGCGGGGTTCGATTGGAGGTTAAAAGGCGCTTTGCCGTCTCACAGAAGTTTTTTCTCTTTGGAAAAATATCTCCGGGGTATTTTATCTGAGGAGCATCTTAAGCGAGCTTTCTGAATTTTTTAAGTTATATTCTATAATTGACAATTTTTCTTCTTGAGGATTGTAGACGGTTGACGTTGCTTACACGAAAAAAAATCATCCAATGAACATAATTTTGAATATAAGAGAGCCATGTCGCAGGTGCCATTAAAAAATATGTCAACCCAGCTCAATTCAAATTCTCCCAAATTGGGTAACAAGCCTAGTGTAGACGTGCGTCCTTATTTTCCTAAATCAGTATTGATAACTGTATCTTCATCATGGAATAATTTATGAAAAATAAATTTTTCAAATGTATTCAGCTCAGCATTAGGGGTCTAGGGTAGGGGTCGAAAACCCGCTGCTCGAAAGCCGCATGCGGTTGTTTCGATGTCAAGTTGCGGCTCTCCACCTCCAAGGACATAAACAAATAATATGTTTTTTTATTTCCAAAACACATATGCGCTATAATATCACTACAAGTTCTATATTATTTGATTCTTCTTCAAGTTTCATTTCCTACTGGATATTATCATGGCAATCCTTACATTGTTTGCAGCTGTTCTAAACAATTGATTTGACGTCACTCCAAACCAGTCCATCAAGTTTTTCAGCAAAGGGGTTGTTCATCTTCCTTGGCTTCTCCTGACCATAACATAATTATTTGGGTCCCAACGTGATCAAGGTACTCTAATTTTTTTTCTTTTCAGGGTGTTAATTAATTCTTCCTGCTTTTGTATTGCATGTTGTAGTTCCACATTTGAGATCCTATCAGACCAAGAGATCCTCAGCATTCTTCGATGACACGATCTTTCTAAAGCTTCGAGTCTACCAATTTCTGCCTTCTTAAACGTCCAAGCCTTGGAATCATATAGCAGAGTCGAAAAATAACACACCTCAGTATTCGTACTGTGCTTTAAATTGATATCTCTGCTGCAAAGAACTTTCTTCAGTTTTATAAATACGGTTCTTGCACTCTCTCTTCAAGCTTATATTTTCTGACGTTGATCGGCAGTTTCGGTTAGCCAAGTTCCTAAATATCTATATTTTCTTACCCGCTCAATTGGCGCAGTGCTTATAGTAAGATTTTCTGTTATGTTGTTATTTTGTGTGAAAACCATGAATTTGGTTTTCTTTAGATTCATGTGTTCAGCCCCTAACTTTTGTAACTATTGTTAAGTTTTTGTACGGCAGTTTGGAGATCACTTATTTGATTAAATCTTACGATTACTATAAAATATTTTATATGGGTTGTCCGAAATATCTGTATATTTCTATAAGAATAGATACTATTTCATATATTAGGCTATTTATTTTGAATCATAAATCAAATTTATATAGCTAATCGTAGTAAAATATGATATACAAACAAAAACCTTAGAGGTTCTTTAAAAGCTGGGATATTTTGTTAATTACAACTTTTGGCTTTTTCGTCTCAAAAGGCTGTCGACCCCTGATCTAGGATATAGCGCGCGACCTTGAGATCTAAGAAAACACCAATTGTTAGCAAGAAGGCGTGGCTGCCTGTTTCCTTTCTCCAGTATCTGGTAAAAAAAGTGGTGGGGATTTTGCCGACCGGCTGACCAGAGCTTGGATTTCGAATGAAAAATTGCATAAAAATACATTTCGCGTTTTGAAAATCCTGACGCCACCTTGACCAGTAATGATCCAAAAAGCAAATTGAACGAGAAAGCTTGCGCTAAGGCGATACAGTGGCCTTCTTTGTCATCGTGTTCGGTTGTTAAATTACACACATTTGAAGAATGCATCATTTGCATCGCCAGTTTTTTTTCACACCGAAAAACTTTTTTGAAGAGATAGCTCCGTGTTGCCCTTCAGTGCGGTCTTAGCTATCACCCTCTAAAATTTTATTTATGCAGTTTGAAAAACAAGTGAGTTTTGCTCGAAATGCGAATCTGTATTTTACATGGCAAATATACAATATGTATAAATATGTGTACCCAGGCTAAGCTAGTGAATTGACAGTCTGAAACGGCTTCCTCTCTCAGAATTTAAAAAAAAAACGGATTCAGTCACTAATAGCATCTGTTTTTGGCCATATTCTTCAAGACATAGGACAGCGAGTTAAACATAAAAAGATACTGTTGTGTTTTGAATTAATTGTTAGTACTTGGATGATTTTCCACTACCTCAAACTATTTACAATTGTTTCAAATTCATGTAATTCAAACAATTTACTTTACAAGTACAAGCAATTGCAATTAATGATATGTACTGTCATTCCAATACTAATATTTGGGTATACGTTATAGCACATTAAAGCATTCGTCCCTTTTTAATATACACTTTACGGTTTGTCTAAGCAAATTGTATAATAATTTATTCGAATACAAAATTATTCTTACAGTAGGTGTCCTTGATCGTTATAATAATAAAAATAAATATGAATTTTTATCTAAAAGACAACACTAGCGCAACGTCTATGCTATTTGAGACATTGGTAAGCAGTATTTGCATCTGAAGTATCTTGTGCTGAATGACATGATTCTTGTTGTTAGGACGGCCAAATTGAGCAAGTATTTCAGTCACCAGCAGAAAGGTACTAATACCTGAAATCTTAACGTTTTCATAATGCAAATCCCAAAATGCAAAGCTATATGAATTTCCGCGTCCCTGTCTAACAAGCCGATGAGCACATATCACAGATGAGCAGAAAACAAAACCATCACACATCACAGAAACGTAATGTTTTCCTTTTCGTCTTCCATATTGCTGTCAGATTCAATGACAATTTGCGCCATTGCCAATTCTTATGAATTATATTTGATTCAAGTTTACCTGAGCCAGGTTCAAGTTTTAATTGGACAACCAGCAAATGAACTCAGGTTTAAACTCCCATTGTACAAGTGGTTGAATAACAGAGCATTATGATCTCAGAAAAGCCCATTAACTTGAATCCTGCAACTCTAAAACTTTACAAACTGCTTGCGCTTGTTCTTCACCCTATGGTCTCTGAAAACCCCATTCTCTCGAATTCTGTTATTTCTGCAACTCTAAAATTTAACAAATTGCTTTCCTCACCACCCTCCAACGCAACTCCTTGGCCTTCTCGCTTCGAAAACAGCTAACCCTAGATCAAGCAAACAAAAGCATTAAAATCCAGAAGGACGAGCTATCTGTCGATGGAATTGTTGCTAGTATCGCATAGCGAAGACGCCGTCTGTATACACCATATAGGAATCGCATGCTGTTTGCTGCCGTATTCTATGAATCTTTAATCGCATAAATTCCGCTACTGCAACATTCCAGCTGGATTTATTGCAAGCTATCTCGACTTTTACGAGGATTACGTCGTGAAAAATTGAAACTTTTAATGAGTTCACAACTCAAAGAAACGTCGGCAAGTTATATTGCGTTTCTTTTATTCAATTTCTAATTCATTCGCTATACGTATAAGCGGGCGTTCTTTTAAATGATATACGGACGGGCTTTTATAGTGCTAAGAGTTCTTCATCAAAAATAAAACGATAAAGCTGAGTCTGTCTCAACGCGGCTGATCGACCCACAATTGGGGTTTTGAATTAAAAAACCTTTTTTTTGTGATTTATGATCATATGACAGTTTTATAACAAACTTTTTTGCTTTCTTTTTTCTTCCACAATGATTCAAAAGTTCATGTCAAAATAAGAATTGGAAAGATAGGCTTTTAGATTCACTATCGAAGACACGCCGACAGCTCTTGAATCCGTGTGGCGTCACATTGTAATCCTTTCACCAGCGACGTCCTATTCCGATAGCAGATTCTAGATTCCCAGTCAATCGAGAAAATAGTTACTTTTAACTAGTGTGTATATGTTAGACCATGAATGAAGTTTGCAGTTCAAGACGAAGTCTACGATCGAAATAAATGTCTTTTTGAATGTTTGAAATCAGATTTCAAATTCCGGCAATAAAGTATCTAATCAAAAATATGTTTTGTTGAAGTAACCTTTTCCGCAGCGCCGTGATGTCACAAGGTCTCAGTGTCAGCCATCCGATCTGACAGTATCCGTGTTCGTGCGGAGTGTTGGTTTGAAGCCCAGGCCTTGCAACTATTTTTTTTAGCTTTTTTTTGTACCAAAAAATGTATGGATATGCTTTTTGCATATGTTACACGCATTTCCTTCTTACGTTCGACATAAATACCTTTTTGAATCAAATTTTAATTTTCATTTTACTGGTACCAAATAATGCAAAAACTAAGTACCGGAGACGGTGCAGAATTCAAAACGTCAGTGAGGTTTTTCCGTCAATATCAATCGCCAGTTGATCTAACTGAGATATAGATTGAACTTGATCTAAGAAAGTTCAATTATCAGTAATTTGTGTTGTACTCTCTGATAAATTTGATAAATATGTGCAAAAAGCAAATCAATAAATTCTTTGGTACAAAAAAATAATCAAAGGGTTGCAAAGCCTGGGCTTCGAACCTGCTGTCCGCTCGAATAAGGAAAGTCATATCGGAAGGCCAACACTCTAAGATATTGCAACACCACGGCGTTACTTCAGCAAAACATATTTGATTGAGTACTTTATTACTGGAATTTGTAATCTATTTTCAAACATTCGAAAAGATATCTATTCCGATTGTAGACAAATATACAGTAGTGAGAAGTAACTATTTTGATTGGCGGGAAATCTAGAATCTACTATCGGAGTAGAACGTAGTTGGTGAAAGGAATACAATATGACGTCACACGGGTTCGGGAGCTGTCAGCGTGTCTTTGGTACTGGATCCAAAATCAATTTTTTTTTGATATAACTTTTTAATTATTGCATAAAAAGTTTTGTTGTATAACTTATAAATATGATCCTAGCGTTTGTCACAAAAAAGTTTTTTACCCGAATTAAAACTATACCATATAACAGTCTTTGAAATATTGTATAAACTCTCTATAAATGTTTCGACCACATCTGTAGCCAGTCTCAATATACAAAGTGTTTGACGGAAGTAATTGCGATGACGTGGCATTCAGTGAATTTGCCCCAGGTCTTTTGTTAGACGCTATTGTTTTTTAATTTTTCCTAGTTACGTATATTTTTATTTTTGTAACTATTGTCCATGGAATATAAAAATACGGCGTCTAGTATCTTGACTCAGTACTGCCCATAAATTATCGGTTCTAACAAAAAAATTTGAATTCCTCTATCCATCCTCATCAAAAAAAGTGAACCATGATCAGAAACCGTTCAAATATCTAAAAAAGAAGCATGAACCAATTTGAGATATTTGGTAGTAATTTGGTGTCACCGGTGGTATCACATTTAATCGCAAATTACACGCCATAGCATAATAATATATATCAAATCATTCCACAAATATAAAAATCAAAGGCAACATTCGGATAAGTCTAAAAACACACGATATCATCAGTATTAAGTTTTTTCAGCGCACTGTAGAGTATTTTATGAATACAATAAGTATTTGAGTTTTTAAACCCCCAGGCCTCTTTAAAAACAGAAACAGAAAAGGATCCGGAAACCCTGAAATGCCTAAACCACGAAGTATAGGGGGGTTCTGATAATTCTTTGTTTTTTACTAATTTCTCCGCCACCAATGCACCGATTTTCAAAACTATAACAGCATTATCCGCTACGATCCCCATGGCATATCGCTGCCTAAATTTCATAACAACCCAAGCACGCTCACTGAGATTACGGAGCTAGAAGAACGCCAATAGATAGACAGACAGGCAGACCGATGGAATTTAGTAACGTGGTTTTCGTTATGTAGATCACAAAATGCCCAGTTAGTGAGTTAAACAGTTAAACAGTTTCACGCTCACACCTATCGTGTGGGAGGTAAAAATAATAAATAGTAATAACACAGTGTCCACTTTCCTCCCAAAAATTACAAACACAGCATCCGTCGTAAATACAATACATTCAGGTAAAAATAATAAACAGTAATAACGCAGGGTCCACCTTATTACCAAAAATGACAAACACAGCATCCCTCGTAAATACAATACATTCAGGTAAAAATAATAAACAGTAATAACGCAAGGTCCACATTATTACCAAAAGTTACAAACACGGCATCCCTCGTAAATACAATATACAGGGTTGGGATAAAGTATGGAACCAAGCAAAATAACTTTGGGATGGGCATAATGATATTGCTGAAAATTTGCAGGCAAGTGTAGTGACGTATAATGCATCCGAAGACATTATGTTAGCTACCAATTAATTTAAATGGGACACACTGTATATTTTTGCAGATTTTAATACATCTTTTTTTCCGGATACGTCCACAGCGAGATTAGTATTAGTTTCTGTAAAAACGGGAAAGATAAAGCTTCTTTATCATTTCAGATCTTTAAAACGTCTTGATGATCGGTTTTGGCGATTGCGCGAGAACTCACAAAGACGTGTGTCAATTTTTCAATGACTTATATGCCGACAGAGGTTCTATAACACATTCGACGGTGACTAAAACACTAAAACGTCTTAATTTAACTGGGAATATCAGAAATTTACCTAAAACGGGAAGACCGCAGACCGCCACGGACGAATTTGAGAGACAAATAAAAAAGCTTTATCTTTCTATCTTCCCCATTTTTACAGAAACAAATACTAAACCCACTATGGACGTATTCGGAAAAAAAAGATGTATTAAAATCTGCAAGAATATATAGGGTGTCCCATTTAAATTAAAAAAGTTGACGGTACTTCCGGTTAGACCAGAAGTACATTAATAGCTAAAATAATGTCTTCGGATGCATTATGCGTCATTACATTTACCTGCAAATTTTCAGCAATATTACCCTTTCCGTTTCAAAGATATTTGCTTGGTTCCATACCTTATCTCAACCCTGTATTTATATTTAAATGAATTATCGGTGTCCGAGGCCTAGTTTAGTAACGATGATACATTCAATCAAGTTAGTATAGGAGGGTGAAGAGTATTGAGTCCTCATGAAGGAGTAACATGTAAGATTCGCTGCTAGGAACGCCCTATAGTCCATGTAGTGAAATTAAGTGTTTTGTATACAAGATAGCACAGGACACAAGACACATTTAGCCGTATCGTCTTAATCGTCCACAGGGCTCGTTTGCGGTGGTTGTTGGCAAGCTCGCAAGGCGCGCATAACCGGAACAGATGTCTCCGGACGGAATCCGGTCTTCCGGACTCCGGGAATGCGCCCGGATGTCGGGGGAGCCGTTGCCAGATGCCGCATACCGCGTTTTTGGACGCCCTTGTCGTGACCGCCTTCATACTATTGTGGTAGAATTTGCTGCACAATCTAATGTGTTGTTAAGCCCCAGTCAAGTGCGAAAATGCGCCAAGCTGACAGACTCAATCGTTGTCGTGGTTTATGGTGCATAGCTTACGATTACCGCGCTTTCAAATCGCTAAAATATGATTTCTGGTACGGTAGAATGATAATAATTATAATAATACTAACTTATTTGTCAAGATAAAATTGCTATAAAAATCTATATGGACTCTCACATTTTTAAATTTGATAGTCAATAGGGCTGAATAAATATTCATGTTTACGTATAAGTATTGGAAAAAATACGCACATCATATACATATTGGTATAAATAAACAAATAATAAATAATAAAAATTTGTCAACAAATGCATCTTTATTCAAGCAATAAGATATCCTATTCTTAGGGCTATTAAATTTAGATGAATTTATTTCTGAATTAAAAATTTTATTGTAACATGTTATACAAATATTTATGTGAACTTAGAAGCACGTTGTTCCTCACGTTTTTTTATGTTTACAGTTAGGAGATATACAAGACATGCAGGCATGACAGACTTTTACAATGAAAAAAATTCGTTGGCAGTGCGGTCTTGCCATGCACCTCATAATTCTTTTTAGAGTACTGAAAACATTATGGGCATAAACAGACTTATCCCTGATAGCTAGTCTACAAGAGGCAGCTGATTGTACTAGTGCAAAGTATGGTTTCCTCAGTACAATCAAAGATACAGCCAAGAGGCTATCTTGTTTTTTCATTGTGGTCTAAGAACTTGCTGGAGCCAACGTTTTAAGTTTTTTGGTAAACAAAATATATTTGGTTTTATTTCTGTTAAGTGTAAGACCAATTAATAAAGGTGGATGTCATCAGTTTAATAAGCATTATCCTATAATAATTTATTTCGAGACTTTTATCGAGTTCAGCAATTCTCATTCCTCCCCTGCAGATACCATCTAAGAGCCATTTGAGATACCAGTAAGATCATACAGAAGAAAGGTGTGTGTGACACACTGAAGTTGACATGACTGACAAGCTATTGCTACTACTTCAAAACTTACTGCAGCTGTTACGGTTCTACCAATCGATTTAGCAATTTATTTGTATTTTGCTAAGAGCGCTTACTAATCGAATCACAGTAAATTTGACAGAACATACATCACATGAAAAGCAAGCCAAATGTAATGTACAAAGTGATTTTATATAACCAGTTATCAGTCATTTGCCAATATAGCATACATGTTTTCGTATTATTTTGCTCATACATGTTTAACTAACACGTTTACACCTTCTCGAAGAGAGTTTTCAAAAGAAATTTTTCAACAGTTTCATACATATTGTATATTTGAACTCATTTTCGTTATGCTTTGCAGTTTACACCATATCTTTTGGTCTTATCCTGCTGTGTGGTTTTTGACATGCATTTATTTGTAAGGTGGCTCGACTTATCTACGGTTTTTGATCTGGAAGCCGCTGCGTTGGTCGTTGGGTCAGGAATAAGTCTCGTATTCCGTTACATATGAATACGGTTTATCAGCACATTATACAAATTTTACATCGACAGTTTTTTCACGAACTTATTAACGGAATAATCTTCTTCAAGGTCAAATTGATTGTCCTTGAATCTGTGTATGAGGGTCGGTTTCTCAATGTCCAGTTAAAAGTGTCGGATAGGTAGCTTCCAGTCAGCGTTTCTATGGACACAACTGTCAGATAAGATTCACGTGATTTATAAGTATAACCTTCAACTGTTTAAACAATTTATCTAACAGTTACCCGTTAACTTCCGGATAAATATTTAACTGGACATTGAGAAACCGACCTAAGACGATTGATTTTGTCACAGCATGCAGTGCTGCCAACACTGTTGCTGTTATACATATGGTTTATCAGTTTTCGCAAGATCTATTGCACCAGTTTTACATCAACAACAATACCATTGTTTTATTCGTGGATTCGGTTCGTGGTCAAATTTGACAAGTGCAAAACATGAACTTGACGTGACATAAGTCCATGGATTTCTTCGTGGATTTCTTCACGGATTTAGAACCTGTTTTAATTTGTGGTCGTTTGACGTCAAATTCGGTAGTGCCAACCATAAAATCATATGATGCATGTCATGAATGCTGCATACCCATCACTGTTTATTATTAAGCATTGTCTATATAAAAATACGCAATCAAATCAAGAGTTTTACTGTCAAAAGGCCACAAAGGGATGCGAATTGAAAATCTCTTGCAAAACCATATGACAGCACAGTGTTGGCAGCACTGCATACTCTCACCAAATCCATGGTTTTATTCACAGATATAAAACAGAATAAGGTCATGGATTAATCTGTGGACAAACTTGCGAAGAAATCGTCGATGTAAAACGGGTATAAAATTTGTATTTTTTGTGGTCTCAGATCTCTTGAGACTCTTGAGACTGCTAACCCTGTGCTAAATACACCTCACAAAAACGAATTTTAGAGTTCTATTTGTAGATAAGACGTTAGATGT
Source organism: Callosobruchus maculatus (assembly GCA_951848785.1). Classification (NCBI taxonomy): domain Eukaryota; kingdom Metazoa; phylum Arthropoda; class Insecta; order Coleoptera; family Chrysomelidae; genus Callosobruchus; species Callosobruchus maculatus. The sequence continues at coordinate 11,963,077 of CATOUR010000054.1, read as the reverse complement.
GCAACATGCATGACACGTGTCATATGATTTTATGGGTGGCACTACCGAACTTGATGTCAAAATTGATCACAAACTAGAACAGGTTCTAAACGCGTGTAGAAATTCATGGACCTATTTGACGTCAAATTTCTACATGAACTGAATCCATCCTTAAAACTCTGGACTTGCTGTTGATGTAAAACGGGTATTAAAGTTCTACTCAACATAAGTTCAAATGTCCTAGCAACGACTTTGTCAAGCAACATCAAGGCAATGTCAGAAGGTCAGGACCTGACAGCCAATTATCCTTATCATCTTTGAAAAGCAAACAACTATTATGTATTGTTCTTTATAAATTTGTGTTATTGACTATTCACTAAAACAACGACAAGGAATATTCCAGTGTACAGTCCACGTAACCTATCAAATATCTATTGTCGTAGGCTTAGGGATGTGGCGACCCCATAGCCCAGAGGTGATGGTACACCTTGCACCGACGACGGTGCATCATGAAGTTAGCTCTGCAATCAGCCACAGGGGGGAGAAGTGCAGTCACTTAGCTTCGCCCGCGGTGCAATCACCCCCACGCCGGAATATTTTCGGGATACTAGAAATGGGTTCAGAGCCGACTTTACAAATATACGAGGTCTTGGCTCCAACATAAACTCTGTCCATCAACACCTCCAGGCAGAGAAGCCACATATTCTGGCCCTTACGGAAACTCAAGTCGGCTCTTCAACAATGGATAACTGCTTCAGTTATCTTGGATATGCCTTATACACCCGATTTAGACGTAGGTTTGGCGTATCCTATTCTTTGCAAGCTCTCCAAACTTTCGTATCAACGAGGCGTGTTTCCCGCTTCGTGAAAGATTAGCTGCGTACAACCCATCCCTAAGAAAGGCAAAAAAAACTGATCCCACCAATTAAAGACCCGTGGCTCTTCTCAGCATCATGTCTAAGGTTATGGAGACTGTCATTAACACACAGCTCCTTAAATACCTGGACAACAATAACACCTTAAATGATCGCCAGGACGGCTTTCGTAAGCACAGGTCTACAGGTGACCTCCTTGCCTACGTCACTCCCTTGTGGAACCGAGCAATAGACAATCATGGTGAATCCCGTGTTGTTGCACTTGACATACCGAAAGCTTTCGACAGAGCGTGGTATGAGGGACTTCTGGTCAAGCTCGCTGCTTATGGACTACCACCTGGCCTGCGCCAGTGGCTGAATAGCTTTTTGAACGACCGATCTGTGTTTGCTGTAGTCGAGGGCCGTTCATCAGAAGTATTTTCAATAAACGCCGGTGTTCCTCAGGGATCCGTCCCGTCCCCTACACTGTTTCTGCTGTACATCAACGAGCTGCTGGAAATAACATCCAATCCAATCCACAGCTTCGCAGATGACAGTACATTAGTGTCGTGCATGGAACCAGGCAAGCCACTATCATTCCAGCAGACGGTACGTTGGCGACAGCAGCATGCCTCACAGATCAACGCAGATATCAGAACAATTGTCGAGTGGGGATTAGGAAATAAAGTACAGTTCAGCGAACAAAAAACTAAGGCAACAACACTTACAAAGAAGTCTCACGATGGCTTACCAACCGTGGAAATGGAGGGTCACCCCATAGTCGAATCACGTTCCGTCTAGCTTTTGGGGATCAACATCAACAATGACATGTCCTGGCATGACCACGTCGTCAGTATTGCTAAAACGGCATCCCAGAGGCTTGGAGTTTTATTCCACTGTAGGAAGTTGTATACACCAGAGCAACTGCTGCTGCTCTACAAGGCACAGATCCGACCATCGCTGGAGTATTGCTACCATGTGTGGGAATGCGCTCCGAAGCACCCTCTAAAGCTTCTGGACACTATCCAGAAAACAGTGATTAGATTAATCGATACGCCTAACTTCACAAAGGACCTCCACAGCCTGGAACATCGAAGGAGGGTGGCTGACCTGTCCCTGTTTTACAGATTCTATCACGGAAGATGTTCGAGTGAGCTCTCCCAGATAACAACACCAAATGCCGTCCGAACCACGAACACTAGAGAAGCTCTGCGACCTCATCCTTACCAGGTCGAGGTCCTTACTCCCCGAACCAGTCTCCTCCAGCATTCCTCCTTTTGGAAAGCATCGACGCTGTATAATCAGCTGCCGGGGATTTTGTTTCCCGACGGCTACAGCCTGCAGCGTTTCAAATCTAACGTGAACCGACACTTATCCCCTCGCAGCGCTTCTACAACGCCATAGGCTTTCAGCCATAAAAAAATCTGATACAACAACGTTGATGCTGTTTAGGATCAATTCATCCAACAAGCTTCTAGCTCACGAGCCATTCAGTTCAATGGTCTGGGCGTACCTTAACAACTTATGGTTTTAGGTGCTCAGCGCATATGCTTTTAAAGTAAAAAGCAGTTGCCGTTCTCTGCGTCGCCCAGCTAGAAATTCCGGGCAAAAAATTCGGTGTAAAACGACGCGCCGTCAGTTCCGGCACAGCTTGGCCGCCAACGAAGGACAAACTTACGACGACAGGCAAACAATTGGTCGCAGGTGGCTATGAAATATAAGAATGACTGTGCCGCATGGCGTGTGCGTCCAGGATACCCTTTGGGTACGCTCGTTTGTTATATCCAAATTGTTCGGGGAAAGTCTTGATACAGACATTAGTTATTACAATAATTGTTAATATAAAGAGAACACAATGGACTTGAGAATTGCTTTATGATTGCATAATATGATATACTATGGCACAGGAACCTTCTTGTCTTTCCTCGATTTATTTGGGCCGAGAAAATGAGGAAAATATTTAAACTATGACGTTACGGTCCTAGAGGGAAACAGCCAGATACGTGTGCCGTGTTGCCGTCCTACCTGATCTAAGGTCGTACGTAAGTATACTTTGTGTTCCCGCTTTATTGATGTGTGACTCGGTGACTGGATCTAGGTTAAGGTTCGTGGTCCGTCAATCTGTCCATCACTCATCAATAACGTTAGCACGTCATTCGTTGTAGGGAGCGTTGACTGTATTTGTCTTTTTCGTCTGGAATCATGACTTGGTCTTCTTTTTATTCTAGAGAATTCCTTGTCAGTATTTTAGTTACGGTTTTTCTAAGTTCGTTTTCATAACAAACAAGGATGAGTAAAGTAAATAGCGAATTCACTAAAGCCGATCCAGAATCTGCCTAAGGGGTGGATATGGTGAACGAAATAATATTCATTTATTCAATAAGAAGATTAAAAAATGAAGTCAAGTTGATTGACTCAGTACTTCCCACACATTACGCTGATACCGCTTTATTATTTTTCCATAGCATGAAGCCCCCCCCCTAAAATTGTCTTATGCCGCTAGGTCTTTCCTTCACAGGTCAATGGACAGCCAGTTATCAATACTACAAACTTCTTAGTTTTACAACCCCCCACCCCTCAACCACCTCACTTTCACCCCCACCCAAAAAACTGGTAGGAAATGACCAGGAACCCCTAAAACATCTAAAAACCGAATTTGAGTTGTTTTCATACTTTTCGTTCTTTGATTATTGCTACGCTGACACTGACACGATTTTTAACAAACATGCGCGTTTTCCATTCTCACCACGGTAACAACATACTGTGTCAAAATTTCATTAGAATCAATTTAATAGTGTCCACGTTACAAAATACAGAACGATTTAAACCAATAAATTCTCGTACAGTATACAGAAAATTCTAAGTCCCTTAGTTTCCGTAATAGGCTAGGCAATGTTCGGATGGACCTAAAAAGGTGATTTGTGTCGCTAGGTCTTCCTTCACAGGTTAGTGGACAGCCTATTATGAGTACAAGAAATTTTTTATTTTTCAACCCCCAACCCCCCAACCACCCCAATTTCACCCCCACCCAAAAAACGCAGAAAATGATCAGGAACCTCTAAAACGCTTAAAAACGAAGTGTGAGCTGTTTTTATATTTTTAGTTTTTTTATTATTTCTGCGCCGCCACTGGCACGATTTATCAAAACCATACGCGTTTTCTATCTTCGCCATGGTAGTAATACTGGTTCAAAATTTTATTAAAATCAATTCAACAGTTTCCTCGTTACAACGATCTAAAGCAATACTCTCGTATGTTTACATCAGAAAAAATTCTAAGTCCTTTGCTTTCTGTAATAGGCAAGGCAATGTTCAGATGGGCCTAAAAAAGTTATTTATGTCGCCAGGTCTTCCTTCACAGGTCAGTGGACAGTCTATTATGAAAGCAACAAACTTTTCAATTTTACAACCTCCCACCCCCCAACCACCCCAATTTCACCCCCACCCAAAAAAAAGTAGAAAATGATCAGGGACCCCTAAAACGCCTAAAAACGAAGTTTCAGCAATATTTAATTTTTTTGTTTTTTGCTAATTACTCCGCCGCCTATGCACCGATTTTCAAAATCATACGAACATTACCTACTACGACCCCGCAGCATACCGCCGCCCAAATTTCATCACAATCCATGCAGCGGTTACTGAGATTACGGCGTTAGAAAAATGCCAACAGACAGACCGACAGACAGACAGACAGACCGACAGACAGACCGACGGAAATGAGTGACGTGAATTTTCGTTATGTAGACATCATAACATGCCCAAAAAGCGTATTATCTCGATATCGAAAATTTTCGCGATCACAATACTCCCCTCACCTATCGGTGTGGGAAGTAAAAATGAAGTCAAGTCTGTTGGTTCAGTACTTCCTACACATCAAAGTGATACCAGTTTATTATTTCACAGGTGGATGGATAACCTGTTATAAAATAAATGGATTTTTCAGTTTCACAACCCCTCACCTCTCCCAGCCACCCCAATTTCACCCCCACCCAAAAAAGTAGAAAATTACCAGGAACCCCTAAAACGTCTAAAAACGAGCTTTCAGCTGTTTTTATACTTTTACTGTTTTTATTATTTCGATTTCTAAATACCATATATACGTTTACGTGTACATCAGAAATTAAGTCCCGTGGTTTCTATAATAAGCAAGGCAATGTCCGGGTTAGTACAAAAAAATGTTTAGTTTTACGACACCCTCCTCTCAGACATTCCAATTTCTCGCACCCAAAAAAATTGAAAATGATCAGGAAATCAAAAAAAGCATGAAATCGAAATTTGAGCCCTTTCTATATTTTTAATTTTTTTATTATTGCTGTGTCGCCACTGTCACGATTTCTAAAAATTTAGGCGTTGTCCATCCTTGCCGCGGTAATAGTACTGTCTCAAATGTATACACAGTACAGAACGATCTAAAGCAACATTCTTATGTATACATCAGAAAACTCTAAGTGACTTGGATTCTGTAATACGCAAGGCAATGTTCGGATGGACCTAAATAACCGTATTACGCCGCTAGATCTTTCTTTCGTAGATTGGTGGACAGCCTATTGCGGATACAAATAATTTTTCAGTTTTACTTTAACCAGTGAACAAAATAATGCAAATAGGAAAGAAATGCATCAGTAAACCAATTTTTCCAAACACTAAGAGGTTATAATGATTTAATCATTGTTTGCAGACCCATGATCTAGTCCATTCAGGATGAACTATGCATACCTCTACCTAAGCGCTGAATAAACTCAAATTGTTTATAGTTTGAAATTACTCAAAAACATTCGGTATTTAGTGCTTTATTTAATTTTTTGCCGCCTAAATGAAAATCGGCCTTGATACTGAGTACCTTTCTATTTTCTGGGGGCCGAATTGTAATGGTAGTTATGCACTTCTACCTGGTAGAATCGATGTCTTTTGATTATTCAAGAAAACCTTTTTTATGAAGCAATTTTATAATTTCTAATCCATATTTCTTCTAATTTTTAATGCGTGAACTACACTTATCGGAAATAAAATGACTAAGTGACATCTATAGTACTCCAATCCTTTGCAATGTTACCTCACATACAAACATGTTTTCATGGTCTCTCTAGAATCACGCCCCAGTTTGCAGGACCTTCCGCAGTCAACCTCACTATGTCCGGTTTGAGCAAATATCCGTTGTTGGTTGTGCCGGCTGAAATAGCCGACAAATGCCAAAGTTGCGTTGCAAATGGTGCTCGGTTATCGCCAAACCACACATCTGTATTTACAAACTGTTTGTGACAAGCAGCCTACAGCCGTAGCAGTATACAGGGTGGGCCAAAATTGCGTGGATGGAAGATTGTGGGCTTACTAAAAAATATTTCAAAAATCTGTTACTACTATAACGTAAAAATATTTTGACTCAAATTTTGACGTTTATACAGGGTGATTCATATCAAACTTACATTTTTTTAAATGGAACACCTTGCATATTATTGCATATTTGGATTCCTTGGTCAATTCTAATGTGACTTTATGTATCATACATGGAACTTTAAATGAACCGTTTAGGTGCAAATCACCCTTTCTGGTATAAGTCGGTATCAGAAAAAAATTGAATATCGCAGCGATTATAAAACTTAGAAGGCCGACTTTGCGGTACGACTAAGCATGAAATACGTCACCCTATGTCGGACGGCTAAATTTGAATTCTTTTTGTACTTGAAGAAATCAGCAGATCAATTAAGGGAACTTCAATCACAGATAACTTGATTTTTTCAAATGGGAAAGCCTATTTTGGTTTAAAGAATCAAACGTAAAATTTGTTTACCTTCCTAACGATATAGCATCCTCCATATCAATCTTTTTTGGTTTTCATTTTATTTCAAGTGTTCAGTCAAACCGGTGTTTTTCGATTTTCCTGCGTGCAAGCAACCTAGCAGGCCATGAAAAATAAACAAAGGCCCGTTAATATGGAAGAAACCAACTAACTTAGTAGAAAGATGTAAACTAACTAGAGTAACGAGGCAAGTTTATGAAAATTCCTTAGAACATATTAGTTCTAACCAGAAACAATAGCGCTAACAAGAACGCTCATTTTTCACAGCCTACTAGCTATTAGCCAATTTCCAAAGTCAGTAAGAAAATATTTAATCAAGGAAAAACTACTAGTGATTGTTGCTGGCAGTAGAATAGCTATGTCTTCTGAATAAATTTTCACATTTACAGTGGTTTGCACCAGTCATAGTTAAACCTTTGGCTTAACTAATTAAAGCTTAACTTTAGCTAAGGCTTAAAGTTGTGTGTCTTTGCACCGGTCATGATTAACTTTAATTATGAGTTAACTTTTTCTTACAGGGAAATTTAACGAATTTCAGATTTTACGTTGGCAATCATGTCGTGTTTTTGATGTTCTGTGATGGAAATGAAGGTTCATGTCACTGTCGTTGATGGCTGTCAAACATTATCTTTCAAGTTCAACTGAGACTATTTGTTTTGATTAAGAAATTTCGGATTCATTTTAGTATTTTTAGTTTCATTTCCATTAATTGATAACCCATTATCGTAAATATCCAACTCACAGAATATAACAACAGTGGTAAAAGTAAATCCTTGAAGTAAATGCCCTTCTTTAGGCAAGATTTTGTCTATGAAATAGTTGATTGCAGTGACCCAACATTTGGTGGGTTTTGGGTGTCTTAATTCTGGATTCTCTTGTATAGGAGTGGCTACAGAAGACATCAGAGTAATAACATTTATGCCGGATCTGTTTGTGGTAAGTAAAAATATAGAGAAATGTCCAAAGTGCTGAGGTCAACTAAAGACATCTTTATTATACATTTATAGTGTTAAACTAGCAAAATGTCCATTCATAGATAATCATTACAATTTTTATATGTATATATAGGTGGTTTCAAGGAATGAAACAATTAAAACAGTAATCTTTTGGCATAACCTTAAGATGAGTTTCCGGAACACGTGATATAATATGCAACGAACAATATACATATTATGACTATCAACTTCTCTATTAAAACCGATTTGTGATATATGCACTACTACAAAATACTTTCTTTTTGTCATTGCAGGTGTGGAGAAAGAATTATTCAGGTTGCCAAGTATTTGAGAAAGAAGAGGCAGTCCGATACCATGAGGCGAAGAGCACACAATGTTATGCATTTAGAGCTTCATTGTGATGGCTTTATAGAAAGTAAATACTAATATGTTCCACATACTGTGTAAATTAATAGAACCAATAAATGCATATGTTATTGTAATTATATCTGTTAATAAAGGTGGAGAAAAAAAATCACTTTCTTATAACTTCTCATATAACAACATCTAAAATATTTCATAGTATCAGTAGCTAATATGTGATATAAAATGGTGTCTAGATATAGAATGCCTTGTTAAAAATATGTATTTTAAATGATAGTTTGTGCTCACAGATAGTGATTAATTTCTGTCTTGTCAAACAAGGTGATTATTTAAAAAAACACTCATTGGGTGACTGTAAAGTTGCACCCATCAGAAGGTAAGTTTTATTACTTGAACAAAAACCACTGGTTGAATTCTCTTATATTTTTATTATATATATTTTCTTTCAATATATCAGGGCTTGTCCTGAATAGTAGAAAATTCAGTAATTAGGATAGGGTGATCGGTGGAACACACAACAGTGATTTGCTGCCGCAGTGCTCAATAATACAGTATGGGTCAATATTGTTCAAATTACTCAGTTTTTGTTAATAAAGAGGCTTCAGTTTTTCACTAGTCCCTTAAAGTATTCATTATCATCCGTGATCCTGAAATAAACAATATTTTTATTAAAAATAGAAGGAAATTAACCAATGGGTGGTGAAGATGAATTAAATAAAATACATGTGAGAACGGGAGGATACTTGCATTCTAATTTTTACAGTAATAACTACTACTGTGATAGCTATTCACATAATAATACTGCATTTTGCAGCAGCAGCAAAATAATTCAAGCAGATCAATTTATTTTCTTTATATGGTAAAAATTGGGCAACTAAGATGCAGTATCAAACAACTGTCCCTAGTGAATGTGATAACTGTAATTTACAAATAAACGTTTTATCTTTACTGTTTTCAAAATTCATCCAAGTTTTGAGCGCCCATTATCTCATAAATTACAGCATCCTAAATAACTGAATTGCTTACCTGCTAAGATAGACTCCTTGAACAAGACAGCAGTAACACAACAATGACCAAAAAGCTGTTGAACACGAAAAATCTCATAAACCATAACACGGTGTCTTACAACAGTGATATTTGTCCAATTCCAGAATCAGCTTTATATAGTTGTAGATGGAGGTTATGGTCGTATCCTCAGTTCCCCACGACTTGATATTGAATCCAAGTGATCTATTTTGATTCATAATTGCTTATAGGATATAGAAATAATTTTATAAAATATATTTCACAAACTAACCAAACTTATTTCTGTGGTGATCTGTCAGAATATGTTAAACCCACAAATGTCAAAAGTTAAGCCAAGAAACGTCAAAGTTAAACCCTACTTTGCCTTTGGCTTAAAGTTAATTATGAGTTTGACGCTAACTACAACCGGTGCAAAGCAATTCGTACTTTAATTAAGGCTTAACATTAATTACAACTTGAACTATGACTGGTACAAACCACTGTTAATGCTTTAAAAAAGTAGCCATTTCCGTAAGTCAAAAGTAATGATACCTCTAACTGGAACCCTTCAAATTCTCCAGTTGGTACTTCTACTTATTAGCAAAATCACGGAAAATGAAACCTGAATTGCAGTCTGTTTGAATTGTAAAACATAATTTAGTTTGTAGAAAACTACATGAAATAAACACAATTACAACATAGCGTAATTAAAAAATTCTAGCAGTTATTTCAGTAGATGTTTAGAATGCTCCAATTAGAGATATCTTCACTTTTAGCTGAACGGAAATGACCAATTTTTTTATCCCGTTAAATGTGAAATGTCATTCTAAACAAGTTAAGCAAAAATCGCTGGTAGTTTTCCTTTTGTTTCAAAATTTTTAAGCGATTTGGAATGTTGTCAAGCTCTAGTAGACCTCAATAGCTAGTAGGCTGTGAAAAACAAACACTTCTGTCATACCCCAGCTACTCGTTGACATTAAACGTCTTGCCGCTGTTGTATCCGGTTAGAGCTGATGTGTTGTAAGGAATTTTCATGATCTTGCCTCTCTACTCTAGTTCGTTTGCATCGGTCTACTAAGTTAGTTGGTTTCTCGAGCTTTTGTTCATTTTTCATGGCCTGCTAGGTCGTTTGCACCCAGGAAAGTCCAAAAACACTGATTTGACTGAAAAGTTGAAATGAAATGTAAACCAAAAAGAGATTGATATCGAGAATGCTATATCGCTAGAAAGGTAATCAAATTTTGCATTTGATTTTATAAACCAAAATAGGCATTCCCATTTGAAAAAATCAAGTTATCTGTGATTGAAGTCTCCTTAATTAATCTACTGATTTTTCCAGTTACAAGAAGAATTCAAATTTCGCCGTCTGACCTAAGATGACGCATTTCATGCTCAGTCGTACCGCAAAGTCACGGCCTTCCAAGTTTTATAATCGCTGCGATATTCTATTTTTTTGTGATACCTACGCATACCAAAAGTGGTGATTTGCGCCTAAACGGTTCGTTTAAAGTTCCATGTATGATACATAAAGTTGCACTAGAACTGACCAAGGAATCCAAATATGCAATAATATATAGGGGGTTCCATTAAAAAAATGTAAGTTTGATATGAATCACCCTGTATAAAAGTAAAAATTTAAGTGAAAATATTTTTACGTTATAGCCCTCAAGGATCCCTACCATAATCAAGTGAGAGATTTTTTAAATATTTTTTAGTAAACCCACAATCTTCCGTCCACGCACTATTGGCCCACCCTGTATTCTGTAGAACGTACGCCTACATTCGCTAACGTTGTTTCCGAAACTTAGCTTGTTAGCTTATTCTGGAGTAGAAAAACGACCGGTTTGATATCCGTGAAAAGCAAGTCATTCGAGAATTTCACCTTAAATGCTAATTTGCTGCAAATGGGTAAAAATTGCCAAGGTCACACCATTGTCCTTAACTGCGCAGACTCGCAATACGGATTACAGTTACCTCGAATGAAAGTAGCGAATCACCTGGAAGACAAATAAGCTGGCCACTTAGCATTCAAGACGAACATATTGTCCTAAAGAATCTTCAACATGATAGATGGTTCACCGAATGGCAAGTAGGGTGCGGTTGCCCATATTGAACCAAATTTTGAAAAACTGTCCGTAAATGGGTGCTATTAAAGAAATAAAATAAATTGATGATGCAAAGCAAATCCCTCAACCTTGAGAAGTATTTTGAGTACCAAAATTATTTTTATATTTGTTAACAACAAGAGAAAAGCAAAATTAAGGTGGTATTGCGAATGGTTCATTTTAGGCAGCCACGTTCTCAAATTGAACTTGTATTGAACTTGTCCTCAGATTTCGACAAAATAGGAATACTTCCAGCAAAACAAATTAAACTGGGATAATGTCTCTTTAAGAAAATTTGGTAAGTACCGAAACATAACTTTTTTCTAATAATTGCTAACAAAATATGTAAGAAAAATCCGTGCTGCAAGAGATGGTCACTTGAATATTTTCCTTTTTGGTCCAACACCAACACATTTCCAATGAAACCAAGTGTGGCAATGCAGGCACTGAATCATGTCAACTTGGTCTTCAGTCTTGCGTTGAGTACAGAATTAGGAGCGTTAGAAATTTAGAATGGCCTTAACTGAAGCGGGGTTGAATTAGAAGTTTCTTAAGTGGTTCAATATTAGCATCCATTTCCAAAATCAAGATTAACCCCATATTTACATAAGTTTTTGTTAGATACTGCTATAAAACACTGCTATCTAATAAATAAATGACAAAATTGAAAGAACAAACCTACATTGCTTTAGTTAAATTTGAAGCCTTAGCCTTAGCCACATTGCGCGTGGTCGAAATCAACACTCCACAGATATGTATTACGTTGTCATAATCTAAATAATATCAACTCAGTGGCAAGAAGGTTCAAAGGTGTGGTGTCAAATACTCGATGGCAATATTGTCAAGTCTTACGGGAAGTAACAAAAACGGCAAAGGTTCAATTTGATTCTTATTCATCCAGCTCTACCTAGCTCAAACTGGCGTAATAATACAAAGAAACTCGAAGTAAAGTCGAAGGTGACATTGGCCACCAATATTTTGGTTGCATCAAGTATATACATCATAGCAACATACTATACCAAAATCTTATACAGTATGACTTATCTGCTCCGTTCAATACTGCATACCTCTTGTCTTTGGGAGGAATATATATAATTTGGTGCTTGATCATATTTTTGAAGAACTCTAGTATGAGTCTTGTTTGACTTAAAAGAAAAGCCCTTAGTCGAGAGGAACATGTGACCCAGTTTCACACTATCCTGTTCCCTGACATTGTGCTGTTTGACGGTACTCTGCTGTAGGCTTCTACAAACCGATGCTAGGGATACTTAGAATGTTTCTGCGTTGGCATATCGGAAATTGTTATGCCAGTTGAATGAATTTGTGGTTTGTGGAACCACAAATTCATTGGACGATGGCCGCGAAAGCGGTATATTGTTATGTCAGGTTTTTGCAATTAAGATACATACTTATTAAAGTTGTCATTTGCCTTGCAGCATTTTACGCTACTATGAAGAACGAAAAAAGACGTATGTTTGTGACGTGTTTGTGTATGAATTCATATCGGACCTGTTCCTAGTGCCATGAGAAAATATCTCACTAATCGCATGCAAACTGTTAATTTAGGTTTCAGCACGTCCCGTGCAAGAGCAGTAAGGTCAGGAGTTCCACAAAGCTCTGTGCTTGGGCCATTTGTTTACGTTGTTCAATAAGTTTGTGAAAAGCTGTCTTGTCCATAATTATGTAAGCTGACGACACTCAGATTTATAAATATTTTTCAATCAACAATTTAGAAATTGCATATAGAGAAATTAATAATGATTTGAATAGACTAGCTAGCATTTCTAAAGAACATTTTCATGTACTGAATCGAAAAAATCAACCGCTATGATATTTGCCAAGAAATCAGACAGAGCACTTCTTCGGCCGGGCGTTAGAATATTAATTATAGGTGAGAATATACATATTGTTGATACAGCAAAAAATTTAGGATTGGTTATTGATAATAATTTATGATACCGAAAACATGTATCACAACGTATACAGAGAGCATATGCTTGTCTCAGGCTTTTATGCCCTCACAGGGCATATCTCTCGCCCGACACCAAGAGAATGCTACGTGACACTCTAGCATTATCACAGTTCGTTTATTGTTCATCAGTTTATGAACCATGTTTAAGATAGAGATAGTCTCAATGGAATACAGGGAATCGAGTGCAAAACAGTATAACATTCATTTATGACATTAAGACATATGATCATGTGTCTCATAAGCTAAAAGACCTCAAGTGAAACAATATGGAAAAAAGATTTAAGGTATACGCCAAATCCAAAAGATTATATGTCTCAACCACCCGTCGTACCTGTACAACAAAATATCTTTCCGCAAAGATATTTACAATGTTAATATTAGGAATAAAAATTCTATAACAGCACCTGCTCACCAAACCGCTCTCTTTGAAAGAGGATTCTCATTTAGTATTAGTGACTTGTATATTACTTACCAGCAGAAATGAAATCGCTTAACACAACATTTAAATTAGCAGTCACGAATTATTATGTCTATGACCTAGTTTAAGCTGATGACCCCTTAGAGTTAGTATTAGGTAGTTACCTAATTTAATTTAGTGAATTTAATATAACAAGGGTTGAGTGGAAGAACAGTTTGTGTGAACTCCCCCTAGTGATTTTCCCATGTATAATGCTTTTGTCTGTTTTTGTATCAATTTACTTTGTTAAATTGTGGATGGGAAAATAAGCATAAAGCGGCATTTAGAATAAAATTACTTCTGGGAGGAATATTAGCTCCATCACCCGTACTGGTTCCTCCCGCTGGATACTGCATTTAAACTGAAACTCGTTTATTAATTCGAGATAACCCTTCACCCGTCTTGATGCAAATGTAATATCTCTCTTCTGTAGCCAATTCAGTGCAACCCCTTCTAATTATTGTAGAACACTTGATAAATGATGACTCAAATTTCTGTACTGCAAGCTGCCATGTTCTGTGCTGTATAATCTATTGAAGAACTACCGATGACCTACATTGTTTCTGGGAAAACTATGTGTATCGTAGGGACAAAGCGAGCAGACGATTAGAACGGTTTTCAATTTATCCAGCGCTTATTTATTTTTATCCAAGAGAGTAAATCAAGCTCTGAGTCCGGGTTCCGGATGCAACCCGGTTCGACAACACGTCGCGCTTTTAATTTTCGGCGATAAATCTCCTACGCGGTCGAGTCGGCTGTGACCGACCAGCGACCGCTCAAATCGAGAGTGCCACGCACAAAGCGTGCTAAGCTTGAGCTCATGACAATAAACGATATTGCCACGACGACGGCAGCTTTTTCCTTACTAAAGGGAACCACACCTTATGCGTGTGACCAGGAGAGAGAGAGATCAATTAAGTATAATTATTCAAAACGCACAAACTGCTGTCCACGACAGTAGGTGCAAAGGTTAGCGTTAAAATCCGAGCTAAAATCAAAATTTAGGTACAAAAAGGTCTAAAATTTCTAATAAACAATTTTTGTTGAAGCTTATTTTCAAGGTGGACTTTTCTATTTGCCAAACTTCTATTCTCAGGCAACTTATTAAGGTTGAGTTCCAAAGAAATGAACACAATGCTTTAAAAGTTATGATTATTTCAAATAAAAGGATCTAAAAAATTCAAATAATATAAGGCAAATAATTTTTATTTTTTAAATATTCTTTTGCTGATAAAATATTATCTAGTTTCACCAAGTTTCGTTTTTGTACTTTATGCTGGGACGCCGTGTATGTTACTTGCTTTAGTTTTGGGTCTATCAACAATGCAAATAAGACTGTGTACTTTAATGTTTCATAGGCAAATAGTTCACAATAAACAGAAACTGTTTACTGGAAGAAATGTAAAACGGTGTCATTTACTCTTAAATATTTTTTGTCTAATACCTGAGGAGCCAAAACGTAAGTAGAAGGTGTATGTAGATTCCCTAATGAGCAAACAAATTGTGGTGGATCACAGATGCAACCACGCACTGATAATGCACTATCCGTAGATCTTTCAATCAGTATTGCTTTCGACCCAATTCATTAAAAATGGCTTTTGCGAGAATCCTGCTAGATACATTCGAAGCTAGATACGATTCTCCTCCGCTTGATAGATTGTGCTAATACGAAACTTCTCTGGACAGGAACGGGAGAGTCGTTCGTCGCTTGTTTTGTAGGAGATACACAGCCAGCTGGATGCCGAATTAAAACTTGCTTCGTTAGCAGGCACTTGTTCCATGACCATCGACGATCACTGGAGGCTGTTTTGGATAAATACCGGGATTTTTCCCTAACTTTTTGCTGGTCTGCGTGGCGCATTTGTGGAAATGTTCCGAATGTTGAAGTTGCCAATGGATATAAAAGCAGGATCCTTCCTCGTTTAGATTTTATGTTGCGATTGGGCTTTGCTTTTTGTTTGAGTTGTTATCAAGTACGGTGGTTCAGTTGGCCGTTATTATACAGCGTTTTATAAAATTTTTAAAACGGTCAGTTATTCGGTAAAGTATTGTAGGTATCGAAAAAACAGTTTTAAATATCAGTTTTACTATTTCCAATATCTACTATGCAGAAAAATTTTTGAATATTCACGGTTGCTCATAAAGTACAGTGTTGTACTTTACTCCAACACCGAAATCCATGTCACTCACTTCCGTCGGTCTATCTGCCTGTCTGTCTATCTATCTGTCTGAAACCGTTGCAAGGATTGTAATGGAATTTGGATAGCGATATGCTGTGTACTTTTAGTAGATAGTGCTGCTATAATTTTGAAAAATCGGTCCATGGACGGCGAAGTAATTATCAAAAAACGAAGGAATTTAAATATTCATCATATTTCGTTTTTAGGCATTATAAGGATTCTTGATCACTTTCTACCTTTTTTTGG
Source organism: Callosobruchus maculatus (assembly GCA_951848785.1). NCBI lineage: Eukaryota > Metazoa > Arthropoda > Insecta > Coleoptera > Chrysomelidae > Callosobruchus > Callosobruchus maculatus. The sequence goes on along the minus strand of CATOUR010000054.1, from coordinate 11,947,164 downwards.
GTGTAGGTGAAATCGGGGTGTTTGGAAGGTGGGTCGGGGGGGCTGTAAAACTGAAAAATTGTTGAATTCATAGTAGGCTATCCTTTATTTCACAGTACAAGATGAAAGAAAGACCTAGCGGTATAATACCCATTGTTAGTTCCATCTTAACATTGCCTTGCCTATCACAGAAACCAATATGTACTGTATTTTCTCCAAAAAAGTACTGAAAGTAAATACTTTAGTCGATCTGGCTCTAATAGGAATACGCAGTTACCCTTTTCATGAAGAACTATTAAATAGGTTAATTCAATAGAATAGAATATAATAAGAAAATAAGTACAAAATACATACAAACAACAGTAGAAAATACGTTACGAATGTTATTAACAAAATCACTAAAGTTTACGTCGTTTCAACAAACTCCTTCAGGCTATAAAAACATTTCTCCACAAGATAATTTCTCAAATTTTTCATGAACCTAATATTTGATTGTATGTTTTTTAAAAACGTGATGGTACTTCTGTATATATAGCTTACTACTAGATCTTGTTGAATATGGGTGAATATCTGAGTGTTTTTTCAAATTGTTTAAATTGTGTTTTACATAGATAAGTAACTTGAATAAATATATGCCTGTCAAAAGGCCATTATCCACGAATAATTTGTAACAAGACTCCATCGATTTGATGTTGACAATCAATCGTAAAATTCTCTTTTGGAGTACAAATACCCTAGTCCATTCAGTTGCTTGGCCCCAGGATATAATATTATAGGACATAATTGAATACACACATGCATAATAGTAGTTGATTGATACGTTGACTGAAAGATTTATTTTTAGAGTATTCAAGGCAAAGTATGCTTTATTTAGTTTAGAACAAATATGATCAATATGAGATTTCCAACTAATGCGATCGTCTAGTTTAGTACCTAAAAAATGTGTGCCAGCAGATGGAGTTATATCACTATTGTTGAGTGTTAATGTAATATCAGTTTGTTTTTGAAAATGCCCAGTAAATTGTATGAAAGTAGTTTTATCCAAATTTATTATTAAGTGGTTATATTTGCACCAATTTGCAAATTGCAGCATGACAGCGTTGACTTTGTTCGTAATATTTTCAAAATCATTGGCGGACACCAGTAGTGTAGTATCGTCGGCATACATGAACCCCGTGCCATCCTTTATGTGATCTGGCAGGTCATTCATGTATAATGAGAATAACAATGGACCTAAGGTACTGCCCTGCGGTGCCCCTAGATTAACATCGTGTATATCTGATCTATAATTTGCTATTTTAACTAATATTTTTCTATGTGAGATGAAAGAGCAAATCCACTGGTTTATTGCTCCTCTAATACCTAAGGCGTTGAGCTTGACAGACAAAATTTTTGAATCCAAAGTGTCAAAGGCGCGGGATAAGTCCACGAAAATACCCACAACCACCTTTCCCACATCAAGCTTTTCATATATGTTTTGGATGAATGAAGTAGTAATAGTTTCAGTAGAACGGGCCTTCCTGAAGCCATGTTGACACCAGTCTTCTATGTACGGCAGTTTCAATTATTTTTGAAAAACATGACAGTGTAGAAATCCCTCGATAGTTCTCTACGCACATAGTATCACCTTTTTTGTATATTGGTGTAACTTTTGATAATTTCAGTTGGTCTGGGAATTCCCCTGATAGGATTGATTTATTTATTATAGGAGTCTCGCGCCAGTTCGTAAACGCATTCTTTTATCAAGAGGATTGGAACTTCGTCAATGCCTGTAGAAGGCTTATTTTTAAGTGACAAGATGACCTCGGAAATCTCTTCTTCAGTGAATTCGAATATACAAAAAGAATTATTTAAGTGTTTCCCAACAGTGGTGCAAGTGTTAGAGCAAGTTTGACCGTTTGATTGCGCAACGAGCGCTGAGGCAGACGTTGCGAAAAATTTACTGAATTCATTCGCTATGATTTTGGTAATGTTATTTCATCGTTAACTTTCAACGACCAAGCGATATGTCTGCATCTCTGTCTATTTAACTGTTCATTTACTAGTTCCCAAATTTTTTTGTTCTTATTCTCAGATGAATTGATAATATCAGAGTAATGTTGTTGTTTATATGAAGATATCTGGTACGATAACTCCTTTTTCATAGCTTTATACTTGCTGTTCATCTGTGGATCAGCTACAAGTTTTCTGAGATAATTTAGCTGCCGAAGGCTATTCAGATCATTTTTTATATTTTGAGGAAAGCTTATATATTTATCACACTTTTGTTCAAGGCTGATTAGCTTCTGAGGATGTGAGATGTTAAAGCAATAATATGGCATTGATGAAACACATCTCAATGGATTAAATCGTTTTTGTTTGATAGAGATCAATACGTCTGTCCGAGCTATAGGGAAAAATATGGATCCACCAGCAACGTTCTGCCTGACAGCTTAATCACCTTTTCGGCAAGCTTAGACGGCGCAGACAGTAGACTAATGGGACGACAATCCTGCGGAAAAATCGAACCTACCTTCTTTGGAATCATGATGGCATCAGCAACCTTCCAGGCCTTTGGAAAGTACTGAGTTCTGATAATTGCGTTAATTATTGCCACCAGATATGTCAAAGCCTTTGGCGAAAATAACTTCAATGCCTTATTTGTGATCTGGTCCTCTCCAGGTGCTTTACGCACCTTTAGGTCTTTAATATGACCTTGAAGCTCTACTGGTGTGCAATGAGGAATCACTTGTGATTCTTCAGGTGTGCTATGTAGAGCTTCTGTAGAAGAATCTTCCGAAGAGGAATCTTCAGAAGAGGAATCACAAACAGAAGCATCATCCCCACTGACGCCATTGGCCCTAAAATATCTCCTGACGGATCTTACAATTTGTCGCTCCTCATCGATGTCATTATCCAGATCATAGTTGGGTGAGAACTGATCTTCCATGGCATCAGCAAAAACCTCCACCATTCTCCTCAGTCATGAAGACAACACCTCCAGAACCATGGATATGAGGAAGTTGTTCCCGTTTGCCATTCCTGAGCGATTTTGCTACTTTCCAGAGAGGAACACTTGAGTCAAGCATTCCCGCCAGAAAGTCGCTCCACTGCTCGCTTCGGAATTCATGAAGTGCGTTTCTCACTTCATGGACAAGATTTGTTGCCCTACGGATGTCGTCGGGATGACAAGATCTTTTCGCTTGTTTGATTGCTGACCTTTTGTCAGAAATTTTTTGCCTAATGTCGGCAGGGAGGAAAGGTCTGCCCGGTCTTCGTACAGGAAGAACGGCTGTACGTTGTAAAGCTTGTTGAACAAACCCTGTCCATTCCATTTGAGTGGCATCTATTTAATTCTCATCATATATGATAGGGATATCTGGAAACTCTCTGAGAAGGGACTTGTATAGCTCCCATTCCTCCTCCAAAGTATTCCCATCACCCACCTCCAAAACTACAGGAAGATGGTCGCTTAAGATGTCATACATGACACGAGAAGTAATACTATATCTACAGCTTCTAGATATTGCAAAATCAATTACATCTGGTGCTTGAAGATGATTGAATGGATGGTGTGTAGGCTCGTTAGTGCTATGTATGAGACACCCATTTCGTACTACATGGTTATACAGCCGAATTCCACTAGTAGAATTTAGCCTGGAATGCCATGCTCGATGTTTGCAGTTGAAGTCCCCTGCCACGAGAAGCGGACCCGAGTAGTCCAAGAGGACCTCCAAGTCCGCCTCACGTAACCTGGCACCACACCTGACATACACCGATGTCATCTTCAACGGGATGCCTCCTGCCATATTGACCACCACAGAAGCTGCCTCGATGGTTTGCATCTCAGCATTTGTGCTTCTGTGATAGTCAATACCACGTTTGATCAGCACCGCCAAGCCGCCACCCCGTCCATTCAGTCTATCAGCGCGGATGACATCATAATTCGAGAAAGCTAGGCGATCTCCCGGATTCAGTAGTGTTTCCTGCAGCAGAGCTACGTCTATGCATTCATCCAAAAGAACTTGGTGAAACTCCCGTTTTTTGGGAATGTCCCTTAGACCTAAACAATTCTAAAAAAGAACTTTGATAAATGCTACTATTGTACCTAGACATTTACCGGAAAAATCGCCTGCAAGGCCTGTGTGGCGCTTATCAGAGGGCTAATTATTTGCTGCAAGGACTTCAGAGCTGTTGCCAAGTCCACGCTTTGAGCAGTCGAAGGTGAGCTCGAGGCAGCAGGAGTAGTCAAGGTTGCAACCCTGGCTGCGTCCGCGTATGAGTTGGTTCGCCTTTGTGCGATGACTTTTAGATTCCTCCTAGGAGTGAATCTGCAGGTGGGACTGTTTGCCGGATGATCCCCACCACAGTTCGCACATTTGCGCACCTCTTGTCCTGTTTGAGGGCACAGATGTGTCGTGTGGTCTTGGGCACACTTCAGACACTTTGGAGAAGCAGTACAGTACGACTGAGCATGTCCATACTTCTGGCAGCGGTGACACTGTCCTATCAATCGGGACTTTTTTTGCACCTCAACTCTGACAGACAGTCCTAGAAATTCGTGCTCATTAAAAACTGGCTGAGATTTTTCTGTCTTTGGCAGAATCACCACTACCAAGGGTATGGGCACGCCACCACTGCGCTTCAGGCGAATTATGTGGTGGGGAGCATAACCCTTCTGCTCGAGCTCCTCTTTGATTTCCTTCCCTTTAGTTGATGCTGGGATCCCTCTGATGACAGCGTGGATATTTCTCTCGGAGGGTAGAGGAAATGTGTGGTGAGGAATATTTTCCTCTTTAAAAAGACGGATTATCTTCCGATAATCGTCCTCGCTTTTGGGTACTATACGTATCCCAGCATCAACAGCTACTGCACGCGTGATTTTTATGCCAAGGCTAATAAAGGAATAGTTAATAGTGCGCCATCTCGTTGCATCCCTTAATACAACAGGAGTTACTCAGCCTTGGCGAGCTTGTTCAGCCTGTGTATCAATGGTAGCTTGAGACGGCCAAGCAGCGATGTTGCTGCCAGCCGATGGAGCAGTAGGAGATAGTGACATAGGCGTGTTAACCTTTTTTGGAGCTTGTACAACCATTGGCTGGCTGGCAGAGGTAGAAGGAACGGACACAGACGGTATTTGGTTTAGTGAAGTTTCACTAGTTGGGGATCTGTGCGTCGGCAAAGGTGGAAATTCGTCGATTTTACGAACAGTTCGCTTTTTGCGACGACGGGCAGTAGTGAAATCACCACCCTGTATATCAGCTTCAGTCTCCGTATGTTGGTCACTAGTTGGACTATCAAGTCTACGTTTTGATAATTTGGAAGAACTGTCATTGGGCATACATTTTTTAAGAATATTGGTTAAATTAAAAACCTGGGTATTTAGTTGTTCAACGCAGTCCGTCAGTCGCTTAATCTGCTCTGCCTGGTCCTTAATTAGTGCTGACTGGTCTACTATGATCTTCTGGAAGTTCTGAGGTTCAGTTCCAGAGCTTTCGTGTTTCGCCTCCCCAGCTGTCAGTGGTGACGTCTCTTGATAGTCCCGCGTGCTTTCAGGTTTTTGCAGCCTGGTATCAATGTCCATACTGCCCACCGTGCTACCTCCATTCGTGGCCTTGGAGGGGTCACCCAGTGACCCCTCAAACTCATTCTCCTTATTAAAATCAACCTTTATCGCCAACGATTCGATGAAATCTTTACGCCGAAATTTTGACACGACGTGTCAGTTCGCCATATACTGGGCGATCTACACATTTTTCATGTCATTAGGTATTTACCAATATAAAAATAAATCAAACTTGACAAAACGCGAACATAAATATGACATAAGATATGCATGTAATGTTGTACCAAAAGCAAGAAAAAATACTTTATTACGATGCCGTACATTTCTTGCTCCAAGACTATACAATGAGATACCAGAAAGCATAAAATGTCTAGTGCCTTTAAATTTATTCAAGTACGGTTTAAAACAATGGATAGTAAATAAAAATCGCATTAAAATTCACCAACTTGTAGACATATGTAATACCTAATCTTACTTATATATATAGAATACATAATATTTAAATATAAATGTTCCTGAATTAACCCTTATTTGTTGTTTCTATTTTATAATAATTACCTTATTGTACCCAAGCACAAGTTTTTAACTTTTTTGGGGCACTTGTTGTTTATTGTATTTTATTTATTTTATGTTTACAATAAACGCTGTACTACTACTACTTCTTTTACGGGAAAGGTAAATTCTACAAGCTGAAGACCTTAAAGAAAATATTCGCAAATAACTTTGGATAATTGTATGTAAAATTAAAAAGGAGAAATTTAAGTACAAATCAATGTTGCACCAAAATCTCTTGAGGATCCCGCTGGGTTAATATGCTCTGGCTTTTCACAGTTCAAAATAGGAGACCTTGTGTAATATAGCATTCAAGTCTTGTGAAGACTAGCACACACGATATTGAAACGCATGCCTTTTATGGCTGTTTGTTTATCTCCATCTGTATGATCCCAAATACAAAAGCAAAGTTTTCAATAATTCGGCGTTTTCCTGAGGCAGTCAGATAAAAGGATATCAATCACAAGTACGTTTTATGTTTCACAAAGGGAACGAAAAGCTTTTTGAGCTGTATGCCTTTTATTAAGTTTCATTTATGTATCCAAGATACAAAACGCATATATGTTATACTAAGCGACATAGAAAACGGAACATCTGTATTAATCAATTTATGAAAAAAATATAAGATTAGGATTTTAGGATAGAAAACTTATTTATTTATTTATTTTAGGATAGAAAACTTATAGACAGGGAGGTTTTTTGTTATCGCCTCTTCTTACAAAAAAGTAAGTAAATGACAATTGTGTGTTTTGGCTACGATTCGCATTTAATCGTTAAGACGATTAAGACGCGTTGCACGCCTTAATATAATGTGGATATAGGCCATGTTTTCATCATCAATGGGAGAAAAAAAAAGATGTTGTGCTCACAATGTTCAGACCAACTCTGTGCTAGGGACTCAAGTTCAATGTCATATGGATTTCTACCGAGTTTGTTGAAGTAATCCTGTATAGCTTTCATTGCTGCGAGAGAGAGCCCTAACTTGCCATTACCATCGCTTAAGATTATTAGGAAGAGTGAGCTTGATAGGAGTCGAAAGTGGGGTTTTGCTGGATTGTCGTTTAGAGAAACAGCCTCGCGAGGATGCATCGAAGTGTAAATAAGGTAGTGGGTTATTGTTGGGTATGGAACCAAGAAAATCGTACACGAAGAGCTACAGGACGTGTCAGAGGAACAGCCCTGCCTGAAGATCGTCGCATCTACCTTCTGGCTCTATGGATTAGCTACACTTCCAGAAGGTCTGTTGCGCACCGATGGCAGCGGTTTGCAGAGCATTGTAGACCAATTATGATGGCAAATTTTTATCGTCAGATCAAAAGTTTGAAATAGCTTCATGCCATCCTCAGCTGGTCGTACCTCACACTCCTAGGCAAAGAAGTGATAGACTGGCTTGGTGCAGAGAACGCAATGCAATAAAAGATTTTTAGTAATGAATCGAGATTCTGTTTGGGCATAGATGATGGCCGTGCAAGCGTGACAAAATCCTTCATTTTTAATGAAAAGTCATGTGCACCACACTGCCGGAATTAAGGTTTGGGGAACGACTGCTTATGAAAGTCAGTTATTCAGATGCAACATAACCGCCATGCATTACATCTAGAGGGTGGTGGAGCCACATGTTATGCCTTATATTTGGACGCTCCATGACCCACTTTTCCAACAAAATAATGCGGGACCACATGTAGCCATAATTACGTTGGCCCATTTTGAAGAAAATCCAGTCGATTTTATCTTAGCCTTCAAGATCTCTGAATATTTCACGCATAGAACATGTCTAGACTATTATAAGAAGAAGATGGCTGCGTTTACTCTATGCTCTACAGACAGTAGCAGCACTTCAGGATGATATACAAGTTGCCTGTAATGAGATACGTGTTTTCTTAGTACATAGGGTATCCTGGAGGTCCAGCTTATTACGAATTTTTTACTTTTTTTCAATGACTGGATTTTCTCAAATTTTAATCGATTACTTGCCTAAGCCTAAGACACATGTATGCAAACAATTGTTCTAATAGATGCACTAATAATGGGTGTTCTGTTTTCTATGTCACTTAGTATACCTGACAAACTTTATTGTGTGGTTATTCTATGTTACAAAGCAGCTCCTTAATAAGAAACTTTGTGTTCTCGAAATTATATAAGACGGGAGTAGTCATTGTCGAAACAACTTATATATAGTTCATCATTTCATTAAGGAATATAGAGCCTTTAGAAGCTGACACCAGCCTGACGTATTCTTCGCAAGCGCTTTTATCTCTCTCCATGTCTTGCGCACTCTTCTTGCCTCGTCTATGACCTTCCTTCTTTAGGTCACTTTGGCTCTTCCTATTTGTCTGCTTCCTTGGGGGTTCTAGTCTAATGCCGATCTAGCTACTGATTATTCTCTTCTTCGTCACAGAACGTGACATATCCAATTCCATTTTATCTGTCTGATCCCAGTCCCTTTCTTCAACTCTGAGATTTTCCACAAATATTTATTCGATATTGTCCTTGGCCAAAAAATCCCTAAACGTCTATTAACGAAAACCTGGTGATTTACTCATTTTCTTCAGTACATGGTAGGTTGCAAAGCTTTGTTAAGGGAGCCAAATGCTCTTCTTGCTTTTAGTAGACGCTGTTGAATATCTTGATCTGTCCCTCCTTTGTTATTAACTGCAATGCCTACAGTATATTCAATCCCAAGACAGACTTCACATAAACAGTCGCATGCAGCATTAGCGTGGTTACTGTCCGCTGCCATCTGCGAACGCGCCTGCTATAGTACAGTGCAATTATCAAATTTTATATTACTATTTGAAAGAGTTGCCCTATTAACCCATTGCAACTTAAAAGTAGCCAGTTGCCAGTTTGAAATGATAATTTAGGCAATGAACACTTGACATCGCGTATTTGGATCTGATTTCCAGTCAGTCTTGGGGGTTTTTACTTGCCGGATTATAACATACAATTCACACATAGTGTGCCGATCACGCACGCGGCCTTGTTTTCATTTGGTCTGGCTTGGCTGTGAATACAGTATGGATATTCAAAGCAGTTAAACTCACTCCATCGTAGAGAAGAAGAGGTTCTTGGTTGGCTCTATTAATCCGCATTTCTTTTGTCTTCTTCATAGAAGCCCCATTTGACACATGAAGTATAGTGGTGTCATTTAAGATGTTGAAGTAGAGGTTGCCGAGGATGAGAGAGTTGATGGCACAATGATGACGTATTCGGTGGAAAAGTTCCCCTCGAAATACAAATCAACCTGTAACGGCGATTTTTGTATTCTTTTATCATTTCAGAGATAAGGGAGGGTGGAAATTTTAGCTGGCACACACTGTATATCAACTGATGTGGCTCCGCTTATAGGCCAGTGATATAATCACCAAGTACGGAACTAATTCAGAGAAAGCCAAAGATGGTAAGCACCCAAATGATACCTATGACTGAAAATAGGGTGGATCCAAAGTTTTCTGTTAAGTAAACTACGCCTCCTTCGATGACACCAGTACAAAATTATGCACGTACTTACGTCCATTCCCAAGAAAACTATTCAGAAATGACCCAAAGCCCGGGCTCGGCTGAAGATCTGTTTACAACCATTTTCTGTGTAGACATATCATTCGGTTTGCGCCCATTCGTTAAAATTACCAAAACGGTGATTTGTCCGCATCGTGTAGGCGGGCTGCTATTTTTGTCATACGTTTTATACTTTGATGGTCCAAATACTAGCAAGGAGTTTATATTTCAACACATTTGGTTTCAAGCGGAACTAGTGAAGCGTAATGAGTCAGACTGAATTTCAAAAATGTAAAAAACCGTTTACGTTGATCTAGTTACTTGATGTTCTGTTGGGAAGTGCCTTATACTCCTATATATAATATACCAGTGGAATATTCATGAATGAAAATAAATCACCAACATGCCATATTGACGTATCGTCCTCATATTATTTACCCAGTATACACAAAACCCCGGATTTCCCTAAATCCTTCGCTTTAGTCGCCCGCATATACCCCGTAAACCATAAATAACCTATTGTCAGGCTGTCGTCAAACGTCGTGGGGTGTTTACCGCGAGGAAAGAAATGAGTCTTCTATTCAACCGCCAAATGTGATCGGTCGCTTCCTCTTTGGCTTTGTTACGCCGAATAATATGTTTTGCGGAGTAGGTGCGTGTACAAACGCGTAGGAAGGTAGCAAAAGACAGGTTATTACTCCGTCTGCTTGCTTTATCGCGTGCTACACCTTAAGGCTGAACTTAAAGGGGAGTTTATCTTACAGGCGTTAGACGACTTATCTGTCCAATTATTAATTTTCTATTACTAATTGTGCACGGTATATTCAGAGCAATGTCGCGTAATTTTAGTGCTGAAAAAAAAACCGGATGAAACTTAGTATTCGAGTTACAGAGGCAGTTTGGAAACTTTTTTCGATTTTTAGATGATACGCTTTCTGGGCATTTTACTATCTACATAACGGAAATCCATGTGACTCATTTCCGTCGATCTGTCTGTCTGTCTGTCTGTCGGTCTCTGTGTGCCTGTCGGACTGTCTGTCCGCGTTTTTCTATCCCCGTAATCTTAGCAACCGCTGCATGGTTTGTGATGAAATTTGGGTAACTATATGCCGTCAGGTCCCAGTAGGTAATGCTGCTATAATTTTTAAAATTGGTGCAGGGGCGGCAGAGTAATTAGCAAAAACAAAAAGAGAATTAAACGTCCCTCAAACTTCGTTTTAGGCGTTTTAGGAGTTCCTGATCATTTTTTACTTTCTTTTCGGTGGGGGTGAAATTGGGGTGGTTAGGAGATGGGGGGTTGTAAAACTCAAAAATTTGTTCTATTCATAATAGGCTGTCCTTTGACCTGTGAAAGAAATACCTAGCGGCATGATAGACATTTTTTAGGTTTATCCGAACATTTTCTTGGCTATTAGAGATAAATCAAGGGACTTGTCTGAATTGTCTGATGTATACATACGATTATCGCTTTAGATTGTTCTGAATTCAGTAACATGGAAATTATGGAATTGATTTTAATGAAATTTAGACAGTATTATTACCGTGGCGAGGATGAAAAATGCGTATGGTTTCCAAAAATCGTGTCAGTGGCAGCGCATCTATAATAAAAAAACTAAAAATATAGAAATAGCCCAAACATCTTGTTTAAGCAATCTGGGGGTTCCTGATTGTTTCTTTTCGTCCAGTTGAAGCTCGCAGAATAAAAATTGTGTCGTTTTAGTTCCCACGGAGAGACTTAGGAAACTATTTACTAGTTTTTGTGTTGGATGTTTTTTGAGGACATGCGAACTGTTATTTTGTTGCAAGGCATCTCAGGCTATAGCTTCATGCGAAAGGAAAATAATAAAATGATATCACTGTTATGTGTCGCAAGTACTGAGTCAATCACTTGACCCCATCTTTTGCAATTGCACCATCACCCCAACATGGGGGGAATGGTGATAGAGAGTTAAAACGTGGAAAAAAAATCTTTAAGTAACCGAATGCAAATGCGGTAGCATCTTAGTACGCTCACCAACTAATGTTCCAAATAACCGTCAGTCATCCTAATTCTATGGGCGGTTTGCGCGTACCCATTTTTTTAAAATGAACAAAAAAGAATCATTACGAAACCGGTCGGAACTTGCTGGAAAAGTCTTTGTTTGTTCTGCAGATAACACAAAAGCTCTGTCATTCGTTTCTGCTCAAAAGTTTATGATTTTCGCTAAAAATCATTAAAAAATTGTTAATGTAATTCATATTTGACACTTTGAAGTTAGACTACTTATTATGTATGTGTATGTAGATCGTAGAAGATGGTTTTTTAAAGGCGCGATGAATAAATTTATGCGTTTTTGGAGAACTATAGGTAACACGAGTGCCTTTGGAATGTCTGTAGTGACTTATACGACTTACTCACTGCCTGACTCAACATTTACAACATCTACAACGTTTCCTTCCTTTAATTCTGAGCAAGACCGTTTATAATTAATTTTGCTAATAGCAAACATACTTCGCGAACAACGGGTTTTAATTTTCTTTTAGTAAGCATTTTGTGTCTGCGTTCGAGATTACTGATACAATGATCCAGACCAGCTGATGTATTTATGTTGGAGGCAGATGCCGAATTCGGCCCGAGGCCGAAATAATTAGACATTTCGCGATCTGTCCAAACTAGATTTGCCAGATGCCGAAACAGTGAGCGATTCGGCACCTGACCAACCCAATTTAGCTACGTCGCGAAATCCGCGTTTGTGCGTTACGCCGTTGCCGATCGAAAAATAATAAATCTAATTCCTGATGTGGACAGAGGACGCTTAGCTCCTCGTAATAGTTTGGCAGCGGTTTTATCAGAAAAAGATGGATTGTACCAACTTGGTACATCAACTGGCGTTTTAAAAAAACTATACGCAAGAAACGAATCAACAATACAGTTGGGGGGGGGGGGGGTTCACTCAGTGGTTAGAGTCGAGGACTCGTGGACCGAAAGGTCCCGGGTTCGATTCTCGTTAGAAGCGGAAATTTATTTCTGGTTTTTTCAATTAAAAATAAATATCCGTCCAAAAACAGCTCAGCGAAGAATCCCCATCTGAGCTTTCACTGTTGGCTTCTAATTAACAGTGCTGTTCCTAAGTGGCGCCGGGAAACAGTAACAAAGCCTACACAGAACACGAGGCTAATGACCAAAGCAGTCGACGCCGATGACACAGAAGTAAAAAAAATAGTACAGTTGGACTCATATTTTTTAGTATTTTTTTATTGCGGCCTCCTCAGGTCCCGGGTTCGATTCTCGTTAGAGGCGGAAATTTATTTCTGGTTTTTTCAGTCAAAAATAAATATCCATCCAAAAAAAAGCTCAGCGAAGAATCCCCACCTGAGTCTTCACTGCATGTTGGCTCCTAATTAACAGTGCTGCTCCTAAGTGGCGCCAGGAAACAGTAACAAAGCCTACACAGAACACGAGGCTAATGACCAAAGCAGTCGATGCCGATGACACAAAAGTAAAAAAAATAATACAGTTGGACTTATATTTTTTTAATATTTTGTTATTGCGGCCTCCTCAAGTATACCAGTTAATACAAAATTCAGCTTGGGGAGAATTGCCGCAAAGGAATCTGATTCTTCTCAAGGGTTTATTCGATGCAACTGTCGTAGTAAACAATGTGGTAACAAAAAATGCAAATGTGTGATGAGCAAGATAAAATGTAATAATGCCATTCGAGTACTTCTTGTCAGAACAAATAAGAATAATAAATTGAGTTTATGTTGTTTATTTATGACTTGATTGGCAACGGTGTAATGTAGAAATGCGCATTTCGCGACATGGCCAAAATGCGTTGGTCAGATGCCAATATGTATCATTGTTTCGGCATATGGCAAACCTAGTTGTTTGGACAGATCGTGAAATGTCTAATTATTTCGGCCTCGGGCCAAATTCGGCATCGGTCTCCAACATATACAGCAGAACATGAAATATTTGAGCAAACGTTCTAATTAATGCTGAATCAGTTAAAACGATTCACTCAAACTAAAAGATGACAACCCGCCGAATCTGAATGCGAGACTAAGCTGGAATCATCATCTAGGAAGAAGACTTAATAAGGAAGCGTGTTCACCACGTGAATATACACTGCCAGCTAGTGTTCTATTTTGGTTCTAATAAATCATAATTGTAGTATAGCAATTTGTCTATGTGAAGCCTTTAAGATCTCATAATGTCAGTTATAAAAAGAATATAGAATAGCTGTCAGCCGATAGCTTATTCCGTTATGCACTTATTCCACATTGTTTGTTCCAGGTATGTTGCACTTTGTTGAAGGCTTTTGAGGTGTTCAACAAAACACACAAATAGGCCAGGTGGTTTATCAATCAAAGAAGTATGGTGAGAACTGATATGAACCCCTAAGCTAACTCGGTTATCATAATGGCAGCCACCCTCCAAGAAACATGGAGTCAACACCTCAATTTATATGATCCGCACGTTGATAAACAGGTCGTTAAAAAACTGTTAACGCTTCAAGTCGCTGCTTGCTGTCGAGAGATAACGCTTCAATTACCGTTTTCGTTATACGTGTCATATTGAAGATTGTCAGACGGAGACAGGGACTGAAATTGTATATGTGGAAGTTGTTTTCCTTGCACAGATATTCCGTTGATGATGTTACGTTATATGCTGGTGCAGTAGGTAAATGGGAATTCAATATTAAATAATATGAATATATCGAAGGGGCTTAACATGTTCTTTTGTTCTTTACATGATTTGGGATAATATTACGATTTGATGGTGCGTTTTTCCTTTAACTTCAGTCTATCTATGTCCAAAAATATTGTAGCATACTGATTTGTATTACTTATCGTTGACGTTTCTTTCAAAATGTTAGGTTATATTTTTTGATGTGTAAACTTTATCGGTAGGACCTCGTTTTAGCAGCAACCGAAATGAGGGTCGAGAGTGGTGTCAAAGGACTCGGTTTGAAGTCTTGAATCGAACTAGACCACTCCCAGACCGAGGATACGTTCTGGTGAAAAACTACGGCATTTTAAAGTTTCCTCACCTAACCTGACTTATCCAAAAAAGTTGACTTGGTGAGCTCAACGACTTTGAAATTTGGAAATTTCAATACCTTACCTGTCATAACATAACCAAATCGGTCGGGCTAAAAAGGTGTGTCAATGGACGTAGTTTGATGTCCTGACTCGAATTGTATCAATTAGTAGACTGAAAAAACATTTATTTTGATTCTCATTTAGTAAGTTAAGCCAAAAAAGGACTTTGAGGGTCTGCACCTGTGGCCTATTCCGACACAATGTGAAAAAACTGAAGAGGTGACAACCCTACCTGGAGGTATGTTGCCTAAAGTATTCAAAATCTACAAAATTGGTGACGTTTGGAGGGTCAGCTCCCCTCCTCCTATTTGTGCAAATGAGCAAACCTAATTCAACTCAAACTTAGCTAATTTCTAGGAACATTAGAATTCAAGGTATTATAACTTTTTTATTTTCCATTTCTTGGTGTAGCTTCTAGTGTCGTTGTACCCTACTCGTCAAGTACTTTCGAATTGATCATATATTTCGTGAAAAAAAATATCGAAATTTCAAAGTTGTTTTTAGGTTAGGTTTAAAATTTCAAAGAGGCGTTGATTTTCGTCGGGCCGTTTTCTCAGTCTGGGAATAGTCCAAATTCCACTCAAGGCATTAAACAGATTCAATTAACACTCGCTTAAATCCTATTTAACCCATTTTTACCTGAACAACTTGACCGGTCGGGTTAAGTTAGGTTAGGTACTGAAACTTTAAAATGCTGTAGTTTTTTACCGGAACGTTTCCTCGGTCTGGGAATGGTCTCATTTGGCTCAGAACGTCAAACCGAGTCGATTGACACTGCTCTCAACCCCCATTTCGGTTTCCGCTAAAACGAAGTCTAGCCACGTTGTCGAATCACCTGGAATTTTCGGGACTGACAGATGTCATCTGGAGGTCTCGCCTTCTCTATGGTTCTGGATGGTTCGATGAAGTATATATAAAGTTAAGTGATTCTGTATACATAAGTAAGAAAAACAAGAACGAATGGTGACTGGAAGATATACCCACAGTAAGAATAACCAAATAGCTGGATTAAAAAGTTATATTGTCAAAAATATAATGTGAACAAGTTATTGCCTTCGAGGATGGCAATGTTTGCAATACACTCTTACAAATAAATGAAAAAATTAAAAATTCAGGAAGTAAAAACGTGAACAGTATATCCAGCGAGTGTGAAGAGAAAGCGGCAGTCGTGACAATATAAAGCGAAATATGATGAAACACTGCATCTATATTGAATACATTAAACTGTGGAGATCCTCCTGCCCTTCTTTCTACTTTTCGTCTAAATTTGACTTACGTTATATGCATATAACTTTACTATCTACTATGACCACATAGCATTGTAGTTTCATAATCCACCAGAATGTGTACAGTTTCTGCGACAGTGTGAGCACAAAGGACCTGTAATGCACCACATAATGTTCAGTTATTTATTATCTAAAAAGCGGAAACACTTGCTACCAAAAAAGTGTTTGCCTATGCCATGGAAAGTAAATTTCTTACACTTTAGTTGTAGACTTATAGGTATAAGGCATTAATGGAAGAGTGAGCGCACATAGTTCTTCACTGATGTTTTGGGTAAACTGAAGAATTGCACCAAATAAAACTGACGTAGTTTTCTGTAAAAGAACACTAAATGCAGTTGTTCGGTTTTTAACAGATTAAAAAATGTTCACACAGAATTTTTAATAAAATCTCCGCAAAAATGAGTGACAGATAAACTGGAAGTTTCATCTATAAATAAAGTAAATATAGTATAAAAAATAACACGTTTTTGTAGAACTGAGAGGTGGAAAATAATAATTCGTAATATAAACTGAAAATACGAAGAATACTAGGTATTATTGTGAAAAAATCGTGAAGTGCTTTGTGCCATATTTTTTGCTATCGAGCATGCTTTTTTACAATAACGCGTTAATGTTAAAAATATTATAAATACAACACTGAAATATCTAAAACCGAGATTTTAATATGCCGCTCTCGCTACTGGTAGGATCTTAAATAACCTTTCCATCTATATTGAGTGATTATACGATACCAAGCCACCATCATAATCAACTGAACTGTTACCAGCTACACGAATTAGACTATTAACATTATTACAACAAAATATGAGTAACAGTGACATTATTGCACACTAAACTATGGGGCGTTTTCTTGCCTCCAACTATCGTACAGGTTCTTGAAGTTATTGACTGAAGTTGCGTTCATTATCTCCAAGGGGAGTCCATTCCATGAGTCGAAAATCCTGTTTGATAAGAAGAACTGGTTGGTAGTCGTTTTGAACTTCTCTTCCTTCACCTTAAGTTTGTGGCCACGTATATTATCGGTATTCAGGGACAAATTGAAAAAAATTCAGTTCCGAAAAGTCCATGCAGGGATCGATATACAAATAAATTATAAGGTCGCCTCATAGACGTCGATAGGAGAAAGTGGAACTGGCTCAGCCTTTCGTCGTAACTGGGATGTGTGGTACCGTAGATACCGTAGGGGATGCGTGTAGCCCGCATTTATAAATTTTCCAGTAGATCACGATCACGTTGCAGTACTGGAAACAAACAGGTCCAGCAAATTCCATAACTTGTCCCAGGTAAACCTGGTACAGAAGAGCAGAAGTGGAAGTACGGTAGCCTGTAAAGAATCTCTCAATCAGGTACAGACATTTTTTAGCTTTGGATGCTGAATTCTATATGTGATCAGAGATCAAAATTAATTGTCAGTGACAGTAACTCCCAAGTCACAATGACTAGACATCGAAGATATTCGCTGATCCCCAATACAGTAGCTAATCATTGGGTAACTCTTGTCCATATGAAGAACGTGACACTTCTCTAAATTAAGGGGTAGTAACCATTTTTTAGACCACTCGTGGATTTTGTTGAGATCACACTGCAACGTGTCATCTTTGACCTGGGAAATTCTGAGAGATACGACAGAGATATAGATTCAGTAACGTGAGTAAATTAGAGGGTGCAAGACAAACGCTATGGGTTCCATTCAAGCAAAGTATCTTCGTGTCATCAGCGTAGGAGGGGCAAGTATACGAAAGGAATAGCAATGGTCCTAATACGGACCCTTGTGGAACATCGCTTGTTACTATTGTTCGTTGACAGTGACTCACCGATTTTTACACAGAAATGTCTTGATCTATTCCAACAAACCACCACCAATACCTAAGTGTTTCTTATGAAGGAAAAGCTTGTGGAGGACTCTACAAAATGCCCTGGAAAAATCCAGATATGTAAATGGCATCTACAGGCAAACTCCTATCTATCATTCTTGTCCAGTCATTGACGCATTTGAGAATATTTGTGATGATAGAGCGGCCAGGTAAGAACCCATGTTGGTTGGTGGGTAAAGTACTGTTATCGATGGCAAATTGGAGCATTCTTGAAACTATTATATTTTTAGCTAGTTTTGCAATTATAGGAGGATTTTGTCATGTACAGTATGTGTCAAGAGATCCCTAGCTATATACGCTATAGGCAGATAGATCTAAGAATTGTAAACTAACGCTAATTCTTTACAATACACTAAGAGAGCAGATATTGATTTCTGCCAGGTGGAGCCAAAGCCATATATTCTTACCAACGATTCAGTTATCTAATGACAACTCATTAGAGTACCTGTAGGTAGATGATGAAAGCAAAAACAGAGATCATACAAATAAACGGTGATAATGATGATAATTATGAGTACAACCCCAGCGCTCGTTTTCTTACACTGGGTATATAATTTAAGTTCAAGGTTCTCATAAACTGTGTTTGTAAGCAGGTACGCTGGTATTTTGAGCTTTCTACAATTAACAATCTCTTCAGTTACTGCGGCGCGCTACACTGTTATCCCTGATTACCTTGAGAGTACCTTCATTCTACATTATGTTAGCTGATTTAAGCTAATTCAGCACCAATGACGCATATTCATGTTTCTTAGTAATCAAAGCCTAAGGCTCTAATTTATCCAATATTTTTGTTAGTTATCAGTAACACAACTCTACAATGTGTTTTTTTTCTGTTACCCTTATGATTTCAAGTGCCCTGATTACGAATTTATTCATGAAGCTACTCAGTTTACTAGAATTTTCATATTTAATTTGTTAAATATCTTATATTTTGAACAACTATCGGTGTGTTGTTAATCAAATTTAATTTTCCACTCCTGATTAGGCTTCTGCGCAAATTTTTCGCGCATACAAACACCACGTGATCCCCACTCTCAGACCCCTTGCTCCACAGAACAGTTGATTTCTCGGTTATTTCAGAATATTGAAGTACCTACTTACACGTGAATCTAGATAACTTGTCATGGATTAATGACTGTTCCAAAAAGAAATGCCTGGACAAGTTTTGTGTTAGTTGTAGAAAACTTCCTCGGTAACCTAAAGCAGCAAATTATAAAGAGTACAGTGCAAAAAGGGCTGACAAACTTTCAGACCTTAGGAGCGCAAATATCACTATCAAGTTACACTATCTCCGCAATCATCTAGATAAATTTCCGGATAATTTAGCAAACTAGAGTGAGAAACAGGGAGAGCGGTTTCACCAGGATTCAAAAGTGATGCAAGAAAGGTATTGTCACGTGATGGCGGCTTTCTGCTGATCTCTGAAAAGAGATTGTACCCTGAAAAATGATAAAAGAATTTCTCATAAGAGGCGTTCTATGGAAATATAAAATAAAGATAACATATATTTTCGACATTTTCCTCTTCATGTACTTCGATGTCTTCTAATTTCTCAAAACGTAACTGACATTATAAATATATCTGTTACTTTGTTTCTTGTTTTTTTTTTAATTTTTGTAATGTACAATGAAAATATAAATTAAAAAAACAGAGCAAATCTTACAAAACCAGTGATAGTTTCATGAATAGTGTGCATAAATAGACCCAAAATCATTCTCATATCTAGGGCAACAAAATTACTGTAGACCAGTGATAATTACTCATGCTTCATAATATCGTAACGAAAAACGGTTCAAGCAAGAACTGAGTGATACTTTTGAAGGTACTATAGAGTCCATCATACCATGCATTCAAAACATTTTTTTTGTACACGTCAACCCCTAAAGCTCATCCCCAACTTTTTTTTCAAATAGCGCCCCATAGGTTTTCCTACATAACTGATATCCCCATTCTGTTTAAAATCTTGTGGTACCTTTAACTTTATATGCAAACTCATCTTTTCCGTAAAATCATAAGCACAAGGCAAATGAAATAATTTGTTTGACGCCTGATATTTTTGTAACAAAAATGGATAAAAAAGAAAAGTAAGTGGGTTTTTCAAGGGTAGTGAATGACCCATCATTCTTTGCTTATGAATAATTTTTTGCTTACTTAAACCCCTGCAATCCACCCTTAGCTTGTTCTTTCAAACTTCAATCCACAATTTTGCCTGGAAAAATAAATTCTTTACTCGAATTTAATTATCGTAGTGCCTTACTTTTTGTGCCCCTACTGCAATTAATCGTTAATTTTTTTCGTTTAATCCATGAAATCGTAAGCATAAATTAATTAGAACACATGTGTGAAAAATATTATTTTATTATCATGAATAAACTAATAAAAAAAATGTTTATAACAAGTGCTCAAATTGTGCTCCTCCGGCTCCAACACAAGCTTCAAACCGTCGCAACAGCTCCCTTGTAGAAGCGGCCCTAATCATCTCCGTCGTAACAGTACGACAAGCGCTACGGATGGCTGTCTTGAGGTCCTCTAAATTAGTTGGACAATTTTGAAAAACAACCTCTTTGAGGTAACCCCACAAGAAATTTGAAAGAACAAGCTAGGGGTGGATTGTAGGGGTTTAAGTAAGAAAAAAATGATTCATAAGCAAGGAATGATAGGTCATTCACTACCCTTGTAAAACCTACTTACTTTTCTTTTTTATCTGTTTTTTTTTTGTTACAAAAATATCAGGCGTCTAACAAATTATCATTTCATTTGCCTTATGCTTATGATTTTACGGAAAAAATAAGCTTGCATATGAAATTAAAGGTACCACAAGATTTTAAATAAAATGGGGATATCATTTATGTAGGAAAACCTATTTGAAAAAAAAAGTTGGGGGTGAGTTTAAGGGGTTGGTGTACAAAAAAAATGTTTTGAATGCACGGTATGATAGACCCTATAGTACCTTCAAGAGTACCACTCACTTCTTGCTTGAACCGTTTTTCGTTACGAAAATATCACGTGTCAAGGAAATTCTGGGACATCCGGTATATCAACATGACTTTTGCGAATTCACCTTAAACACTCCTTAGGAAAGTTTTAATCAGGTCAGCTTGGCCTACATTTTTATCTCCTCATTAATTTTCACCGTCCTCCACCACTAGCTACCATCACGAAACTACCCAGCACACCTTTCAGTTAACCTCGTTTCCGCTCCCTTTCATACCCCATTCTGATATAAATTCATTCCATCACCGGGCCACGGCATTTCTACCGCATTAAAAACATTTTTCTTGCAAACGCCAAGGCTTCTTTGATGTTGCCCTACGTTTACTGGCGACGCTTTGTGCAGCTTATACAAGAAAACAAACTGCCAGGAAATAATTTGGTTCCTTTGCGGGTGCTTACCTTGTGGAATTAATTTTTTCGCAATGAACTGCAGCTCGCTGAAAGGATACGGTCAAATGCTGTGGTCGCGGGTAATGGAACATTGTATGTTCAGGCAATTGAGGGATGAATAATATATTGGAAGGAAATTTATATGGTGGAGTAACATTTTATTTTATTTATTTGCCCTACGACATTTGCGCGTTATAAGCAGTGGCCAAAGTAGGACCTACTACTATTAAGAGGAGGTTATAGTACGTACATGAGAGCTATTTGCAATGGTTCAGCTGTAACTATTTTTGGACTATTAATTTTGAGACTTCTGAACTGAAAAAAATATGTGCATGAAGAAAAAGGACGGTTCTAGAGAAATGTCGACATATTTTTTGAAATTTCCTAATAGACAATTAATAAAAAATTGCCAAAATTGACGTTTTTTTGACTAAATTCACGGTCTCGTTATTCACCCTGTATAAAATTATTCTAAAATGATCGACATTTCTCTAGATTGAAGTTTTAGGAAAACGCAAATCAGGTTTTTGTGCCAAAAATTATTAATATACAGAGTCAAAAATGGTTACAGCTAGAGCCTTGCATTGAACGATCGCGCGCCTATTGAGACACTGATAAAGGAGCAACCAATACAAAAGTATGTAAACTACAGTTTATGAATGAGCTGAAGTTGATTAATTTCTGGAATGAGATAGATATTGTTTTGGGCATCAACTAAATTTGTAGTCGGTGGTTTTGGTTGACTTATTGATATACACTGCAGTCCAAAAGTTAGCAACTACTAAAATTTAAATAAATCGCGGTAATTGGTTTTGAGCAGCTATCATATACAGGATTACTGCGAAATCTTACCATTTTCAACCAGATTTGTAAGTAATTAAAATTTATATTGCTGGCAGGCCCAAGTCTAGGGTCTTGAGCTCACACTGTTTTGCGTCGCGAATAGAAATTACATTTTTTACTTTGTAACATAAACTGATAAAAACCTTGTATTTTCGTTAACATTTATTCATGCCAGAAGTCATGTTCCTTTGCTAAGTTCTCCACTTTCAGGATTTTTTGTATTCAGACGGCAAAGTAGCAATAGTAACTTTTTGTGACATGGAACTGCCACTGAACTTGATAAAACCAATAATTGTGGTTTCTCTTTAACGCACCATTTTTCATCCAAAAAGTCATTTTTCTTCCCTGAGCACCTTCTTAAGGTGTCATAATAAATCAGGTAAAATAAGAACACCATCTTGGTGTGGCAGCATTAGAGGTCATATAGGCATCTATTATAGTCCGAAATTAATACTAGCATTTTTTTATTAACCGCTCAACATCAGGAAAAGCAATTTTTTCTTTTTCTTCAGAGTACATAATCGTCTTGGCATAGGTGCATAGGTATACCTGTATTGGAGGTGTTATAGATTCCACAAAGTTGTTAAAATGCGTCCTCCTTTTGAATACTTCATCGAAATACCGAATTTGGCGGCTGTAATTCAGAATGCAGGTAGATATAGTTTGGCTGTGGAGGGATATATTTTTTGACGCCTACCGGTGGGGGGAGGGGGGCAGGCATAATTTGGTTTATTTTTCTGGAGTTTGTTATGAATTCAACAATAATTTTGCTGGCGCCTTCTGGGGTGCTATAGGCAAAAAGGATGAGACATGATAGTTTTTTTTTTAATTTGAAGTTCCAAGTGGGGGAATACGTCCCTATCGCCGGTATTTACGCCAATTCTGTAATACGTTTACATCTTTCAGTTTTCCAACGGCACTGGCATGTCTAAAGAACTGCTCAATGTAAAGTGAACCTCACTGAATTTAGCTGCTTTACAAATAACACATACACGCATAATATTGTCATTGGTACTTCTTGCTGATTTTTCATATTTTCACCTTATTTTTCGTCTTATTTTCACTCTTGTACAAGGACAAATTCATTTTTTGTGTGACAACTCAGTTGCACTTATGAACAGCTCTTTATACTCATATTGTATTTATTATTATGCATATGCCTGGTGTACACAGAAAATGGATCAACTGTGATGCACGTATAAATAATACAATGTCTATTTCTCAACGACGGCGACGGACGATCTTTTTGCACGACAGGTCTAGGGTCAGCGCGTCAGCGGAAGCCGGTTCGGTATCACCATCACAGACCCCTCGGTTTATAAATAAGAGTGCGGGCCTTCAAATACTTTTTATAACGTGGTGGTATATCCTTGTAGTAGGAATAGTAAATAGGCCACGCCCCCTCTTACTCGACTTCTTGCCTCTGCCCTTACCCCGCAAATGTGTTATCCTCAAGCAGTTTACTATAACCTCCACTTAAATAGGGATAACTCTTGTAATGTCCGTTTATCGTCATTACATTAAATATGTTTTATTCTCAGACACATGTCCATTATTTTGCTCGGTACAGAGATTGGCTCTTTTTAATGCGCCACCCATTGCAGCACATAACATTTCTGGTTGAAGGCTTAGTACGTCTTCTCGAATATTTTGCTTCAGCTTGTACTGTATATGAAGAACATGTGATGGTGAGATCAAAAACATTGCCAAATGCTCTACTATACTCGTGTGTACAAAACCACAGTTCAACACTCTTTATTTCACAACAACTCACGCTCCAGCCGTGGGTTATGAACAACGTCTACTAGATACCAGTACTGATCTCTTGTAAGCGTCTAGGGTAATAATAGGTTCTTTCCAGTAGGTCTGAATACCGTACAATGTATCGTCACGGACATGCGCAGAACGTGAAATGCGTTCCAATACGTTTTGTGACCGTTCCTGAAACGGTCCAGAAAGCGTTCCATTAGATTTCGTTACCGTTCATGGGACGGTTTCTGTACGGTCAAATCGGTACTTGATCCAGAGTAACGACTGTGAGGACTGACATGCGCAGTAGAAGGTAAATCGCCCGCTTGGCACACAATTTCATTTTGTCATTTCTAGGCGCCTTCTGTTTTCTTGCTTCTTGCGTCTTGCGTCTTGAGATGTTGAGATTGAGTGTGATTTGATTTTGCTTCTTTTGTTTTTGCTGTTGCTTGTTGTTTGGCTGGCTCCTTTGTTGGCCGAAACTTCACCAAAGCCAAAAATGGAAATGGAATCACACAATACTGTTATAAGTGGTATGTTATGATAAATTCGGTCATTTTTATGGAAAACATAACCCAGGTTCTTTGTTTATAGAACTACAGGAATATCTGGTTTTGAGTGGCAACCATTATTCGTGGCTAAAATTACCCAAATAATCCTCATTTTTCGGTTGTGGTTGATAGACTAACACCAAGTCATCGTCAGAAAACTCGGGCCTCGATATAAAGCTCTTGGCGTCTTGGCTTTTGACGGTGGCTTTTGAAATGAAATCGAGGTTAGTTTTTTTTGATAGCTGTCAGAACTGATACGAGTCCAGTGAAATAAGAGAAAGAACCGTTTCAACAGATTTTCCTGCTCGTACGGTCACGAAACCATCCAAAATCAACGCATGCGAGTAGTTAAACTAACACCGTTCTATATATAATGGTAACCCCGCCATCCACTTCTCCGATGATGATGGCAATAGGGGGTGTCCACGAGGTCATCCGACCCTGGTGGTGAAGAATTCCAAGAAGTAAACTAAGAAGTAATCATCAATGACCAGAGGCTTAAATTAAATATACCTGAAGAAGTATCACGCCTGGTCATTAAATTAATTAGTGTCACCTTGACTACCTAACTACCTGAAGAAGAAGTCACACGTATGTCTTGTGGAACTGTCAGTGACCAGAGGCTCAAATCTACCTGAAGAAGTATCTCACCTGGTCATTAAATTAGTTAGTGTCACCTTGATTACCTAACTACCTGAAGAAGTGTCCCCTTGATTACCTAACTACCTGAAGAAGTCATCTATGTCTTGTTGTCCCTCACTCACCTAGCTGACGTCATAATATTGTACCACGTGGTTTATATATTTGAAAAAAACTTGGTCGGTTGTGGGATTCGAACTCGTTATTTCATGTTTCGTTAGCATATGCCCATACCATCGAGCTATATAGCAGTTGTTTACATTGTTACGAAGATGTTTAATAAGCGTGGTTATCAGAACGCGGGATTCGAACTCTGGCTTATCGTTTCTGATATACGGTACACTGATATCGCCTAGACAAAGCTCGTTGAGCCGATCCTTGCCTGCCTTTATAAAATAAAACAATTTATAAATTTAATTTATTTATTTACATAAGAATATAAATAATATCATATGTATATAAAACATTGAATTTTTCCATTTGCTAGTATCTTGAACGTATGCTTGAAACTATCCAGAGAATGTATTTTTCTACGGTAAGTTATTGATTCTTCAGACATCAGGTTTTCCAAATCATAGTATCCACAGAACATCTGAGATTTGTGTGTTGTTATCGGGAAATAATATTCATGTTGACCAATGATATAAACAAGTAGCGTGTGGTTATCGCTAGAGAAAATTTGTGTTCCCAGTGTAATATTATCTTTGTGAAAAAAAGCTTGATATTCACGTAAAATGTGTAGTTAGGTGATGAAGGTGACACTAGTTAATTTAATGACCAGGTGTGATACTTCTTCAGGTAGATTTAAGCCTCTGGTCATTGATGATTACTTCTTAGGTTTACTTCTTGGAATTCTTCACCACCAGGGTCGTATGACCTCGTGGACACCCCCTATTGCCATCACCATCGGAGAAGTGGATGGCGGGGTTACCATTATATATAGAACGGTGTTAGTTTAACTACTCATGAGCACCACAAACGATCCAAATAGTGTCGTGACGGTTCAAAATATGCTGTTGGAAAGAACCTAATATTTTCGTACAAAAGTATGGACTACAATTTCCGATTTGCTGATACAATTTCCTGTTCATTGTACCGCTTATACAGCTACTGCAATAACCGGACGGAATGTTGTTGTCTATGGTTTAGCACGACATGTTTCAAATGGTAACCCATTTGTTGATTTACAGAACAACCCGTAAGTTGGCCGTAGGCGTGAGCTATTACCGCTCGTTGAACAATATACTATTGCTGACGTTGTTAAGGAGATGACAAGGCACAGTTCCCTGATTTAGTAATATCTTGAACAAGACGTATACTTACCGCATTAAACATAAAGCTGTCTAATTGTAAGATGTCAAAAAGGGTACAAGAAGCGCCCAAAGTTACGTCTGCTCTAGTCTGGGAATGCTTACAGGAACTGGGAAGACTGGCAGAACACAACAAAGTAACTTTGGAGTGGGTGCCTGGACACTCAGGTATAAAAGGCAATGAAAGACCGGACGAGCTAGCAAGACTAGGCTCGTCTGCCCTATACATTGGAGCAGAACCCGCCCTGGGGGTGCCTAAAAGCATAATCAGACACCAGGTGGGAGAATGGGTGAAACATCAGCACAAGGAGCAGTGGAACTTGTTGCCAGGATGTGTTCATGGAAAAACATTCATTGAAGCTCCATGCAAGAAGATAGCTGAAACACTGCTCTCCTTGAGTAGAAATCAGCTCCGAATAACGACGGGTCTCCTCACAGGACATTGTGGCCTGAAGGAACGCCTGAATAAAATGGGACTCTACAATGGAGACCTCAACTGCAGATTGTGTGGAAGAGGAACTGAGTCAGCCCTACATGTGCTCTGTGAGTGCGAAGCGCTAGATCACAAGAGACAACAGCTCTTTGGGAAGACCAAGCTAGAACCAATGGAGTACGGCTCAGCACCAGGACCAGTAGGTAAACTGCATAAACTTATGCAGGGATCCAGATTGCTGGAGTGGATACTGTAAAAAAGAGGAGCAATAATACAATAGGCCTTAAGACTTAAGTATTGACGGGGACAGCAAGGTCGGACGGCTCCTGGAAAAGAAAAAAAAAGTGTTCAGCCATCCCAACTTAGTATGAAAGGTGGTGATGCCATGCCACCGTTTCCCCAGAATGGATTTTTGCATTGATAAGACAGCCGGGTAATCGAAAGCAGCTGCTCAAATGCTCATCAGTCTCACTTTCTTGCTCACAACTCCTGCACTATGTATCATTTAATCTCGTATTACGGACGTGTTCCTTATTTGACAGTGCTCAGCAACAACACCACTTGCAGTCCGGAGGTGTTACTTGGGCAGCAGTATGTACATTGTAGGGTTGGATTTTGAATATGGTAAGTTATTAGCTTGATTTTCATAAACGGGATTTAAGGCGCTTATAAGTACTATCCGGATTTCAAATGACTTAATTGTTTGTTTAAGCGAAACGCCTGTAATCTTTTCACTAATCTGACGCGTCATCGCGGCATCGACTGCTCTGGTCACTAGTCTCGTGTTCTGTGTAGGCTTTGATAATGTTTCCCGGCGCTACTATAGAAGCAGCACTGTTAATTAGAGGCCAACAGTGAAGGCTTAGATGGGAATTCACGCTGAGATTTTTTTATGGAAATTTATTCCTGATTGAAAAAACCAAAAGTAAATTTCAGCCTCTGACAGGAGTTGAACCCGGGACCTTCCTGGTCACGAGAGCCCTCGGCCCTATACAGTGAGTCAACCCACCCTCCGTTATTGCGACTTAATACATAGCTGTGTGATTAACTAATAGTTCAAAATTTATTATCATCACTATCAGTGGCACATGATAGCCACATTTAAATGAAAAAACTTAGTAGAACAACTACCTTGGACGTATCAGTAGAAAAGTGCTAGGCCGCTTACCGCTCGTCAGTTAAAAATAGGCTTGAACGGATTATGAGTTTAAGATGTAATTGTCGCTCATACTTATCCGTGCAGTCAAAACTACCAAAGATACATCTGTGAAAGCATTTGCACGATAGAATTTGTGTGGAGCGAACCCTAATTACACCTCATCTATTTCTGTCGGCCTGTCCGGACACCAGCGGGCTTTCGTCTGGTTTATAGTCCGGGATCCCAGGCCCATTTTCACTACTTACTACTAACAAGCTAATTTTGCGTGAGTAGCTTCATTTTGATGAGACGCCCAACTTTTTCCTCTACAAAAATTCTCGATTGTGGTAGCTAACAGGGGTAGCAGGGATGAAATATGTGAATTTGACGAGTGTCAAAAATTAATTACTAACAGTTAGTTCTTCAACTAAATCTTAAGAATGTGATCAACCTTATTAGAAAAAATGTTTGTCCTACAAAATCTATGGTTTGATCACATTGTCCCCCTCCATCCAACATGTACCAATAACAAGGTCATACAAATTTATTACTAACAGCCTGATTTTTTCACTATTGCTTCGTTAATATTTATACAATTCGACAGTAACATTGTCCTACAAATCACGTGGTATGTTATCCCGGTCCTACGACCAGAAGTTGTTAATACCACAAGATCATTTTTTTCATTACTAACTGTAGGACAAAATATCACATAATAGGTTACTGTGTTCTCTGACCAAACGAAATAATGTCCTACAAGAAAACAGGTATATATCATTAGTCCGACAAGAATTGTCATTTTTCTACTTGTACTATAAAATGTAATCTTTGGCGAAATCTATAATAAATAACTACTACTACTAAGCTAATTTTGCGTGAGTAGCTTCCTTTAGATGAGACGCTCAACTTTTTCCTTTACCAAAATTCTAGATTGTGGTAGCTAACAGTAGTAGCAGGGATAAAATATGTCAATTTGACGAGCTTCAAAAATTAATTACTAACTGTTAGTTTTTTAATTAAATTTTAAGAATGTAATCAACATTATTAGAAAAAATATTTGTCTTACAAAATCTATGGTTTGATCACATTGACCCCCTCCATCCAACATGTATGAATAACAAGGTCATACAAATTTATTACTAACAGCCTGATTTGTTATTATTGCTTCGTTGATATTTATAAGATTTGACAGCGACATTGTCCTATAAATCACGTGGTATGTTATCCCGGTCCTACGCTCAGAAGTTGACAATACCACATTTTTTCATTACTAACTGTAAGACAAAATATCACATAATAAGTTAGTGTTCTCTGTCCAAAGGAAATAATGTGATTTGAACTTTTCCTCGAGCCTATTGGTTTCTAAGAAAAAACTTCCTTAAGGAATTTTACTATATGGATGACTTCCTGCGATAATAATTTCAACTTGTTTGTTATATGTATATGCATATTGTATGTTATTTTGTGTATATATATGTTTGTTATATATTTGTACTGTAAATTGTGCATACTGTTTTTGCTTCATGTCTGACCTTTTACACAAAATGTTCTATACATTCTTCCGGAAACAAACGTATCTATCTCACATGTCGGAAAAAAAGCTGCTCAAGCAAATCTTTGCATGGACACCCTTATGGTCAACACCAACATGGAATACATGATACACAATGCTCTGCAGTTCGTAATAAGGATCGTTTCAGAGCGTAGGACCCGGATAACAGACCAATCAATTTGTGGGAGAATGTGGCTGTTAAATTATTCAAGTATTATCTAGTTAGTAATCATTCTTTATGACCTCCTGATTGATACGTGCTGCCCCTGTCAGCTACCACAAACGAGAATTTTCGTATAGAAAATTGTTGGACGTCTCATCGCAACGAAGCTATCCACGAACATACTTGATAGTAATTATTTTTACACCCGGGATTTGTACTACAACTTCTGAGCGTAAGACCAGGATAACATACCACGTGATTTGTAGGACAATGTTGCTATCAAATTGTATAAATATTAATGAAGCAATAGTGAAAAAATCAGGCTGTTAGTAATAAATTTGTATGACCTTGTTATTGGTACATATTGGATGGAGGGGGACAATGTGATCAAACCATAGATTTTGTAGGACAAACATTTTTTCTAATAAGGTTGATCACATTCTTAAGATTTAGTTGAAAAACTAACTGTTAGTAATTAATTTTTGACACTCGTCAAATTCACATACTTCATCCCTGCTACCCCTGTTAGCTACCACAATCGAGAATTTTTGTAGAGGAAAAAGTTGGGCGTCTCATCGCAACGAAGCTATCCACGAACATTAGACTTGATAGTTATTATTTTTACACCCGGGATTTGTACTACAACTTCTGAGCGTAGGACCAGGATAACATACCACGTGATTTGTAGGACAATGTTACTGTCAAATTGTATAAATAGTAACGAAGCGATAGTGAAAAAATCAGGCTGTTAGTAATAAATTTGTATGACCTTGTTATTGGTACATGTTGGATGGAGGGGGACAATGTGATCAAACCATAGATTTTGTAGGACAAACATTTTTTCTAATAAGGTTGATCACATTCTTAAGATTTAGTTGAAGAACTAACTGTTAGTAATTAATTTTTGACACTCGTCAAATTCACATATTTCGTCCCTGCTACCCCTGTTAGCTACCACAATCGAGAATTTTTGTAGAGGAAAAAGTTGGGCGTCTCATCAAAATGAAGCTGCTCACGCAAAATTAGCTTGTTAGTAGTAAGTAGTGAAAATGGGCCTGGGATCCCGGACTATTATGCGTCCTCGTGCTTGTGCTCGACCTGCATCTGACATCGAATTGATCTCAGTGCCACGCGTATGACGGGGCAAAGGCAAACTTGTTTACGGAAGTTAGATTCACTTGAACAAAGAGCTCCATTTCTAACGAGTTGTATAATCTACGTCCGCGCCATATGGCACATACTGGGTGTGCATTTGAAAACCTGCCACCCCAGATTTCTCGGAAACCGCCGACAAAAAGGAAAAAATACCGATAAGTTATTTTGACGTTCGATTTTTCGAAGTCGGTGGATCCGTCTTCGAGAAAATTAGAAACATCATCAATATCATCTCAATACAAAAACACATGAAAATATCACTTTTTATTACAGTAAGTTTCAAATGTTGCCCGTTATTGGCCAAATAATGATATATACGAAATATGAAAATACCTGACAGTCAGTTTGGATGACCTTCGTCAATGCATTATCGAAAGCTGCCATGATATCCCACAACATGGTCAAACAAAATGAAGCAAGCTACAAAAATGATAATCTCCATTTTTTATTTTGGTTGTGAATGCTGACAACTCACGGAAAAAGGGAGAAAAATCATAGAGGCACTGAAAATGGATCTTCTAAGAAGATCATGCAGCATCTCTAGATCGCATCATGCGCCCAAGACATCAGAAGGAAAACAAGGCCAATAGCAGAACAGCAAAGAGAGTAGAATAGAGGGGATAAGATGACCAAAGAGAGCCCTGAGGTACACACCACACAACAGGAGAAGGAGATGAAGACCAGCTACACATTGGACAGATGGAATTAGGAAAATTGTGAAAGATGGAGTAACCGGGGAGGATGAATGTAAAAATAGGAAGAATTAAACATCGAAGTGCGAGATGCGGCACAAGCTGAAGGATCTCCGCTCATATATATAGAGCTCAATTTTGTTATTTGTAGGTAGGTTGTCTTGGATGTACCTCTATCAGCGTATTCCTACACCTATCTTCATTTGTCACCATCTATCATAATAAATTGTATCATTTTGTTACTTCCGACTTTGGTATGCTGGATGAACAAACTCACTCACGATTCACACTATTCAAGTACTATTCAAGTTTTTTCCGACCATCGACTGTATTATGACGTACCTACCGTTAAAAGTGTGAAAACGACCAATGGGCGAAACTTCTGCTAGAACCTGGGTTTCAGCATTTCAAAATGACCAAACTCAGAAGTTGACTTCAGTTTCGCATTTTTAAGCTGCTAGTTGAGAAGAGGTTACTGTTTATACCGACAGCAGTTCGGTTCCTTTTTGTCGCCTTTTACGACACGCAGGATATACGATGGGAATACTCTAACCCGCCCCCACACGGGAATCTTGACCTTGTACTTGATATTAATTTCTTGCGTGTAATTTCTCAAGGACTGTTCTCAAATGATAGAGATCGCTTTTTTACGGCCATTACGATTCTTGGTGCAGCTGGCTCTCTGGCTATATCTGGAATTTTTGTCAAAACGCTTTGTCCAACGCTAATTGGAGGAAATTTTTTGCTCGACGTTTGCAGCATCACAATGGCTTGTCTTTTCTAGGAGGTCCACGATGCTTCACGTGCTTGTGTAGTTTTCTCTTGGTGAATGCAAATATCATACTAATTTTCAGATGCACAGGTACATTGTTGAAACGACAAAGTTAGACAAGACACTTTAAGGCACCTTGTAAATCACATAGCAATCACAATGGACTGTCCTCTCCCTATTTCAGTAATTACATGCCATTGTCAATGACCATTATTTCAAGCTTTGGTTGTTTTGTTTTGTAGACAAACTTAGGTTTGTCTATTAGGAAACGATCAAAGGGCAATATTGAATTTAATTTCGGGCGTCGTTTTAAAACATAGGTTTGAGCAAACATTTCGGCCAGTGGCCATTTTCGTACTTTGCGCCCAACATATGCATGTCTTTGTTTTTGTTGTTCTCTGGAAATTTATATCTCTCGTTACCAACACATTGTGGGACAACGACCCTATTTAATTTCCGAATTTGGTTTCATTTCTAGTTTCTGCTACCCGATGGCTACCTGCTACATGTTTCATCTGTATCCACTACTGTCCGATAGATTTATATTGTTTATAATGTCAAATCGGTCATTTTATTCTTTTATGTGCAAGCATTGTGCATATTATTTGTTCCGCTAACTATAATATACCTAGGTTGGAATGGGGCATGTCGATAATTATTTGTGTCTTTGTAACTGCTTCATGGTACGATTCGTTTCTGCACATGCGTAACTGTGTTACCGTCTTATCGACAACGTCGTCCTGATTCCTCCACCGGTGTATGTCGGACCGTAAAAATCTGTTTCGGCTGATGCCATGATGTCCATTATGCCTAGGTAAAAAGGGCAAGGGTATTGTCCATACCAAATCAAGAATATGTACTAGTAAGTACTAGTTTACCCAATCTGACATCTAATGGTGACGCATCAATTAAGCCTAAATATATCATTTTCTATGGTATTTTCCTTTTTCTGTCAAACGCACGCCTTGCGTCATTCTGGTTTGGAGAGCTGAATTGAATTATTTTATACTAACACTTGCCTTCAAACGCAGAAACACCTGCCTGTCCATGTTTTTATGTGACACCTTCGCTCACAGTTGAATTTAGTTTATTGCTATTGTTTCCAGGAAACAACATTTTCTCCCTATGACCTTGGATTGATTCCTCCCTCCAACGTGTGCTGGGTGGGGGTTAGGCTCTGGCCGTGGGGGACGAATTGTGGGTCAAACTCTGGCCATCAGGGAGGAGTCGTGTTGATCCTTGAATCACCGCAGGTTCCTGTGTGGGGTTAGATATCCCCAAAAATAAACAGAGCATCCTAGGACACTCTCCGCTTTTGTGCACCAGCAATTAAAAACAACCCTCCACTGCAGGAGACCATGGATACAATCGAGTAGTTTTCTTTTCGTCTTTTATCCTTTTTTAATAATTTCATCTCTATGTATTCATACTTGTATTTCTGTAGCTACTATTTAATTTCATCAATTCATTCAATCATTCGCTAAAAATTAGAGGCACCAGACCACATCTTCGATTTTATGAAATTTTTAATATATTACCCCATTATGTTATTAAATTGTTTCCAACCTTATCTTGGTCGGTACATTTTCTAGTCCGAGCAGTTTCAGGGTCCATAAATGTTCAGTTATCCAGTGCCTGTGTGTCAAGCAAAATTAGAATTGTTGCCCAGTCCGTCCCCATTGCACTATGCTACTGCTGCTGCTCTACAAGACACAGAACCGACCATTGCTAAAGTACTGCTCTCGTGTGCGGGGATGCGCTCCGAAGCACCCTCTAAAGCTTCTGGACACTATCCAGCTGAGAGCATTTGGACTAATGCATACGCCTAACCTCACAAAAGACCTCCACAGCCTGAAGCATCTAAGAAGGGTGACTGATCTGTCCCTGTTTCACAAATTCTATTACAGAAGATGTTCGAGTGAGCTCTCCCAGATAATAACACCAAAGGCCGTTCGAACGAGGAATGAGCTGCCAGGGAATTAGTTTTCCGACGGCTACAACCTGCAGAATTTCAAATCTAACGTGGGCCGGCACTTATCCTCTCACAGCGCTTCTACAGCACCATAGGCTCTTAGCCTCTGCGGGCGGCTGACCATAAAAAACCAGTCCATTTTAGTATTCTTGAGATAGTTCTTGCTCTCTGACTATAGCTTAGCCAAATAGGGATGTTATGACTTTTGAACTTACGCATCTTGGAGTGTAAAATAACACCAAACCTTCTTTTATTTGATTGGAACCACACCGATGAAGTGCTGGTTCTTGGGCTGTTCGGCCGGTGTAGATACGCTCCGACGCATTGACGTCGGTGTGCTTCGCTACTTGACCCACACGAGTGGTCGGCATCCTCAGAAGCTGTTTCGAGGGAGAGTGTTAAGCGAAAGTGGTACCTTTGAAATATCCCCAAATATTATTTCAGAAGACGAATTTTTTGTTTTAAAATTTGTTTGCAGTAAATATTAGATATTATCTTCCTATAATCTGTAACTACAAGGCTGGTTGATTGTAAAGGAATTTTTACATCGTACTGCTACCAGTGGAGGTGAGGTAATATTCAAAATGCTAAAAGTACAGAAACCGTTCAAACCTTGCTGCTAGATTCTTTAGATGTCAGTAATTATCTTCTGCACTTTTGAGAGTGTTAAAATTAGTAAATGTTAAAATGGGAGCTAGAATGCCCATTTTCTAGATGTATTACTGCTCTTGCAGATTCTATAGCCTGGAATGTGCAAACTCTTTAATTTGTTGTCCTAAAGTTTTGATGCCTTGTTAATTTGGCTCCATTTTCATAAGGAAGGTGGGAAAGTCTATGTTAAAATCAACTAATTCGTTGAACATTGACTACCTATAAGTACAAAGCGACTACAAAATAGTGGCACCTCGAAGGCTTGTCTGAGATATATCAAGGGCAATAAAGTTCCAAAGCGTCTATGTTATGCTGAACTTTATTACCTTTGTTTCAATGATTAGAGTACTTTGCAGTAGCATAATAGTCCCTTATTATATTGCAAATATCACACTGATAGGATCAAGGATAAACTAAATGTTTAGTAGTTTCTTTTAGCAAACAAGTGCGCATTCTAGACGCACTTTGTAAAGCATAAACTTGTTATCATAAACAACTCATTAACAGCAATAATTATTGGCTAGAATTAATGACATGCTGTTCTTTTATTATAGGTCTAGTGGAGGATCAAGGATCTTTAGGGCAACTGAATGAACTGTTGAGTGACTCAAATCTGATGGTAGTTGCTAACGCAGAAGCAGCTCTTCAGGAATTTCTGAAAGTAGCCTAACTGGTCAGCTATTAGTTGGAATGTGAAACGACTGAATGTGGATAGGCATATTATATCAAGTGTTTTCTATGTATATTTTTCTACTGTGACTATTATTCTTATTTTTTGCAATAAATCAGTTAATGGTATAGAGTTGACCATCCTGTTGAGTACAGTCTACCTTAGAAATCAGTTGCAATTGAAGGCGTCAGTGCAGGAAATAGCCAAGTCCACATTCTTAAGAAATCGAGTTGTCTCCATCTATAGTAGTAGTCGCAACTACGGTTTGTTCAGAACTCCATGATAAAAATTATTACATCTCATGGTGAGCAATAGCAGTGAAAAAACGAGTTTAGAAAAGAAATTGACTTTTGTTACTTCAAGCAACGTATTCATGATTATAAGCAACCATATGGTGCAAGATAGTGCTATTTTAGGTGATAGAAAATGAGTTATAGAGACGAACATGTAAATCAAGTTGACTCCGTTATCTAGTGACCATATTGAGAAGACTTTGTTAACTACCCATGTGATGTATCAACTTAGAACAAGCAAATAGGCACGCAACATTACCCTAGTTTTTGCAACTAGTACGCCACTGTCCGTTAGCCTCCATTCCGTCGCCGCTTCCAAGAATTCATGTGTACCAGTACTCCAGCCTCTGGGCCACATGACAAACGACACCAGAAATTACGAGTCGCCAGCTATTACTCACCCCCTTATCGCTATACTTCCTCCTCCTCCTCAACTCCACCTCCTCGTCCTCCCTGCGTATATTACACCCTGTCTGGAAAATATTAGTTTCGTCTCAGCCGATGTTCCCTCCATCCTGATACGATCATCGATACGGAGCTCCACGACGAGTTTTCGATTTTCTTTTACTT
Source organism: Callosobruchus maculatus (assembly GCA_951848785.1). NCBI lineage: Eukaryota > Metazoa > Arthropoda > Insecta > Coleoptera > Chrysomelidae > Callosobruchus > Callosobruchus maculatus. The sequence goes on along the minus strand of CATOUR010000054.1, from coordinate 11,910,808 downwards.
CTCTCGCGAGATGACATATGGCATTGTAGTACAGTGAATCTACGGAAAAAAGAAAAAGAAAATGCGAGCTACATGTCTCCACCTGTTTTAGACGTACACCCTTCTACAAATGTGTTGTTCTCCCGGAGGTCAGATGACTCGCCAGTATGCCTATCAATATGATCACATTCATACTTTCCGATGCACGACGTACCTAAGGATGTACAGCATACATACAGGGTGTCCGGATATTCGACCGATAATGCTTGACCTCACTTTCCTATGAACATTGAGATAGGAATATGAAGCCTTAAGATGCTTAATTTTCAAGATACAGAGTATCAAAGTTTTAGTTTGGGTTTTGTTTTTTCTCAATTATTCCGCAATGTAATGGTTCAACGATCTGAAACTACATATCAGGGCGTTTTTAAGCCGAGAAATCAAATTTCAACAACGATTATGCTATCATGAATAGAGGGCGCCACCTACGGCACGTTGAACTCATTTAAATTATGAAACCCTTTTTCTGGTTTGATATATCAAAGTAAGTATCAAAAAAATCATTTCCTCGATATGTTTTACGTAAGTGGGGTATACTTTGTTTAAGTCCCTAGAGGTAACCGTTTTAGAGATAACATTCATTGCAATTTCCAATGCCTCTGAATTATCGGTATTTCCGCACAAATGAATATTGGGCTCATACTTTTACATACCACTAACGAAGTATTCTTAAACTTCAACATCACCTATTTTAAAATTAGACATGTTTCAAACATGTTTTTGAATCTAATATTAATTTCTTCGATGGAACCAATAATCCTTACAATCACACTTTAAAACTAATGGGGGTGCCTGGAAAATTTCAACAAAGGTTATCTCCGAAACGGTTACCTCTAGCGGCCTAAACCAAGTATAGCTCTTTTTATGTAAAACATATTGCGGAAACTACTTCTTTAATAGCCAGGTTGATGCACCAAACCGGAAAAAAGTGTTGTTAATTTAAAAGGGTTCGATGTGCTATCCATGGTCGTGAAACAGTGGTTGAATTTGGTTTTCTCGTCTTAAATAAACCCCCCCCCCCAATACGTAATTTTTAGTCTTTGTACCATACTATTGAGGTATCGCACAGTATATGGCGAACTGACACGTCGTGTCAAAATTTCGACGTAAAGATTTTACTGAATTGTTGGCGATAAAGGTTGAATTTAATATGGAGAACGAGTTTGAGGGGTCACTGGTTGACCCCTCCAAAACCACGAATGGAGGTAACACGGTGGGCAGTATGGAGATTGATACCAGGCTGCAAAAACCTGAAAGCACGCGGGACCATCAATAGACGTCACCACAGCTGGGGAGGCGAAACACCAGAGCTCTGGAGCTGAACCTCAGAACTACCAGAAGATCATAGCAGACCAAGCAGCACTAATTAAGGACTAGGCAGAGCAGATTAAGCGACTGACGGACTGCGTTGAACAACTAAATACCCAGGTTTTTAATTTAACCAATATTCTTAATAAATGTATGCCCAATGACAGTTCTTCCAAATTATCAAAACGTAGACATGATAGCCCAACTAGTGACCAACATACGGAGACTGAAGAAGATATACAGGGTGGTGATTTCACTACTGCCCGTCGTCGCAAAAAGCGAACTGTTCGTAAAATCGACGAATTTCCACCTTTACCGACGCACAGATCCCCAACTAGTGAAACTTCACTAAACCAAATACCATCTGTGTCGGTTCCTTCTACCTCTGCCAGCCAGCCAATGGTTGCACAAGCTCCAAAAAAGGTTATTTCACTGTATCCTACTGCTCCATCGGCTGGCAGCAACATCGCTGCTTCGCCGTCTCAAGCTACCATTGATACACAGGCTGAACAAGCTCGCCAAGGCCGAGTAACTCCTGTTGTATTAAGGGATGCAACGAGATGGCGCACTATTAACTATTCCTTTATTAGCCTTGGCATAAAGATTACGCGTGCAGTAGCTGTTGATGCTGGGATACGTATAGTACCCAATAGCGAGGACGATTATCGGAAGATAATCCGTCTTTTTAAAGAGGAAAATATTCCTCACCATACATTTCCTCTACCCTCCGAGAGAAATATCCACGCTGTCATCAGAGGGATCCCAGCATCAACTAGAGAGCAGGAAATCAAGAGGAGCTCGAGCAGAAGGGTTATGCTCCCCACCACATAATTCGCCTGAAGCGCAACGGTGGCGTGCCCATGCCTTTGGTAGTGGTGATTCTGCCAAAGACAGAAAAATCTCAGCAGGTTTTTAATGAGCACGAATTTCTAGGACTGTCTGCCAGAGTTGAGGTGCAAAAGAACTCCCGATTGATAGGCCAGTGTCACCGCTGCCAGAAGTATGGACACGCTCAGTCGTACTGTACTGCTTCTCCAAAGTGTCTGAAATGTGCCCAAGACCACGTGACACATCTGTGCCCTCAAACAGGACAAGAGGTGCGCAAATGTGCGAACTGTGGTGGGGATCATCCGGCAAACAGTCCCACCTGCAGATTCACTCCTAGGAGGAATCTACAAGTCATCGCACAAAGGCGAACCAACTCACACGCGGACGCAGCCAAGGTTGCAACCTTGACTACTTCTGCTGCCTCGAGCTCACCTTCGACTGCTCAAAGCGTGGACTTGGCAACAGCGCTCATGTCCTTACAGCAAATAATTAGTCCTCTGATAAGCGCCACACAGGCCTTGCAGGCGGTAAATGTCTAGGTACCATAGTAGACAGCCTGCATTTATCAAAATTCTTTTTTGGAATTGTTTAGGTCTAAGGGACATTCCCAAAAAACGGGAGTTTCACCAAGTTCTTTTGGATGAATGCATAGACGTAGCTCTGCTGCAGGAAACATTACTTAATCCGGGAGATCGTCTAGCTTTCTCGAATTATGATGTCATCCGCGCTGATAGACTGAATGGACGGGGTGGCGGCTTGGCGGTGCTGATCAAACGTGGTATTGACTATCCCAGAAGCACAAATGCTGAGATGCAAACCATCGAGGCAGCTTCTGTGGTGGTCAATATGGCAGGAGGCATCCCGTTGAAGATAATAATAATAATAATAATATTTATTTGCAGCAAAATAATATCAGAAAACGTCATTACAAGAAAGGCTTGAGTGGCTACAAAAAGGACTAGTAGGCAGTCGAAGACTGATCAGAGTACTAGCCCTAATTAAAACTAAAATATTAAAAATAAGAAGCAATTTTAAATTAGAACTACAAAAACAGAACGTAAATAATAAATCACAAATGAAGGAATTTAACTTACCTAAATTCAAATCAACAAAAAAGAGGAGAAAAGGAAGAAAATAAATATGTAGCGGCTAGGAAGTTACAAGCTTTTAGAGAGAAGCAATTCTTTAACTTTCTTTTTGAACGCGATAGGGCACAAAGTTTTGAATTGGAGTGGCAATTTATTATAAAAAAAGTACACATTGTATGAGTATGATCTTTTGAATAAAGCTGTGTAATGTTGTGGTGGAGATATTAAACCTCTAAACCTGACGTTAACATTATGGACATCACTGCGGTACTTAATTTTGTGATATAAGTAGGGAGGACACTTATAAATAATAATTTTATGAAATAATACCAGAGCATGTAGTTCACGTCTGGATTGCATATTTAACCAACCTGTGTCTGAGAGTTTATGTGAAATGTGCTCATATTTCCGTATTCCATAAATATATCTTAAACATGAATTTTGTACACGCTGAATGCGATCTGTATCAAAGTTAGTGAGGCAGGGCCCATATATTACGTCACAATAATTGAATAACGATAGTATAAATGTTTCCATGAGCATAATCTTAATCTTAATAGGCAATATGTACCTGTGAGAAAATAACATTTTCAACCTGCAGTATGCGTTATTTATACACTTATCAATGTGGCTAGAGAATCTTAAGTTAGTATCTAACTCTACACCTAAATTTTTTGCTACCTTAACATTGGGTAATACATTGCCATTAAAGATTCTGAAACCACATCCTTATGCTTACCAAAAACTAATACCGCAGACTTCGATGGATTGAGAAGTAGATTATGCTTCGTGCTTCGTTCTGCCAGGTTATTTAGTTCATTATTCAATACCCTATTAGCTTCCACAACGTTGTTGAAGGAAAAAGAAAACTTGATCTGAGTGTCATCTGCATATGTATAAGATTTAGAATACTGTAAGCAGCTACAAATATTTAAAGAATAAACAGTAAATAGGACAGGCCCCAAAACTGACCCTTGAGGAACTCCACAAGAAACAGTTTTTCTGCTGGAGCAGCCAGTATTAGTTTCTACAAACTGAAGACGATTCAACAAATACTTTTTGAACAATTCAATTGCTTCTTCAGAACACCCTATATAATGTAAAATAGAAAGCATCATCTGATGATCTATCGTGTCAAAGGCTTTCGTGTAGTCCAGCAGCACGGGTGCGCTAGACTGGCCTTCATCGATGTCTCTGATAATGTCATCAGTCACATCCAACAACGCCGTAGTACAACTGTAGCCAGCTCGAAATCCTGACTGATAAGATGGAAGTATGTCATACTTATTTAAGTGAGACACAAATTGGAACTTCATAACTTTTTCAATTACTTTAGAACAAACTGGCAGGATAGAAATTGGCCGCAAATCAGAAAAATTATGTACAACTTTCTTTTTAGGTGAAGGAAATATTTTTGATACCTTCCATGCATCTGGAAAGGCATTATTCAACAAACAAGTATTAATAATATGTGTTAGCACAGGTAAAATGAACGGACAACACAATAAAATCATTTCAACGTTTAAACCATCTGCACCAGTGGCATTAGATTTAATTTCTGTTAGGTACTTGTAAACTACAGACTCAGACACAGGAGAAAAATAAAATTCAGTTTCAAACGACGTAAAGCTGTTTTCTTGATAGAACTTAATTGTGTTAGTATCTACAGTTGAATCTAAATTTGAGCTTAGAATAAAATGATTGTTTATATCTTCTGGTACATCGAAATCAGCTGGTATACTAGTGTCCTTTACTTTGTCGACTATGCCCATCTTTTTTAATCCATTCCATAGTAACTTTTGACTACCATTAGAATTATTTATGCAAAATTTAATATAGGCTTTTTTTTCATTACGTATCGCATTAGTGGTGAGGTTCTTTAAGGTTTTGTAATATTCCCAATGTTGAGCATTACGGGTGCGTTTGAATTTATTTAACGCCTCGTTGCGTAAAGATATCATCAGCTTAATTACATCTGTAATCCAGGGCAGCTTATTCCTTTTACCTCTAAATTCCTGCATTGGTGCTAAGGTGTCAAATAAATTCAGCATAATAGAATTGAAAAAAGTCACTTTTTCATTAATATCTTCAATGTAGAAAATATTTTGAAATGGAGATAATATTAATAATTCAGTAAGTATATCCTTGTTGATGTTCTTCAGATTCCTGAAACTAAATTTTTTTTCTGAATTAGGTACTTCTAAACTCGCCTGACAGTAAACCAAATGATGATCTGACAAATTAATTACCTCCCCTGCCCCTTTTTTTGTAATGGTTAGGTTATCTGGTACTAATATTACATCCAGAAGGGAAACACTGTTTCTAGTTAAACGGGTAGGCGTCTCTATGATTTGTTTCAAGTTAAAAATTCCAATACACCTGTAGAAGTTAATAACGTGACAATTTAGCATGTCCAAGCAATTGATGTTAATATCTCCGCCACAGACAATATCAGTAGAACAGGGAAAAAAGTCTGTAAAATTTACTTCTAGATTATGAATGAACTCGTTTACATTTTTATTTGGAGGTCTATAAACAGTTCCAAATATTAAGATTTCCTTATTCAATTTAAATTTAATCCATATCTGTTCTACAGCTTCACAATCAGTATATTCCACCGTTGAAAAAGACAGACGATTATTTACATATATTGCCACCCCACCACCTCTCGTATTCCGATCTTTCCTCACATCGGTGTATGTCAGGTGTGGTGCCAGGTTACGTGAGGCGGACTTGGAGGTCCTCTTGGACTACTCGGGTCCGCTTCTCGTGGCAGGGGACTTCAACTGCAAACATCGAGCATGGCATTCCAGGCTAAATTCTACTAGTGGAATTCGGCTGTATAACCATGTAGTACGAAATGGGTGTCTCATACATAGCACTGACGAGCCTACACACTATCCATTCAATCATCTTCAAGCACCAGATGTAATTGATTTTGCAATATCTAGAAGCTGTAGATACAGTATTACTTCTCGAGTCATGTACGACATCTCAAGCGACCATCTTCCTGTAGTTTAGGAGGTGGGTGATGGGAATACTTTGGAGGAGGAAACTCCTCCAAAGAAACGCGTTGATTGGGAACTATACAAGTCCCTTCTCAGAGAGTTTCCAGATATCCCGATCATAGATGATGAGAATGAAATAGATGCCGCTCAAATGGAATGGACAGGGTTTGTTCAACAAGCTTTACAACGTGCAGCCGTTCTTTCTGTACGGAGACCGGGCAGACCTTTCCTCCCTGCCGACATTAGGCAAAAAATATCTGATAAAAGGTCAGCAATCAAACAGGCGAAAAGATCTTGTCATCCCGACGACATCCGTAGGGCAACAAATCTTGTCCATGAAGTGAGAAACGCTCTTCATGAATTCCGAAACGAGCAGTGGAGCGACTTTCTGGCGGGAATGCTTGACTCAAGTGTTTCTCTCTGGAAAGTAGCAAAATCGCTCAGGAATGGCAAACGGGAACAACTTCCCCATATCAATGGTCCTGGAGGTGTTGTCTTCACGACTGAGGAAAAGGTGGAGGTTTTTGCTGATGCCATGGAAAATCAGTTCTCACCCAACTGTGATCTGAATAATGACCTCGATGAGGAGCGACAAATTGTAAGATCCGTCAGGAGATATTTTAGGGCCAATGGCGTCAGTGGCGATGATGCTTCTATTTGTGATTCCTCTTCTGAAGATTCTTCTTCGGAAAATTCTTCTACAGAAGCTCTACATAGCACACCTGAAGAGTCACAAGTGATTCCTCATTGCACACCAGCAGAGCTTCAAGGTCATATTAAAGACTTAAAGGTGCGTAAAGCACCTGGAGAGGACCAGATCACAAATAAGGCATTGAAGTTACTTTCGCCGAAGGCTTTGACATATCTGGTGGCAATAATTAACGCAATTCTCAGAACTCAGTACTTTCCAGGGGCATGGAAGGTTGCTGATGTCATCATGATTCCAAGGAAGGTGGGTTCGATTTTTTCGCAGGATTATCGTCCCATTAGTCTACTGTCTGCGCCGTCTAAGTTTGCCGAAAAGGTGATTAAACGTCACCTTGAGAATTGCTCGTCAGATCACAACACGATTCCTGACGTTCAATTTGGATTTCGGTCTGAGCACAGCACGGAGTTGCAGGCAGTCAGGCTGGTGGAGCGTATAACCAGTGGATTCACTCAAGACAAAAGTACTGGCATCTTGCTTCTGGATGTATTAAAGGCTTTTGACAAGGTGTGGCATGAGGGCCTCCTCTATAAATTAATTCAAAAGGGTTTCCCATTTTGGCTTCTAAAACTTTTAAAATCTTTTCTCGAAGGAAGGAAATTTAGAATCAAAATTAACAATACTTTTTCGACATTACGGCCCATAAATGCCGGTGTTCCTCAGGGTTCGGTCCTTGGACCTATCCTTTATTCACTTTATATACATGACGTCCCTTGCCCCAGCAACTGTGAAGTCTATCTCTACGCTGACGACACTGCGATTGTAGCTCAGTCGCGGACTGGAAATCTAGTCGCGGTGGATGAAGTGTTAGAGTGGGCGGATTGGTGGCTCATCAAAATTAATCATTCGAAAACGCAGGCTATATATTGTACCAAAAAACGTCGTGGTGCCCCGTTAGAGGTCTCAGTAGACGGTACTAGGATTCCATGGGAAAATTCTGCCAAGTACCTAGGAATTACCCTCGACAAGGGCATGACTTAGCAGAAACACACTCAAGCGTTCAAAACAAAATTCGAAATTACGTTTCGTCAACTCTACCCTATGTTATGTAGAACTTCAAAATTGAGTTTGATAAATAAAATTCGACTTTATAAAATGATTATTAGACCAGCAATTACCTACGCATGTGCGGCTTGGTGTTTCCTCGCCAAGACGCACATGCGAAACCTGCAGGTTCTGCAGAGCAGGACATTGCGTACAATAACTAACGCCCCATGGTATGTTTCTAACGAAACCCTTCACAGGGACCTCGACATCCCTTACTTGAGGGATTACATTAAACAACAGGCGCAACGTCGTTATAGTCAAGCGGAATCGCACAGCAACCCTCTGTTGCGCGAGTCAGTGGACTACACAGTCGAGCAAGTTCGCAAGCACACAAGGCCGCGGCTCGCACTGTGATCAAAATCAAATCGTGCAAATTTGGAAACAACTAAATTTTTGCCCTTTTAGATACCAAACCTCAAAATTAACCCTTTTGGTTAAACCCAAAAATTACCGAACTCAAATAGTCTATGTCAAGCTATACCCTCCAACCGACATACTTCCTCCTCTTTGCTCTTCTCCTTCTTTCCTCTCTTTCTCTTCCCTTACTTCTCCATGACTTTGTCTGGTCTCTGGGTAACCAGACCTGACAGACCGATCGACCGACACGACTGCAACTAAGAGCAAAGGTCCTCCGGACCGCTCTCACAGACAATGACGAATAGTACCATACTATTGATTGATAGCTGACAAAAAACGAAAACAAAGGTAAATCTTTGACATCTTGTATCTTGAAAGTTAAAGCGTCTTAAGGTTTCATGTTCCTATCTCAATCTTCATAAAAATGTGAGGTTCACCACCTGTCAAGCGTTGTCGGTCGAATTTCCGGACACCCTGTATACATTGAACATTCGGTAAGCTTTTTGAGACACTGTTCCATTAAGAACAATTTTACTCGAGTTAAAGGACCAAACAAGGAAAAAATGTCATCATATAGTGCAAGAAATACGGACCAGCTAAATGAATACCACTCATCACTTTCACCCAGTTTTCATATTCTGGATAGATGGAAGATCAGAATATGAGTGAAACATATGTAGGTGCATGACAGACCATTCAAAAAGCTAAGAGACGGTTCAAGTCAAACCAAGTCAAGTCACGGTTGATCAGAGACATGGGCTCATTTTGTTTCAAAGAGAGAAATTGGAAAATAACGTTTAGTAGCTGTGGAAATGTTTACTTTTACTTGATATATTTAACATAAATGTGAACTTGAGTTTAGCTTGGGTAACTTGGAAGCTCCTAAATGGTTTGGAAAAAGATTGGGCATGCTGTTACTTATGGCAGGAATGGAGATATTTCATATATGATTGTCACTCCAGCGGTGGAGAGGATGCCATCAGAAAAGCAAAATTGCAAAAATTTTGTAACTTCAAATTCCTACATGGTCGCTGATAGCCCCTCAAGACAAGGTGGAGAGATTTTAAGGGAGAGAGTATCTTCCATCTTCATGCATTCCAAGTTAGCGCGTAGCCAAGAATAAGAGTAATAAAATAAACGAAAACTCATTTTTACCTCCCACACCAATAGGCGCGGGGAGCATTATAATCACAAAAATTTGCGGTTTCGAGATAATACAGTTTTTGGGCCTTTTATGATATCTACATACCGAAAAACTACGTCGCTCATTTCCGTTGGGCCGTCTATCGGTCTGTCTGTCCGTTTGCCTGTCTGCCTGTTGGCATTGTAATCTGAGTATCCGCTGCATGGATTGTGATGAAATTTGGGTAGAGGCACGCTGTTAGATGGTAGTATGTAACGCTGCTATAATTTTGAAAATTGGTGCATGGGTGGTGCAGGAAAACGAAAGATTTCGAATACTCCTCAAACTTCGGCTTTAGGCGCTTTAGAAGTTTCTGGTCATTTTCTACTTTTTCATTTGTGTATGAGTGAAATTGGGATAGTTAGGGTTGTAGCTTTTTAAAACTGTAAAATTTGTTAAATTCATAATAGGCTGTCCGCTAACCTGTGAGAGAAAGACCTAGCGCTTTTTTAGATTGCTTTGCCTATTATATAAACCAACGTAATTTTCTGATGTATACATACAAGTATTGCTTTAGTTCGTTCTGAATTGTGCAACTTGAAAATTTTTGATTTCATTTTAACGAAATTTCCACCAGTACTGTCACCGAGGCGCGAAGGAGGGGGATGTAAAATTGTGGTAGTTTGGTGGCGGGGGTTATGCAACAGAAGAATTTGTATGTTGGACTGATAGCAATGAAACTTGTAAGCCGTAGTGTGGGCTGTGGTAGAGATTGATAAAGTCTATGGTTTTCGAAAGTTGTGCTAGTGGCGGTGAAGCTAAATTAAAAAAATTATGTCAAGTTGATTGACTCAGTACTTCCCACACATTACGGTGATATCCGTTTATTATTTTCCCATAGCATCAAGCTATAGTCTGACGTCCCCTTGCAACCAAATCATCGCCAGCCTCCTTCCCCCCAAACTATTATGCCGCTAGGTCCTTCCTTCACCGGTCAATGGATAGCCTATTATCAATACAAACATTTTTTCAGTTTTACAACCCGCACCCCCAATATATATTTTTAGTTTTTGATTATTGCAGCGCCACCACTGACACTATTTCTAGAAACCATATGCTTTTTCCATCCTCCCCGAGGTAATAATACTGTGTCGAAATTTCATTAAAATTAATTCGGCCACTTCCAGATTACACAATACAGAATGATCTCAAGCAATACTCCGTATATTTGTACATAAGAAAATTAAGTCCCTTGGTTTCTGTAATAGGCAAGGAAACGTTAGGCAGGAAAGGAAAGGAAGGAGGAATGTATTATGCCGCTAGGTCTTCCTTTCATAGGCAATGGACCGTCTGTTATGCATACAATAAATTTTTCACTTTTGCAACCCTCCACCCCCAATTTCACCTACACCCAAGAAATGTAACAAAATGATGAGGAAGCCATAAAACACGTATAAACGAAGTTTGAGCTGTTTTCATATTTTAGTTTTTTTATTATTCCTACGCTGCCACTGACACGATTTCTAATAACCATATGCGTTTTCCATCCTCACTACGGTCATAATACTGTATCAAAATTCCATTACAATTAATTTAATAGTTTCCACGTTACAAAATACAAAACGATCTAAAGCAATAAATACTCGTATGTACACAGCTTAGGTAATAGGCAAGGCAATATTCGGATGGACCTAAAAAAGTTATTTATGTCGCTAGGCCTTCCTTCACCGGTAAGAGGACAGTCTAATATAAATGCAAGAAATTTTTCAGTTTTTGAACCCCCCACCATGAATCCAGCCCAATTTCACCCTCACCCAAAAAAAAAACGTAGAAAATGATCAGGAACCCCTAAAATGCATAAAAATGAGGTTTGAGGAACATTTAGTTTTTTTGTTTTTTGCTAATTACATCCCCGCCCATGTACCGATTTGAAAAATTATAGGAGCATTACCTACTACGACCCCACAGATATCGCTGCCCAAATTTCGTCGCAATCCATGCAGCGGTTACTGAGATTACGAGGGTAGAAAGACGCCAACAGACAGACAGACAGACCTACGGAAATGAGTGACGTGGATTTTCGTTATGTAGACATCATAAAACGCCCACAAAGCGTATTATCTCAAAACTGAAAATTTTCGCGATCACAACACTCCCCTAAACTATCGGTGTGGGAAGTAAAGAGAAACAGTACAATATAAAAGCCTGATGATAATTAATCTGTTTTTAAACATCGGAAAACCGGCATGACGTGTGATTAGGGTATCAGCTGAAGCATGCAGAATAAAAACTGTGTCGTCCTAGTTCCTATGGAGAGAAAAGAAACTACTTACGTGAGTTTTTGTGTTGAATGTCTTTTGCGGGCGGGCGAGCGATTATTTGGTTGTAAAGGGATCTCAGACCAGAGCGTCATGCAATGGGAAAATAATAAAATTGTTATGTGCTGGAAGTACTGAGTCAATCAACTTGACTCCATATTTTTATTTGATGGCGGCATGCCGAATCACAGAGAATTCAGTAACATACCGAAAAAACAATTCGTACATGAAAAAGTTTTCAAAACTTTTTGTCGTAAAATCAACCCCTGGTACACTAATAAAAACCAAGCAACACCGCTTTCACTGGAAATGTCGTCGCCTAATCCCACGCCGACTGCTTTGCCGCGCTGCCGCGTCCAGATGGCGTCGAGTTTCTTCCGGTCCAGCGACCGGACTTTTCCGTGATTAATGCTCCGGTGGTGGCCGGAGCAGCAGATGTCCTCACTTTCCCGGATTTATGCTTATCCCGGGATCATTGCGCCAGCTATATTATGCGCTCCCCGACCGCCGCCGCCGCCGCCATGCCGCCGGCCGGGATATGTCGACGCCGCGTCGCGCCGCCTGCTCGATTGCAAGGTGTACGGATGAACATTTGAATTCACCGCGGACAGAACCGGCTCGATGGCGTACACATTAAAGATAAAATTTTAAATTCGGACCGGAAAATGTCGGCCGGCCGGACTCGAACCCACAACCTCCAGATTGCTACTCCGGCGCTCTCACCAGTTGAACTACGGTCAACCCAACTTCGAAAGCGATGGTGGTACCAGAAGATGGCGGGAGAGAGTCGTCAGCGAGCGGGCCCATTCCCGCGTAGTTCTAGACGACGGTTTTGAGGTTGGGGCACCTGTAGCTCAACCAGTGAGAGCACCGGGGGCGGAGTACCAATCTGGAGGTCGTGATTCGAGTCCCTCCGGTCGACGACTTTTTGCGACATTTTCTGGTACGAATTTAAACTGAGAAATACGCATGCGGATGTAAGCATGAAAATAATAACTGTTCAAAGCTAAAAGTGTTTGGCAGTTTAAAAGCCACTCATAGCTTTTACTTCCCGCCGCCCTGTAGGTGGGCGGAGTATTTACTATTATTTTTTTCTTTTTCATACGTCGTCATCAGCTACAGTTATCAGCCGCTTCCCACCGTCCGGTTGAGGTCTCATTATGAGGGAAAGGAGAACACTGGGACACATTTCACACCACAGCGGACTGCCCAACGAACTCTAATAGGTTAGAAGAAGTAAAGAAGAATTTGGTTTGCCTGCTCAATTCTAACAGTACTGATTTTCGGCAGCTTGTTGATGGCGACAGCTCGCACATTGGCCACTGATGTAGTTCGGGAGGTGGCGTTAAATTTCATAACACCATTATTCTGAGGCTGTATTTATTAGTGTAGGCTTTCTTGATGTTTATGAGAATAAATGTCTATGCTAGCTGGTCCAGATCCGTCACCCAAGATTTTGGTAGCCAGCGTAAGTCGCAAAAAAGATTCGGAGTATTTTATTGGATTTGAAAATTTGCAGATAGCTAATGAAATTTTTATCACGAAATAATATGCTAACTGCAAATTTTCTGTGAGTTAATATATTAGCTGCGCGCAAGATCATGTAGAGGGTATATCAACGATATGTGGGTGGACGATAGCTATTTTCCTATATAAGATTGGAAAAATCCGATAAAAAGTGTATATGGCAATAAAATCTATGTTACCAAAATATTTACTATTATATACCATATACCAATAAACTTGTGACTTTATATAGAACCTCCTGTATATTATTGCATATTTGGATTCCTTTGTGGATTGTAGACCTTATTTATCCCACATCGCACACAAATCACCATTTTTGATATAAGTAAACCTAAGAAAAAAAATTGAATACCGCATTGTGTATAAAACTTAGACGGCTGTGACTGCGTTGTGACTAAGCATGAAACATGTCAGCATACGAAATATTGTCAAATTTTAATCCGTTTTGTGCTTCCTGAAATCGGTAGAACAATAATTAAGGAAACTTCAACCGCAGGTAATTTGAATTTTGTTATCCGAGAATCCCTTCTTCTGTTTAACGTAAAATTTGATGCAATTTCTAATCATGTAGGTTTGTCGATATCAGTCTCTTGTAGTTTCCATTTTATTCCAAATTTTCTATCAAAACAGTTTTTTGGAATGGAATGGAAACTACAATAGATTAATATCAATAGTCCTATCCCGCTAGAAAGGCTCTCAAATTTTTATTTAACGGTATAACCAACAATTAGTCATTCCCATTGAAAAAAATCAAGTTACGTATGACTGAAGTTTGCCTAATTAATTACCGATTTCATTTTCTTCATCTTCATACGGCAAACTAGTCGACACGAAACTGTAAGTTCTCAGTAAAATTAACGTGAAAACTTGACGCCACCTGCCCGACTAATAAAGCAGTTATACCCTCGCCGAGCAAGCAGGTAAAGAACGCCAAAAGTAACAGGAAGAATAGTGGCATAATAGAAATAGCAACTTTGTTCTGATTCATCGTTTCGAGTTTATTGTAATAGTTTTGTATCAATGTCATTCCAAATATTGCTGAAAGTTTCTGAAACTAAACTGTAGCCGTATTCATTTATCCAATCGAAAGTTTTGCGGACTAATCGGGAATTCGTTAGGTCGTTCGCAAATAGAAGATGCTAGAACGTGTTGAAGCATCAAATTGTTCTTTCTTTCATTGACGAATGCAGCGATAATCTGTCGAATCTATCTCTTTTGAATGCTGATGGATACGATAGTTTTGGTAATGGAGGAAGTACAAATTATAGAACAAGACGGAAAAAGGAAAAAAGTTTATGTTTGCCTGCATTTACTAATTTGCTTATTGTTTATCGTTTCATAAAAAAATTCTAAAATGTTCGAAAATCATTGAGATTAATGAATCAAGAGTATTAAGACCAGACATTACAGGTGGTAGTGATAGATGACTCAACGTACCATGAAGTCACCAAAGGTGTGACCTGGGTTTGCTTTATTTTTGAATAACTCATTTGATGTAAACCCTTTCGATCCATCGACTGTTATGAATGGACAAATGGATCAGGACAGAAGTATTTGAAATTAAATGGCTCCCTCCTCTGTGACAGAAGTACAGACAGATGTCGCCAAATGTCATATGCCAGTTGTCAACCGTTACAGGTTCTAAAATTTAATCCGAACTTGAGTCAAGATCCATTTATGACATCACTGCAACTTATCGGTGTTATTTTATTATTATTATCATATTACAGTCACAGCATAGTAAATAACCAGCATAATATCTCTGAGGATTTCCCATGTAAAAATGGTTCCCACAGAATTTGACCTTAGCATGATTTTACGGATGTGAAGTTTGAGTAGAGATGCGAAAATGAAAATATCGATACCGGTACCAACTCGATATTTTTTGGCCGAATAGGCGCATTTAGTTCATACAGAGCATTTTGTGAAACTGATTACACCCCTCAATAATTATAAAATATTTTCGATACCGATACAAAAATATCGATACCAGCTTGGAATGCTTCAAAAGGTATTCATGACAAAAATACTCGATATAAGTGCAGAAGTATCGAAGTATCGTTAGCATCCCTACAAAAAAACATCCAAAAGGGGAATGTGCGTGTAATTACCGCCAACCTTAGTTATTGTGCTGGTTGTTGACTGTGCTGTGTTACAGTATTGAGTAGAGTACAAGTACTATAAACTCAAATATATAAGAATAAGAGTGTATGGGCAAGACAAACAGAACGAAAGACTGAATTATAAATAACATATTCACAAGACGCTGCACCACCGGTCATAATTGTTATTAAAATTATTGATAGAAGCTGAGTTCAACACGTAGGAAGGCAAGTTGTTCCATGCGTCGAAAATGAGGTTGGACAGGGAACACTGACGAATTGAAGCGCGGAAAGCTTCTTTCTGCAACTTGAAGTTGTGGCCTCTGAGGTTGCTTTGCAACAAGCGGTATAGATAAGATAGGTCTACAGTGAACATGTTATTTATGACTTTATAGGTCAAATAACACACGACGTTCATCATAGCTTGGCCCTTGGATGCCAAATGGAATCCGCGTCGCTCGCTTATTCATCGATGGAATAAAATAATGCACCTTATATTTGTATGCAATCGATACGGTGATATAGTAAGAATTGTAAACATTGTCAAATATCTACAGTTCTTCCGAAGCTAGTAGTACCGCTGTCACAAAACGAAAACTGGCTTTGCTTTCTATAAATTAATAGGAACAAGTGTTATTCTTTTGAAGGAATAGTAACTGTTGAGGATTAGTGATTTACTGTAGGGACTGTATTATATAATAACATAAAAAATGCCACATCAAACTTGTCCGAATAAAATACGAGATATGTATCGAATGAAGTACAAGAAAAGCTCCTGAATTGCCAAAGAAACTTTCAGGAAAAATTACGGAACTTCGGTGGAAGACATGGCATGGAAAGGCAAAAAACATCGGCCATAAATACTGGCAGACTTTTATCAGTCCCCCGTCCCTTTATTTCCATTTCTTTCGGATCAGCAAGCTGAGCTTATAAAAATTTATTGGAATGTGTGTAAATAGAGCAGGCTGATAAGCCGCACAGAAGAATTGAATTTTTCATAGGTATAATCCTTTTAAACTGGAGGATAATAAAAGTTAACAGTCAACCTCAGAGGATTTTATACCGAGTTGATGCCCTCCTAATGGTTTTCTCGGTATCACGGAAAAAGCAAGGATGCAGAGAAAATTGGATTGCGGACGCTGTTTTGGCCGTTAGCAGAGCGCATTTCACGATGTTTACAAGAAACAATAATCAGGTAATGATTTCTTTCAGCGAAATGCTAGTCGAGGTATTATCATATAGTGTTTCTTGTTCATTGTCAGTGACTACCTAGGGAGGAACTGAACAAAGTCCTCATGTTGTTTAATCATTAGCAGAGCATTATAAGCGCCTTAAAGTACCAATTTTAACAGGTTGTTGTTACCTTTTGAAATGCGTGTTATGAAGTCTTCGCCTGTAGATCGCAGATTCATTAAATCTCTTGGATCCCGAAGGAGATGCGATCTTGTAATTTCAGTCTGCGTGTCACAGCTTTCATTCACTCTCAATCACACACAGCATTCACTCTCAAATACTCATCATTTATAATTGATGGTACATATACTGAAATAGGAATATCACATGCAACATTATTAAAAAGACATGGAACATTTAGTCTTGATGATAGGAAAAAATGCGTTCGTTCATTACTATACCTATTTAAAATTATTGAAAACTAATATGCTGTAATGCCGAAGTCAACTAAAATTTAACACCTCAAGATTTTACACTAGAAATAGCCTCACTTTCTATTTATTCACCCAGAACCAACTCACTCCGCAGGGACAGAGTGGTGGGGATGTTCATTCTGAAAGGATGCTGAGGGGACCCTCGTGTTCTAGTACCGCAAACGTTCTCAGATTGAACAGGAACGAACGATAATCTAAGAGCCAGTGATCGACAGACCTACGGTATTTTGTGGTACCTTTGATGTTAAACGGAAATTTATTTTTTGTTGTAAAATCATAAGCATAATTAATATAAATAAAATAAGAACTTGCTTGACGCGTCATTAAGAAACGTTTTGCATCCTTTTTGTTAGGAAAATATCACGCCTCAAACCAATCCTTATTTTACTTATCTTATGCTTACAACTTTACGACAAAATTAGTTTGTATATGGGATTAGAGGAATTGCATGATTTTAAATAAAATAATGACTTCACTTATGTGCGAAAAGTTATAGGGTGTTATTTGAAACAAAGTTGGGGTAAGTTTTGGCTTTTGGAGGACAAACATTTATTTCGAAAGCATGGTATAATAGGTCATTCCGTACCCTTAAAAGGCCATCTTAGTACTAACATTACCGATTTTTTGTTTGAGTTCGATCGGTCTATACTGTATTCACAGCCAAGCCAGACCAAATGAAAACAAGCCCTCGTGCGTGATCGGCTCATGTCGGTAGGTTCCCTAATAGTCCAGTACACTATGTGTGATTTGTATGTTATAATCCGGCAAGTAAAAACCCCCAAGATCATTTCAAACTGGCAACTGGCTACTTTTAAGTTGCAATGGTTTAATAGGGCAACTCTTTTGAATAGTAATATAAAATTCCATAATTGCACTGGACTATAGCTGGCGCGTTCGCAGATGGCTGCGGACAGTAACCAAGCTAATGCTGCATGCGACTGTTTACGTGGGGTCTATCTTGTCATTGAATAAACTTTAAGGTCAACGGGCGCGCGTCACGAGTAGAATCTGGAGACGCGGAAGGAGCCGAACCGCTGTTCGGTTCAAGCGACATCTACTTTCAAGATATAAATTCTTACCATGCCCACATAAATGCCCGCAATGCCCGTTTAAATATCTGCAAATTTCGGGTTTTATACATTACAATGCCACAGTGGTTTAACCCCGCTTTTTTACTTTTCTCAATGATATTTTCTCCAATTTTGATCGACTACTTAAAAAATTGTTGTAATAAATTCATTAATTCTGGGTGTTCTGTTTTGTAAGTAATTTAGCCGTGAATATTCGTGCTCACAAAATTGATATTTGTAAAGTTACTTTACAAAGACACTGCTCTTCTTTTGATTCAGTTTGTAAAATACTCCACAAATATAGATGCTTAGCCCTTCTAAAACCCCCATAAACATTCAAATATAATGTCTAACATGTTGGTGGTAAATGCAGTTGGAGGTTGGCTCAGCTATCACGTTCGAAGGTTTGTGGCAAAGACCAATATCGTCTCCAATATGTTCGAATGTGAATGGGGAGGGGGAGGCTTAACACGATACTCCGAGATATCTACGACTATTTTGTTTAAAGAAACAGATTCTGAATGGAACAATATTAACAACGTTATAAAAAATGAATATTCATTTGTAGAAACAATAAAGCCTTCCGCAGAAAGCGTTGACTAATCTAAATAGATGAACGCATTCGCAGAACTCATAAAAAAGTCAGCGCCACGCTGGATCAACGAAATTGCAGTTATTGCAACAGACGCAAACGCGAGTGAGTGCACATACTCGGACATCAACGATGTTTTCGCCGGTATGAAAAAGTGGAAAGTGGGAAGTTGCACTGGCGGCCAGTTTTCTAATTTCGAAAACGAACCGACCGGGTACGCTTCCGCCACCAAGCAGAAATGTTTTTATTAAAGCATCCGAAAAGGGATTAAAGCATTTAATTATATTAGCTTTTTGTGCATATTCCGGATAATCTTATTTGAAGTGGCCGGGGGAATTTTAATTGCATTAAATCCTGGTTGGCCGCAATTGTGGCTCGGGCTCCGGTAGATTTACAGTCGCAGAAATACGAGCTACTTTTGCTATACAAGCGTTAGCAAAGAGTGTATTTTCAATGCAGGCAGCCTCAAGTTTGAGACAGTTTTTTCGTTGTATTATATTTGGAAATGCCATTTGCTGGCAGACAGGCTATATTCTCCTGGGCCTGATCAAGGGCACCGAAGTTTAGCTTAGCACACAACAAGCACCAAGCAACTAAATCTAATTTAAAGTGCGGAATATATTACTACTACTACTACTACTACACTGATCTGCCATGGTCAAGTAGGCAATGCAGTGACAGCAAGTCGTTACCAACTATACATTTCCCATTGGATAAAACATCGCTGTATTTGAGGAATGCTGAAGGTAACGTCCCATTGAATCCAAGCGTAAGTCTTTGACAGAACGACATATTTTTCTGTGTGTAATACCGACAATAAAGGAATGAGCAGAATGCAGTCATCGATATCCTATTTTTTAATTCAGGCACTGTCTGGACCTGGCACTTTTTGAGTGTATAGGAAAAGGATAGGACGAGTGATGGACGCAAGATGCCTGCACTGCGAGTCGGAACACGGCCGAGTATGCCCTGTTTCTGTAGGACAGATGGGGGCTATGCAGACAGGAGGGAAGTGAAAAAATGGTGCGCTAACCCCAGAGACTATGGTTCCGCTGACGTTACCCAGTATAGAGGCATGGGACATTATACATGGGATGGTAAATGAAATACTCTCTGCAAAGGAGAAGGAAGAACGCTCACAAGACTGGATGAAGATGGTAAGATATTTCTAATTGGCATAATCATCACCTCATCTAGCACTGCGAAGAATATGGTTCACGATGATGCCCGATGCAAATGGAGATAGAGCAGAGGTAACAAATAGGGAATGTGTTTTAGCCGGTCGAGCCGCGGTGGCATGTCGGATGGACGCATCTGCATCCGTGGGACATGTGATTAGAGGACTCAAGCTGGTTTAACGTCGGGCGAGCAGACTCTCTCTCTCACACCTTCGCGTGTGCGAGACCTTCTATCCTTGCTATCAAGCCCATTTCTTAAACCCCCTACAATAAAAAAAACTAATACTACTAGTGTCAGGGTGAGAAAATTTTATAATTCGAAAAATGATATTATCCTACAGTGTGGTTCAAAATGCATCGTAAAACTGACTCGATAAAGGCAAAGAGAAAGCTGAAACCCTAGCCTCATCATAAATCACTACCCGACCGATATTGTCTTCTCAACAACTTACATAGTTTCACAAGAACTTGGACATATTTTTACTATTTCAAGATGTTCGCCAGATTGAAGTAAGGTTCGATATCGCATATAATGTTTGGGGGTGGTAACAACCTGAAAGCAAGAGGTGTTGTGATTTGTTTTGTGATTGTGCATTGTGCAGAGTACCCAATTCTACTAACTGTCTCTTTGTTTATTGACATATTGATTTATTTCATTAATTCATTTGAGAACTTGTTATTCGACAATCGATAAACTTTGATGCACACATTTCTATCATTAATGGTTCTATAATTCCACTACTGAATGTCTGCGATATGAAAACAGATAACAATCTCTCTTAATACTTAAAGACCCAAGTGCTGCTCGAGTTTTGTTATATGCTTTTTGTATAATTATACAGTATATTATTTCATCTATTCTTTTGGAGAGGTATTTCGCAAGTTGACCCTTAATACCTATGAGCCGAGAGATGTTTGATTCATGTTCTGTATAATTTGTATGACCACATAATGATTTTATCCGTTTGTGGTTAAAGGATATATTTGCTGTGTTATTTATTTATATTTGTGTGTTTATTTATCCTGCCTGTTTTATCAACCACGCCAGTATAAAATAACGACATGTTCTTTAGTTTAACATATGTTAACCCATTTTGTTATTTATCATTCTTCAATGAATTGGTTACTCAGGTATCTTTTTATTTAATTTACAGATGTGTCGTCTCGAGCGCTTTTCCTGATACAGGCCCAACCTTTTATCGATGTTAAATTAGGTAGTTCTAGTAAGTTATCGTTTAAATATTTAATTGTGGTCTTACCTATTTTATTTTGGTCATTTATTTATTGACTGAACTACTACCTTATTAAATGTTTTTAAGACACGCCCAGAATGATCATTCAATTATTCATTTTTTTATTTATCTCCTACAGTAGGCACTAGGCAGAATACGTAAATAAAAATAACTCAATAACACGAAGCGATGAAGAAGATCGAGTATTTACTACAAGAAAGGATTTATAGCAGAAGAAATCTAGCATGGAAGAGGATATATATAGAAATTTAAAAGGATTTCCAGAAAAAGTGTAGCAAGGTCACAAAAGTCATGCTGTTAATAGCTATTCCAATAGGATGAGTATCACAAAACTAAGTATGACATTGCCAACATGTGTTTCCTCACCACTCGCAGCTTCACGTTATAGAATATTAACGCATTTTTTAGGACACCTTTCACCATAGTGTAGAATAGCTGGTGTCGCCACTTCTTTATCGGTTCTTAATTTTCGAAAATCTATGTGAGGCTACGCGATGCACATGTATGTATGTATGTAACAAATGTATAGTCAAGGCATTATTACGTTCCAACTAACACAATATCTATCGAACTCAGGAAAGCCGCTTATGCATGAGATACTGCAAAGTACGTTATACATGCTATAGTGGATGACTTGCAAAGTTCCTTGAAAGTTCACAAAGCATCTGGTGTCGACAAAAGCCGAAATCTGATTAATGTACTACATTGTTCTGAACATTTGGAAGGAAATATAACATTTGCAGTATAATAATTCCTTGTAGGAGTACTCATAACAGAAAACTTCAGCGTTAATATATTCAACGAAATAAGATCTAAGTAAGTTGAATATGAACTCCTCGTCTGCTGGATATTTTAAATGCATGCAGAGCACACGCATGTTGAATTGGACTTTTCGCTGCTATTCGTGAACAAATGCAGCTTTTGAATAGTTGAGCTGCAATATTGTTATTAGGAATATAAAGCATTTCTATGAGAGCGCAATACTGCAGCGTTCGATAGAACATAGTTTTGTATACCAAATTATCCTCTTCTTCTTAGGCTGCCATGTAGGCGTCCATCCTTTGTCTCATCAGATTATACTATTAATTTCAGCCTCTGTAATTATTGGAAGTCGCTTATTCCTGTCCATTCCTCTCCTCCCTCCTTCGATCTTTCCTTGAAGAATGAGACGCAGGATATGATAGTGTTCCCCACGCATTATATGTCCTAGGTAAGTTATTTTCATTTTCCTTATAACCTCAAAAAGTTCTCGTTCTGCTAAACCAGCTCTCTGGAGAAGGTTCTTATTTCTCACATGATCTACCCAGGAGACTCTCAGTATTCGTCGCAGATTCTACATTTCGAACGCTTCGATCTTAATAATCATAATTATCGCTGCCTTCAGAGTTCGTGCCTCCGCGCTGTACAATAATAGACCAGTCATAGCATTTCATCATCCTGCATGTGTGACTGAAGTTCAAGTTTTCCTTGGTAAGAAATTTTTGAAGCTTCAGGAAAATTGTCCTAGCTTCAATTCTGCATCGTATCTCCTAATCTGGGTCCTATCCTTCGTTTATCATGCATGCGAAGTATTTAAATTTGCTGACCGGTTCGATGTCCTCTCCATTCAAGTATATTCGGGTGTTTGACGTATGGATTCTGCTAACAACCATGACCTTGGTTTTGTGGATATTTATCTTTAAACCCAGCCTTTGATTTTCCTCATTGACGCTACTCAGTAAAGTCTGAAAGTCATTCTTGTTGTTTGCTGGTCTGACAGTGTAATTTGCATGTCGAATTATGTTGATTGGAAATCCGCTTATTTTAATACTGCTAGGGCTACCCGAGATGGCCTCAGCAAATACTCCCTCCATATATAGGTTGAATAACATCGGCGACAAAACACACCCTTGTCTAACTCCCTTTTGTATTTCAACATAATCTGTAAAAAATTATGATTGACTAAATTTCCAATAACGTTATTGTATACTTCTCGTGTTATTTCATTGATATAGTCTAATTACTTTAATCATTAAGATTTTTTGGTTTTCTCTGGCTTGTTGGTACAAGCCCGTTACCACCGGTACACCTGCAGCAAGGTGTCCAAGGGTGCGAAATCATAAGAACGTGGCGAGCAAATTTGCTCTCCAAATTCGCAAATAACACTACCGCAATGAGGAAGATCGTGAAAGACGCTGAACGTTTCATGAGTGGTATGACATATGGCACGGTTTTGGTTCCTTATTATACCATTGTTTCGTGCTACTGCCTGCATGTCGGGCAACACAACAATGGTATAACATACGTTCCCTACCCAGAGCTGTCTGTGGTGGCTCAATTTGGTGGCGTCTGGAGTTAACGCGGTCAGAGATCAATGCTGACCCAACAGATTTCTTAACTTCTCTTATTTCTTTCTTCCTTAACATGGAAATACTGCATCCCGCGTGTCCACTTTTATTTTGTACAGTTCATTTTCATTTTTGATCTATCTCCATAAACAACAATGTAGTGGTGTGATGTCTGGAGATCTTGCACGCCAATTAATAGAATGATCAATTCAACGCGCTGGAAAACGTTCGTCCAAATTTTGCTTGATTGACCTGACGAGCGGCATGTGAAGGAGCTGCATTCTGCTGATAGTACATATGCATTCTAATAGTTACAGGAGCGTCCTCTAGCACTCTAGCAGGCGTAGTAATTTTATTTTGGAAAAAATTGAAAGTAGCTGTCTCCTGTGGGGCGGTTACGTTTACAGAAAACCTATGTTGAAAATTGCTTTTGAGTGTTGCGTGGAGATTTAAATAACCGTTTAATTACTGTCACTTTACACTGACACTTCATCAAAATATCAGAGATATCAAATGTCTTTGAGCCTTAAACATGGCATACTTGGATTATGTCAAAATTGATGTACAAGCGGAAAGCTGGTCTGAATTAATAAAATTAATCCTATTGACAGGGGGATATGCTTGAAGTCATTCAATTGAGGAAATCATTCTGATAAACATTTTTTATTACGCTATAACTCGAAAAGGCATGAGAATCGAATAAGAACATATGAGTTTTTTACGTTATTTTCAGCCGTATAATACGTTCCCAGAGTTTGGTGCATTCTTTCTGGCTCACTCTATATAAATTGTCCTCGTACCTCGCCTACTATCTCGCCTCTCTACTATGTTGTACGTACCCTTATTTTGGTTTCATTTCTATTCGAATTATTGGAAAAAAAAATGACAAAAAAGTATCGCTAAAATATGAACGATAAGCTGTTTCCTTCCTATGCCTTTCAATTAAGAATATGAGATTCGTTGTTTTACTTAAGGTCAAAATACTACTGATACCTCTATTAAGCGACTGTGTGTTGCTGATGTTGTTTGTATTAACCATTACAATGACAAAGTCCTCTTTACCGTAGTGAATTGTGTCTTGAAACAGATTTTTTGCGATACAGGAAAAGTCTATATGTGGGTATAATTTAGCCTCGATATTGAAAGGTTTGTCAATACATAAATGTAATGCTTGCCTGAAGGACCTTGCATACTCATCCCCGTAAATAAGAATCTTCGCTAAGTTGTTTCTTCTTCCTGTGGGCTTCTCTATTGGTGTCGTTTCATCGTCATTTGTTAAACCATCTTGGCCCCTGCTTCCTTCTATGCATATAGTTTCCGAATCTTCTGCTGTATTTGATGACTTTGTACTTGAAGGGTGACTGACCAACGTTATGTCGTGATGAGTACTTGTTCTTATGTCTTTGTAGTCATTTTGTTTCTTATTATCCACTGATGTTCTATTTATTTGTTTGTTTGGTGAATCCCTTTGATACATACTTGTTGCCAGCTTCTTCTGTAAGACAGATATTTCATTTTGTAAGTTTTTCTTATCGTCCTTCAATCTTTGAATCTCTTCTGCCAACAACCTGTTTTGTTGGTCTTTGTCATTGAGTTTATAAGCACTGTCTTAGAGTATTTAGTTCTTCTGCGCTTTCTTCCGCTTTCTGAGCACATTTTGTCCCACAGTAGATTCTGTGTTTGCCCAAAAAGACTATGTCTTTTTTCCTTCTACTACAGCTTTTGTGAAAAACACTCCAACATGTAACACATATATAATTTGGCAGCTCTTTGGTCTTGCAACATTCGAATGAGTTGCATTGCATTTATTGCTTTCCATTATGCCTTGATCTAGTTTCGAAGTGTGATGAATCGTCATACACTCACACTAGTGCAAATATTTTGTTACAAATATAAGACAAGGGTATGCGCATTAGTAGCACCGTCATGTTATTTGTTTGTTGATAGTTATCCTTTCTGTCAAAGTCATTGTCGTGCTATCAATAAGCCATTAACGCGCGGTTCTCGTTTTTACATTCAGTACATAATCTCTGAAATGTCAAGTTTTTGATGTTATTCAAACCTAATATTCCTGGTTGTTTTTTTTATTCCGATGATTTGTGCTTGTTTTGGTTAATTTTTTTACAGATTCGACAAAAACATGCAAACCATATGCAAATTGATAGCAGGCCACAGAAAGGTTCTGCCGGTGCGCCATCTGATACCCGAAGGTAACGGCAAACCAAAGAAAATCGCTGCTAAACAGCCGCAGACTTCTTGGTGGGGCGCCACAGGCACGTCCGCTTGGCCACCAGAGAGCGCGGGTTCTATATGCTGCTGCATATGAAAGCCGATATACGAGGGTTGCTCTATATCCCCGTCAATCCACCAGTACGCAGACAGCTGTTTCACGCTTATTAGCGATAATCAGTGCGCCATAGGTCGATTGACGGAAATAGAGAGCATCAGGTCTTTCATAGACATGAAAGACCTGATGCTCTGGTAGACACCAGACATGTGAAGCATGTGATAGCAGGCGACGGAAAGGTTCTGCCGGTGCGCCATCTGGTACCCGAAGGTAACGGCAGATCAAAGAAAATCGCTGCTAAACAGCTGCAGACTTCTTGGTGGAACGCCACAGTCGCGTCCGCTTGGTCACCAGAGAGCGCGGGTTATATATGCTGCTGCATATGAAAGCCGATATACGAGGGTTGCTCTATATCTCTCTATTTCCGTCAATCGACCTATGGCGCACTGATGATCGCTAATAAGCGTGAAACAGCTGTCTGCGTACTGGTGGATTGACGGAGATATAGAGCAAACCTCGCATATGCAAATTGAAAATATTAGATTTTCTATAACCCCAACTCTCACAGCAAAAGACTCTAATGCGCGTTTTAAATTCAGTTTGTCAAATACTTAGAACACGTCCTGAGTATTCGAACTTATTGGATGTAAATGTGCACAGTAGCGAATGCGCAGGCATCCTATTTCTTGCGAAATTTTGTGTCGAATATTTAGGTTGGAAATTAGGATCGTGACATACATCCTTAAGATTCATCGCTAGCTCGTTAGGAAGTTAGTTCGTTAAAAGCAAAATCTGCTTTCTGGTACGACAGTCATATGCTGTCACTTATAATATTAATTTCTTATTGTGCCCTTACCTCAAGTGAAGCGCCATGAAATATTATTTACGTTGAATGTAGATACTTGGTGATTGTATACTTAAACAATAACAAAAATAACAATGGCAATCATAATCATATACTAATTAATACCTTGCACGTGGATGAGGAGGTATGTATGTAATGTCGTCCAGAGCGTATATTCGCATACGTATAATATGTATTATGGTGAGGTACTTTTTTTTGTTGTTTCGCTTCCCTTTATGTTTTTGTAATTCGGTTCCCGCGAAATGCAAGTATAATTAGCGTTCGTACGAGCTCCACAGCGGGAGTACGTTTTTCCTTTTTCCTTTCCTTTTTGACAAATAGCTGTAATGGCGGCACATTTTTTCACCCACCTTTTTGTCCCGGTATTTATTTCACTTTGTTGTTCCACGCGCTCCCCACTTTATATGTAAAAGAGGTTATTGCACGTACGGAATTACCTCGTAACAACCATTCTGTATAGTTGAAGATATGTAGATAAAGTAAATTGAGAATAGGACCACGTTTTCAGATTTAACAAAATAATTCTCATGGAGTAACATTTTTATGAAACACATTTCCAAGGACTCTTTAAAAAACATGCTGCAGAATCTGCAGTAGCGTATGCAACACAAACACACACGAAAATACCGTATGAAAAAAACTTTGATCTAGCTCGCATGAATCCACAAAAACGCTAGAAGTACAGATAAGTAGGTCATCTTGTCAGGCATTTATATAAATGGTTTTATGCTTATCATGATATGCATAGTAGATTATATAACAACTCTCTAAACAAAGGATCTAATGAAAGCTTTTGACGACGCCAAGGAGACGAAGCGTGTAGACGCTGGCCGATCAGCCCAAGAACCAACAGTTCATCAAATCATGGCCGCGAAAGCCTTACACAATACAAAACTTTTGGAACTTAAAACCTAAAAAACCTAAAAGAAATAATACAGTTTGGTACTTTCTATATCTCTTGACTTTTTTTCTTTCTTTTTTTCCTCCCAAAAATAGCTTTGATCTCTAGATGCTAGTTATCATTCTACAAGTCTTCTTTTGGAGGAAGGGACTAAGTTGCAATAGAAGTATGACAGTGAATTTAAAGTCAATTTCCAAAATTTGCGAAATAAACTCCACTTCCATATAAGAAGAGGTTGGCTGATATTTTGTTACTCGCTTCGCTGTGTAGTTACATTTAACCTCTAGTAACTTCTTGGTCAGTTTCCGGATCAAGGAAAACTTTTTAAATTTTATTTATGATCGAGTATCGAACAGTTCTACCAGCTCTCAGTTTTGTGTTAACGTGTGAACAATAGAGATTTTCCCGGATACGTCCCGAATTAGTTCGGGACCAGTTCGGATAAAAAGCGCATGCACAGTATGATTACGTGCGTGCGTGGTATCTAAATCTTGTATGTAAGCTGATTCAGTTTACATCACCGAATCAGTTTACATATGGATTTACATACCGCGGACGCCCGTAATCATACTGTGCATGCGTCTTTATATCTGGTTCGGGATGTATCCGCGAAAATCTCTAATGATATATCTTCACTCCTATTTCAGGTGCCAAATTGGCCGGATAGCCTTTGAAACTGAGGCGTAACTGATCTATTTAGCGACATTTCTACCTAGCGTTGCAACTGAGATCGAAATAAGAATATAAGTGATCTTGTTCCATATAAACAAGCAATAAAACACTACTCGTGTGAGGAGTTTGTGCGAATATTCGGGATCCAGCAAACGCAACAATGTGTATTCCTGTCCAATCGCGAATATTCTTTAGCCATTGCCACCTGATTTTTTTTCCAATTGCTCTGCGGTCCTCGACTTTATTTTTCACTACAAACTGAACGATTCTATATCCCAGGCATGACACGTTTCCTATCTTAGTCCATTTAATTAGCTTCAACAACACTAAATTATATTTAAAAACTTCCAACCATGGATGACACATCAAAATATTTGTGAAAAGGGACAGGTTTTTAGCCCAAAACTACTTTTTCCCGTTGTACCTTCTGCCCCAGGGTCATCTCCTTAAAAATTTTGAATGACAGGTGGTATCGAGCAATAGCTTGTTTCAAAGAAATGTCGAAGTCCTTTATTTTGACGTTTTATTTATTAAAATCTGTGGATTCGTTTTCGAGAAAATTAGAAAAACATTTTTGTATCTTAATTTGTTCAGAGAGCAAACAAGAACACACTTTAAGAAACAAAGTGATTGGATTGGGTCATTGATTATTAATGGAAATTCAAATGGATTGTCACTGAAACTATTGAAAACCAAATCGAAGAGGATGGAAACTCGATACTTGATACGACTGAACTTTATTTCCAGCAAGATGGCTCTCCTACGTTCTTCCGATTCGGCAATGGCTTGACAACGTGTTTCCAGATAAATGGATAGGGCGAAGAGGGCCTATAGAATGCCCTACTAAATCTCCTGATTTGACGCCAACAGACTCTTTTCCCCAATACGTTAAAGGATCTTCGCCAACGCACCATATAAAACAGTCACGATACCCCACAACATGTTATTGCAACTGTCCGACAGAAATCTGAACATCGCCTATATCATTATTTGGTCAAAAACGCCCAACATTTAAAACAGTTGTTGCTTGTTGTAATACGAAATTATATTTTCGTGTGCTTTTCTTTTTTATTTGAACAAATTAAGGTTCACAAAGATTTTCAAATTATCTTGAAAACGAATCGACCGATTTGAAAAATCGAACGTAATAAGAAAGGCAAAAAAACTGATCCCATCAATTACAGACCTGTGGTTCTTCTCAGTATCATGTCTAACGTTATGGAGATTGTTCTTAACACACAGCTCCTGAAACACCTGGACAACAATAACATCATAAATGATCCCCAGTATGGCTTCCGTAAGCACAGGTCTACAGGTGACCTCCTTGGTTACGTCACTCACTTGTGGAACACAGCAATAGACAATTATGGCGAATCCCATGTTGCTGCACTTGAAATATTGAAAACTTTCGACAGAGTGCGGCATGCGGGACTTCTGGTCAAGCTTGCTGCTTATGGATTACCACCTGGGTTGCGCCAGTGGCTGAATAGGCTGCATAGCCGCTGTTCCTCAAAGATCTGTCCTACCCCCACACTGTTTCTGCTGTACATCAACGAGCTGCTGGAAATAACATCCAATCGAATCTACAGCTTCGCAGGTGACAGTACATTAGTGTCGTGCATGGAACCACGCAAGCCACTATCATCCCTAGAGACAGTATGTCGGCGACAGCAGCATGCCTCACAGATCAACGCAGATATCAAAACAATTGTCGAGTAGGGATTAGCAAATAAAGTACAGTTCAACGTACAAAAAATTCAGGCAACAACACTTACAAAGAAGTTTCACGATGGCTTACCAACCGTGGAGATGGAGGGTCACCCCATAGTCGAAACACCTTCCGTCAAGTTTTTGGGGATCAACATCAACAATAACATGTCCTGGCACGACCACGTCGTCAGTATTGCTAAAACGGTATCCCAAAAACTCGGAGTTTTGTTCCGCTGCAGGAAGTTGTATACACCAGAGCAACTGCTGCTGCTCTACAAGGCACAGATCCGGCCATCGCTGGAGTATTGCTCCCATGTTTTGGACACTATCCAGAAGAGAGCAATCCGACTAATCTAAACGGCTAACCTCACAAAGGACCTCCACAGCCTGGAACGTCAAAGATGGGTGGCTAACCTATCGCTGTCTTACAGATTCTATCACGGAAGATGTTCGAGTGACCTGTCCCAGATACTAACACCAAAGGCCGTCCGAACCAAAAACACTAGAGAAGCTCTGTGAGCTCATTCTTACCAGGTCGAGGTCCTTGCTTCCCGAACCTGTCTCCTCCAGTATTCCCTCTTTTGGAGAACTTCGACGCTGTGGAATCAGCTGTCTGGGAATTTGTTTCCCGACGGCTACAATCTGCAGCGTTTCAAATCTAATGTGAACCAATACTTATCCTCTCGCAGCGCTTCGACAGCGCCATAGGCTTTCAGCCTTTGCGGGAGGCTGACCATAAAAAAAGTACTTTGATATAGCTCTGAAACGAGGTATTAGGTATTACTCGATTAAGGGGATGACTCTGGTGGGCAGAGGATACAAGGTGGTGAAGATTTTTGGTTAAAAAGTTGTCCCGCTTGAAAAATCGTTTGATGTGTCTCGGCATATTTTTTTAGTCAGTGGTTTTCGATAAATTCGTGGTGGGATGTCTTCAAATGAACACCTTATATGAATAAATACAGTGTTATAAGCACACATGAACACTAGTGAGATGACCTCATGCGGCCACGGTGTGGGGTCCGGAAGTTTGTCGGTTGATCGCGTTGTTGCATATTTTACGACCTTAGCGCTGCACAGGAACAATTTCGGACGTATCCCGGAATAGTTTGGAGGTGAGATATGCGTGTTGCATGGAAATACTTAGCCAACTCATTAACTGCATGTGTAATAAGCGGCCACGACAAATTCCAACTTTGGCCCGTTGGCGCTCACGACCACGCTGGCGCTGCTTTGCTTTGCCTGCTGGATGCATACTCGTACATTACCGACGTTACCGCTTTCGGCCACACTCTCACACACACCGAATGCTATTCGCAACAATCGTTTGACTGATGTTTATTTGAGGCTGGTTTTGTGCGTTTCGACAGTACGCATTTAGCCTAAGATTGAGCTGTTTTTGTTGAAAAGTGAATCTCTTTTAGGAGGCCACTTTAGACCAGTCTGTGGATAAAAATTCACCTGAAAATTCATAACAGATATTTGAAAATTCTAAGTATTAGGGGGTACCTATAGAATGATGACTGCATAGATATGCAGGGTGTCCCTGAATTTCCTTGACACGTGATATTCTCGTAACAAAAAGAAGTTCAAACGAGAATTGGTTAAAATCAAAACAGACCGTTGAAAACAGACTTTGTGAAACGTCACATCTGTCATTCTTAACGCCAAATTCAAGTTTAATGAATGTCGACTCTCTTACGGCTAAAGTTAAGGCTAAAGTTAATACTATCGCTCAATTTACGGCTAAGTTACGGCAAAGGAAAAGTTTCATGAACCCGCCTTTAATACAAAATAATTACGAACTCCTGACAACTTAACCTCACTTCTGTGAAATACATGCTGAGATTTGACGTCTCATGACATGGTAACCTTTGCAGTCATTCTAGCGTGTATTTAATCATATGCGTTTCCAAGAGATCGGTACTCTGGTTTCTAGTAGGCGTTGTTCATAACCCACAGCTGAACCGTGATTTATGAGAAAATATTCTCTTCGTTTATAAGTATAATATTACCTGTTCAACAGTAGCTTGGTAATTGCTGTATAACTCAACGGGGCAGATAAAAATCACTTGCTTGATTAAGTTTTTTTCCAGAAACATAAAGACGCACCTTGTAGCATTTGCGAGGCTCCTGGGCATAGGCTTTTGAAATCGGTGTGCTAGCGCACACACCGATCCACGGTTATTAATCAGGGAATCTAATTAGTTAATGTGCGTCGCTGCAGTTGTGGATCTGATTAGTCCTGAGCTAGCGGCATCATGTCGCTCCTGTGGCGTTGAGAGCCGCCACGCCGCCGCCGCCGCGCCGCAGATATTAATTAGTTCGGGCGGCTTGTGACGTCACACTGTGAGATTTTCACCCCGCGGTCAGACCAACATTTGCAGCTAGCACTCCTGGGCGAGTAATGGCGAAACTTCTGGCTTGATGTGTTTAATACATGGTTATAGTGGCGCACATACACAGTTACATGTTACATCGCTTGCTTATATTTTCACTTCCAACACCGTAGGTGAGAGTCGTATCCAGCCAACACAGGATTTGTGACATTTAGGGCTAGTGCTGTCAAACATAGGTACATTTTTGTATTACCTATACCGAGTAATATTGAAGAAAGTACCCGGTACCCAGTACCCGTTACCGGTATTCCAGGACAAATCAGTAGTCAGCGTTGTAGGGTATACCGATACCGAAGACGATGGTAAAAACCACCGGCAGAGGCAGTGGCGGCTGGTGAGGTAGTGCCACAGTGCCATGGCACTACCTTAATATTCGACAAAAACAGATTTATCTATCTCTTAAGCTTTTCATATTCTATGTTAGCTTCCAACGACTTTTTCTGTTTTATATGAAATGAAAATAACGCCTCAGCGCATAAATGCTTGCACCAGACAACACGTGGTATCGTGGCAACTCACACGATGAGAGCTGATGACGCGACGCGACGCTGAGATGACAACAGCCTACCGTGCCGTTTCTTATAAGGCACAAACAGAGTGAGAGAAATCTTATCATAAATGCTTATGCTTGACAGAGATTACGCTATGCTGGACGTAAATGTACGAAAATCCGAAGTAGATCGTGCCAGGCACATTACCCATATTTCCATCCATAGTTCACTATTTGTTTTGTTTCAGCACTTTCGATTTGTTTATGTTTGATGCTGATGTCGGATTTTCTCATTAAAGGTTTGAAATTTAGATCTTATTAGTTTGAGTGAGTTGTCCGCTGTTTGGAGCGAAATAAATCAAACTGGCGCAATAATAAACTCATTTAGTAATCTTCCGCTGGAAGAAAAATTGCAGATTAAGGAATTAGGATGTTCAACACCTGATTTAAAAATTGAAAAACTTATTAGTAGTGGACATAAATCGCGTTGACGTTAATTTAATAAAACTGATTATGATAAAAACAATTGGACTGTGAAGAAGTTAACAAACTGTTTTGCTTTGTGTGTGTTCTATTTGGAGGCGATGACACTTGGGCGAAAAAAGGCACGGATGATCTTATTCATATATGGGAGAAAATGAAGACCCATGAAAAATCTAAAGGGCATATAAATAATGTTTTCAGTTTATTAATGCTCTGTAAGTCGAACATAAAGGCTCAGTTAAATTCGGCTAGTTATAAGTATTTTTTTCAATTTTACGTCGTTTTGAAATTTTGGCTGTCATTCTGACACTACCTCTCTAAGTTGGCACGAGCCGCCACTGGGCAGAGGTACCGGTACCGATACAGGATACTCAGCGCACCATACAGTACGCTGCTTTGGGATTCGGTAATAATCGTTACAGATCGAGGCTTCTTGGAGCGGAAGCTCTGCTAGTTATTTGTACCTAATGCTGCGCCAAGATAAAGTAACGGGTACTTATTTTAGCGTTTACCCGGTACCGAGTATTTAGTGGTGTAACGGGTATTTCATACCAGTTAGTTGGAATATTGACATCACTATTTAGGGCCCACTTCACGAATGTCTAGAGTTTGACGAATGCTTTGACCAATAGCCTATTTCAGCACAGACTTTTGTCAAAAATCTTTATCTTCCATTTCTCTGGTATATTAGCTCAAACAGGTTCACAGATGCATATTTTATACAGGGTGGTCCACTTAATAATGGCATAGCTTCAGGATATCATAGATAACGTTAAAATAATGATAGTTTCTGTACCCCCCTGCCCCACAGGGATATCTCCTTAAAACATTTAAATAACAAGGGGTATCGAATAATAGCGTGTTTGAAAGGTGTAATGTCGAAGTCTTTATTCAGATATGAAAACAAAAACACGTATAAGTATCATATTTCATTGCAATGAATGTCCAAAATGTTGCCCGTTCTTGGCCAAATAATGAAATAGGCGATGTTCTAATTCCTGACGGACAGTTGCAAAACATGCAGACAGCAGCGTATTCTTTATTGCACCTAGGAGCGACGACCATAACCAAGAAACTTCAAGTGTAGTCAGGCCAGAGCCTGCAAAGTTATTCCAGCAACGATTGATGTTTGGTCTACAATATAAGAAAATATTTTTATAATCCTCTCAAAAACAAAATCGAACTATTGTGAAAACTCAAACGTCAAAATAAAGTATTTCGTCATAACTTTAAAACAAGCTATTACTAGATAATCCTTATCATGTACAATTTTTAAGGGGATGACGCTGAGGGGCAGATAGTACAAGAGGGTGAAGTAGTTTTTAGTTAGTTAAAAGTTTTCCCCCTTGACAAATTTTTTGACGTGTCTTGGCGTATTTTCAGTGGTTTTCGATAAGTCTGTGGTGGGAAGTTTTCAAATGAACACTCTGTATAGGACAATATTGAGTAAAAAATCTATCGATTAATATCGATTAAGTTCTGCCTAAAGGAGCAGATGAATCAGGCAAACAGAAAGGCCATTTGTCCTGGTAAATCCACTTAGGCTTGCTTGGCTGGTTTCCCCGTTCTCAGCAGCAGCCGTTATTAAAGAAACAGTAAAGGAAGTTTGTGAAAAAATAAAAGAAAATTGTGACAAGGCGACAAGGCCGTAGAAGAAATTATTCAGATATAAAAGTTTGCGTAAAAATTTTACATCGTCGAATTTCGCAGCTGGCTTCATTATACATGGTGCGATGCCCAACGAAGTTTCCAGCACGACAAGAAGGCTGAAATTAAATTTCCTGAGTTCTCCAATGCTAGGTAAGAAGTAGAAGGATACGGCGAGTATCTAAAAGCGGAAAGCCTTTAAAAACTGGAGTTACTCATCTGGAGAGTGCCGCCTGAAGTTTGGTCCACCCGTTGTGAAAAAAAAAATACTACCAAGAGTATATACTGACTTACTATATAATACCGACAGTTTGAATTTACAAGTGACGAGTTGGAAAATTACCGTTGAATTATCACTTGTCTCTTTAGAAATTACACCTTGAAAAGTGTAGAAACCCACGACTCAAACGGTACCTGCGTCACCTGTCTCGCTCTGATAGGGTAAGGGTACTCGCCATTTCAAAGACGTCCGTCCCTTTTACTGGACAATGTAATTAGCAATTAGCCAAAATACTGGGTGGGATGAACGAAAATTAGTACACACTAGGTTTTACTCGTGAGTAAAGAACGCCATCACTAAACATGTAAATAATACTTAGATTTCCATAATGTGAGTTTACTTAAATGTATTTACTATAGATACTAGAATAATCACCTGCAATACTCGAACGTAAATACTTGCAATTTCAACGACTAGTTTCATTGGAACGATTCAAATTGACTCGTCTACAACTCCAACGGGAGAAAATACTTGTGCGTTAACTAGAGCAGTCCCAAAATGTTGTACAGCAGGAGGAGCAACTTCATGAGTATGACAAAGATAGTTCCCTAAAAGAAGTTCTAGTTTTTTAATGAACATAACCAGTTCCTTACTTTGTGAGTTAAATATTAAGTTAGTTTTGTATTGTTCCTGTGGGCTCTCATTTGATAAATAAAGAATTTTGTTTGCATGGATGGGACAGCGTTGTTCGAGTTGGCCGAAACCTCGTTCAATTACTCTTTCTTTTTCGAGCAGGCGGTTATATAGCTCCTCTTGATTATCTTAATGGTGTTGTTAGCTATGGTGATATCCCATATCCACTGTTACCAAAAAGGAAGGCAGCTCCAGCGAACTGGCGTAATAGACGTTGCACGGGACATAGGCGACATAACATACACTTCCTAACCACTGTGTGCCAATTCTGGTGATTTTTTCGTTGGCATCATATGTAACGTGTACTGATGCTCTACCTTTTCTGTTTATATAGCCATCCCTAAAATACTTTGGCTTTTTAATTTTAATACGAAATTTTGTGCACCACTCCCACTTAGCTCAGTTTATTTTCTCAGCAGTTGTTGGAAATCTTGACCGATCTCTGTTTGTTGTAGTCGAAGGCTGTTCATCAGACGTATTTCGATAAACGCCGGTGTTCCTCAGTGACCTGTCATATCCCCTACACTGTTTCTGGTGTACATCAACGAGCTGCTGAAAATAACATCCAATCCAATCTATAGCTTTGCAGACGACAATAGATCAATATCGTGCATGGAACCAGGCAAGCCACTATCATCCCAGGGGGCGGTACGGCGGCGACATCGACAGCAGCAAGTCTCACAGATCAACGTAGATATCAAAACAATTGTCGAGTGGGGATTAGTAAATAAAATACAATTCAACGTAGAGAAAACTCAGGCAACAACACTTACAAAGAAGTCTCACGTTGGCTTACCAACTGTGGAAATGGAGGGTCACCCTATAGTTTAGTCACCTTCTGTCAAGCTTTTGGGGATCAGCATCAACAATAACATATCCTGGAAAGACCATGTCGTCAGTATTGCGAGCTAGCTAGCTGTGGAATGGGCTGCCGGGGAATTTGTTTTCAGACGGCTACAATCTGCAGTGTTTTAAGTCTAACCTACACCGACACTAACTTATTATCTCGCAGCGCTTCTACAGCGTCATAGGCTTTCAGTCTTTGCGGAAAGCTGACCATAAAAGAATAAACATAAAGTCATTTGCCTTCTTCATTGCACAAGGCACAACTTCACATACATGTGTAAGATCAACTTCAAAATCTAGATCAACACACAATTGAACACCGCGATTACTGAAATATCGAAAAAAAATGTCAAACTTTTTTCTGTTGCTAACTGCTTCCAGCACTGGCACCCAGAAAATAACTGCTGATATGAAATCAACTCTCACTCTAATTTTTTTTTTATAAAGATCCGTACTTATATTTTGATGTTTCTAATAATTAGTCTGCGACATATAAGTTAAAATGCAGTGATTTTTGACGCAAGCGTGATATGTTTCATCAAACTTATACATTCACGAGTATTTACTTATCACAATCAGTATTTACTCAGCTTTATTCACAGGTTTTTAAGTACGTACATATAATTTTTTCAGAGCAAGTAAAAAAGCATTTACTGACAAGCGAGAGTATTTGCTCATTTTAATCACTTGATGACGAGTATATACATTTTTAAATTAAGGGCCGGTTGTACAAATGCTAGCTTAACACAAGCTTTGTTAAGCCTAAGCTCAGCTAAGCTCAGGCTTAAAGTGGACATCCGTTGTACAATTGTCGGCTTGGTTAAACCTGGTTGATAATGAAATTCACTACGGTTGGCACCAATGAAGCAATACGTACTGGCATAATCAATCTGAAAAATTACCTTTTTTGATTAGTCACTTGTGACAGTTTGTGCCAAATTCGGGCAACGGCCGTTTCTGTCTCTGTTCTTTTATTTGCTCTCTTTGTTAAATTGGACACAAAATCTTTCAAAAAATATAACCTAATAGAGTGAAAAGGAATTTGAAGGTTCTTCCTTGACACATCATGTCATTTGTATCAGGTTAGGTTTAAACCTCAGCTAAGCTCGCGTTCAGCTTCGGCTTACGTAAGCTTGTATTAAGGGGCCTGGATACACACATTTAAACATAAATATTTGCCAAGTAAAACACGGACTCACAATTTCTCGCATAACTCACTCTATTTTCAAACTACATATATAATATTTCAGAAGGCGATAGTTAAAGCCTTAATGAATGACAACTATTTCCGATTTTCTCAAAAAAAGTTTTTTAATGTGCAAAAAAACTCGCAATGCAAAATCATACATTCTATAAATGCCTGTAATTTAACAACCAAACACGATATCAAAAAAAGACTAAATAGTTGCATAAGCGCAAGCTCTCTTCTTCAATTTGCTCTTTGAGTGATTACTGTATGTTTAAAGGTAACGTCAGGAGCTTAGAAATGCGAAATTCATTTTTATGGTGACCTTTAGACCTTACCTTTGGATCTTTTGACCTTACCTTTGGATTGAACTTATCTCCCCTCACCTTAGACACACACACTGGAGAAGGGGAGCAGGCGACCATGCCTCCTTGCTAACACGGGAATACATCTCTTCTTGGATTCTCAATTTCGCGCGCTATACCCTAGACCCTTAAGCGGAGTGGGGGGATAAACCAGCATTGTAGAACGCGCGTTTTGCAACTGACGTAGTTTAACGTCGGCTTACCTTAAACCGAAGCATAAGCTTGCATTGTACAACCGGCCCTAACAAGTAAAGTCGTTTACTGGTTCTTATTCACCTCACCACTCTGTGTGTCAAAACCCAATAAGGAAACACATTAAACAGTTCACACTACTTAACGAACACGGCATTATGCTCAAATGTAACATCTGTCAACTGCAGTTCAAAACCTGCCAAGGAGCTAATAAGTGACCTTTTCTGCCATTTTCTGCTGCTGCTGGTAAGATAGTCGTTTTACGCGAGAGTATCGAAGCGGTAATTGGAACACCCAAATCTCCCGTATAATCCTAGGACTGCATGATGAGACACCGCCGGCTTAGATGCAACATCACTAACTAATCCAGTATATCATAATTACTAGCGCTCAGCGCTATTATTTGCCTGGATGCAGATTTAATGTATTCATATATCTATAAATTACTTTGGCGCGGAAACTTTTAAATTCCGCGACGCAGCAGCTTCTTAATCCAGGAGGGCCGAACTCTCCCTAATAATTTATAATCGTAGTCATAACCGTGGTTTTAGAATACGAGAAGGGTACTAGATATTTGAGCATCTCACTAAAATCCATGTTAATTGTAGGTCAAGGAAGTATTTTAATCGCAAAAATTTCGTATTGGAGATATGTTTTGGTAGTTCTACACACTTAAAAGCAAATTCTTGGACGAGGAATATAACATTATACTTTCACTCAAATATACCATATCTGCCTATATGCTCGAGGCTGCAATGGGCCTATCCCACATTTTTCGTTTGTCGACTTAAACGAAACCTGACACCACATAAATGCTATAAATAATTTCACAAAATTTTTCCATCGTATCTATCACTGAACTAAATTGAGGCGTTTCTCGGAAAAACCTCATAAGTCAATTTTTGCCAAAATTTAGATAATGGCATTATCGCATTTCTAACATCCATATACATGGATAGAAATAATTATTTCTCGAAAAAATGTTATAGGTTCCATACTATTTACGGAGCAAAATTGACTTGTTCTTATGAAAACATCATAAGTCCATATTATTTCACCTAAGAAAGTCACCTATGCATTGTGCGCATGATTGGTTGCCTGTAAATTCTCATGCAACCTTGGTAACAAAACAGTACAACTCAGCATCTGACACTGCTGGTAACTTTGTCATCGACAACGATGATAATATGGTAGTGTAGTGGTTGCGAAGGCTGAGTGGTAGATATCGGGCTTTTTAGTTAACCATAGTCGATTGTTTCAGTCAGTCGGTTTTTGTATTAGGTATAGTTGTTCACTGTCGATCTTTCTTTGTTTTTTGTATCGGAATTTATTTTATTTTCATGCTGTTTGTATTAATTTGTTAACCTTTTCTCTCAAAAACCTCATATGTCCATGTATTTTTTGTGTTTTTTTCATATGTGTTTCACAATAAAATGATTACTGCTTGTGGACGATGTGTCTTATATACTTTTACTTCTACCAGATATGGCAATAAAAGAATCTAATCAAAGTTTTACATGCTGGGAAGATTTTTCATTTTCCCAAACATGTTAGTTTTGGACTAATGACGGTTTTCCGATAAACGCCTCATGCTCTAAATATTGAATTTTTTGAATCCATACAATTCCCGTCCAGGTCGTGACATCACCGACAAAAAAATGTGGTGCTACATAAAGTGTCCTTTATGTTTTGAGCAAAGAAGAGAAGGCTGCTCAGAGTGACACATTGATGCAAATCATTTACTGGAAAAGGGACATGAAAGGACGCTTCTTATTGGTTACCTTTCGGTGACGTCATCATCAGCTATTTCAAATTACAGTATAATTTTCTTTTTAAGGTTATCTTCATTTGGATCAAGTTGTCTGGTGTCTGCTAACTTTCTACAGTAAACGGTCCTATGTATCATCAAGAAGGATACCGCAAAAGATAAATTGATCAATCTGAGATCACGGTATAGGCCCATTATCTTAAACTAAGAATGTGATATTTTTGATCATGTAGGATCATATTGAGTAACATATTTCCAATTCAAAGCTGGCTAAGTCTTAAAAGCAAGAATACCGAAACCTTAGAGCAAATATATGATAATATTGGAAACAAAACAATGGATATGTATGTCACTTTTAATAATACTGCAAACTGACTGAAGAGCTTTATAATCTTGGCTCAAACACCTCAAGCAAACAGTTCAATATTCTTGAAGGAAGCATATAAGGGTATCTGTATAAGCATTTACCAATTCTACGTTATATACCATTTTTCAAAATTTATGTTAAAAATTGCCGATTACCAAAGAATATAAAAAATATGTATATATGTATGTACCTTTGAAATGGAAGAACATGTTACGCTCACCTGTACGCCATTTATACTCCATTCTCAACTACTTATGTAAATATATTGCATATCACATACTTGTTTCTTACATAACATAGTCTGAATGAGGTCCTCACAACCCCAAATTCGCAACAATCCTTTCATGAGGGTATAACAGTATGTGGTGATCCGTGAACGTGCATGAGCTCATATTATCAAATTCTCAATGGAGGTACTCCATAATTCTCAAGCTTTTTGTATTCTTGATCGGAGTTATAGGAGCTTAGTTGGAAAGTATCATATCCTTACTAAAACTCTATGAAATACTTGGTCGAAAAGTATTGAAGTTTTACTTGCTCTTAATTAATGGAATATGTTAACAAAATGGGTAAGTGCTCAGAGCCAAACATTATTACTAATGGTAATCACTATAATAGCAGTCACAGCACTTCACCAAGAAGGGGGACATGCTGTAAGAGTAGTTGTATTTTATATATCCACCAATTACTTGTAGGCAGCTGTAATAGTACAGCTCATCTGTACACTACAAAAAAGCGTATTTTTTTAACTGCCTATCTACTGATGATTTTTATACCACCTGAGAAATTATTTTCCTTTCAATTCACGAAAAATAAGCGTTAAATTAAAACCAAGAGGTAGAACGCCTCTGTGCCGCCCTTGGTAGGGAATTTAACGTCGCTCCTTAATACTACCATGAATAATTTTTTGGAAATTTATTGCACCTGAACAGATTTTAATTTTAGGAGGGAGCCATTGCACCGCTTACGTAGAATTGGGTGATTTCCTGCAGGCAATTTTATGCAATGGATTTTAGTTTCGGAGGAAATTAAACTATTATATAGGGGTATAGGGCGATAGCTTACCGCACCCTTTAAAATTAAAAAGAACCTGTGAGTTATGTGCGGAATATCTTGCTTCGGGGCAGTCACTAAATTTAAGGCTATTATTCTAGTCTACTGTCATAAGTTTCTTAACTGTTGCCAAATAAGTTGTGATACTACAAAGGCCTATGACTTTTCAGTGCCAGTATATGAAGAAGTAGTTTCAAATTCCTAATTTTCGTTGACGTGACTGCTGCTTTTGAAGAGATATTGCCGAAATAGAAAATATTTGCAAGTTCGAAGAATATTTTTGACCTTATCAAAGTGTTCTTTTTTTTAATGACCTGCATCATACCTTGCAATATTGTTGAGTATTATACAGGGTGTCCAGATATTCGACCGACAACGCTTAACGGGTAATAGACCTCAAATTTTTATGAACATTGAGATAGGCCTTAAAATGAATAATTTTCAAGATACAGGGTGTCAAAGTTTTACTGTTATTTTCGTTTTTTATCAATCATTAGGCAATAAAATGACACAACGATCTAAAATTAGGTTTCGGGGCGTTTGTTAAGGCGAGATATCCAAATTCAATCACGATGTTGCTATTATGAATTGAACTTATTTAAATTATCAAAGCTTTTTCCTGATTTAGTGCATCAACGTGAGTATCAAAAAAAATTGTTTCCTCAATATGTTTTACGTGAAAAACGTATTCTGTGTTTGAATTTCTAGAGGTAACCGTTTTCGAGGTAACCTTCATTGAAATTTCCAATACGACTGAATTATCGGTATTTTCCCAGGAATGAATATTAGGCTCACACTTTTACATATCATTTACGAAGTATTTCCACCACCTATTTAAAAAATTAGATAAATTTGAGAAACGTTTTTCATCTAATATTAATTCATGTAATAAAGGTTATCTCGAAAACGGTTACCTTTAGGGGTTTAAACAAAACTTACGTAAAACGTTTTACCCACGTAAAACATATTGAGTAAACGATTTTTATAATATTCGCATTGATGCACCAAACCAGAAAAATGTTTGTTAATATAAAAGAGTTCGAGGCGACGCAGGTGGCGCCCTCTATTCATGTCTGCAAAACCGCGATTGAATGATTTCTCATTTCTCGCCTTGAAAAACCCCCCTAAACGTAATTTTAGATCATTGTACCGTTATATTTCTGAATAACTGAGAAAAACCCAAAGTAAAAATAAAATTTTGAGGCCCGGTATCTTGAAAGTTAAGAATTCGAAGGCTTCATGTTCCTATATCAATGTTCATAAAAATCTGAGGTCTATCGCCTGTCAACCATTGCCGGTCGAATATCCGGACACTCCGTAGAAAAATGGTAGTGGTAGTTTTCTTAGCCGTGTATATATTCAGATTTTTTGGTACATTTAAATCTCCTGTCGATATTTGCGTAACTTGAGAAAGAGGTTGGCGACAGAGACAGTTCGATTTAGTTAACAGCAACTTAGTGATTACAAATTTAGAGGAGCCAGCCGTAAACCTGGATCCGAAAATAAAATGAAATCCTTGGGGATGACTAAATCTTTGACATATAGTTTTTAATCTTTTGTTGTCATATTTTCAGATTCTACAACGTTTATAAATATTAAAACTTTACAATTATAAGCTTCTGTAGCTGTTAGTCCAAAAAAAATCTGTTTTCATTTTGCCATACAGTGTTTCTATAGATATGCCTTATTTCTTTCATTGAGTAATCTCACAGTAACATCACGGAATGTGAAAGTCCTCAGAACTGCATTTTTTGACAATTTAGGGGTTGTGATCATTTTCTGTTCTTTTTCTCTATGTATTAACAAAAGATTAGCCATTACCGTAATAAAACATCTTGGCAATACTTCTCAGGCGTATACAACATTTTTGGAATATCAGTCACTGAGGCGTACCATTTTATGAAATTCGTAATGCTACATGCTATGGGTTAACAACGATTATCAATTTTGCATGAATAAATATGCATTCCTACTGAAGTAATTAGCAAACCGTGGAAATTTTCCAAAATTGCTCCAATCTTGGCGATCAGGTCTTTTAGGGATGTCTTGTAATTTTTGGAAATTGAGGTGGGGGATAACGTTGGATTGCCAAAAAAATTTAATGTTTTATATCAACATAAAGCTGTCCTTACCTTGAAAAATGACTTGGTGATATTCGCTACTTTAAAGACCTATCCGGCAGTTGCCTTTGAAGTCATATGTGTAGAATTGCTTTTGATACACATTGTACGTCATAATCCTACAAGTTTTGGCTAGGAAACTATCTTCATTGCTTAATATTCAGACGCCAGTCCTGTTTATCTAAGTATATGGTGCTATTAGTACAAATTTGTAGACTTGTCCAATAAAATTCCACCATTTATTACATATTATATCCGGAACTATCGGGTGAAGTTGGGATGGTAGCGAGAGTGCGATATTTAGTGATTCCAAAGTTTTTGCCATTGTCAAGGATGTGTGAGAAGTACTGAGTCAAATCGCTAGACGCCGTTCCTTTTTCTGTAGGTGTATGCTCAGCATTCTTCTTAATAAAATACAGTACGTTATAACGAATCCTACATGTAACGAACTTTCGGGTGTGATGAACGGTTTCAAAAGTGCGTTATATCCGAGCTCCACTATATCTGACATATTTCTTCAAGTGATGCATTGTTCAGTCTTTGTTGTTTGTTTTTTTCGTGTAGATTAATTGGTAAATGTTTTACATGGTACCTTGTATTTGCCTTATTTTGTATTTTTTATCTAGGTGTTTCGATTATTGGCTCTTATAAGGATCTTTGACCTACTAAATAAATGGTATTTGCTGTTGAGTGGTGTATATATAAATAATTAACTAAATTGTACTATAGCTGGGAAGCGGCAAAAATATATTAAAGCGAAGTGTACTTTTTGAACCAATATGTTCCATTCCGAACTTTCTAACCTAAGCAACAGTCTCAACAAACTTTGTAAGTATAAATTCTATTTTTGCTTATCTGCTGCTTAAGTTGATTCAACATTTCAGCCCTGATGATGGAGGCATAGTT
The DNA here is from genome assembly GCA_951848785.1 of Callosobruchus maculatus. Classification (NCBI taxonomy): domain Eukaryota; kingdom Metazoa; phylum Arthropoda; class Insecta; order Coleoptera; family Chrysomelidae; genus Callosobruchus; species Callosobruchus maculatus. The sequence goes on along the minus strand of CATOUR010000054.1, from coordinate 11,866,103 downwards.
CTCTCAAAGCTTGCAATTCAGCTTAAAGAGCACGCTTCGCTTTAATATACTTTTGCCGCTTCCCAGCTATAGTACAAATTTTGTTTCTTAACAAGTCGGCAAACGACTTAGGCTTTCCTATAATATAAATAAATAAATAAATAAATAAATAAATAAATGCGCATGAGAAGGTGTCCTCTATTACGGAAACAATACATCGCGAAGACTGGAATGTGAATAATGTTTCTGCAATTATTTATTCAGTTCGCGGTTTCCAACAGGCTTCGTCGCACCGAAGTTATTAGCATTCTTGAACAATTGTAACTAATTTGCCGATAATGGCCGGCGAAATTCAATTACCCACATCGATTTCCCTGTAGTTACTGGAAATGGGATCATTTTTAGCCTGTGCCGTTGCCGGAGGCACTAAAGAGAATGAAATAGCGTCGGAAAACTCTATTTTCCGGAGTCACGACTGGAATTCGACCTATAATTCCAGATGCGCCATCGATAGAAGTCCAATTTAGAGAAGTGTCGCTGCACTTGAGACAGTTTTCATCTTGCTGTTGTATTATTGACCTTATAAATACATTCCACGCCAGCAACAGCACTCGCAACATTTTTGAAGTTATGTACATGTTTGTAAAGGATTTTGACCTACTGTGATGAACTTCAATTATTTTTTGTAGGATTCATTCAAACAAAAACTCCTTATTCTTCTATATGCCCTCAGGCAACTAAAACAACTGATGGTACAACCTATAAACAAATTAACTTAAACAACAGATATACAAAAACCTAATACTGACTTTCCATTTTTTTTATATTGAAAAATTATAAATGACACTTGCCAAAACGCACGAGTGAAGATAGTATAAGATATACACAGAAACCTCAAATACAATAAAAGTATTTTTCCCAATAAGCTAACTTGCCAAAACGAAGTCTTCATCGTTGGTATGACAATAGTCATAAGAATTTAACTATAGATAAATATAACTGGAATAATAAGACACTGCCAGCGGTTTTAAAATATAACGTCACAAAACAGGCACAATAAAAACGAATGAAAATAAAACAAACAGGAACAGAATAAAATCAGTAATGTGCCTGCACACCAAAGATGGGTAGGTGGATGAGTTGGTAGAAGATGTTAAGCGTTTTTCTTTTGTAAAACATAATACTTTTTTGCGTTTTTCTGCCAAAACCCATAGGCGGAGTACGGAAATAAAAATTAAAACTATGCTTAATATACTCATAATAAGGGACCAGTGTTTGAATTTTGGCCTACTTATCACCCTGTCGCCACTCGAGTGACTGTTAAAGATCATACTTTTTCGTCCTACGAGAAGGTAGTAACAACTTATCAAAATTTCGTTGAAAATCAAATTAGACATCCAAAGGTATGATAATAGAGGTATTAAAAGAAATTATATACACAGCTTAAAGCTGTTTCCTTCTTTGAAGGTAAATCAGAGGATCTCGGCTAGTACCAGCTGTCACTCGATGCCACTTGTCATGTAAATTTTTCAAAGAGATGACCCTGAAGGGTAGATGGTGCAAAAGGGTGAAGTAGTTTTTAGTTATACGATGGTGAAACATCTGTCTGCGTACTGGTGGATTGACGAAGATATAGATGAACCCTCGTATATCGACTCTCATATGCAGATGGCATAGAAGCGCGCCTATCTGGTTAGGTAAGCGAATGCGCCTTTCCGCTGCTGTTTAGAAGTGAATTTCTTTAGTCTGCCGTTACCTCCAGGTACCAGATGGCAAAGAGGCAGACCTTTTCTGCCGCCTGCTCTCAGTTTTTAGTTAGTTGAAAGTTGTCCCCTTTATTTTTTGACGTGTCTCGGCGTCTCCCTTTTCAACCAGTGGTTCCGATAAATCCGTTGTGGGAAGTTTTCTAAGGAACACCCTGTATGCATTAGGTAATGAAGAACAATAGGTAGCAAGTTATGGCGTGGTATCTTATTATTGGCACCACTCACTGCATGTAATTTTACTGGGAGCTTAGCTGAGTGCCGACTGTTCTTGGTACTTACTTTTATCTATAATAAAGACTAGGTGCAGCAAAAAATGCCACTGTACGCTGAATGACCTCTGCGATAGCGTGTCTGTGTCGTAAAACTTTTATAGCTGTCGAGACTGTAAAATTGAGAATTTCTCCCTTCTCCTTTAAAATCCCCAAAGACTGGAATGTTTCAAAGCTTTACCAGAAATAGTATAAGCACTTTCGTTATAGAGATGTTCTGCTTCTGTTAGTAATATTTATTTTTTGGAAATAAAGTTTTGGCTTTTGCTCAATCGTAGCTTTATCTGCTCATACTTACTATCGGCCAGCTATCTCTAGAATAATAAAATCTTGCAGCTATTTTGACCTGAGTGCTTGGCTCTACTGAAAATGCAATATAGGTGATATTATAGTCAATTCCGTAGAGATTACCTAACAGAATATCAAATTTCTTTAGTACTGTCTTTTTTTAAATCCAGAACTTGTTAGGTTTTGATTATAAAATAGACCTTCACCCTTAAACTGTATCCCCTAGAACAAAAGTTACAACCCTCACATGTTGAAGTACGAAGTAGAGGTCAATATAGAAGGTGTCGCAAAATGGTGAGTTATCTTTTTTATAACAAAATGACAATAACCTACGAGTAAGATATAATTCAAGTTCTTAACCACAACTTAGTTGACTAGGTGCAGACTTCATGATTCACACAAATTGGTAGGTACAGGTGAACGCAATAGTGACAGCTTTATTGTTAGTTCTGATTTAGAAAAAGTAACGTCTTACATGAAGACGTGTGACTCTGTCACCATATGGTGTGGCTACTTATAGCGCATTTGGTTCCCTAAAGTGGCTACCAAATATTTGACTTGGAAACTGGCTACCAATTTGATTACCTTTGTATTTTCGGTAGAGGTAATGGGATCATCAGGTTGCGCGAAATGCCACAATAGAGTAACCTTACTAAACTTGTATTTAGTGTTATTTGCGACTTTGACTAGTCCATCTAGTAGGTATATTATGCATTCTATGTTAAAAATTAAAAAAAATCGGTTTTGGGATAATATGCTTTTTGGGCATTTTATGATGTCTACATAATGAAAATCCACGTCACTGGTTTGCGTTGGATTGTCTGTTCGCATTGTTTCTCGTAATCTCAATAACCGCTGCATGTATTATGATCAAATTTGGGTAGCGATATGCTGTGGTGTCGTAATAGATAAGGCTGCAATAGTTTTTAAAATCAGTGTATGGGCGGCGGAGTAATTAGCAAAAACAGAAAATTCTAAATATTTCTCAAACATCGATTTTCGGCGTTTCAGGGGTTCCCGATCGTTTTCTACTTTTTTTGGGTGGGGGTGAAACTGGGCTGGTTGGCGGGTGGGAGATTGTAAAACAGAAAAAAATGATGTATTCGTAACAGGCTCTCCATTGACCTGCGAAAGATAGACCTAGTGGCATAATACCATTTTTAAGGTCCATCCGAACATTGCCTTGCCTATTACAGAAAGATGGCTTAGAATTTAGAATATGGAATTGATTTCAACGAAACTTTGGCACGGTATTCTTGCCGTGAGAAACGCGTAGCATATAGTTTGTAGAAATCGTTGTAAAACACAGAAACTTGTTGTATTCCAAATGGACTGTTCATTAACCTGTGAAGGAAAGACCTAGCGGCATAACTCACTTTCTTTGAATATATATATTTATTTACATGCTACATCTTGAACTGTTCGCCATTAAAATATTTTTGTTTCCTACTTAATGTACTTACACTTATGGCTTGATATTTGCAAGAGAGTCAACAGTGATAGGTGCTATGTATTTTCATTGTATTGGTCAACTCTATTGATATAATGAATGTATTGTATCTTCCACACTCAAAATTGTAGAACGTTTAGAATACATAACTTTAATGATGGTACGCCCGTCAGTTTGGAAACCTTACCCGCTTCTGTCGGTTAATTTGGCTAAATTAAGTACAGCATTACTGGCGAGGACGTAAAACTACTTCCATTTAAAGTAACCTACCGATCCATAATAGAACTACGGGGTCTCCTTTTACTGTGTAATTCTTCGATATCTCGCAAGGTACACGTGGTAAAAGAAAATGTCAAATACAAAAGTTATTTGGCTGTTTATGACGCATATCCTAAAAATATTTTGAAGTATACACGCTGTTGCAGGAAAGCAGAATAATAATCAAATTAATTTCTTTAAATGAAACCATTATCTTTTTTTGACCTTTTTTTTTAACCTCATTTATTGTCCATTACTGATCTCTAGTTAATCCTAACATATTTCGGGGATTGGTTCCGGCGTTGCCAAGGTATAATTTATTTTCAGTGAATTTTTGGATTTGCAAGGTCGCAAGGAATACGGCCGAACTTATGTATTCTTTTTAGATTATTCAATATCATTAAACAAGTAGGTACTTGAATATTAAGTGAATATTACTTTAGATGTTATTAGCTATACGCATCTACAGATTTAACTTGTTTGGATTACTTTCTGTGGGGCCATTTCAAGCTAGTTGTTGACTAAGTCAGCTTCAAGTAAATAATAGTAATACAAAAATCACAATGACTCACATAATATCACCATATCGCAGACTATGCCTATAAAAAGATAGTGGTAGGAAAATTTCGATGTTGAGTTTTAACACCCTCACTCAAAGGCTTCCCTTAGCGAGATACCACATTTAGCAACTCTCTGTGATGTAGGTATATTTGAGAGATGAACAAACATTATTACCATTATTAAAAATAATAAAGATATTTGCAAAACTCTTTTATGTTAGAAAATCAATTAACAACTTGACAACACCGCATAGTTGAAAAAGTATTGAGGGACGAGATAGATAATTAGTAGATATTTCAATTTTAAATATACATACATAACATATATGATGCTACATTTAAAAAAAACAAAGTAAAATTGTCACAATTTATAATTCTTCCAAAAACAGGCTCAATGTATACATAGTAACGTCCAAAATAATATTCATCTAAGATTCAAATAACTATGTGTATAACATTGAGAAACTTTTAAGGAATACATCAATTTCGGCATGTTAATTGCGGCCTTGCAAATCCAGAGGTTCATTGAATATATATAATAACTTGGCAACGTCGCAACCAATCCCATAAATATTTTAGAGTTAAATAGAAATTGCTGTTGGGAACTAATGAGGTTAGAAAAAGATAATAATTTAAAAAAAAATCACATTGGTCATTATGCTACTTTGATGCAATACCCTGTATATTTCAAAATATTTTTAGAATATGCATCTTAACAACCAAACAACTTTTATATTTGACGTTATCATCTATCAGGTATACCTTGCGAGATATCGAATAATTGCACACTAAATGGACATCCTGTAGTGCCTGAGTCAGAGATGTCTCTCTTTGTCACCACAGAATCAGTTCCAATATATACTTCAAATATGCGACATACACAAATACACAATGCTCAGCTGCACCGAAACAATTATGGTCTAACCAAGTAACCTCATTGAGTTCTTTCCAAAAAACTAAATTCACGGTAGATTAAATTTTTCCCTGTTGCTCCACTCTACACGGTTTTGTGGTAGTGCAAATTTGATGAGTTCGGCTCAGCTTTAATCCAAGATCGGTGTTCGGTCAGCGTCGGTAAAGCCGCCGCCGTCAGTCGACTGTTTATTAAACAATCGAACGATGACGGGACGACAGCCTACTTGACGAGGTAATTGATTCGGACTGCTCTAGTGTGCCGTGCGCTGGCATAGGACCGACTCCGCCGGCATGTCGACAAGAGGCACCCGATCAATAGATGGTCTGTTTGAGGTAATTTTGAGGCATTCCGAAACTGCGGATTACGTTGAATATGTGGCCGAGGATTCCTAACACTCTTGCTTGGTATATAGAGTTGACCCACAGCTGACCGTCTCAAAGACGCACAGCAAAGGCATCATTGATGTTTGGTATGTTAAGTTATGCACCTCAAACGGACACTATCAAAGCAATAAAAGCTAGAGGATGTGAGTCAACATCAAAGCGTCATCACCTTATTTTATTACATGGTACAGTAATGACTCCAAAAATTCATCAGACACAACATGTGGAACATAAGTATCTGCCTAAATATTCTGGTTACCGTTTTACAAACAGAAATAGCTGTAACTTTGGAATGCCGCAGAACACGTATAAACTCGCGTATAAATAAAAGATACGGCAAAAATACTATCAATATAAAAACAGCTGGATGGCTCTGATGGCCTTGGAAAGTAACCACTTCACACTTCAGAAATTGTGTGGGACTGCCATAATACCCTAAAGATACTGGCGAAGACCAACAAGGTAACACCCCAGGTAACATCCCACATAGCACTGGATGATATGAGAATATTCTGTAAACGTTCGAAATGGGAAAAACACCCTATATTCCTAGAATATTCCGCACGGATATTACATGAACAATCGTGGTATAACATTTTTGAATATTCTAGGAACATTTTGTCTAAATTACCTCATATACGAAACATTTTTAGGGAATTATGGATACTGTTCTAAAGATAATGGCATCTACTAGCGGCAGACGGTCACAAAAGTTAAGTGGTTAGACATCTCAGTCTAGATGCCTAAATAAAGTGTAAAAATGTAAACTTGTTGCATTTAACCTCAAAATTCTACTCACATTATATAATGAACAAATGAACCATACACCATAGTAGGTGACCATAATTTGGAACACTGTCACATACTTTATAACGACCAGCAACTTTATTGTAAAATATTGGGTATAAATGCAGGCCTTTCAGGAATAAAACTCGTGAATTCGTGAATTGATAAAATGCCGACATCCACATGTTGAAGCACAGAATGACAGAACACTTGAAGCGAAGAATAGAGTGACAACCAGACAAGATTGACAACTGACGACACCATAGTCACCATACATCAGCATAAGACGCTGTCACTTTATCGTCGGTGGATGCCGTATATGTATTGCTGGCAATGGCTAATTACCAATAAACTTTTGAAAATTGCACATAATACTTATTAGGTATATTTAGGATGAACGCAAAATGAAGGAAGGTTTTTTTAATTCACTGAGAAACGTGCAAATATAAATTAATAATACCTCATATTGAATATTTGCCTACATACAAATATTTCTATTAGAAATATTACTAAATGTTCGTCAGAAAATAGCTAGGTCTTGTTCTTAGTAGATTATTAAAATAATATTCTATGAAGAATATTCCTGGTATATTCTGGAATAATTCAGACATTAAACGAATAATCACTGATTATTCTAAGTGGATAAGATAATAGTATTCTATAAAGAATATTACTTTAATAATCCAGAACAATCAAGAGAAATAACAAATATTCTATGATTCTACTGAATATTCATGGAACATATAGCAGATTCAAAAAATATTCATAGAATATCCAGTGCTATGTGGGATTATCTTGAGCGCCTAGTCACATAGGAGTGAGTGGTAATGAGAGGGCCGACAGGTGTGCCAAGGAAGGTGCAGAACTCCCTCCCTTCGGGCCAGAACCAGCTTCTAGTATATCATGCAACATGGTACGGACAACTGTCACCAGATGGATGTGATAGAGCGGAGAAAACGTTCAGTCTAAGAGGATACTGAGGAAACGTTTTAGACGGAGTAAAAAGGAACTACGAAAGGTGGTTGGACTTAAAATAATGGTAATATTTTGACCGAAATAGACAATACAGATTCAGGTCACCGCGCTGTCAGGGTCTAGTTATAATTTACCAGTTCCATATGACATCGTTACATCGAAATTATTATATCTAGCTAGTCTAAATGCGGATGAATCAACTTACGTTATTCATAACCAGACATGTTACGTTTATACATAGAATGGATTTATGAATGTCATTTTCTATATCCGGATTGAGATTAAAACATCACGTATCGGAAGCTCCACTTACAGGGAAATTTCTAAACTGAAGGTAGTACAGCGATAAATGTGATTGATGTATTTCCAGCAAAAGCTGAGAAGGTAGGACATAGACTTCATAATTGACGGCAATTTAACCAAAAACCACATTTATGATTTAGTGCTTTTTTGCTCTAAATGCTTTCTGTCATTGTCCACTTCGATGTTACCGGTTTTTTCATATATTTGTTAACTGAGCATTAAAGTGTAAGAGTAGCGAAGGCTAAAGTTCGCTGCTTGTGTCTTTTTTGTATTTTTTTTTAATAAAGACAATGCTATTATTATATTTACGTAAGACTCTAGCATCTGATAATGTTTTCATAAGGGCTGACACCTACTCGATATTCCATTAAATTTGACAGATTTCAATGTTTCCTGCAATATGAATTAAAAACGAAGCAATTTGAAGCGGGTTTCCAAATTCAGTTTTAATTCTAAATGCGACCAAGTCCGAAATGCGATGGCCAGCAAATGTCTCAAAACTGGCGTCTTCGGTGCTAGCTAAAGATTTAGTTTTATCTCGTTACGCCAAATGTGACAACATTCGGGTACAGTTTTGGGTGCTGGATTGAATCGGACGTCTCCTGTGGGAGTTTTATCTTGAGGATGTCAAACCTTGCACTATCAAACTACTTATGGGTTGTCTGTATATACAGTAAACGAATACCTAAATAACTTCGTGCTCCATTTAGATGTGATAGACATATCTCACATAATAAAAAGCTTTTTGGACATTATACATATATAATATACAGGGTTATTCACGTTATCCGACATGGAGCATTATGGCTAAATTATTTGATTGAAAAAATAAAATATTAATTTCGGGTGGATAGAGACCCATAAAGGCTAGATTTTAAAAATATTTTCATGTTATACAGGGTATCCCAAAAACACGAAATGTATCAAATTTGTTTTTTTATGGAATACCCCGTGTATTATTGCATATTCAGATTTCTTGGTGAATTTTAGTGTGACTTTATGTATCGTACATGGGGCTTCAAGCGAACCGTTTAGGTGTAAATCACCATTTTCGGTATAAGTAGATATCAGGAAAAAATTGAATATGGCAGAGATTATAAAATTTGGAAGGCTGTGACTTTGCTTTATTACTAAGCATAACATGCGTCAGCTTTGACGAGACTTTCAAACTTAGATTACGTTTATGCTTGGAAAAATCGGTCGATTAATTAAGGAAACTTCGATCAGCGATAACTTTATTTTTTCAAATGGGAATGCCTAATTTTTTTTATATGATTGAATGTAGAATTTGATAGCCTTTCTAATGATATGAGGTTGTGAATATCAATCTCTGGTAGTTTTCATTTAATTTTAAATGTTCGAACAAATCGGCGAGATATAATGTGACAGTCTTGACTAGTTTGCGGTGAAAAATGTAAAGTAATTCTGTCACAAAGGAGGCTGGGAGTACTTACTTGTTTGTAGACTAAAGTCGGGAATTAAAAATGCGAACGTTGCCAGCCCACGTAAATTCCATGGAAAGTGCATAATTATCACGATAACCAACGCATTTGGTGTAACAACTAATTAGCAAGTGTCAAATATTGCTATGTGATATTATGTGACAACGCCTGAGCGCTTCATTGGATGGACCACCACAAAACATCAGACCGCAGAGCATAGGACATTTGGATACATGTCCACGTTTGGATGCCCATTCCTGCTAACATCACGCCACCAGGGGTTTAAATTTGACTGTTTGTTTTGAGATTCAATTATGTTGTCTTTGTTTCTGTATTGCCGAGTGTATTGCTAACGTAGTTAGAAAAATTTAAACTATTTCTGAATAAAGGATATACCTTTCTTACCTTTTTTTGTTTTCTAAGAAGGAGGCATGAGAGTTTTTATACGCTGACGAGCAAACCTTACGTCACATTAGAAATTACAGACAATTTTGGAAAAAAGTTAATTACTGAATCTTCATTCTAGTGGACAGAGAATCGTATATTTTCCGATAAATGTTAGCGGGCATATTTGTTATATTTCGGTTGTTGTCAGCGTAGTTTTGAGTTTTGATGGAATAACGCGAATTTAGACCAATTAAAAGTTCATACGGTGGCTATTTTCTCGTTTATTGTTGAACGTCTCCCTAAAAGGGGTGAGCAAGTACGCGTATTTATGGCTCGACGACCTTTTTCGCCTGTGTGTCACCGCAAGTAAGCGTACTTTAAAACCGTCGCGCAAACCGTCGGCGATCCAACTGGTTTAAAATCTTGCTCGTAGCTTGTCTCGGCTCGTACTGCGAGCCGCGAGCCACCACTTTGTTTCAGCAGGCCATCGTTGCGCAACGCTTGTTGTGTTTGGCGTTTGTTAAAAGTTTTGTTTATTTAGGAAAATTATCAAAATGCGTGATTTCAGCTTCACGTATGTCACCTCGTCGAGCCGAGTAAGTTCGCGAACTTAAAAACCGCGTACTTAAAGTTCGTACGTGTGTCACCCCTTCAAAACTTAAGTTTCGCATGGTGTACTTTGATTTTAGTTTGTATCTATCTGGTCATAATGTCTTTGACCCTATTATTGTGACTAGAATTATATCATTTATGCAAGATGGTCGAAGACAACGAGAAACTGCAAAAATATTGGTAAGGGCTTATGTGCTATCCAAAATTTGTCTCAACGCTATCAGGAGGCTGGTTAAGACTGGAAGACTCGAATTCGTGGAAGAAGCCAAAAAAGGATCAATTTTTAGTGTCCGAAAGCTTGAGGAATAGGGCAACTTCAGCTGTTTGGATGCGAAATCAATTTCAAGATGACTAGCGAATGGACCGTTAGAAGAAGGCTTCATGCTAATGGATGGTTTTATCAAAGAATAGCTAGAGGACTACCACTGCACCAACACCATCGAACTGCAGGATTGGGTTTTGTCTAAAATCACTTAGAATGGAGTGATTATAAATGGAGCAAGGTACTGTTTTGAGATGAATGCTGTTTTTGCCTAAATGGGTCAGACCGACGTCAAAAAGCATGGAAGATAGCCGGAGAAACATATGCCCCAGTGTTTGTTGATGAAAGACTTCCACATGGTGGTGGGCTGATTATGATTTGGACAGGAATCAGTTCAGAATCACGCACAGAGTTGGCGTTCATACAAAATGGTTTTACGACAGCTTACGAAATCCTGGAAAATCATATTATGCCTTACAGCGTCATTATGGGCTAGGACGGCATTTTTATGCACGATAATGCTAGACTCCCCACAGCCAGAATTTTCACTGAATATCTGGATGAGGTGGCGGTTTAAATGGCCAGCACTCAGTCCACACATGCATCCTGTCGGACAGGTGTGAGTGGGATGAGATGGGACGACGCTGTATGCCAAGGCATGCACCATCTCAAAGAAGTGCAAAACAATTGAGAGAGCTGCTAATGGAGAAATGGAATAAAATCGACCAGAATGTAATCCTGAATTTAATTCAAAGCATGTCTTGTTAACTACAAGCAGTCATTAACGCAAGAGGAGGAAATACACGGTATTAGCTGACATGTTTTCTCATTATTGTCATCATTGTTAATTATTGTTACTCGTTCACATAGTTGAATAAATTGAATTTCTAAATTTACGTTATTTCCTTAGAACCCTAAAGAATAATGACTGACAGACTTCAACTAGCATAAATGTAACAAATCTGCCCGCTAGTATTTATCACAGAAAGATGATTCACCACCTACTAGACCGATAAGTCAGTCATTAGCTTTTTTCCAAAATTATTTGTAATTTATATGTATATAGGTGACCCACATTTTTTGATCGCCAGTGTGTGACTTATCAGAGGCGCTAATGGGTTCTGTAAAGTTAACATCATAAAACGCCTTTACTTGCCAATATCGACCTAGTTGGTCATTAATACTAGGTTATAATGTAGTTTCAATGGCCCCTTCTTCTGGGTATCCGATTCATATTCCCATTTAAATGGGTTAAAGCAATTGTAACTTGAGTTTAATTTTCGTAATATTCAAATCATCCTCGACTTATGTAACAACAAATTTTTCTAAAATTTCCCCACGTAAGCACTTAACTTATTATTGGCTGGTATTGGCTAAGACTTACGTCGCAAAAAAAGACGGCAGCAAAGTAAGAGAGCATCAGTAAGATGCCGTCCGCCATGTATAAGTCGACTAGATTCATGAAAAAGTATTGATTTGCTTTCCTTCTTGAACGAGCAAGTATTAGTAGTACTAACGGTGAGGCAAAGCCAAGCAAGCATGCCACTGCTTTCGCCAGTTCTTTGTAAGCCCAGTCGTCCAAGGCGACATTGAACTGGTACCTGCTAATTCCAAGGATCCAAGCTCCTGATGCAGGAACTGCCGGTTCCTATTCTAGCTAGATGGTTCGCGCTTTCATTGCCCGGTACATACAGGGTCAGTTTTCAGTACCGGCTCGGTCGATATCTCCACTACTGTAGAAGATAGCGAAAAAAATTGTATATAAAAATTGTAGCCACGGATATGCTCCTTGCTCAGAAAATATTCTGATTTATACAGGGTGATCCACAACTACGTGGTGATGCAAACATGCATTTTTTTAAATGAGACACCCTATATATTATTCCATATTCAAATTCTACTAATGATTTCCGTTCTTCCGATATAGGATATTGTTACATTATTCAGGGTGTTTCAAAAGTTATGACCACTTCTGTATCCAAATCACGGTCAAATGAACATACTGAATATCAAAAAGTAATTAATCAAAAATTATTTTTTTTACATGAGAAGATTAGAAATATCCTCTAGTTTTAAAATACGTTATAAAGAAATCCCGCGACGCATATTCGTATACAGGGTTATGTAGAATGCAAAATCTAGATTTTCTCTATTTTTTTAAATGTAACCCCCAATATTTTATTATACCAAAGAATTGCCTTTAATATGGTTTTTCATCCTTGTATAGCACTTATTATGGCTGCATTCATTAGTTTCTGAGATATTTCGATTTTTCTACAAATTTTAAATATACCTTCTATTTGTTTAATAAAATTTATTTATTTTGAGATAATACTACCAAATTTTGTTTTTGCTTAACAAACAATTAAAATATAAGGCAATAGTAATACTTGATCAAGTCAAAACACTGAACTAACGAGATAATACAGGTTAAGTGTGCCGAGGAAACAATTTTATAGACGTCATGCATAATTATCAAGCAGATGTATCAGGTAGGCTATGGAATATGAAACGACACAGTCCAAATAAAACGATTCTTCAATCTTTCAAACGCATTAGCTTTAGAGTGCCTCCGTTCTGGATATTGCTATTCATAGTTGATATATTCTAGAGGCAACTAGACAATTTCTCAAAGATTCTGCTAAATACCGTCAATGGAAAAATTAATTTTCAAAGCTAGTTTTTCACACAGTATGGAATTATTGAGTAGGTTATGAAAACTGTCAATTTTTCAAAGCCCACCTGATAAATCTACTTGCAAATTATGCATGACGCCTACAAAATTGTTTCCTCAGCATACTTGACTTTATTATCTCGATGATTTACGGTTTTGACTTCATCAAATACTATCAAGACGTTATAATTTAGTTGTTCGTTAAACAGAAAACAAATCAGATAGTACTTTCTCAAAATAAATAAATTTCAGTACACAAATATAGGCTATATTTTAAATTTACCGAAAAATCGAAATATCTCAGAAACTGATGGACGTAGGTACAACAAGTGCTGTACAAAGATGAAAGATCATATTAAAAGCAATTCTTTGGGATAATAAAATATTGGGGGTTACATTTGAAAAAAAAGAGAAAATTTGGATTTTGCATTCTACATCACCCTGTATACGAATATGCGTCTCGGCCTTCTTTTATAGCCGATTTTTAAACTAGAGGATATTTTTAATCTTCTCATGTAAAAAAAAATAATGTTTAATTCATTACTTTTTGACATACAGTACGTTCATTTAACTGCGATTTGGATATAAAAAGGGTCATAACTTTTAAAACACCCTGTATAATGTAACAATGTCTTATATTGGAAGAACGGAAATCATTAGTAGAATCTGAATATAGAATAATATATAGGGTGTCTCATTCAAAAAAATGCATGTTTGCATCACCACGTAGTTATGGATCACCCTTTATAAATCTAAATATTTTCTGAGCAAGGAGCATATCCGTGGCTACAACTTTTATATACAACTTTTTTCGCTATCTTCTATAGTAGTGGAGTTATCGACCGAGCCGGTACTAAAAACTCACCCTGTATATGTGTGCCGGGACCCATAACAGGGTCACCTTTTTGTGGCTTTCTCGTTTATGAAGGGTGTCAGAACATTCTTCAGTCATGGCGTCATGAAGAAACAAACTACAGACTTCTGTAGACTTCTCTATATTCTTTTTTTTTGTTAGGAATGACATCCGCCTTCCACATTTACCTCTATCGGAACGTTACTATCTCAGCCATGTTTACGCCTGGAATAATGACAAGATAGGTCGGAGTATCCGATAGGGTCTAATAGCAGCATGAAAAATTGATTGATTGGAATCAGTTAGCCCAGAAGTCACTTAGTGGGGTTAAACATTTATGTATCCCTAAATGCTATTCGTGTATCCCGCGAAGACATGATTGATTAATGAGATGTGCCTCCAGCATCACCGATACGACGGAGCTTCGATGTATCAACAATATTGTGGGGATTAATTCCTTCACTGCAAGCATTCTGTGGACGACTGACTGTATTAACCTTCCTTTTCCACAGTCGTGGTTGCATACTCATTTCATCTGCTTACCTAGGTGTTGATTAGATCGTTCTCCAACAACAATAATATGCTTTAAATGCACCTAAACCACTCACAGTGTGTATAGTGCCTAAGCCAGAAATTGGTACGTAACACTAGCGTGAAGACTGCCCAAGTCAAAATTCAAACTACACACAGAAAAATCTGTCGTTCTGTCAAAGACTTACGCTTGGATTCAGTGGGACGTTACACTCAGCATTCCTCAAATACAGCGATGTTTTATCCAATGGGAAGTATATAGTTCGTAACGAATTATATCGTATTGTCGATTTAACTACAAGATGTCATTGGATTCCAATGAATAATTCAATCGCAGCCTGTCATTGAATCGAGTCTGTGTTTGGTAATTGATTCTAAGCTACTTCCTTTTCTTGGACTAACAGATTTTATTGCGAGGACAGCTGATTGATTCGTTTGGATGTTTAATTGTGTGATTTTGCATGAAGTTATAAGGAGCATGATATAAGAATTAGACATAAGCCCCAGTTGTTGCATTATTACCTGAAATATAACTGTCTGACTAATCTAAATACCTACATCCAAATGCGGCTGTTAGCTCCTCTAAATCCCAATTTCTCAGTAGGTCCTCCATTTAGTATATAACTGGACACATTCAAATCACACAATTGCTGATGCAATACGCAAAACCACGAGATGACACAACACGACTAACACCGAAACAACACAACGGAACAACTTCGTCCATGTTGGCAGGTTCGCGGCGATAGTAACACTGAGATCATCCCCTGTTCTTTATTTTACGTTCATTGAATCGGGACATCAGTCCCGCCGAATACTGATTATAGTTCAGCGAACGACAAGGGTCATTGAAACAAAATTAATTTTTATCAGATGAATTATCGCGAACTGCTGTTGCAGTAATCATTTTTGTACATTGAATAGATTGTACGCTTTGCTTACATTAAACATAGGGTAAATTTCGAAAACAAAAGGATGTTTTGATTGCATTATATGTCAATACTGGTACTAGAAGGATTATACATATCGTTAGAACGAATATAAAGTTATTTTGATTTTATTGGCATACCTGTGATTACTTCGAATATCAGGATTGAATTCTTTCAATGACATGGATTTGAAACAACTGAAAATATATTTAAAGCGATGGAAAAACATCCAAATACTAACAATTAATTGGAAACGCAACAGTATTTTTTTCTGTGTATACAACAATAGTATAGTTTTCTGATGTCTATAACACATCACGTCCTAGCGTTCTAAACAAAAGCATGAGAAATGTTATACAATTCCAGTGGCGTGTCTCGTGCAGGCATGCACCATTGTTGAATAAAATAAATACCAATAAAGAAAAAAAGTATTCTAACACAAACATCTTGCCCTGCTTTTGACAATTCAAACCTATTCTGAACCAAAGAATAAGGACATAGCTTAGCTATTTGTTTTGTGTATGTTTCGTACTGTGTTTCTGATTGTACCACACGAGTTTTACGTCGCAAGTGGGCGTGGCTAGTATAGGAGCTCGTATAACCAGTGTTGCCAAATAAAGTGGAGAGAAATTCGTGCAACTCTACACCCAAAAATCGTGTAGTCATAAAAATACTATAAGTGCATCGCACATGCAGTATTAAAAATCGTGAATGGTCTATACAAGCCTAAGCTTCCGTTTAAGGTAAGCCGCCATTAAACCACGGAACCTGCAAAACGTCCGCTGTACAATTGGCTTAGCACCCCACTCCAAGCTTAACACGAGCTTAGCGTAAACCGACGAAGCACGTCGCTTAACTATTGTTTAAGTATAAATGTCAGACAGTAAGCTTCGCATTGCTTGTCACCTTATTAGGTTATATTTATGGAAGTATTGTGTCTAATTTAACAAAAATAGCAAATAAGACAGAGACAGAAACGGCTGTATCCCGAATTTGACACAAACCGTCGCACGTGCGAAACCAATTGAGGTTGTTACAGTACACAATAAAGATAAAACAGGCTATGATTTATATTTGATAGTTGCCAAAAATGCACTAAAGTCACCACGAGCTCAGAAAGTCCGTGGCGAAAATTTGCAATTTCAGTACAAATAAACGGATGAGTCGAAAGCAAAAACCTAGGTGAGTTTTGCACTCAAATATAGGACGAGCGTAATGTTAGCATTGCATATTGATGCACTGTTTGGGCAACAAGTGGAAAACGCTACTTAATTAATTATGACAGTAAACATTACTTGATTAGTGTCAACCATAGTATGTTTAACTAAAGCGGCGATTGTGCAATGGATGTCAACTTTAAACCTTAACTTAGCTAATATAAGCTTAGGTTTAGTAAAGTATGAGTTAAACCGGTATTTGTCCAACCGGACCTTAGAATCAGCGCCTGGTAGAGCTTCTATAACGGGGCCTAGAAGACACTGTAATGTCAATGTTGTTCTGTGTAGTGACCCATTTTGGTCTGGATTGCAGTGTTATTTCTTTGACCAGTTCTCCCTTTTAGGATATGCTTCAGTGTTGTGATTTTTTCCCACAACTTAAGACGTTTATCAGACACGTTGGAAACGTTGTGCTCTAAAATTGCCATTGAATTCTCTTCTATTAGAAAGTAATTATGAGTTGAGAAAGAGCAATGATTTGTATAAGTAGGAAGGGGTGTCAAAGGCCTTTAGTTTAATATTGACTCGATTTGACATAATAGTGTTCAAAATTTAACAGCGAATTGCCCGTGGTCCGCTTAAACGCTTAAGATAAGATATCCTTGATTTTCTTTCTGCTTCCCGTAAACGTCCCCAAAGAGAACCACTAGGAAGAATATCTTTCCGTTTCCAAATTTTGTCCTTACTCCTTACTTACTCCGTATTTTTTCGAAAAAACTTATATATGTCCTTTAACAAATTATTCGCACCACGAACATTTGTAATCGCAACGTAATCCACAGTTCTTTAGTTATGTAAATACATGTGATGAAAGTCGATTTTATTGATTCTGACTTGAGGTCTCAAAGTATGCGATGGAAGCATAGAAGCTCAAACCCGCCGATGCTAAAAGCTCTGGTGAGGTTACACACCTGATGTGTATTGATTTATTATTTATTTTTATTATTAGTATTTTGGAAGTCGCCGTAGTGAAATAGCTTCTGAAGATGCCATCCACTCGTGGTGGCGAAACGTCAAGCTTTAACGCTAAACGTCGCCGGCCTAAAAACCCAAGAACCACAAATTCATATTTATTATTTGTTTTATTGTATTTATTTATTTATGGTACATTGTTCATTACAATACATTCAAAATTTAGAATAATATTCTATTCAAAATAATGGCATGTAATAGTATGTGTAAATCAATATTATATAAATATGTTGACCAAGTGGGGAAGAAATAATACAGCTATCATGTTAGGCTTGGAAGTCTGTTTTGTAATAGTGTATTGCTCAATCCCACATATTATGTACAGAATATTAATATTAAGTAACTTAAATCAAAATACAGAAATAAAATTTCTAATATATATTAACTACACCTACTAACCTTTAAGGCGTTAGTGAACGAAACGGCCAAGGAGTAGTGTTTCAGAAAAATATATAGATATCAGTGAAAATTTAAAAACTTTTCTTGATTGTTTTGTATAAATGTTTTAATTTCTTTGTTAAATAAGCGAAATTTTGATATCAGTTTTAATTTTTTCGGAAGCTTGTTGAATATGTTTGGGTCCGTAATATGTAAAGGAGTGTTGTGTAAAAGTTTTATGAGTAAATTCTGTTTTAAAGTCAAGGTTAATTTTCGACCGGGTATCTCTAATATAACTGATGGTAAATTTATTTTGATCATGAAATATTCTATTTAAACAGCTGTAAACATATAGCAAATGTACATTTAGTAATTTAGAGTCATTGAATAGTTCTTTAGTTGGGTAAAGTTTGTTCTTTTTTCAAGATTATATTCAGTATTATATTTTTGAGCAACTTGTAGCGATGAAATTTTTTATTTGAAGGCTGCACCCCAAATAGGAATGCAGTATCCGATAATAGATTCTACAAGGGCTGTATATAGAATCATTAAATTTTTTCTTGATAGGATGTCACGTAATTCATAAAACGTATGCATTAGACTTCTCAAGCGTTTGGAGACATAGTTAATATTTTCCCCCCATTTTAAATGTTGATCTATCATGATTTCTAAATATCTAAGTGAGTTAGTTTTTTTTATTATGATACAATCACACTGTTTGGTATCATCACAAGATGGTTGTATGTAATTTGACCTGTAATTGTAGGTGAAAATGTTACAGATTTAGTTTTATTGATATTTAGGGAAAGTTTATTACTATTCAGCCAAGTATAGATTTTCTTCATATCAGATTCAGCAGTTGGCTTCACAATTTCCCAAGAAGGACCTCTAAAAATAAAAGCAGTATCATCTGCGTAGCATATTATATGACCTAAAAAATTGTTTATTTTAGTGATACTATTAATATATATTAAGAAAAGAATAGGTCCTAGAACTGTGCCCTGGGGTACCCCTATTTGTATTACCAATTCTGAACTAAAAGTGTTTCCTATTTTCACTCTTTGAATTCTGAATTTTGTGCGATATGTAGTTACTTACGATCCCATTGTACCTAGAGAACATCCAGTAAGTAGTGAGTACTATTCTAATGTATTTCGGGGACACTTGACTTGACTGACGCTGCTCCGGCTTCATTCTCTGGCTTACACATCAGCAATAGATTGGAGAATTTTGGGTAAAAATTATGGTTCACGCCCTACTCTCTCAAATTAGCTATAAATGACTTCCATTTGCTTCCTGAAGTCGAAAAATAATTAAAAGGTCGAAGATTAGAGTCAGATTTAAACTCAACAACGCTGTGATGGATATATTAAACAGAGAATCAAGAAGTTTATGACAAGCATATAAAGTCATGGCATAAGGCAGAGCCTGCAGAGTGGCACTGTTTGTATCACTAATTACAAATAAAGTAATAATACAAAATAATAATAATAAAGTGTATTGAACTTCCGTACTGACAGGCATAGTTACTGAAGGTCTTCAAATAACTCTTTCATTGTTATACTACAGCACTAGTCCTCCAAATTTTTACTTTAGCTAGAGGCTGCTTTTAAGTATTTAGCTGGCGGCGGATTCTTACATTTGATAATATTGGAAAATGGTGGATTGAACTTGCGGGCTAAATTAGTGGCATAGAGATTAGAGATAATACACATGAAATATTCAATACTGCAACACATACAATACAATACAAAAATGTATTTATTCAATAAATGCAAATAACATATTATTTTTTTTATACCTACAAATAAATTGGCAATATCCCTGATTCATAAAATACCCTATTTTGATGACGTAAACCGAAAGGATGGAGGACGCCTTTCTGTGCTGGGCATCTAAAAAATAATATCCCAGCCATGAGCGTCGCCATTCGATTGGCTACAGAATGAAATATGAATATAACTATCAACAATAATTATTCAAAAGTCTACAAATAGAGGAATACGGACTGCAAAAGGCCTTAAAGTAGCATATATATGTAATTCAATCAATATTCATGTCCATATTCCGAATGTGTTACATAATAAATACACTTAGGCAACATAACTCCACCTTAACCTCATAATATCTCTCAATTACCCTTATCTGTTGGACTTCGTTGAACAACAGGCTCGACGTGCTCAAGGTTCAAAAGCATCCAGGTTGCGCCACGTACCGTTAACTAAGAGGTACACCACAATTTACTAAATCCAAAATTAAATCATTTTTTAAAACTAAATCAAAAATAAACTCCCGAATATTTTGAAGTTTTATCAAAACTTTCAAAACTACCTAACCACCTCCTGTTCTCCCCATGTATTCTCTCTACTTGTCTTTCCTCTTTCCTTTTTTAGTTGATGTGTTCTGGTTCCTAAGTTCACAAACGTAATAGATTTGTCACCATATAATATTCTCTATTTTTTAGGTTTCGACAGAACGAACAATGAGAAGTATTTTAACACATAATTTCGCCAGCACTGGATCTATTTTCTCCTGTTGTCGATCAAAGTGGTAATAATAATTAAAACTATTCCATGCCGAGTAGCTGAAATTAGCCTAGAGTAATTCTTCTTAAACATTGTAGGTTCCTGCCACTGACTCAACATAGAATGGAAGATCGATATATAAGGTCTGTTTTTACAGAGAATCACAAACCAGTCAGAGCCAATCAGTATTCCCCATTGCAGTTGTCAAACTATTTCTGACTAGTACTGGCCAATCAAATTGACGCTGACTAGTTTGTGATTGCTGTAAAAACAGACCTATATTAAGCTTCTGAAAATTTATAAGCCAAACGTTCCATTGAACTCTATGGAAAGTTCTATCGGCTCTCCAACATATGAGTTAGACAGGTATCTTGATTTCCTTTTGAAGCCCCTTACTATTCAATTAGACATTTTTATCAGGCATTCGGCCTTTTTTGTATAGAAACGATGCCAGAGATGATATTTTGGTCAGTTTTTATACAGGGCGTGCCAAAAGTCAACGTCAAGCCTCAACGGGGTGACAGGATTGGTTGTAACTATCATGAGAAAAATCAGAAAAAAAATCTATCCCATGTAGTTTGAAAATTGTGGGCGTTTAAAGAAAACTAGAAATTTGGTCAAATTATAATAATTTTTCGGTTATTGTGGTTAACTTTTATTCTTTTTGTTCATTTAAACTTTGGAACCGTAACCCTAAATAACATTACTAGAAGTACAGTAAAAAATAATGACACAATTGCCCCAAGTCTCTTAGAATGAAGACTATTTATTAAACTATGAATTTAAAATTTTCAAAGTTTGCTGACTTTGAAAGGCCCTCCTTTAAAAAAATGTACTAAAGTGCCTTGGCAAGTGCCATTAATAGTTGGCGCATTTAACCAGGTTTGTAAAAGGGTACAATACTTGTTAGTTTCCTATTAAAAAAAAACGAGTAAAAAATGAAAACCTCAAGTAACCCGGTTTTTGCTAACCATTTCACTCAGGTTTGTAGGTTCTTAATTTTACGGCAAAATGGTTTGAGAAATGGATAATGAACATCTTTGCTATGAATGAGCGAGACAGATAGTGGCGCCACTTTTAGCAAAGTCAACAAAAATAAGTCAAATTAATAAAATAATGAAAAACTTTGACCTAGTTTAGTTTAGGTTTATTGGAATAAAGGTCAGGCAATAAATATTCAAATTGTTTACCATCAGCCTCAATATATGCCCTACAGCTTCTTAAAAAAGATCTAGTTTTTAACCATATCCTCGAGAGTTGATGTCCTCAGCAGCAGCTTGAGAAATTCGTTTACGCAGCTCGGCCACGCTCTCAAAGGGCTTTGAATAAACTTTTTCTTTGAGAACACCCCGATAACAAAATTCGAGGGGATTTAAATTTGGGGAACGGGCTGGCCACGAGATGGTGCCTGAACGTCCATTTCCACCTACCGGATATTTTTGGTCAAGGAAACCTCTTACTTGCACTGCGTAATGAACTGGGCAGCCATCTTGTTGATACCTCATGTGGCGACGATCTGTTAAGCGGTCTACAAACGTTGATGCATGCTGCGATTCAGGTATCGACTTCTACGTTTCATAAGTTGTAGCGTGTGTGGTACTGAATCACGAATTTGGTATCAGTTGCGGATTGCAGCGATACAGATTCTGGAATCCTATTATGGTCCGTGAGCCATGTCGCCGAGCCGGTGATGATGATGCAGTGCTGCAGGTTTCAACGTGTATGGTACTGCGTCGATGCAAAGAAATAAGCCCACCCTACTATTCTTGTGTTGCATGAAACGTGCATGAAATAGCAAGTCGATTCAGGCATCGCAACAGGTTTCGATTTGAGTAGCAACTTACGCAACTGATGAAAGTTCGCAGCTCAACATTTGTAGGCCATTTCAGTGGTACGCCCTCTAACAAAGTTGGTAAATTTTATCGTAAAAAATGTAGGTAAATCGTGCCATTCAAATTCTTAGGCAACTAAATAGGTCCAACAATTTTGCCGTTTAAAATTCCGGTCCACAGGCTTACTTTAAAGCGATACTGGGATCCGTCTTCTCGCATCAAATGTGCCTGGCTAATAAGTAGATCTTTTCTGAGAAAATGTAGGGCGTGTATAGAGGCTGATGGTACACAATTTGATCTTTTATTGTAACTAAACATGCTATATCCCTGTCTGACTTCTAATCCAATAAACCTAAACTAAGCTAGGTCAAAATTTTTCATTATTTTACCAATTTTACTTATTTTTGTTGACTTTGTTAAAAGTGGCGTCACTATTTGGCTTGCTCACTCATGGCAAACATATCCACTACCCACCTCTCTCATCATTTTGCCGTAAAATTAAGAGCCTACCAGAAGATTGTGCGAATAAGGAACATCTGATCTGAGTGAAATGGGTTAGCAAAAATCGGGTTACTTGAGGTTTTCCTTTTTTTACTCGTCTTTTTTTAGTATGAAACTAACAAGTATTGTACCATTTTACAATCCTGGTTAAATGCGCCAACTTTTAATGGCACTTGCCAAGGCACTTTAGTACAGTTTTTTCAAAGGAGGGTCTTTCAAATTAGGCAAACTTTGAAAATTTTAAATTCATAGTTTAATAAATAGTCTCCATTCCAGAAAACTTGAGGCAATTGTGTCATTATTTTTGACAGTGCTTCTATAAATGTTATTTATGGTTACGGTTCCAAAGTTTAAATGAACAAAAATAATAAAAATTAACCACAATAACCGAAAAATTGTTATAATTTGACCAAATTTCTAAGTTTTTTTTTGCCCATAATTTTCTAACTGCATGGGATAGATTTTTTTTCTGATTTTTCTCATGATAGTTACAACCAATCCTGTCACCCCGTTGCGGCTTGACGTTGACTTCTGGGACACCCTGTATAACTCTTCACGAATGTATCCATTCCAGATAACCTTCCCGTACTTAGGAATCTATTGGAAACCTAAAACAGTTTTGTCTTGAAACTAGCTTCCTCCTCTATCACAGACAAGTCTTTGAGCAAAGTTCTAAGGTTGCAACGGGTTCACCTTTGTCGCCTATTTTCACGGAAGTTATTGTACAAGAAGCATTAAATAACAGCATAATAGTACCTAAATGCTGGGTTCGACAAGTTCATGACACTTTTGTAATTCTTCTTCACGCCAATGGATGTCTTCATTTTTTGGACGTTTTGGTTTCTCGTCTATCAGATGGGCAAGACGTTCATCACAAGTATGGTGGTATCATTGAAGATCTTGAAGTAGGAGTTGTTGAGGTGGGTGGCAAATTTTAGCTGGGACGCACTGTATATTAAGCTTTTCTCTGACCTGGATATTTTGTGTTATATGACTTGATTAATTTATTTTGTTGTTAGGTCTGTTTCAAGCTGGAATGGTATATCTCTAGTAACTTATAGACCTTCCAAACGTATAAGGGGCAGCTGCCCCACCCAACCCCATTGGCCATGCTCATGATGGGAAGTGTTATTCACCAGTTCCTTTGTAAGCACCTTACATAAAAAGAGGGTCAAAAGTAATAAAATGCCCTTCCGGCAGTTCGAAGGGAACCAATATCTGCTCCAAAAATCCTATTAGCACCCATTACGGGACAGTTTTCGTTTCCAGTTTAATTAAATTCGGAAGCTGCCTTCAAAACTGAAAAAACTTTTTTATTGTTGTCCCTTGGGAAGCAAGCGTCCGTTTTCGCAGGAGGGAAAGTAAGTGTATTTACATAGCTAAAGGAATCTCTCGAGGGTTGCATGCATTTAGATGGATGAGGATGGGGAGTGAAAAGTACATTTTGCTTTCAACTTCTGCATTAGTCTGCTTACTGTGGCTACAGTTCGCTTGGCTTTGATATCTTCTACTTTTACCGTAATGCGTTATCTTGCCGAAGTAGATAATGCCATTATGATCGATTTCTTTGTTTATACATACATACGTGTATACATACAATACTCGTCTAAGCAGTCTATGAAGTCTATATTATTTTTTTAACCTCCTTGAATGGTAGAGATAGTCTATTGTTTCGGGTCTTTTTGGTAACGACCACATAAGGTTTTTAAACAGGATCTATCAACGGCCCAGAAGGTGACCAACAACCCGTCATCATGTTCTGTTAGAATTGCTATGAATAATTGTTACGTGTTAATTTGTTATAAGCGTTCAAACAGTAAAATGTGCTTACTGCCGTACAGCAATAGATGGAAAAAGATCCCTAAATTGAATTAATGTACTTTTTGGACACGTTGTGATATGACATGACCATCTCCACCTGTATATCAATCGTTTTTCTCTTTAATCTTCACCCACTCTATAATTCCAGAAGTACTGATGCTGTGTTGATGAAATCTTTACCTGGTAGATGCTTGTGAATCTGAATTTTTCTTATTAGGAAATACTTGTAAAAGGAACAATTTGATATAAGTTGGAAATATATAATGAAGAACATCAGCAGCTTTACATCATCTATGAATATTTAGTATATGAAAGTCCATAACAAAGATGCGTCCAGTAGATTAAAAAATATCCTTATAGAAGAATGTATTTCTGACTGAGGTGGGATTGATAGTGGTCAATTAAGGTAGCTGTGATTGATACTACTTTTATGATTGTAATACAAACTGTCACAACTACTGGTAATTATACAATAATAGTGAAGTAAATATACAAAAATTGAAGTTGATTTTCTGCACTGACTTTGTTATACAAATGTAAAATGTTTCGGAATTTTAATACAGTATTATTACCATAGCGAGGATGTAAAATGCGTATGGTTTTTAGAAATCGTGTCTGTTACGACACATCATTAAATAAAAATATGAAAACAGCTCAATCTTTGCTTAAGGTGGCTTGGGTGCTTCACATTTTCTAGAGGTGGTAAATTGAGGAACTTAGGGGTGGGGAGTTGTGAAAGTAAAACATTTGTTGTAGTCATAGTGGGCCCTTCGTTGCCTTATAAAGGAACGACATAATATACGTTTCAGCTTGAGCCAAGATCTGTCCAATTTCAGACAAAGATAATTTTCGAAATTATATTCTAAGTAATGTGTGCAAGTCATCACTAAACTGATAGCAATGAAATTTCTAAACCGTACAGTAGGCCGTGGTAGAGATCGATAAAGTCTATGGTTTTTGAAAATTGTGTTAGTGATGGTGGAACTAAATTAAAAAAGGAACAGTATAATTTCGAATTATTAGGTAGCGTGCACAGGCGTATACAAGGGGGAACAGAGATAAATGACCCTCCCCGATTTTTGACCAAAAAATGTACTATTTCATTGTTTTCTCAAATACTGAATGGTTCATATATGAACTTGAGTCACGTAATATACCTTGCCTTCCTAATAACAATCACAAATCAATGCATATGATTCAGGTATCATTCAATTGAAAATAAAATTCTGCAAACCTTGTCATAACTTGAAATCCACTGCGAATTTCTTATGCGATTTCCAAAAACCCATTACGTGACTGAACGAAAAATATTGATTAGCGTATTAACTCCTTGTTCCTCGTACATATACATATTGTCATATTATTATTATTTAAGCCGAAATGCCCAGGCTACCTGACTGTCTAGTGGCTATGATAATTTAGTTGCTTGTGCTGTACTAGTACCTACGCGAATACGTACTATATTTCTGTTTCGCTTTCATCAAATTAAAATTGATTATTACATCAACCCATATGTTTTTCATCTTCCTAAGATGCCAAAGGCTCGACTGTTTCAGTTACTCCTTACCTTCACCTTCTTTATTATAATAGTATTTACATATTGCTTTCTGCTGCTTCAATTGCCGCGACGAAGGTATTTAAACTATGTTTTTGGGTACCCTTAGGACACCTGTTCATGTTATACTTTTTTTGTGTGAGGTAGGATGGGCTCTCGGATAGGGTGGTTGGAGGCTTCGAAACATCCCTTTTGAAGGATTGATACTGGTAATGTAATCTGTCTTTGAATAGCAGAAAATCGCCATGTCACGTATTTGGGATATCAGTTGAAGATTGCAAAATGAAAACTGTGTCGTCCTAGTTCCTACAGAGAGAGATGCAAGAAACTATTTTCGAGAGATTTTGTGTTGGATTTTTTTTTGCGGACGGGCAGGCTGGCGGGGGATGATTTTTTTGCAAACTGATCTCAGAATATAGCTTCTTGCTATGGGAAAATAATAAAAAAGGTATCACTGGAATGTGTGGGAAGTACTGAGTCAATCAACTGGACCTCATATTTTTCTAATAACGTAAAATCAGCAACGATCCTTTGATTTTGATTGAATGTAGGGTGTTTTATTTCTACAGTCATGGTAAGGTACTCACAAAATACTCTCGAATACCTATACCTCGAAAAAGCACGACCCTGTCATACTCAGCACCTTAAAACGCAGGACACATTATCTCTTACACGGCTTAAGCTTAGTTAATGCTGCAATGAAATTTTAGCTGTAACACGATGGGAGATCGTTGTAGTGCCGCTATATATATGTTCTCTAGAAAATCAGTGGATGCGGAAATATTAGCAAAAATAGAATCCAGGTTTGACGTTTTGTTTTTAATAATGATAAAATATCATTGGATGATACTTCAAGGTCCAATAGAAAGAGTTCGTCAAGCAATGGCCAATAGAAAATGTTTGCCAGAGGATTGGTCAAAATCTGCACGTTTATAAAATAGTAGTTCAGGTGAAACCCGACGAGCTGCTGTTTTAGGAACATTTTATCCTGAATTAGGCCTAGATTGGAATATTCACTTCACAATTGCAAAAAGTTCTAACCGGTCTATTAGTTGTAACACCCTATAAAATATCCCTAAGGCATTTTTTCTCATCAGTGAATTGTTGAAGTAAATGTTGAAGTTGAAAATCTTCACTGCAATACATGGTCTGGAAGCAACAGATCACATGACAAGCTAGAATATGCTTCGCCTATACGGGCACCTGTTTATTTGAATCCAATCAATAAGCTGGAATCTGTACAACGCAGAGCACTAAACTATTTTTTATTTAAGTGTAACAGATTTGTTTGTTGATGTTTTACTCAAAACACTTACTATGCAGTCCCTCGAAGAGCACCAAAATCTATCTGCATCATCCGACTTAATTAATTTATTTCATAACAGCTGCGGTATATTTAGCGACAGTGATCTTACATTGTAAATTGTTACCTCAATACCATACACCAGTAGTGATTTTTGTTGCTTGTATAGTACCTACTTGGTTTTAGTCTTTTGTTATTATTTGTGTATTCATGGTTATTTTCTGTAAATGGCTGTGCACCTGCCGGAAATAAATGCATATTATTATGTCAAGAGAAAAAGGTGCAGCGCGGGATCTGACACACCGGGCTGCTGTTCCATTACCCAGTGACTACTCTTCACACCTTGAGGTGAACACGTGAGTCTGCGAATCGTGCGCATATTGCGCAGTGTAAAGAACAGAGTATTCCTTATTCCACCAAAGGATCCAATGACCATAACCAGCAGACGTACAGTGTAGTTTGGCAGCTTCTGGGATGAGACAGATCTCCTCTTCGGGAGAAGCACGGTTCGACCATCGACCCAGAATTGGCTACTCCTAATTAGGAGCTGGCTAAATCTAGCCACGAGCTAAAAACTCTAGCTAAATGCCGGTGCAAGAGAGATACCTTTTGCACCAGTAGGTGTTCATGCTATTTGGGCCAGGAGCTGCGAAACTCTTTGCTCCTCGTAAGGCGCCAAGAATTTCCTCCGTGTTCATTCGATGAAGCAGTACATTTAAGTTAGCAGTCCTGAGGCTAACGGACTGGAACAGCGCCAAGGCCGGAGTGCCTGCTGAGAGAGGTTTGGACTGTTCGTGAATGTTCCTCCAAAAGGCCTCCACGGGAGGTGAGACGGTCCTTCGTAAAACATTCTGTTCTGCTCAAGGCTCCTCGCCCGCGTCACTAGCGATCGTTTAGCAACGATTAGCATCCGTATGCTGTCAAGATAATGTTGTTTGACAACAACCAGTACCGCTTGACTGAGTTTATGATGGTCGCGCCTTAACCCGTGGGTGTATTTCGCACCACCTCTCATGCATGTGGGAAATGTATCTCCTACGGCGCGGGCTACTGCTCTCGTAGTAGCTCAACAGGTCATCCCTGAGCTCCGCCGTCCACCTAAAATGGTCTATGTCATAGTGGGGATCGTCAACAGGGCGATCCGAAGGACCACCTCCGAAATCGACTCGGTGTGGGGGATTTTCCTCCGGAGTCGTCGAACCCGAAGATAGAGCCCGTCAGGTGGTTAGCCTTAGGGCTTTCAATCGACATTCGGGAGCCAGCCCGTTCAAGTTGGCCCCTGAGGATGCGCCTGTTAATGTAGCCGGCTGGTTTGCATCCTTAGGCTTCGGTTTACCCCGCGGTGTCGCCACGCACCGGATAGCCTCTTGATGTTGGGCGGCTTCCTATTATTATTATGACGAAAGCTTTAGAGTAAATCTCCTCTTCCGCATCTAAAGAACAATTCTCAACATTTCGAGCTTTCGAGCTAGTGGCACTGTCGGTTGCTCATTGGATGCTTGGTGTAGACGTCGAAAGTTGCGAAACAAGTTCTGAATAACGCCTAAATGAAAGGAGTTGTTAATATCCTTCTGTATTTCGTAGAACGGACGAGCTGTTTGTAGGAAATAAGTCGAGAATGAAAACTGCTAGCAAGCAAAAGCGAAAAGGTACCGAGATGCTTATTACATTTCCCTCGCTACTTACATTTCTGCTCTTCAAAAGAAAATAGAAATATTTTAGCGGTTAGTTCCTTCTGCCGCATTCAATTTAATAAACGTAATATGGATTTAGCATTCAAGAACTTGTTTAGCTCCTACTTTCATTCTGTTTGATATATTTTGTATAAATACTCGTTGTGGAAACTCATGATTATACGTTTCCAATAATGAACAAATAATATATTTTCAGTTTATCCAAGCTACTGAGAACATGCTTTACTGGGGCAGCTTTTGTAAGCTGTTTCGCGTTATTTTGGATACTGTACTTACTACAGTTGAAGTGAAACCGCAATTTTTTGAGTAGGGTGAAACGATGTTCAGCAATCACACAATTAAACGTCTTGTTATACCTGCTTGAAAACTAAAGATGCCAAACTAAAACAGAAGGTTACCTGGCATCCCAATGGCAGCCGATCATTCTGGAATGGTCAAACATATTAAAGGGAATTTAGGTTCGTACCAGAAAATGCTGGAAAAAGTAGGCGGCTGGCGGGATTCGAACCCACGACCTCCAGAATGGTACTCCGGCGCTCTAACCAGTTGAAATACTGTCACCCTGTCAACTCTAGCGCTGTCTAGAACCACGCGCGAACGGGCCCGCCCGCCAACGACACTCTCGCGTCATCTTCCGGTACCACCGGCCCGCATCTATGACATCAAGTGATCTGAAAGGTCGGTATTGATCTCCAACTGCGCTCGATCCAGATGTGACTCCTTCGGACTAGCACAGATGCCTCTGCGTATGGGGGATGTTGAATTGTTCTTATTTTTAGGCTTACATCCGCATGTGGATTTCTTGATTTAAATTCGTACCCGAAAATGTCGGAAAAATTTTCTCGAGGAGTAGCTTTGCTCATACCACATGTCAGGATAGAACAGTTGCAAAAGCTTTCGAGTACAACGCCAAAGTATTTGCCAAGATGTTTGCAATAAATTCCACTATGAACAACCTTCCTAGTATTAAGGTATCATCAACTCCGAGGGGCGAAATTACGTTCAGAACCCAAAGAGTCTGGAAGGTGCTGCAGTCGCTTAACTGGTGTCGAGATGATGCAGCTGAAGAAGTGTGCACTGACGCTGGTTCTCATACTCATCCGCGTTTCTGCGATGTCTTACAACTTCGATATCTTCCAAAAGGCTAGAAGACAGCTTGTTTGCGCCTAAAATTAGCAAAAGTTGTATTTTTTAGAACATCTTTACTGTATACTTCTAATTGACTCCTTCTCTAAAAAATGAACTGGTAACTTATACATTTCCTCCGCCAAGGTAGGAACATTGTTTAACTCACTAACAAAACTCTAACAGACGCCGGTATCAATTTAGCGAAGTTCATGTGTCTCCACATTTTTAAAAACGTTATGCGGAATATTGATGTATGTAGATGTTCCTTGTCGCAAGTGTAATCTAGGTCTTCACGCACAAAGCTATGTAGGTATGAGGCTGTGAAAGCATCTTAGAAGTACACTAGACGTAGAACAGTGCTTTTGTGCCATGAACTATTGTTTGTTCAATACTAAAAAGTCTCACTTATATCCAGAAGTTTCGATGTAAGCTTTCTAATGTTCTCCATATGCTTTTTGGGCGTTTCATGATATCTACATAACGAAAATCCACATCACTCGTTTCCGTCGGTCTGCCTGTCGGTCTGTCGATTTGCCTGTTCGCATTCTTCTACCCTTGTAATCTCAGCAACCGCTGCATGGATTATGATGAAATTTGGGTGGCGATATGCTGTGAGGTCCTAGTAGGTAATACTGCCATAATTTTGAAAATCGGTGCAGGGGCGGCGGAGTAATTAGCAGAAAACCAAAAAAAGTATTCCTCAAACCTCATTTTTAGGCGTTTCAGGGGTTCGTGATTATTTTTTACTTTTTTTTGTGTGGGGTGATATTGGGGTTGATGGTGGGTTGGGATCGTATAACTCAAAAACTTGTTCTATTCATATTAGGCTGTCTATTGACCTGTGAAAGAAAGACTTAGCGGCATAATACCCTTTTTTAGGTCCATGGGAACATTGTCTTGCATATTACAGAAATCAAGGGATTCGTATGGTTTTTGGAAATCGTGTCAGTGACGTCGCAGCAATAATAAAAAAACTAAAAATACAGAACTTGTTGAACCTTCGTTTTAGGCGACTTGGAGATTTCCGAATGTTCGTTTCATCCTGATGAAGCTTGCAGAATAAAAACTGTGTCATCCTAGTTCCTACAGAGAGAAATGTAAGAAA
This sequence comes from Callosobruchus maculatus, assembly GCA_951848785.1. Taxonomy (NCBI): domain Eukaryota; kingdom Metazoa; phylum Arthropoda; class Insecta; order Coleoptera; family Chrysomelidae; genus Callosobruchus; species Callosobruchus maculatus. The sequence continues at coordinate 11,834,449 of CATOUR010000054.1, read as the reverse complement.
CTATTTATGAGAATCTTTGTGTTGATGTTTTCTTGAAGGCAAGCGATGATTAGGTTGGAAGAGGAATTCACAATATAGCTCCATGCCAATGTGTGGTAAGTATTGAGTCAATCAACTTGAGTTCATTTTTTTATAACTATTCGAGTACACTGTAGCTGCTTTTTGGAAAAAAATGATGAAACCTGAAATAAACTAACATTTGAAGTCAGCCTGTTTGCCCCTCAAATCACCTAAAGTTGTATTATTTACATAGATTATATTATTTTTTTGGACATCACTACTGTATGCTTCTAATTGGATCATCATCATAGTCACAATGTCTTAACAGACATGTTGTGAACCCGTAAAATGCATTTACTCATTTTACGAGTTTCTCTTGGGATATCTTTGACATCTTTAATGCAGTAGTTTCCCATTTGCTTTCTGCATCTTCATGCCGCATTTTTCACTCTAAGGACAAGAAGGTGCACTGACTCTCCTCAACTCGTCCACCCAAAGCTGTTGGTTGAGAAGAGGTTACTGCTTATACCGACAGTAGTTTAGTTTCTTTTAGTCGCCTTTTACGACACGCAGGTTTTACGATGGGGGATAGTCTAACCCGCTCCCATACGGGGATCTAATTGTATACTACTCTGAATAATGAATTGGTAACCTTTGCCTTTCCTACCGCCAAGACTATATTCGTCGAACGGGGTTCTTATCTTCAGACTCGACTTGCAAGGTACTTTGCAGAACTGTGTTTAACTAACTAACAAAGCTCTAACAGATGCCACAATCAATTTAGCGAAGTTAGACGGTTTCCCTGCGGCAGAATGCAACTCAATACGGTACAATGCACATCTATATCAAAATAAGGCAGCATGCACAACAAAATTACAAACAGTAATTTAGATATTATTAGAAAAATCCTAACTGTAGAGAAATACGGTTAGTACTATATCCATTCAATGTATTCTCCTCTATTCAGTCCTAGATGAGCATAAGATTACAATGATTAGCAATTCGGGACAGGACATGCACATTTTGGGAAGCTCAGTTTTCACCCTCTTTTTTTAAGTTACATTACACATGTTATTTGGTTAGTGCGCAATTTAAAATGCCACATGTATTTAACAGTTGTCCCAAACCAACTTCTAAGATCTGCAGGGGAGACTGGGGCATTCTATCGTTGTTATCGTTTTGCATAACGATGGCTACTGGGTCAAAATGCAGATTACACAGGCCACGAGATTGTAGAAAGCTATAGAACGACCGACTGAAAAATCAACTATGCTGGTTAACTATACAGGGTTATTCACGTTATTCGACACGGAGCATTAGGGCTAAAGTATTTGATAAAAAAGAAAATAATAATTTCCGATAAATAGAGACAAATAAAGGCTACATTTTAAAAATATTTTCATTTTATACAGGGTGTCCCAAAAACACGAAATGTATCAAAGTTTTGTTTTTTTTTGAAGGAACACCCCGTATATTATTGCATATTCAGATTCCTTGGTGAATTTTATGTAGCGTACATGGGACTTAAAGCGAACCGTTTAGGTGTAAATCACCATTTTCGGTATAAGTAGATATCAGGAAAAAATTGAATATCACAGAGATTATAAAATTTGGAAGGCTGTGACTTTGCTGTATTACTGAGCATAGAATGCGTCAGCTTTGATGCGACTGTCAAATTTAAATTACGTTTATGCTTGGAGAAATCGGTCGATTAATTAAGGAAACCTCGATCAGCGATAACTTGATTTTTTCAAATGAGAATATCTAATTTTTTTATACGGTTAAATGTAGAATTTGATAACCTTTCTAATGATATGAGGCTGTGAATATCAGTCTCTGATAGTTTTTATTTAATTTCAAGTTTTCAACCAAATCGGTGTTTTTCGATTTTCCAACCTATGAGCAACCTAGCAGACCATAAAATATACACAAAAACCTGTTCAGGTAGAAGAAGACAACTAAGTTAGCAGAAAAATACACACGAACTAGACTAAAGGGACAAGATTATAAAAATTACTCACAACAAACAAAGTCTAACCAAAAACAACGGCGGTAATATCTCTTTGGTCAAAGAGAAGCTGGAGTGTGGCAGAAATGGATTTTCTTACGGCCTACTAGCTACTGCAATGTAATAGAGATTGGCAATTTCCGAAACCGTGAAAAATTTTGAAATGAAACGAAAGCTACTAGACAATGTTGTAGGCAGTTTGTTATTTTCATAATAAAATTTCACATTTAATGATATAAATAAAGTATGCAATTCTGTCAAAACCCAAGTCAAAAGTACCTCTGACTGGAGTTCTGAAAATTCTTCAGTACCTATTAGCAAGATCGCAGAAAATTGAATTAAAATTTGTTCAAATCATAAAACATAATGGCATAGAACAAATGGCAGAAAATTTAAATCTGATTGTCAGTATTCCTTTTTTGCAATATTGCTAATAGATATTGAAAAATAGAAGGGCTCGAGTCAGAGGTATCGACTTCGACGCAAATTACTACTTTTTTACAGCATTAGATATGATTGACAATTGCGTGCTGGAGCAACAGTCGCTGGTTGTTTTTGTTTCATATCAGGGTTTTTAATTGTCTTGGAAATTGTTAACCTCTAGTAAATTGCGATAGCCAGTAGACTGTAAAAAATATCTGTTACTGACATACTCCAGCTTTTCTTTCACCTTAGAGATGTTGTCGTAGTTGTTTTTGGGAGAGTTTATTTGTTGTAAGGAATTTTTATCATCTTGGCTCTTTATTCTACTTCGTCTGTATCTTTTTTCTAAGTTACTTGTTTTCTTGTATCTGAATTAACATGTTTTTGTTATATTTCATGGCCTGCTACGTTGCTTATAGGTAGGAAAATTGAAAAACGCCAATTTGTTTGAAAATTTAAAATTAAATGAAAACTAACAGAGATTGATATTCATAACCTTACATCATCAGAAAGGTTATCAAATTCTACGTTTAACCGTATAAAAAAAATAGGCATTCCTATTTGAAAAAATCAAGTTATCGCTGATCGAAGTTTCCTTAATTAATCGACCGATTTCTCCAAGCATAAACGTAATTTAAATTTGACAGTCTCATCAAGGCTGACGCATTTTATGCTCAGTAATACTTATACCGAAAATGGCGATTTACACCTAAACGGTTCGCTTTAAATCCCATGTATGGTACATAAAGTCACACTAGAATTCACCAAGGAATCTGAGTATGCAATAATAATATATTTCATTTCATATTTCATTTAAAAAAACATACCTTTGATACATTTCGTGTTTTTGGGACATCCTGTATAACATGAACATATTTTTAAAATGTATCTTTTATGGGTCTCTATCCATCCGAAATTATTATTTTTTTTATCAAATACTTAGGCATAATGCTCCGTGTCGAATAACGTGAATAACCCTGTATATAGCGTTTTCCTAAAATGTATTTTTTCAAAGTTTCAGGTGAATATTTGTTGCGCCTACCATGCTGGGTAATATAAAAGAACTAGCAGTGAAACGACAAGCTTATCGATGCGGCAAAGCTACGGTGAAGGGGTACCTGATTTCGAACAAGTGGTCTAACTTCAGAACAGTATGGGCCTATATTTGGTTTTTGACGTCACATGCCCCATTCTTAGATTCGTCGCTGTCGAAACCGATGACCTAGTAGTATACTGTCAGATCACATTTTCGACCTATTTCGTTCGGCAAGCGTGACTTCAGTATAAGGAAATATATGAGAAAGATCGCATCGATCATCCCACAGTCAAAATGGTACGCTACTATGTCGGCCTTCTGGTGGCGTAAGCGTATGGCGTATTCATCGGTCGCTAAGCATAGTTTGTAGAGTCGCGCAACTGGATAGTGAATTCCATCACGCTGTTGAACCATCCTTATGGTCTACCATAGTATAACGTTTGACAGTATTACTATAGTAGGTCATTCTTTAGTATTCTATGTTGATACTGAGCATTACCTAACATCTGACAGCCATGAGTATTGTAAGTCGTTCTACGGTATTCTGATGTAGCGAGGAAATTTGTCTCTCATTGGCTGGAACAAAAAATAGAAAAATATTGATCTGAAAATCAACGATATCAAGCTGTTGGCCAGGCAAACAGCTAGTTTTAACGTGCCAGGTTTTTGATAAAATAAATTACTATTTTCTTACTGGGAGTGTGACGACTTTGTTCCAGATTCGGGATACACTTTAAAAAAATATCTTTGAATCATTTTCAAAGTTACTAAAACCTTTTCTGTTAAAATTAAAATATACTGGCAGAATAGTAATTTGATTGCTTCTTCAAAGGAACTTATGTTGATGAGCAGATTTTTTTTCCATCGATTTTGAAATTTTCTTTTTTCCTTTATTATATCATACTAAAGAAAAATAAAATAAATGCATCCCTAAATAAATATGTTCCACGATGGACGACCGTGATCAATTTCTAGGGAAATAGATTTCTAATTTTTTTCTTTAAGTTAATAATTTACTGAGATCAAAGTGGGCAATCAGGCCAAAATATCTTCAAGATGTTGAGATTTACCGTTATACCGTGAGTAAATGCCTTTCTTACTTAAAATAGTCCACAAAATAGATTTTTGGATCGTTTGAGAAAATTCAAGTTATATTTCATATAGCTATATCTAACTCAATTGGTTTTCAAGATATTGACAGTTAAAAAGTGCATGACCATTTTCAACTTTGACAGGCCATAACGTCTAAGTACTACAAATTAGAGCACAAAAGTTCAGCCGACAGCGTTTCTATTAAAGTACTATGGCAGTCATATTGCCTAACGGTCTGCACTTGAAAACCACAAAAGTGGTTTATCATTAATACCTACCGAACAAAACAACTATTTTGCTAACATTATTGAAGTGCTTTTCTAAAACAATTATAAATTTAAACTGTAAAAAAACATTTTGTAAAATGACAGTTACCTTGTAATTTTGTGTTATAGAAATGCAACACAGCTTTGTAATTTTACAAATATTTTGTGAAAATCTAAAATATTCGTATTTTTTTCGTAAACTGCTCGAGTACGTCTACAAAAGTTTGTGAATCTACCAAAACTATAGTATTGTTGTTAAACTTTGCTGGGGTTTTACAATATGACATCAGAAAATCGTTGCAATAGTGGTTGTAATAATTGTCTTGTAAAAATACCCACGCTTTTTTCAGTGAAGGCTTCACTTGAGAAGTGTTATATTTAAGTTAATTCCATCTTTATAAATTAAAGTATTTTCAAGTTAAGTACAAGTAGTTTTACTTGGAGCATATAGTAGGCACGATTTTAACCTGACCAGCTTATAATAACTTATGAAATTTGACGCTGCCCTTTTTTGTGTGTGTACCGCTTACACTGAGAAAACCAGCCCTGTTAAAGTGTTTAACTGGTACATTTTTAATAGCCTATATTTACTATAAGTTACATGCTGTTTCTAAAATGTAGCTGCATAGTCAGTCATAAAAACTGAATTCTGATACCTCGATTTTGTGACAGAAGACGCATATTATTGTAACAATTAAACTGGCTTAACTACTACTACTTTCAATTAAACATTATAATAGTAATGATTAACGAGAGTTACTATAAAAATAAATCAGTAACTGTCGCTATGAGTATTCCTATCGTAGACACTTCAGGTTACAATGACAATTGAAGTGGTTGAAGAGCTGCAACTTCCAATTAAACATTTTAATGGCAAGAGTTAAAGGATATTACAGCTGTGATAAGTCACGAAATACGCATAACGGTCGTCTTCCGAGGTGGGGGATGTTTACTATGCTCCATCTCTTTCTTATAGAGGGCAAGCGAGTGCGACAGAGATAGATGCTCTTCACTGTTGTTTCACATTTCAGTTAGTCCTTAGTGGTTACAGCACGGCTACAGGTGTGAGGTGCAATCGCTGTTCGGTTTTGCTATCACATACTATTTTATGTTCCTATAAGTTCTATGCGTGCTTGTGTCCTTGTGTGTAGAACCAAGGAATTGTGGAACAGAATAGATACCTACATGGCAAAATATGGCGTTGGAGTACACGAGTCGTACATTTCCGGTAACTTTGCTATAAGATCAAAATATGTAACAATTTCCCAATGACATTATGTGTTCGTAAGGTTGATAGACGTTTTATGTGCAATAATAACTTTTTTGTTATGGCAAACTCAAGCTTATAATTTTTGTTATGTTGATTATTAATTATTTTACCAGGAATAAAAATTATTTTGAAATATTTGCTTTTTTTAGTCTCTCTAGTTGAGTATAGGATTTACCCGTATTCAATTAAGAAAAAAATCAGTACTGGTATTAAAGTTTTTCATTACAGCAGTTTAATTCATTATCTGTAGTAGTTACAATGACAGAAAGAATGTCACAAATAAATAAGGTTTAATTGGGGGTATTAAGCAAGTTAGTCACCTTGAAGATGTGGTTTAATTGTAACTATTAAACTAAGCTACAGTCACAGTGACATTTTTCTGACAACCACTGATGTGATATTGCTCGTTACCACAATTAATTCTAAACAGAATTCACTATTCAATTGCATCAATTACACAGTTTAATTGTCACGTATGTTGATGCAAAGTTTAATTGCGGTGATTAAAACTTTAATAGTAGCGATTAAAGCTTTCTCTCAGTGTACCGCCATTTTTTCTCCGCACTTTCTTACCTCGGAATTTTTCCGTTGCCAAACAATACAAATACTTCCAAAAAGTTCCGGTCTCCCCTAGTTTCACGCCATTCCGGATTTAATTCGAGTGTTACCTAACAACATAGTGAAAATATTATTACGAGCTGAAAAAGACCCGGATGCCTGAAACGGGCCTGAAAAGCGCAACCGACTCTCTGTACACCGCTCATTAGTCAGCATTAAAAGGAACTTATGAAAAGGCTGCTGGCTGGCGTTAATTTTCTCAAAATGCGAAGTTTTAATTACTTTTCATGAATTTATCTCTTCTGTAATGGTTCGGAATGTGGCTGAATACACTCGGCTTCTATTTGAATATACTCACATTTGGAACGAATCGGATAGTGTTAGTTTCTATACAACCTCTCATACTGGGAATATTCTCTATATAAGCGGGTGCTAGTGTGCATACCATTCAGCATTGAGCTCTAGTCTCTATATCGTTGAGCAACGTCTATCAATGAGAGACAATAATAATCCTTCCTGAACTACAGACAGAAAAGTAGACTTTAGAGAGGATACATTAACATAATATATAGCTATAGGTAAGTATCTAAATACTTCAAGAATCCATCCGTATAACACAATCTATTTTCCTTTTACTTCCCACACCGATCGCGAAAATTTTCGATTTTGAGATAATACAGTTTTTGGGCGTTTTATGATGTCTACATATCGGAAATCCACGTCACTCATTTCCGTCGGTCTGCCTGTCGGTCTGTCTGTCTGTCGGTCTGTCTGTACGCATTCCTCTAGCCACGTAATCTCAGTAACCGCTGCATGAATTGTGGTGAAATTTGAGCAGCGATATGATGTGGACGTCGTAGTAGGTAATGTTACTATAATTTTTAAAATCGGTCCATGGGCGACGGAGTAATTAGCAAAAAACAAGAAATTTTAAATATTCCTCAAACTTTGTTTTTAGGCGTTTTAGGGGTCCCTGATCATTTTCTGCCTTTTTTTGGGTGGGGGTGAAATAGGGTCGGTTAGTAGTGGGGGGTTGTAAAACTGAAAAATTTGTTGTATTGATAATAGGCTGTCCACTAACCTGTGAAAGAAAAACCTAGCATCATAATACACTTTTTTAGGTCCATCCGAACATTAGCTTGCCTATTACAGAAACCAAGGGGCTTAGAATTTTCTGATGTATACATCCGAGTATTGCGTCTGCTCGTTATGTATTGTGTAACTAGGGAACTACTGGATTGATTTCAATAACATTTTTACGCAGTATTATTACCGCGTCGGGGATGGTAAACGTTTATGGTTTTTAGGATTCGTATCACTGGCGGCGCAGCAGTATTAAAAAAACTAAAAATATAAAAACAGCTCAAACTTAGTTTTTAGGGGTTTTAGGGGTTCCTGATAATTTTCCACCCCGTTTTCCACTTTCTTTTGGATGGAGGTGAATTTGGGGTGGTTGGGGGGTGGTGGGTTGCAACAATGGTTGTTACAACGCAGCATTTGTTGCATTCATAATGGGCTATCCATATGACCTTTGAATGAAAAACCGGTATAATACACCTTTTAGGTCCATCCGAATATTGCCTTGCTTAGTATAGAAACCAAGGGACTTAGAATTTGTGATGTATTCATACCAGATTGTTTTATAACGTTCTATATTGCGTAACGCTCGTTATTGAACTGATTTTAATGAAATTTTGACATAGCACTACTACCACGATGAGGATGGAAAACGCGTATATTTTGAAAAAATCGTGTCAGTGGCTGCGCAGCAATGACAAAAAATAGAAAAAATAATAAAAAATAAAAAAATATATAAAAACAGCTCAAACTTTCAGACGTTTTAGGGGTTTTTGATCATTTTCTACTGTTCTTGGGGTAGGGGTGAATTTTGGGTGGTTGGGGGTGGGGGGTTGTAAAGCTGAAAAATTGGTTGTATTCATAATAGGCTGTCCACTGACTTGTGAGTGAAAACCCTACGTCATAAGACACTTTTTGAGGTTCATCCGAACATTGCCTTGCTTATTATGGAAGCCAAGGGATTTAGAATTTGTGATGTATGCATGCGATATCGTTCTATATTGCGTAACGCGGAAATTATTGAATCGATTTTAACGAAACTTCGACACAGAATTTACTACCGCGGCGAGAATGGAAAACGCGTCTGTTTTTGAAAAATTGTGTCAGTGGCGGCGCAGAAATAATAAAAAACTAGAAATATTAAAACAGCTCAACCTTCGTTTTTAGAAGGTTTGGAGGTTCCTGATTGTTTCGCATCGTCCAGTTGAAGCATGCAGAAAAAAACTGTGGCGTCCTAGTTCCTAAGGAGGGAGACGCAAGAAACTATTTACGAGAGTTTTTGTGTTGGACGTTCTTTGCAGGCAGGTGAGAGATGATTTGGTTGCAAGAGGATTTTAGACTATAGCTTCATGCAATGGGAAAATATTAAAATGGTATCACCATTGTGTGGGAAGTACTAAGTCAATCGACTTGACTCCATTTTTAATCTTGTAATCTGGATTTCATTCTATTTTAACTATTGTAATTGTTTTCCAGAAAACAGGTGGTTGGGGCTAGGTCAAGAAAAGGGCCAGGAGTTGCTTTTACTGCTTCGCCAACGTTTTGACATTTGTTAGACCATCTTCAGGGTAATAAATACTGCACTCCTTGAGTCAAATAATTAGTTAGTAGTCACATGTAGTTTAAAAATGTATGGGCAAACGATACGTAACAAACACACAAAGGCAATAAAATTGTGGTCTACGTCTATCCGCAATAGATGTGTCTGGCGTACACATGTGTACACTATACGGAACATTTCAGATGATTTTCTCGTAGAATGCACTTGCTCGTAGATCATTTATTTGAGTTAGTCATTAATAGCTTGAACTAGTGTTCAGAAGAATCAAATGAAAAAGTTGTGTGCTTTCATTTTACTATATTACTAATACGATATTTTATCCAAGATCCATTTCATATATCTAGGAACATTTGTATAAACAGCTGGACCCTCTCCACAGTCACTGAGTCCATACGATACCAGTCCAAACAGAAAATAGTTTCTGCTGCGGCCGTTAGCCAAAGACTTCATCATGGGCCCACCAGAATCTCCATTGCAAGAATCTTTATCCTTTTTTCCGACGCAATATTGGTGCTCATCAATAGGTGACCTGAAAATGTCTCGACACTGTTCTAGGGAGACAACTGGAAGATCTACGCGTTGAAGTACGGGTGTATATGTTCTGTGGTCAGAATATCGATCACTAGTTCCCCATCCTGCCACAGTAACGGTTCCGTTCAATAGATAGGAAGTCAGTAATCGACCTTGTGGTAGGCAAATCGGTTGAACAAATCCTGAAATGGATAGAAAATAAGTCAAGCATGTTCTGCAAAGGTGCTAGATATTCTCAGTTTATAGATAACTGAATAAGGTACCTGGGTCGGATATGGCCGCCTTGAGGTTTATTCACAATTTAATAGTAATTTTAAAGCCTTAGGAATAGTTCTTTAAGATGTTAACTTGAGCGGCCTATCTATCTGTCGAATGGCTAAAACTAAAAGCTATAAATATAACATATCGTTGAATGGACCGCTTTTTAAAAAAAAATGCAAAACGACCATATTTTCGATCACGTCGGTAAATATGCCCTTAGTTTAGGCATATTTACGACATGGTATTATAATAACTGCAAGCAACTCTAAATTTGAGTTAAGTAGGTAATCATAAAGAGGTAAATAAAACGTAACAGTGGAATCAAGCTATACTGATTAATTATAAAAACAAAAGTAAAATGTAAAACGCATCTAACACAAATGAAATTGCCTTTATTAAGTGCAAGTCCAACGCATTCTTTCGTGGACGTATTTTGCATAATCTCATATCTGCAATCATGTTCCTATGACATAGAAAGCAATACTAATACTTATTTGATGCTGTTTCGCTTTCCTCTATTTCTCTCTAACTCTTTTGTTTCCGTCTTTTCATTTTATTTGCTTTCTCTTTTAATTTTATTTGTATCTTCCCTTTTTGAAAAAATATATTTGGTTAGTGCTTGAATTATACTGTAGGCAGCCTTTTCTGCAACTTTGCAACTCTTGAACCTGATAGTTTCTGTGGAGTTTTAAAGTTCGAAGACTTCAAGTGGAACTGCAGTAGAACTGTTGTCTAGTGCTGGAGGTTCCTTACGACTGTTGTATTTCTACAAATACCCCTAGATTGATATCGCGATGTCATAGCCTGAAACAAACATAGTTAAACAGCTTAAAATGTATACGAGAAATATGGCCACATGGTAATGGTAAATATGGTCAGATGGTGACCATATTTACCGTCACTATGTTTTTTCTAATAACCTGTAAAACAAAAAAAGACCTATAACAGTATAACAGTATGTAGAAAATACACTTACCCACAACAGAATAAAAACAAAGTCACACATCAGAACACAGCGTCTCTCAATAAGACACACTAAATGCAGAAATTTGAAGCAATTTTTTGAGAATATTTAAATAAGGGTGACCTGAGTTTCCTGTACCGTCTGGGCATATTCGACCCAGGTACAATTTTATTCATCCAAACGCAGCGGGGGACAGCAAAATGTAATTTTTGGATTACCTCGTTTGTTACCTCCTCTTTTTTGCAAGTTGCGCAACTAAATTAAATATTTACTAATGTTTTCATACTTTTTCCCACTGCTACCCCCTCAATCAAATTACGATTGAAACAATGGTCTAGCTCCTGGTTTTCTCTGAACTAGTGTAAGTACTGCAGTTATAAACCACATTGCGATCAAGTAAAATATCACTTCACTATGATCCATAGACTGATTAGGAATCCCAAAACAAAAGTTGTAAGGTCTCGCATGCGACTTTAGCGCCCAAGTTGACTGAGTTGAATCCACATGTATCATTATTCTGTAATGCTCAGATGTTATCAAATATTCCACAACCGATTCATCTAGGGGCGGTATTAGACTTCTGGGGCCCCGATGTAATTTTTTGCGCAGTCTGCATTGTACAGGTGAGTACGTGGAAATGAAGCCCAACTATTGTTTTGGGGCACCCAGCAAAACTATGTAGCGGTAATGTCTTTTACTTGAACGCTGTGAGGTTTGCACCGAAAACTCGGAGAAAAATTATTCTTCAAACCGGAAGTACACTAAGATAAGGTCAGTGGAAAAAGGTATCTAAACGAACACAGAAAAAATACTGTTACGTTTCCAATTAAATGTTAGTATTTGAATGTTTTTCCATCGCTTTAAATATATTTACAGTTGTCTCAAATCCACGTCATTGAAAGAATTCAATGCTTATATTCGAAGTAATAACATATACGCCAATAAATTCAAAATGATTTTACATTCGTTCGAACAATATGTATAATCCTTCTAATACCAGTACCAGACATATAATGCAATCAAAACATTCTTCTGTTTTCGAAATTTACCATATGTTTCATTTAAGCAAAGCATACAATCTATTCAACGAACAAAAATTATTACTGCAACAGCAGTTTGTGATAAAAATTAATTTTCTTTCAAGAGGTAACTATTACGCGAACAATAACCCATGCTTTCAAAACATTGTCTATGCTGTTAAAGAAATTGGTAAGTAGTATTCGTAACAAGAACATCATATATCGAATCCAATGGGCCTTGTTGTTCGCTAAACTATAATCAGTATTCGCCGGGACCGGTGTCCCAATTCAATGAACGTAAAAAGAAAAAACAGGGGGATTATCTTAGTCTTATGATCGGCGCCAACTCGCCAACATGAACGAGGTTGTTTCGTTGTGTTGTTTGGGTGTTAGCCGTGTTGTGTCATTTCGTGTTTTTGCTTTCTGCATCAGCAATTGTGTGATTTAAATGTGGCCAGTTATATATCAAATGGAGCACCTACTGAGAAATTAGGGCTTAGAAGAGCTAACACCCACATTTGAATGTAGGTATTTAGATTAGTCAGATAGTTATATTTCAGGTAAAAATGCAACAACAGGTGCAGGCTTATGTCTAATTCTTATATCATGCCCCTTAAAACTTCATACAAAATCACACCATCAAACATCCAAACGAATCGATCAGCTGTCCTCACAATAAAATCTGTTGGTCCAAGAAAAAGGAAGTAATTTAGAATCAATTACTGAACACAGATTCGATTGAACGACAGGCTGCGATTGAATCATTCATTGGAATCCAATGACATCTTGTAGTTGAATCGACAATACGATATAATTCGATACCAACTATATACTTCCCACTGGATAAAACATCGCTGTATTTGAGGAATGCTGAGTGTAACGTCCCATTGAATCCAAGCGTAAATCTTTGACAAAACGACAGATTTTTCTGTGTGAAGTATCACTGTGGTACTCGAAAGTACTTGCATGGATTGATTTAGATTTGCTTGATTTTTTATTTTTGATATTTTTTTGATTGAAAACAAGACATTTCTTCCAAATCTGAATACTTACACTATGACAAGTTACACGACCTATACTTACTATGATAAGTTACACGACCTTCAAATTTAATCAATGCAATGTCATGTCTGTGAGTTGAACGTCGATATCCTGAGTGACGCACTGCGTTGAGGATTCTGTAATCTGCAGGTACGGGGGCACAGAGAGATCCTTCACAGTCTATCATTGTGTCCCAATCATGCTCACCCAACCTTACGAAGTTCCTGGAAGGACATTGCTTATGACAGATAGATATACAGATTCTGCATGGATATAAAAGCAGAGCCACTTCAAGAGAACACAAAGATGTATTCTCGGATGTATTTAAAATTATGAACTGTGAAGCCTTTAGCAGTACATGTACAGTAAAAGGCAGCTGGCTACCCTACCACGCAACAGACAACAGACAAACAGCGAACAGCCACTGTAACATAATTATTATTTGATATCTGAAAATAAAAACCAGACAGATACATTATTGTATTAAACGTACTATCCATATGAACTTAATAGCTGCTTTTTAAGGGTGTATGGGAGCGCTTTCGGATCTCCAGCCTAGATCCGCCAGGATTAGCTCCACCAGGTTTAGCGGTCACAGGGCCACTACATGTAAGGTACAAAACTGCACGTCGGCAGGAGGCAGAAGCCAACCGAAGTAGCATTTTGACAACCACAACCACATGACACACCAAAATTAACGTTGAAGTTAGTGTAGGAAATTGGTTATATATGGAACGTCACACTCTAGACCACCGGACAACATCGTATCAACCTTAAGCATAACTTTAGTTATACCATGGGTTGTTACGATGTTTACCCAACCAACTAAATGTAGTTAATAACTTGGTAATTGCAATAAGGGTTTAACAACGTTTTAGTGGCAACTGGTGACAACTTGAAGTCTTGAAGTAGCAAACAAACTAATTATTCATGAAGTTATAACCAACAATAGTCTAATTGCTTATATACCAAATTTCTTTAATAAAGGGAAATTAGTTCTGAAAATGGTAGATACTTTTTTCAGACGAATACTTATTGAGCGCTATAGTAAGCAGTGTAAGAGTTACTGAAGTGGGACGTATGCGACGCCGAATCTATGATGGTGACCATAATAAGGTTAAACTAGTGGGCAGGCAGACAGTAGTGGTTACAAGGGCAATACTTTACCGCAATCTGTCAAAATAAATAATTATGATGAATTTCCCTGTAGAGCCGTACATATTTCCTGTTGTTCAATGCTTTAAATGTCTCTCTGTCTCCGCTACGACATGTGAACAAACAATGTCTGAGAAAGCAGAAGCAAACATGCGTCTCATGTGGACAGGAAAGCTGCGAAAGGGAATCTTGTGTTGGAGCTGAGGTTGTTTGTGTGCATTGCAATAGCAATAAACACGAATCCATCGACAAAAAGTGCCCCATATATAAAAAACAACTAGCTATTTAGAAAATTATAGGAACTAAAAATATTTCATTTAAAGATGCCGAAATTATAGCAACTTTCTATGCTAAAATAACCACCAACAATAGGTTTGATGTCTTAAATAACTTAGATAGCTTCCCCAGTTTACCCGAACCAAAAAACAGTAATGTATTCCTTCAAAAACCAATACCTAAGGCAAACACTCAACTACCAAACAATACATCACCCAGACCAATAAAACGTAAAAAACATAGAAAATTCCCCTCCTAATTCACCCACACCTTCTACCAGTTTCACCAGACAACACGCTAGCCAATCAATTCTACCCAACCCCCATCGCGACGACTTCATGCGATATAAAGAACAGTTAGTTAACAAGATGTTCACTTTTATAAATAATATAGTTCAATCAGATGTTCAATCAAGACTCTGTGGGAAGCTTCGTAAACTGCCTGCTAGAAATCACTAACTCCACCCCACAGAACATTTTACATATTACAGTATTTACAGTATTGAAGTATTGAGACGATGACGACGCGTACTGAGAGACTTCAGTTATATGAGACGTTTTGCCGACGGAGAGTCTACATCAACGGTCTACGTTATACAATACAACTGAGCCGTGGGTAATTTTTCAGTTGAACTAAAATCGTTGGCATGTAGTCTTTTTTGCAGCTAACTTATTTTAACATTATTATGACAACAAGGGCATTAGTATGGAGATTACAAATGACACGAGCTTCCAAATATACTGCCTCCTATTACAGGCATAAAAAACGATTGTGTCTTGTGTCGTCAACAGACTTTTCAGGCGCAAGCTTGTATGGACGGTTCTCAGAACTTCATTTTAAATTCCTTCAACTAACAATCAAATTCGAGCTCAAATTCTGCGGAAGAACCTAAAGAAGACCCCAATAATAGAAGGGGAGTCAATCTGGAGGCATCAGATATTACTTAGGTGGAAAAATACTGTCTCAGAAAGCACAGTAAGAAAAAAATAATAAAAACCTATAAGTACGAGAACGAGTCCAAAGCCACAAAAGGAAAATAGGTACCGTTTAGCCAAAGCCCTAAGCACATTTCAAGTGCCAAAAGACAAAGCTGACATATGAAAATTGACAGCTGCGACAGAGGGTGCGTTTGGGAAGGGAAGCGCGTTCGTCAGTTAACATAGTCAGTTTTTAGTCGAACCTTGGTCGGACGAACAACTCCAGTTGAATTTTGGGTATACATCTGGTTGTCTAGAGGACTATCGTTGAAAGGTAGTTGATTTTTGGTAACATGACGCTCATAGTCAGGTTTATGTAGTTATACGCCGACTACATTTATATGGCACGTTTGAGTGCAATAATTCTCCTTCGGAAGAGGGTCGGTCGTTAAGACAAAGAGCATATAAACGAACATTATACTGAAGATTATGAAGTCTTATGTTAGTTTTTTGGCAACAATTCGTAAATATTCCGTTTAGTTTGATCTTCAGTTAATGTAAACGTTAGATATTTTTTATCTAAATTTTTTAAATCCATTTATTTTTGAATTCTGAGAAATTCGCATCGAATTGAAAGCGCGCGAGCTTCTTAGCATGCAGTAATACTATTTGACAGTAAACTGGGATACGTTGTTGAATTAAGTGTACAAATCGTTAATTTATAGCAACTTAATTTATGGAATATAGCCTGATCAAAGGAACAAAACATTTTAATATCAAGATGGTAGTCACAGTTGTCAGAAAGTTTTGTCTAAGTCCTCATTCTGACCAGCAGTATTATCTGGTCAAACTATTTACTATTTTTCTAACAATATTGCAACTGTTATCTCCACACTAGAGGGCGCAGCTGTGTAGGCGTTTCAAAGTTAAATCAGCAACGTTTAGGAAACGAAAAACTGCAGCCCCTAGTTAAAAGTTAAATGTCGTAATAACCCAAAAATGATTGACCAGATTGGTGCAAAATGGGGTTGTTACAACGTTGTGTTGGAGTCGGCCATACAACTTGTGTGTAGTTCACACAACGCACAACGTTAAATTGCTACTTGGAAGGTACCCTGCTGCCTCCTGAGAATGAAGAAATCCCAGAACCCTTTGTCTAGAATCTTTTATCTAGGATCTCCGCATTACCTTGACGTTTGGCGGGTAGCCATCTTTTACTGTTATTGTTGATTCGGAACACGTCCCTCATCCAGGTCTAACGAAAATCTACTTACACTGAAGCAATACAATGAGCAGCAGTTAGAACATGGTTTTCATTGACTAGGGTGCCACCGCAAATGAACTCTGTGTGTCTTCTATATTTTATAAGTAAGCTGGCAATCCAAGGATATTGGCCCAGTTTCGCAGATCTTCCGCCAACGATACGCTCATTCACATCTGCTTTACCGCATGATGATAATCCAGGAAGGAGTTTCCAGTTTTTGTGATATTTGAGCTGATCGTCCAATCCTGTGGAACAGTAAAAGGTAGCCTAATCGCTTAATACCACTGACATTACTAATCATGAAGATTTATGTGTTTAACATTACTTACCCCAGAGTAGGTTGAAATGTTTAGGGAGTAATCTGTTATTTTTTTAAGGTGATGGTCAAAAATAAAGCAATCCATACTATACTCTAACAAAAACAGCATTGACAGTTGCGTCCTTGTTTTTGGTTTGTTTGGAAAACTATGAACTGTGTAAGCACACATATAATTTTTGTTTTACCTGTGATATCCCGGCATAGCCCCAAAGTCAACAGAACGGCACAAACCCACTTTATCTTGAATGACATATCCAACGATAGTGGGTTGCATGATCCACTACGAAAGTAATAGCAAAATTTAAGCGATAAGCTATCTCACGATCCTGCCATTAAAAGTCTGGCATCTCCATACAATGCTTACTATAAAAAACCACATATTATAGTTTCGTAATGCTTTTTAAAAACTAAATTTTAATGATGAACTTGCGCTGTCATGTAACAAATATCTGTATGAATACAACAATAAAACATGGCAGTAATATGTCGAAAATTACCTAAACTTTTGTCTATTTTATACCATTGATAACACATTTAGGTATAATGTTCGAGACCATATGGCATCATATTTCTTATCAATGTGATGCTTTGGTTGCTGGAAATGGGAATAATGAAAAACAGTATTAGGTACAGGCTATCAATAGCAGATGAATAAGGGTTTCAGGTCATTAAACAGGTGCGGTTCGTTTGAAAACCTCCCACCCCGGATTTCTCGAAAACCGCTGATTAAAAGAAAAAACGCAGAGACACGTCACAAGATTTGTCAAGAGGAACAACTTTTTAACCAAAAACTACTTCATCCCCTAGTAACCTCTAGCCTCACAGGATCGTCCCCTTAAAAATTTTAAACGACAAGGGTTATCGAGTAGTACCCTGTTTTGAAGGTATGCAGAAGTACTTTATTTTGACGTTTGGCTTTTTAAAATCGGTGGATTCGTTTTCGAGAAAATAATAATCTTTACGTATCTACCTAGAGCTCCATCACTTAATCAACGACAGACAATATGGATTCCGACACCAAAGATCAACTGGAGATCTCGTGGTTTACGTCACACATGTATGGAGCAAACTCATTCAGTCATTTGGCGAGGCTCACGTCGTTGCTCTGGATATTTCAAATGCATTCGATCAACTGTGGCATGCAGCTCTCCTAAACAAGCTCCCGTCTTATGGGCTCCTTGTTAAGCTTTGCGGTTGGCTCGCAGACCTCCTCTCAGGTCGGAAAATCTCGGTCGTGGTAGACGGCTTTTCCTCTTCTTTCCATGGCATCAATGCCGGGGTTCCGCAGGGATCGGTATTGGCTCCGACTTTGTTTCTGCTTCACATTAATGATCTACTCTCTAGCACTACAAACTCAATCCACAGTTTTGCGGATGACAGTACGCTGCATGCAGGCATCATGAGTAATAGACCGATCCCTGTGGTCGAGCTGGAACGCAGAAGACTGGCAGTGGCAGCTTCACTTTCAAAGGATCTCGATACCATTACCGCTTGGGGACTTAAGAATATGGTTAAATTTAATGCCTCCGAAACCCAGTATTGTACGCTCTCAAACAAGAAATGCCCAAGCCAACACCAGGTTCTAATGAACAGCCAGGCTCTGCCAAGGAGTCACTCATTCAAGTTGTTAGTAGTCAACATTACAGAGAATCTGATCTGGTACACAGCAGCTGCTGGTAGAAAGCTTGGGTACCTATTTAGAGCCAGAAAGTATTTCTCACAATGTAACCTCCTCACGCTATATAAAGCCCAGATAAGACCTTGCCTGGAGTATTGCTCTCATGTCTGGGGAGCTGCTGCCTCTACTACCCTGTCTATACTAGATGCCGTCCAGAGAAGGGCAATTCGACTAATTGGCGATCCGGCCTTAACGCGCTACCTTCAGTCACTTTGTCACCGGCGTGTTGTTGGTGACCTCTCACTCTTCTACCGATGTTCCGACGGAATCTGCTCCTCTGAGCTATCCTCTATCGTTCCGCCGCTCACTGCTCCTATCAGATGTACCCGTGCGACCGCTGTATCTCATCCTAAGACGGTCGTTCTTCATACATCAAGAACTGAGCGGTACAACCGCACATTTATTCCCAGGGTGTCCAAGGCTTAGAATGGACTGCCAGAAGATGTATTTATTGGGCCTGCGGGTATTGGCTCATTCAAATCTCGCGTTAACAAACTTAAACTTCCCCTAACATAACCCTTTCACAGCAGCCGCGGTACTCTGGTATTTAGGCTCTGCCTGCGCGGTCTGCTTATTTATAAACAATTCTTAACTTGTTCAGATAGAATACAAAAACACATGAAAATATCACTTTTTATTGCAATAAGTGTTCAAATGTGATATTTTCGTATGTTCTTATTCTATTTGAAGAATTTAAGATATTAGTTTTCTCGAAAACGAATCCACCGATTTTAAAAGGTCAAACTTCAAAATAAAGGATTTCAACATACCTTTGAAACAAGATATTATTAAATACCCCTTGCCATTTGAAATTTTTGAGGGGATGATCCTTGGGAGCAGAGGGTACAAGGGATTGAAGTAGTTTTTGGTTAAAAAGTTCTCTCCCTTGACAGATATTTTGATGTGTCTCGGAGTTTTTTTGATCAGCGGTTTTCGAGAAATCCGTGGTGAGAAGTTTTCAAATGAACACCCTGTATGTGCAAATTTTAGAACCAACTGAGACTGATACGATATGATTATATGAAAATAAGGCACATGTCTCTGTCAAAAAGTACAAATAGCAGATGTTGGCGCTAGTATCCAACATCTTGTTTTACTTGCTGCATCATATACAAGTGAAGCCTGGTGGTTGTCAATTAATAATTTTGTTCCAAGGTAATAAATACATGTTTTGGAAGTTTTATGTCGTCTACACCACGGAATCCATAGTTATGCCACAGCATAGTAAACAACCAGCACAATAACTCAAGATGGCGGAAATTACACACGCATCCCCACTTTTGGAGGGTTTTTTATAGGGATGCTAATGATACTTCGATACTTCTGCACTAATATCGAGTATTTTTGCCATCGATGAGGCATTCCAAGCTGCTATTGATACTTTTGTATCCGTATCGAAAATAATTATATAGTTATTGAGGGGTGCAATCAGTTGCACAAAATGCTCTGTACGAACCAAACGCGCCTATTTGGCTAGAAAATATCGAGTTGGTACCGGTATCGATATTTTCATTTTCGCATCTCTACAGCCGTAAAATCATCCATAAACCCTCCCAAGGTCAAATTTTTTGGGAACCATTTTTATATAGGAAATCCTCAGAGATATAATGCTGGTTGTTTATTATGCTGTGGTTGTGCTCTATCATCAACTTTCTGATAATTTGAAACTGGATTGGGGATTGCTTGGCAGCGCATGTCTAGTCAGATACCTGGTTTCATACCGTTTGGAAGCATCCGTTGTTAGAATACTCTATTAGCATGTGAAACCATAACTGATGTTTGACAACATGTCCTGTGGTTGGAATTTTGTATCTCTGTCTGAAATCTCCATTTTGTGCTGTTACAATTACCTAAACCTAACCTATTGTTGGATTTTTGCAATAAGAAAAGATACTGGTAGAAAGAAATAAAAAAATATGAGCGTTCTTGACACAAGCGGCATTTGTTTTTCAAGCGGAGCGAGATATTTCAAACTAGGATTAGTTCTCAAATCAGTAAATAGCTCCACTAGGAGTTCAAGAAGAACAGCTGAGTTGATCAGATTATAACCTAAAATTAACAGTCAAAAGTCAAGAAACTGATATGTTAGTCTTTAGGTTGTGCAACTGAGGAAGCGGGGAGGCAAAAATCTCACTTCACTTGAATTGAGTTAGGACGTACTGGACTGAGTAAAGCTAAGCGAGCTGAGATTATCTAAGGTTTTGTGCAAAACGAATGTGGCTAACCGCTGACAACGCAGTATGTCTATAATCCCTTCATCATATTTATGTGGAATCAAAGTCATTTATTCAATCTGAATCTGACCTAAAACTGGAAATTTCTGGTGCCGTTTTTGTAACCAGACTAAGAAACATACAATCGAGCCCTATCATTTAATCTGATGATGAATAATGATTAAGGGCCAGTTTCATCACATGCTGATAAGTAAGCGCCGGTACTCTGTAACATAGAAACGTGTTTCTATGTACTATGTACTATGGGGTCGGGTGGCTTCGTAATTACGAGTATGTCAGCGTAGTAGGAACCACAGCATAGTAAACAACCAGCACAATATCTCTGAGGATTTCCTATACAAAAATGGTTCCCACAAAATTTGACCTTGGGATGATTTATGGATGATTTTACGGCTGTGAAGTTTGGGTAGAGATGCGAAAATGAAATATCGATAGCAGTACCAACTCGATATTTTTTAGCCAAATAGGCACGTTTGGTTCGTACAGAACATTTTGAGCGTGTGATTACACCCCTCAATAGTTATATAATTATTTTCGATACCGATACAGAAGTATCGACACCAGCTTGAAATGTCTCAAAAAGTATCGATGACAAAATTACTCGATATTAGTTCAGATGTATCGAAGTATCGTTAGCGTCCCTAAAAAAAACATCCAAAATGGGAGATGCGCGTGTAATTACCGCCAACGTGAGTTATTGTGCTGGTTGTTTACTATGCTGTGGTAGGAACTTTGTGGTAGGCTTCCGAAGTTGCTCCATCAGCATGGTCGTCATGGTGACAGAAACACGTTTCTATCTCTTAAGTTAGGGAGTACCGTCATAAGTTGACATAAGTGACAAAGTGACAAAAACATACGGCTAGGCTATCTGACATTATCAGGATGTGGTGAAACTGGCGCTAAACCTACGTTATTCTATATTTAATTTACCTTTCCAATATTTACTCCACAAAACAATAAAAGTTAGTTTCATAGCCTTAACTTTGAAATACAGACGAAAAATCTAAAATCCTTAACTCCCAGTCCTACCGAAGTCCTGTGTACTTCTTTGATCGTCCAAAACTAGTCTTCAAACAACAAATTATTGTTGCTCAAACGCACAACGAATAGTTCCTAATTGGAATCTATCTCGCTTAAGCATAATTTGGTCATTGCGCACACTCAAGCGATTTCAAACCATTGGAAATTTGAAGCTAGATCACAAATTCATGTCATCATTTCGGTCGGTCTGTCTGTTCTGCTTTCCCATAGTGTTTAAACTTATCCGAACATAGCCTTTGAAGACATGTGTGTAATTTTTCCTGTGACCCAGAAACTACTAGCCGCTAATCGCCCTATCCTGGTGTGGCCAACTGGTGGCCCTCATGCCACCCACGTTCCCCACTCTCGCATTCTCTGGCAAGCCGACATCGCCTCTCATTTTATCCAGAGTTGCAGAGGCGGCAAGTCCAACAATACCTTCAGGGCCACCAGACAACAACATACAGTGTTAACTATAACTTTATTATGTACCACAACAGCCACATTGATGGAAAACTACCAGTTCGATAGTTTTGAAGTTTTAATAACAAAACCGTGGGGGGGGGTGGAGGTGGCGGGTTTTTGAGTCACGTTGGGTCGCATATTCAAATAAACAAAACATGCACAAAAGTACTAGGTATTGATAGGTCTTTGCAAAACCTCTGATCTTTCTCAATTTTTGCTTCTTGGAGGCTGCAAAATTATTACAAACGGTGTTTCTCTATAAAGGAATTAGTGTCATCCTGCTAATTTCAAAATTTAGGTGAGCGACTGCTCATTTGCAGTTAAGATGTGTGGGCTGATGAATAACCTTCGCATCTTGAGAGTACTTTCCTGACCATTTTGAAAGTATAGGCTGTGTAGAAACGGTGTCCAAATATTTTCAGAGTAATCGGGAGGCATACCTACATCCAAGACTGCTATCCTACCCTGTAAAGTAGAGTAGAGTGAAATACTCTGTACACTGCTCATTAGTCATCTCTTTATTTATTTAGTCGTGTCTGAGCTACACTTGAATTAATTGGTTAGTTTTATAAAATTTTTTAACTTTATTTAATTCTTTTTTGTTTTTTGATTCTTATATTATGCATATTAGTATTAGTGAATTAGTAATTATCAGAGGAAGATGAAAAACACATACAGGGTGTCCCACGACTATTAAGACAAGCAACATATTGGAACTGGGCAGTAGTGGAGACTTTTAATTTTGGGGGTATAAGTTAGGGGGTCAGGACGTGCTTCTCTGTCAGAAGCTGATATTAAGCACTATTCAGGAGGAGTCATGTAGGACTCTATTTAAGGGATTTGGTATTTTGGTGGATCTAGAATCGATTATCTTTCGATCATGTTTCTATATTGGCAATAACATGATGCACAATGCTGACATACAGGGTGTCCCACGACGACTAAGACAAGCAATATATCGGAACTGAGCAGTAGTAGCTAATTATAATTTTGGGTGTGTACATCAGAGCAAGTATACAGGGTTATTCACGTTATTCGACACGGAGTATCATGGCTAAAGTATTTGATAAAAAAGAAAATAATAAGTTCGGATGGATAGACACCCATAAAGGCTACATTTTAAAAATATTTTCATGTTATACAGAGTGTCCCAAAAACACGAAATGCATCAAAGTTATGTTTTTTAAATGGAATACGCCGTATATTATTGCATATTCAGATTCCTTGGTGAATTCTAGTGTGACCTTATGTATCATACATGGGACCTAAAGCGAACCGTTTAGGTGTAAATCACCATTTTCGGTATAAGTAGATATCAGGAAAAAATTGAATAACGCAAAAATTATAAAATATGGAAGGCTGTGACTCTGCCATATTACTAAGCATAAAATGCAGCAGCTTTGGTGAGACTTTCAAATTTGAATTACGTTTATGCTTGGAGGAATCGGTCGATTAATTAAGGAAACTTCGATCAGCGATAACTTGATTTTTTCAAATGGGAATGCCTAATTTTTTTTATACGGTTAAACGTAGAATTTGATAACCTTTCTAATGATATAAGGTTGTGAATATCAGTCTCTGGTAGTTTTCATTTAATTTTAATTTTTCAAACAAATTGGTGATTTTCAATTTTCCTACCTATAAGCAACGTAGCAGGCCATGAAATGTAAACAAAAACCTGTTCAGGTAGAAGAAAACAACTAACTTAGCTGAAAAGTACACACTAACTAGACTAAAGGGACAAGATTACAAAAATTCCTTACAACAAATCAACTCTCCCAGAAACAACTGCGATAACATCTCTAAGGTCAAAGAGAAGCTGGAGTATGGCAGTAATAGATATTTTTTACAGTCTACTGTCTACCGCAATTTACTAGAGGTTAAAAATTTCCAAGACAATTAAAAACCCTGATATGAAACAAAAACAACCAGCGACTGTTGCTCCAGCACGCAACTATCAATCAATATGTAATGGTGCAAAAAAGGACTAATTTGCGCCGAAGTCGATACCTCTGACTGGAGCCCTTCTATTTTTCAATATGTATTAGCAATATTGCAAAAAAGGAATACTGACAAATCAGATTTAAATTTTCTGCCATTTATTTTATGTTTTATAATTTGAACAAATTTTAATTCATTCCTCATTTTCTGCGATCTTACTGGAGAATTTTCAGAACTCCAGTCAGAGGTACTTTTGACTTGAGTTTTGACAGAATTGCATACTTTTTTATATCGTTAAATGTGAAATTTTATTATGAAAATAATAAACTGCTTACAACATTATGTAATAGTTTTTATTTTATTTCAAAATTTTTAATGGTTTTGGAAATTGCCAATCTCTAGTACATTGCAGTAGCTAGTAAGCCATGAAAAAATCCATCTGTGCCATACTCCAGCTTCTCTTTGGCCAAAGATATGTTACCGCCGTTGTTTCTGGTTAGACTTTGTTTGTTGTGAGTAATTTTTATAGTCTTGTCCCTTTAGTCTAATTCGTATGTATTTTTCAACTAAGATAGTTGTTTTCTTCTACCTGAACAGGTATTTGTTTATATTTCATGGCCTGCTACGTTGCTTATAGGTAGGAAAATTGAAAATCGCCGATTTGTTTGAAAATTTAAAATTAAATGAAAACTAGCAGAGATTGACATTCACAACCTCATATCATTAGGAAGGTTATCAAACTCTACGTTTAACCGGATAAAAAAAATTAGGCATTCCCATTTGAAAAAATCAAGTTATCGCTGATCGAAGTTTCCTTAATTGATCGACCGATTTCTCCAAGCATTGATGTATTTCAAATTTGACAGTCTCATCAAAGCTGACGCATTGTATGCTTAGTAATACGGCAAAGTCACAGCCTTCCACATTTTATAGTCTCTGCGATATTCAATTTTTTCCTGATATCTACTCTTACCGAAAATGGTGATTTACACCTAAATGGTTCGCTTTAGGTCCCATGTATGATACATAAAGTCACACTAGAATTCACCAAAGAATCTGAATATGCAATAATATACGGGGTGTTCCATTTAAAAAAACATAACTTTGATACATTTCGTGTTTTTGGGACACCCTGTATAACATGAAAATATTTTCAAAATGTAGCCCTTATAGGTCTCTATCCATCCGAAATTATTATTTTCTTTTTTATCAAATACTTTAGCCATAATGCTCCGTGTCGAATAACGTGAATAACCCTGTAGTATCTTCTCTTATTATTGTGTCACCCAATTAGGTTTTTGCTCGGGTTTTTGTTTTTGGTCACATGATGTCCGATTCAAAAATTTTAATGAGGTATATTTGTGACTTTTTGTGTTCCTCCCGATGAAACAATTCCAACGAGATAGCACACTTGGGGTCTAAAGTGATTAATTCAAGAGCTACAGGTACTTAAAGAACTGTACCACTACCATCATGAAACACTACCAAAATAATTTAACTGTAGGTACTGATACCTGTAAGTACCTGTGGCTCTTGAATTAATCACTTTAGACCCCAAGTGTGCAGATTGTTGGAATTGTTCCATCGGGAGGAACACAAAAAGTCACAAATATACAGGGTGCATTAAGAATTTTGAATTTGACGTCACGTGATCAAAAACAAATACCACATTGGGTGACACAATAATAGGAACGTATACTGTATTTGCTGTAATGTACACCCCCAAAATTACTCTACTACTAATTACGCTACTACTGCCCTGTTCCGATATATTGCTTGTCGTAATCGTCGTGGGACACCCTGTATTTATGTTCGTTATCCCAACTGTAACCTAGGTTATAGTGCAGTAAACCGTATAAGTATTAGACGCTGAGACAGGATAAATATAACTTAAATGTGGGTCATATAATGTGTTTTCATTACCTTAAGCCAACTTTTGATTGATTCCTGTGTATTTGTGCTTAAAACTGAATAGGCTGTCTTTAATCTAGTAATTTTACTGAACTTTCTACAGCTTTTTTTCTGATTATTTCAGTTCACTGCAATTGTATTTGGGAAATAAATGATGAATCATCAGCTAAACTTACCTAGCGTTTGTCGAAACGAGTCGCTTATTCCTGAGTGTAAATGAACATAATTATGATATGTCCCAGCATAAAAATTAAATATAGATAATTTGGTTAGATAGTAGACATTTAACCGTAACAATTTAAGTATTAAAGTTAATGCCAGTACAACCAATCTGGAATCATTTAAGCACCCATAGACTTCCTGCGCAACAGACTGAGAGTAAAAATTCATAGTTTGTCTAATTGAAGATATGTGCTTTCGTTTGAGTTTGCACATCTTGACATTTTCAGTGGGATTGGACTCAAGCTAATGCTTTTTTGTTCAGCTTCAAAAAGCAGATTCTCAGAATAAAATCAATTTTATATTACACGAAAACTCTGTAGACAACTTCTTTATTAAATGCCCTCGTTCGCAGTACTCAGACCTAGTTTTTGGGATAATAAAATAAAACAGTTACGTGCTTCACCAGTCACCATTTTACTACAGCACTAATTTGACAGTTTGTCCAAAACCCATTTCATATACATAGCAACATTTGTGTAAACAGCTGGGAACTTTCCACATCTGTCGGGTCCATAGGATACTATCCCAAATAGAAAGTAGTTCCTGCTGTGTATGTTAGCCAAAGATTTCATCATTGGTCCACCAGAATCTCCACGACAAGAATCCTTATTCTTCACACCGACGCAATATTGGTGCTCATCAATAGGGTATTCAGACATTCCTTTAACTTTCTCACATTGTTTTAAAGGAACAACAGGAAGTTCTACATGTCGAAGTACATCTGCATTTGAGTGGGGGTCATTTGGCTTAGTTTTGCCCCAACCAGCTACTGTGACGTGTCCTTTCAAGCGGTAAGGACTCAGTAATTGGCCTTGCGGTAGACAAATCGGTTGAACAAATGCTGAAATGGATAAGAAAAAACTCAAGTAGAAGAGCTAGACATTCTCATATTTATAAATAGATATAATTTTTCTAATTACAACATAATCGTGGATGGCACCATGACATTTTTGGGTTACCTACTTAGTTCGGTGTTCCTTCCTATCTATTACGGTTTAAACAATAATATAGCATCGAGTTTCCTCGAATCAACAATATAAACCGCATCCCGATCTGAGAAAGGTTCCACCCTTAGATAAGGAAAGAGAGGGGATACCGCACGCCCGTCTCATGCTATATGAATTAGCTGTCATTAGCTGTTACCGAAAATCAATAGCCACCAAAATATTTTTTTATTATATTTAGCGTTTTTAAGACCAATCATTGTAAAATATTGTGGTACGCATAATGGTGGGGTGTGCAGCTTAAGGTTGTAAAAGCCACAGCAGCAGGAAGGAGCCAGGAATCACTTATCACAGGTAAATTTTGGTACAATTCTGGTGCCATTTGGTAACAGAAATGTCAGTGGGGCGTTCCGTCCTCTCTCTTTCCTTGTCTAAGGTTCCACCGTTCACAGAAAAAAATACTGTTGCATGTGTTGCCCAAAAAGATGGCGGTTGACATTGACATAAATCATTCTTTTTTTCCGTGAGACTGTCTTCTTAACAGTAACTATTTTGTGAGTCAGCCTCTCAATATTCGCCGTCAGAAAGATAAATGAGCGTTATAGGGAGGGCAATCAAAATAATATGATACTCGGAATAACTTGGAGGGACAATACAGCTTAATTTTGCTTTACTTTTTATGTGTTTTTGATTGCGAAGGCACTGGATACTTACTATTATAGGTTGCACGACCTTCAAATTTAACCAAAGCAATATCGTTGCTGTGAGTTGAATGCGTGTAGTCTGGATGAGTTATTGCGTTAAGAATTCTGTAGTCAGTGGGAGCAGGGGCACAAAGAGATCCTTCGCAATCTATCGCTTTGGTCCAATCATGCTCACCCAGTCTTACGTGGTAGTTTGTGACGGATAGCCATGGATCTAACGAGCAGTCGTCCCTAGAGAACACGACATTCTATTCAACATGAACAGTAATAAATACTTTTAACGGTATATCTACAGTGAAGCGAAAGTTTAACCAGATAGCTACTCTGCCAAATAATTTCTATACGGAGAATACACAGGCATGTACTGAACATATTGTTTAATATATGGGCATGACAAAACTTGCATTCTAATTACTATATTAGACAATTCTTTGAAATAGTTAGCATTTCCAAATGATTATTGTGTGTTAGTGTTCTAGGTATGACCTCCTCCTCGAAAATTGAGGTTGGTTGGTACGCGGATGTTCTATTCTATGTAAACATACAAAAAAATCGTATTTATATTGGTAACCTAAGCGCATTCGTTGCAGCTCCCTAGCGTAACATGGCAGGCAGTAGCCAGTACTATTCTGATGTGCAGATGCTCCAAACTCAATAGTACAGTACGTGCCAAGTGTCGTGGAACGTATATTCGCGGTACAGAGGACCTAGGATGTAGACTTTTCTCCAAGTTCAGTCTTTTGCGGGTCTTTATGTCGATTTGTCGCAGCTCTTCCCACTCGCCAGTGGATGGCACCAAAGCTGAATAATAATAACAATGGAACCGAAAGATGTTTGTAGCAGCGACTTTGTTCTTGCTGGACAGTTCTGATCACCAGATCTGCCGGAGTCGGTGCAAAAATCTGACGCTGTGCTGCAAATTTTTGTATCTCATTTGGTAACACAAATCTGTCAGAAATGTCCCCTTTAGTAAGTAGGATGTATGCTATATTTGATAAATATTAGCAAAGATAATAATTTTGAAAGCCTAATGTAAATTTAAAGAAACCTATGAACTGTCAAACCAAAGAATATCAACTCTTGGATTTTTGATTTTAACAATGACTGTTTTACATGTTGTTAAGTGATAGTATTTATTAATTAATTAATTACGTAATTACTATTCCATTTTTGTTACATACTACTATTACTATGTAAATTGTTCCTGTAATTGGGTGCAAATCCCTTGGAATTAAGATTATGATTGTTATTGATATTAGTGTTACCAAAGATGGAGATAGGCCTGAGCTGCTCTAAAATAAATGCTGCCCTCACAGTTTCTTATACAGAGTGACTCCTAAGTATTGAACGCCTCAATTATCTTATAAGCCATGGCCGACTCTACACTAGGCCGGAGGCCTAGGTGTGGCAACGTCGCTTAGCTATCAAATAGTGGACCGGTTACCGTGGGCCGAATGGCGGGTATTCCGCGGAAAATAAATTGTTTTATAGTTTCAGAATAATTATTACATTTTATACTCGATTTTATATGTATTAGAGTTCAGCTTGGTTGATAAATTAAGAAAAATACTTTTTTGAAAAAACAAGAATCGTGAAAAATGCCAGTAGTAACAGTACAAAAATGTACATGTATTTAGATTTAGAGATTTTCCCTTCTGTTGGACATTTCTTATTTCCATTAAATTTCCTCTTCTTAGTTTCGTCAGTCTGTATTTTGTCTTGAACTGTTTCAGTGTAATTATTAATAAAAATATTTGCTACATTAACAACATTAATTCAAGCAGAATTTCATCAGTTTGGGGTTGATTACATGAACAAATGTGTCCAAAACAAACTCATCTATATGTATATTGATGTACTCTTTTGCAATTGCCATTAAAACTGCTTTGTGGAATTGCCCAGAAACTTACTTTTATACCTATTGGCCTGAAATCAAAATTTTAACAATACCTATTGTGAATAAGGACTGTAATTTGAGCTGTATACTCTGATGGAAGGGTTACGCCTACGAACTACTATTCTACCTATAATTTTTGTAATGACAAGAACATTTATACAGGCTGATATTTCATCAATTTGTAAAACAATGTACTTCTCCGAGAATAATAAACACTCTGCAACAGTTTTAATGTAAGGCATATTTTCTGTCAGGTGCAATTTTTTAAGAACTCCAAAGTTTTGAGGAATATTTAGGATGGTGGTAAAATTAGCAACTTATTCTCTCTCAAAAAATTGTAAACTTTCTTTGGCTGGACATAGAAAAGGTTTTAACATTAAATCAACAGAAAACCTATTTGGAAATAGTGTGCCAAAATATTTTCCATTTGAGACCAACAGGATATTCTTCATGAGAGTGGTAAAATCTAACTCAAATCACCAACAAATTATGATTTAGAGATTTGAAGGAATGTCTATATTCATTGATACTAATACCACCTATATCTGATGTCTGGTTCATCGTAGTCAAACACACTGTCAAACACTACAAAATAAAAATAAACGCAACCTGTTTCCTGCTGCCACTTCCACTTAAATGAACACTTTGTAAGTTTTCACTTAAGCTAGAAAAATTCACTATAAGGTCACTTTGAAGCCATTCTTGCTTGTCTTGATTCCCTTTCACTATCAAGTCTTTTCGTAGGTGTGCCCAGATGTGTTCTATTAGAACTGTATTTTTCTGTGATATTTCGGACGTCCAGAAAACGTTGCAGGTACCACATTGTGCTTTAAAATAGGTCTTATCCTTGGAAATGTTTGTAAATTATTGTCCTTATTCTTATAAATATAACCAGCTCTTACGAGGAATACCTTTCACCCACTTCTGTTTAAAATGCTTGTCTTGAGGAAAATTGAACACCCTAATATGTCCTTTATTGGAAGCACAATTGCTAGTGCAACCTGGTACTACGCACTTTGCAGGCATCTTTTTATCTTTATTGTTTCGTTTGTGCAGGTAAATAATCAGAAACACATTAAAAATCATCTTCCAATCTTCTTTTTTACTCTGGAAGATTACATTAATAACTTAAAAACAAATAAAAGCTCGGCCCGCTATTCAGTGTTGCCATACTTCAATGCTCTGGCCTAGTGAGTAGAGTCGGCCATGTATAAGCGGTTTGCATCATTTCCATGAAGTTGGGGTTATGAGGGTTTAGCAATACGATCGATCTTACCATGGTATATACAATGTTGTCACATTTACCGTTTTTCCGGAAAATAATAAACCTTGTTATTTCAAACGGATGACCCTGTATGTATTTCTTTTAAATCCTTGAAAAAATACAGATTATTTTTGTAACACATTTTCTATACCTAAACCTCATAATTTCGGAGTTACAGCTCAATTTACATTGTATCCGCTCAAGTTGGAATAACTATAAGATGGCTGTGACAGAGGTAAGATGAGTTGAGCAGTCAGGCATATTTCAAAATGTACCGCGAAAGTTTGAGGATTGCATGGGTGGTATTAAAGTAACTGGACAACATTTTTAGCTTGTGCGCTGTAACCGCCTTCACGTTATGTTTTTTTAAAAGTTAATGTCTTATTTTAACTTGGGTGGATAAAATGTTAATTTAGCTGTAATTCAGAAATCATGTCGTTTGGGTTTTGAGACTATTTGATGCAAAATAATAATTATTTCACATGTATTTCAAAAATAAAGTAATATACAGTTCATTACATCTTCAAAAAGAATTTAAGATATTACAACAGTTTATAAAATGCTGCAATAAGATCGGCCTTGTTGCAAAAACTTTCATACACAAAATTCATGAAAATCCTGCAAACCGTTTCCAAGACAGTTGAGGCATTCTCACTCAGTATATTATAAGAAATTGGGTAGTCAACTCTGTTTATTATTGTTACTGTTTATTATTGTCCTCCCGTACACAAATCGAATTCATGTCTAGAAAAATTACTTACTCAATTTTTTCAACACAATGAGCTGCAGTCAGAACATGGTTTTCATTGATCAGGCTGGCACCACAAAAGGGTCTAGAGCTTAGTTCTTCTTTTAAGCTGGCAATCCAAGGGTATTGGCCTAGTTTTGCTGAACTTCCGCCAATGATACGCTCATTCACATCTACTTTACCGCATGATGATAGCCCAGGAAGAAGTTTCCAGTTTTTGTGGTATTTGATCTCGTCGTTCAAGCCTGTGAAAAAGTAGGCAGCCGTTGAAACATCAGTACTGAGACTAAAAGGGCTGAGATTGATTTATAGTTAGCTTCCAGAAGCTTTTTTATTTTCTTGTTTGGCATCATCGCTTCAGACCTACTTATTCCTTTTCAAAATAAAATCACATGATAATACCCGCAGTTAATTCAAAATTACGCTCTTCTATCATCTGTATAAACATCATGATCTACCTCTTATACTTGTCATATTATGTTCTGAAACTGTGATCGAATGTAACAGTGATATAACGTATTATTCTGCAATTGATATAAAAAAATATAAAGTTTCTAGACCTAGTAATTTCTCGCATTTACTTTCTGAACTGCTAGAACCCTAGCGTCTTCGAAAAAGAGCTAATTAATAGGAAGCTTTACAAGTATGAAAGTATTGAGCTTGTTTGGCGTAGGCACAATTGATTTATCTAAAATATTCATAAATGTATGTTGCCTAATATTTTCGGACCCTGCAGAATAGTAAGTAGAACATATTTGCAACGTGCAGTTTTTTGTGAGGCGATGTTAAAAAATAAATCTGCCCAATTTAGCCCCAAGTAAGTACCTGCCCAAATGAAATCAAACCTCTTAACTGAAAAGCTGGCCAAACTTGAGCGGTATTGGAGCCCTAATTCATTTTCTTAAGTACCACATCCTTTGAATTCTCGTTTATGGGTTTAGAATAAGGCACTCGAATTTTGCAAAAATTGCTATGCGCTATGCACTCTGCAAGCACTATATATATTAGACTTATACGCTATTTTTACCCGTGATATCTCTATACAGTCCCAAAATCAATAGAACGGAGCAAATCCACCTTACGTTGGACACCATATTTCACAGTACGGAGCATAATCTGCTTCGGAATTTTATACAACAAAATTTCAGCAATAAATTTGTTCCGTCTCACGACTATGGCATAAAAATTCTCCAAACAATAAATACTATGATCCAAATATCTGTAATCTATAGTTTCGTGGTGCTTTTAAAAACTAAAATTCAACTTCCGCTATCAACAACATGCGATAAATATGTGTGTAACTTTACTGATAAAATATTAGCAATGATAGCATATTCATAATGTTCGGTGCCATATTGCACAATCCTTCTTAACAAGCCTCAGTTTGTTTCTCAAATTTCCACAGACGTTGTCAAAAGAAAACTCTTCACTTCCAGACGGCACCTGCGTTTGGTTTTAGTAAAGCTTTTGATGCCATCGATCATAAATTATATTCGATACTAAAGTTTTGTAGACTATGTAGTGATCCGTTGGAATTTTTAAAATCACATCTCACTCATCACAGGCAACATACCATCAGCATACCAAGCAACTAGCAGAATATCTCTGAGGATCTCTTATATAAAAAATGGTTCCTACAGAGTTTGACCTTGATGGCGCCATTA
Source organism: Callosobruchus maculatus (assembly GCA_951848785.1). Classification (NCBI taxonomy): domain Eukaryota; kingdom Metazoa; phylum Arthropoda; class Insecta; order Coleoptera; family Chrysomelidae; genus Callosobruchus; species Callosobruchus maculatus. The sequence continues at coordinate 11,800,719 of CATOUR010000054.1, read as the reverse complement.
TGGGTGTGAAGTCTGGGTAGAGATGCGAAAACAAAAAGTATCGATACCGGTACCAATTCCATATTATTGGGCCAAGTATAGAGCGCCAATGAAGGCGTGTTTGGTTCGTACGGAGAATTTTGTCCAATTGATTACACTTCTGAATGATTATATAATTATTTTCTGTTAGCGTTCTTCTAACGTCGTAACCTCAGTAACCGCTGTATAGATTGTGATGAAATTTGGGAAGTGATATGCTGTGGGGTCGTAGCAGGTAATGCTGCTATAATTTTGGAACTCGTTGCACGGGCGGCGGAGTAATTAGCAAAAAACAAAAAAATTAAAATATTTATTAAACTTCGTTTTTACGCATTTTAGGGGTTCCTGACATTTTTTTCTTTTCATTGGGTGGGGGTAAGTTTGGGGTGGTTGGTGGGTGGGGGGTTGCGAAACTGAGAAATTTGTTGCATTCATAATGGGCTATCCATTGACCTGTGAATGAAATACGTAGCAGCATAATACACTTTTTTAGGTCCATCCGAATATTGCCTTGCTTATTATGGAAATCAAGGGACTTGGGAATTTGCGATGTAGACATACGAGTATGTAAACAATGCTCTAGTGATTTTTGCAAATAGTAGCGTCCACCTCGGTTTTAGTCGGTGGTATACCTACACCTACGTCACTGAACCCGTGTAGCCAACGTAGAAAACATTTTGTAACAGTCTAACTGGAATAACGTCTAGCTCATCATTCTCTATTTAAATTAATCTGTGTCGGCCCTAAAGTGGCGACCACCTACGGCCCGTGATTATGATTTATATCTTACTAATTGATTGGTGCTGGTCTATGGGATCCATTCGTTTTTCCGTCGATAGTAGTTAATTAGCCAGGCCATATTCAATATTCAAATGAACTGCAGGGATTTTGTAGCGCTTAGAGGGTATTACGAAAGGATTTGGGTGGGTAAACACTTTAATTGAGAAATTATCTCTACAGGGCGGTCTGTAGTCAATGCTAGGCTGTGTTTCCACCAGAGATGTGTTAGGAAAATGAGCGCAGCGAGGATGTGTAGCGGGCTCTTTCCAAGTTTTTCTTTTTGCTCGCGTACATCCACACCACATATCCCTCGTCCACATCCCTAGCACACATCCCTCGTAACACATCTATCTAAACATATTCCTAGCACACACTCTTTGCCAATATGCCTTGTTATGTACAGGGTGTCCCATTTTGGGCAATTTTACGGGGTATCTCGGTCATTTATGAAGATAGAGAGTTGCGGTTTTAGCGACAGTGTGCTACTTTTGTGTGAAACTAAAGATATCGTCAACAAAATTATCATGGCCCTCTTAGTTTTTGAGATACAGGGTGAAATCAAAAATTATCGATCTTGGGACCACCTTCGTATCTCGGTTGTCTTTTATTTCATTGAAAAGTTTAAAAGAGGGCCTTATAGAATTTTTTCTGTGGAATTCATTGGTGTAGTTTGATGTTTTCTTACTTTAACCATTTTTCAGTTATGAAGCAAACATATGTTTTTTAAAAGTAACACCCTGTATATTATTTTTGAAGTCAATCGGAAATAATTCAAGCTTTTCAAAAATATATACTAGTCCCCGCAGGGGGTATTTTTCTTCTGTTACCAGAAGTTTATTTCTGGTTTCAAAGGAAGATATTTGGGGAGCGTCGCCCCCACGGCCCTAGGCAGGGAGTTCGGGGTTTGGCAGATTTAACTTTCTTCCAAACACCGAGCTTAAACTTTCCTATAACCCTTCCACGACCTATCCTATTTTCCCACTTTAACCCCTCCCTTTTCAACCCCCAGGAGTAAACCTGCGTCGAAAATCCGCAACCTAAAGTGTTTGCCGTGCCGAGAGGTGCATGGCTCTGCGTAAGTGAGTCATTAACGGCTACCTCCGGATACCTGGCGCCCTCCGGTTGTAATTGTAGCCCCTCCGTGGTAAGCCTGCTCTGCCACGGTTGAGATTGTTTCAGAGCTTACTCGTGGGACCAGAATGGATAAATCCCAAAAACATAAATCTAGTGAGGCGCCTGTCCTCCAAAAAACGGGCAGTGCTGGAGGAGCACTTTCAAGTCCTTCAACAGGCGTGGAGACGGTGGGAGATTACCCCCGGTTCCTCCTTGTTAAGAGAGTGAATGGAAATTTTGATAATGTGAACCCTTTTAAAATTTCGAAAACAATGTACGGCATCGTAGGAGAAGTTAAGTCTTTGAGAAAAGTTAAAGAAGGATTACTTGTTGAAACTAAGTCTACATCCCAAGCTAAGCGTCTATTCGAACAAAAAATATTTGGTGATATGGAAATTACTGTTGAACCCCACAAAACACTCAATTATTCTAAAGGTATTATTTTCTGTAGAGATCTGTTACTCGCAACAGTTGAAGAGATCCGAGATGAACTCAAATCTGAGGGTGTAGTAGAAGTGAGGAGATTGAAGTCAAGAAGAAACGGTGAACTAGAAGATACCCCTAATCATGTAATAACATTTGCAAAGACCACGTTGCCCAAAGAAATCAAAGTAGCGTTCCATAAACTTACAGTAAAACCCTACATACCCCCTCCTACGAGGTGCTTCAACTGTCAAACCTTTGGACACGCAGCTTCAAGTTGCACAAAGGATAAGCTATGTTCATGTGGTAGCTCGCCGCACGAGGGGATGCCTTGTCAGGACCCAAAAACTTGTGCTAACTGCGGAGGATCCCACTCTGCAGCTTACAGAGATTGTCCAACTTATAAAACAGAAGTAGCTATTCAAAAGGTTAAAGTAGTTGAGCGCATAAGTTATATTGAAGCCAAAAGAAGAGTTACTGTAAATACTCCTAAACAAAATACGTCATACGCAACTATAGCTTCTAAAACCCCTGATATCCCTGTGAAAGATGTAATAGCTACGTTAATTCCACATATTGAAACTGCAATCAGAAATGCTGTTGCCTCTTCGACAATGAAACCCAATGAGCCTAGACCCTCTTTACCACCACCACTAAACACAACAAGCGCAGGAAGACTGCGCTCGGATTCCGCTTCTACCTCTATATCTGCAACTTCAGAAAAGCGTAAGAAGCAAGATGAATCCACCACCGATGAGGATATATTAACTCATGGTGGATCCTCGAAATCGTCAAAAAAACGAGGCCGACCCAAAACTCAGTAAGATGAATAAATATCTTAATTCAGACTGTGATAACCAACTATTTGTTGATTCCTTTTTTAACAATACTCCTTTTTATTTACTTTATATACACATATTTATTCTTCTTTATTTATATTTATTTTATTTATTTATTTATTTATTTATTTATTTTATGTGTATGTGTGTATATATGCGTGTGTATATATATGTGTATATTTCTTTGTCTATTAATTTATAAAAATATTTTTGCGTCTGTATATATATACATAATTATAGTATAATGCAGCTTTTCAACAAAAGTACCGAGAGCCGATACTCTTAAATTACCTGCAAGACTCTAGTTTTTTTACCTCAACTTCAACACACTATGTCTGCACAAGCAATAGTACAGTGGAACTGTAACGGAATAGTTCAAAGGTACTGCGAATTAAAATTACTTATACAGGATTTCGAACCTTTATGCCTATGTATTCAGGAAAGTCATCTGCGACCTGATAAGCCGTATTCATTAAAAGGTTACACTGTTGTGAGAAAGGACCTAGCAGCTGTTGAAAGAGCACATGGAGGGGTAGCGATACTACTTCGGGATGGTACTGAGTATCAGCCATTGCAGATTGTTAGTCGTCTACAAGTAGTAGCAGCTCGTATATCAATACCTGTTAGGCTAACCGTTTGCAGTATATATCTTCCTGATGGTAATTGGCTACTTGCAGATATTGTGAACATAATATCGCAGTTGCCAACCCCATTCTTAATTCTTGGTGACTTCAATGAACATAATACTCTATGGGGATCCAACACAACAGATTGCCGAGGAAGACAAATTGGAACGTTACTTGAAGAACCGGACCTAACACTACTTAACACAGGTGCCCCAACTCATCTAACTGCTCGATCCAGTACATTTTCGGCAATAGATCTAGCGATCAGTTCAACATCGTTAACTGATCGATTGTTCTGGAGAGTCCTTGACCACATGTATGGTAGCGATCACTTCCCCTGTGTCACTACACTTAGTACTACTAGAAGTAGTGTAGAGACACCTAGATACTGGGTAATGTCTAACGCAAACTGGGAACAGTTTGAAACCATCCTCGGAACAGAGACAATTTATAATGAAGGCATGACACTTGAAAATTTTACTAACCTGGTTAAGCAAGCAGCAACAGAAAGCATTCCCCTTGCTGGTGCGCTTTAAGCAGAAAGCGTAAATTACCGTGGTGGAATTCGGAAATATCCGAAGCGATCAGACTGAAGAAACATGCACTAAATGTTTTCAAACGGCATTGCACAACGGAAAATTTAATCGCGTTCAAGAAAGCACGGGCCAAAGCTAGAAAGTTAATGCTTAGCGCTAAGAGGGAATCATGGAGACAGTACGTGTCTTCAATTACATCAGAATTAACATCAGGAGAAGTGTGGCGCAAAGTGAGGGCAATAAACGGTAGAAACCCTATACGTCTCATAACGCATCTTCGGGCAAACGATGGAACAGTGATTAACTCGCCCGAAGACATCTCCAATGCCTTAGCTGATCAGTTTGAGAGTGTAAGTAGCACAGAAAACTACAATACTGATTTTGCCCTATCTAAAAACTTAAGGGAAATCCCATTGGACTTTTCTGCAAATACCCCTCAGCCATACAATCAACAATTCAGCATGCATGAGCTAGAAAATGCCCTTTCCAAAACTAAAAAGTCTGCACCAGGTCCTGATATGATCAACTACGACATGATAAAGCACCTTCCCAGTCATCTCAAGAAAACATTACTTGATATTTATAACAAAATATGGTCCGAAGGTGCTTATCCTGAAACATGGAAGGGAGCAACTGGAGTTCCCATCTTGAAGGAGGGTAAGGATCCTTTTAATGCATCCAGCTATAGACCAATCAGTCTGACCTGTTGTCTTGGTAAAATTCTGGAGAAAATGGTAAATGAGAGGCTTACCTGGTGCCTTGAAAATGAAGAGAGACTCGTGAACTGCCAAGCTGGATTTAGGAAATTCAGAAGTACAGCAGATCAACTAGTGTATGTTGAGAACGTAATACAAGACAGCTTCAAAGAAAGAAAACATACTGTGGGGGTCTTCTTTGATTTAGAAAAGGCATTTGATATGACGTGGAGATATGAAGTCCTGCGCCAACTCCACAATTGGGGATTTCGAGATAATCTCCCACTTTTTGTGAGATCATTCTTATCAAATCGATCTTTCTCTATCAAAGTCGGTAACCATATGTCATCCCCTAGACTACTAGAAAATGGCATTCCCCAGGGTTCAACGCTCAGCTGCACACTCTTTACCATAGCAATAAATAAACTCATTGATTCTCTCAATCCAAATATTGAAACATGTTTATATGTTGACGATCTATGTATTCTAGCGTCCGGTCATACCACAGATCATGTCCCACAACAGGTGCAATCAGCAATTGACACCATTTCCGAGAATGCAAAACGTACAGGATTTATCCTATCAAAAACGAAGACAAAGTTTGTCCATTTTTGCAGACTTCGAAAACCACACGAACATCCTATCCTTTATCTTGAAGGTGAACAGATCTCTTGTGAAGCTACTATTAAATTTCTAGGCCTTATATTCGACTCAAAACTAACATGGCGACCGCACATCGATTATCTAATTTGTAAGTGTAGATCGATCTTGAATATAATAAAATGCCTATGTTCGACTCGCTGGGGAGCAGAAACAGATGTCCTATTGAAAATCTACAGAAGTCTCATCCTCTCCAGAATAGATTATGGCTCCATAGTATATTCATCTGCAAGGACTTCACTGCTACGCAAAATAGACCCTATTCATAATATGGGCATTCGATACTGTTTGGGTGCATATAGAACAACCCCAACCGCTAGTTTGTACTGCGAGTCTGGGATGCAGCCTTTAAATATCAGGCGAAAAAAATTAGCGCTAGCATATGCAACCCGCATATTAGCCCAACCTAAACACCGCAACAGAGCTATGCTAACTGCAGGTAGTAACGACTACCTTAGAAGACCCACTATTACAAGGCCCCTCAAAGTAAGAGTTCGAGAAATATCTGAAGAAGCGAATATTGTGAACAGTCCACTATTCCCAATGGCACATCCAGAAACACCTCCATGGACTACGCCAGGTTTAGAGATAAACACGGAACTTTGTCTATATTGCAAGCAAAACACGTCACCCGTATTGTTCAACATACTTTTCCGAAGTATTATCGAGAGGTACCCTGAATCGCACTTAGTATATACAGACGGCTCCAAAACAGATGCAGGTGTGGGATGTGCTGTGATTATAGATAATTCAGAAAGCTCCTGGACCTTATCTTCTCTTGCATCTGTGTTCGCAGCGGAGCAATATGCTATCTGGCAGGGTTTAAAATTTGCTCAGATAGCGGCGAGCCACCAAACTGTGATTATAATAACTGACTCTCTATCTGCAATAAGTGCACTCAGTAATAGGTATTCTCATGACCCTCTTGTTCAGATGTGCCTCGAGACCTTAAAAGACTTGTATCACTCTGAAAAAAATGTCATTCTGCTTTGGGTACCTAGTCATATGGGAATTCGAGGGAATGAGTTAGCTGACCATGTGGCTAAGGATGCGACTCATTCGCAAAGCGTTGATGTCCACACCATTAAAGTCAGCGATCATCAACTTCACATCTCAAGATGTACGAACAAACTCTGGCAAAGAGAATGGGATAGAACAAGCACGCAGCTGAAACAAATTAAGCCCTGTATAACCCCATGGAAACATAGCCTCGACCTGAGCAGAAATGAAATGGTTAAACTACACCGTCTAAGGATGGGTCACACGATACTCACGCATTCACACCTACTGCGAGGGTTAGAGCCACCATTATGCCCTTCTTGTGATGGAGAGCTTACAGTTCCCCACATTATTAGTGAATGTTCGGCACTCAGTAACCTACGAGATTACTATGAAATGAGTGGGAACTGGAAAGAGAATCTCAACGACTCACTAAAAATAAAGAAGACAATATCGTTTCTCAAATGTACTGGTTTTTATTATAAATTATAAATGAACATCGAGCAATATATAATTACGTAAAGCAGCTAATGACCATAGTAGTCGATGCTGCATAATCAAAAAAAAAAAATATATATACTAGTTTCAGTTATTTTGAAAATAGCGCTCAAAATTTGATTTTTCTAATTTTTACTTTATTTGTAGCAGTAGCCCATGGCTAATCAACTATAAATAATAAGCATCTAAGCAGTTATCACTCTACAAGAGACTTCCTACTCAAAATCGAAAAAAAAGAATCAAAATACATTTTTTTCAAATTATAATGTTATTATAATATTTAGTAGATAGTGGGCTATGACTCATCTATTAAAAACAAAAAAGCAAATCTTTAAAAAACCTGAGAGACTGTCAGCTTTAAATTATATTTTTATTAAATAAAGCTTTGTTCTTTCTGTGTTTTCAGATATATTTGCTCGTCTAAAAATAAATATAGTTAGGTTCGGATCCTTTATTCAACCACGTCCTAAAACTTATTTCAAGAAAAATAGGGAGCAAAGGGAAACAAACGTATTAGTTCACACAGAAGCAACGCATTCATCATCTTGTAAGCACAAAGAAGAAGCTGTAGGAGTGTAGGGATACAAAAATCAGCTTCAGAACTAATTCTAAAAAAATACAATTACCATCCATACAAGCTTAAGGTACTTCAAAATTTGCACAGGATCCAAGTTTGGGTATTTTTAATCGCCATAACACGAAGGAGCCAATAATTCTTTTAAATGCCATTAAAAGAATAAGAAATTGTGCCAGATTTGCGTTCGAAAAAATGGTCTCCAACTTGAACCAACATTTCTAAAACCTCCTCGATGTTTTTAGTTTTTATTTTGATTCAAATTCAAATCTAATAGTGTGTTGATATTCTTCAGACATAGGTAATATTTGGTTTTAAGTAATGTAATACAATAAGTAATATTTACTGAACATTATCAGAAATAGTAGTTAATAGCGTATAAAATACAATTAAATAATTGAGTTCAAAAGTATTGAGTATTTTGTATCCTAATAATTGTTTACTTGGATATTGTTTTTAATAGATTAGTCATGGCCTACTGCTACAAATAAAGTAAAAAAAGAAATTTTGAGCTTAGTTTTCAAAAAAATTCATACTAATATATATTTTTCAAAAGCTCGAATTATTTCCGATTGACTTCAAAAATAATATACAGGGTGTTCTATTTAAAAAAATATATATCTGCTTCATAACTGAAAAACGGTTAGAGTAAGAAAAAATCAAACTACACCACTGGATTCTACAGAAATAATTCTATAGGGCCTTTTTTTAAGCTTTTCAATGAAATAAAAGACAACCGAGATATGAGGGTGGTCACAAAATCGATAATTTTCGATTTCACCCTGTATCTCAAAAACCAAGAGGGCCATGATAATTTTGTTGATGGCGGCTTTAGTTTCACAAAAAAGTAGCACACTGTGGCGAAAGCCGCAGCTCTCTATCTTCAAAAATGACCGAGATACCCCGTAAAAGAGTCCAAAATGGGACACCCTGTACGAACATAAACCTCGCTCCGCTGACCCGTTTCCACCAGAGCTGTGGTGAGCGAGGCGAGGTAACTCAAGCGATTCTATTGGTTCGTTAAGAACAGATTCCTCGTAACACATCTCCGCACATCTCTGGTGAAAATGCAGCCTAATACTTCGCTTATTCAAAGAAAAATTAGTGACAGTCAAGTAAAACTCCACATTACCCACAATGCCCTTCTGCACAGAGTGAGGTAAATATCGGGTGGAGCACAATAACTTATTAGTTTTTAGTACCACAAAACAATTTTATATAAATAGTTTTAGTAATTTTAGGAGGCACGGTTCAAAAATATTGTAACATACTGTAGGTATATGATGGTATTGGTGTATTGTGTGTTAGTTGTCATGCATGATATAATGTCAAAAAGTTAGGTTAGATCTTTGACGTGTAAACGTCATCGAATCATCTGGAGTTTTTGAAAATAACGGATGGGCATTCTAGAATGTCATCTGAATGTCTCGAATTCTCTATGTAGATGGTTCGATGAAGTACATATAAGGCGCCACGAGTAGCATGGTAGGGGGAGTAGGAGTAGTTGTAGTTGAGTTGAGTTGAGAGAAATTGAGTGGTTCTGTATTCAGTTGTGTAGTAGAAGCGTGGAAATGTGATGACGCTGTCATATTTCAAATATAAGTCAATTTGCTATGCCTATGCCTACGGATTAAGATATGTACTGCTATCTCTTTTTGTTTTGTGCCAGTATTTCGTGTTTTGTGCCGGACATCTTTCCGAATGTGACAGATGCGAAATTAGCATACAAAAGGGCTGTTCCAAATTACGGTTCTATTACCGTCCTAGAACCGTTTTCATAATGCCCCGCTCATTTTACAGTTCTAAAAACGGTGACTGGTTGGTCCGCCAGCGTAACAACCAATCATCGATTCTAGAATCACAAAATGGGCGGGGCATGACAAAAACAGCTCTAGGACGGTAATAGAACCGTAATTTGGAACAGCCCTAATATCGCCTTGACTGCAACGAAATGTCATGTTGACATTTTCGTTACTTGAGCATTACTCAAGGAAGCCTTACGTAAGGTTAGTTTTAAAAAGGCCGCAGATATTCGTGAATACGAAATTTGTTGGCTCTCCTTTGTTCATTGAGGCAAAAACTGGAACACAAAGAAGATAAAATTAATTAGAATATGTGGGAATAGAAGCAGACTAGATTAAAAAGAAAAAACCCAAGGCCATACACGACTTTGCGATGAGAGCTGGAGTATAGTGAGGAGAAGTGCAGAAGAGCTCGTTGTAGACCTATACACTGGTGGCTCTTACGTTATATAAAGAATAGTCGGTCGCTGAAAAAAACCTGGCCATAATGAAGCCAATGTTATGAAAAATAGAGAGAAAAGTACCAATAGGATGCAATATAATGCCGTACTGGTGAAATACATAAATGCAATATGGCATCAGACGCCGTATAGATAACTCAGCAAAACTTGGGTTACAAGAAGCGAATAATTACGTTCCTACGAATGGTAGTCAAAACCTGAACTGGTTTTCTAGTAACTATTTTTATTAACAATCTAAAGGGCAAGCTCCACAATTTAACGATATATTAAAAATTAAAGTGAAGAATAAAACTAACCAAAACTATTACTAAGTACTATTATAAATTTTATGGACAGGCATAAGTCGCCCAAATAATAATATTGCAGCCAGAGATGGAAGAGTTCTATAAAGAAAATTGGCCTATCGAAGAAATTAAGAAAACATCTTACCTTGTCCATATTTTGCTGTTGATAATTAAACGCTCAATTGAAGGAACATTTTTTAGAGCAGGTATATAAGAACCCAGAGCTAACTCAATTTTGAAAAGCTAATACGAAGAGCTGATGACGAGAGAATAGAAAAAACCTCCTGCTAGTGATTGCATTTCCAGCCGTAGTTTATGAAGGATCAAATTAGATTTGAAGAGCGTAGTATCAAATTGCATTTTGTCCATTATAACAAATTTTCAGGAGAAGCAAAAAACCAGTACAGAGAAACCAAATCATGGAGTGAAAAAGGTTTGGGATAATAATATAATCGTGTGGGGTTTAGGGAATTTAATCGTTTGGTACAAGAAAGATGAAAATTTACTTGGAAAAATAAAAAAAGCTGGTGGACATAATGCAGTTCTTTTGTCACTACTAGGCTACTGGACAAAATGTAATTTGCGTTTCATTGCTTAGTAGCAAAAAAAAATTAGAAAATGTTTGCAGCATATTAGATTGAAACAACAAAATATAATAGTAGTATAATAGTATGTAGATCCTTACATCTCTAGTTCGCCACAGTGTTCTCACTATAGAAGCACCCGAAGTGTGTCATAAAATATAGGAAAATAAAATCCGAGTCAAAATGCATTTACCTTGTAGACTCAAATCAGTTTGCTTTTCTAGGTATGACTTCCTTCTGAATAGCATGGAGACTAAATGCATATCTATGCACCTCTATCTCAAATGTGGAAAATTTGGACAAAATGCATTTTAGAAGTCTGCTCCTCATCTCTAAAACGTGAATTGTAAATTCATCTATCTGGTATTATTTATACCAGACAAATAGTCAGTCCGACGATAATTTTGTACCAACTTCTCATACCACTCATACACTCTACATTGTGACAAACTAACAACTGTATATGTGCTTTTAATCATTTCAAGTTCCGCTTGGTATTTTAACCAGCGGAACACAGATTGCTCTTTATCTCCGTCAATTCACCAGTACGCAGACAGCTGTTTCACGCTTATTAGCAATCATCAGTGCGCCATAGGCCGATTGACGGAAATAGAGAGCATCAATTTTTCCATGTTTACCAAACATGTGAAACATGTGAGAGCAGACACACAGAATTCTGCCGGTCCGCCATCTGGTACCCGAAGGTAACGGCAACCAAAGAAAGTCGCTGCTAAAAACAGCAGCATACTTCTTGGTGGAACGTCACGGCGCGTCCTCTTTGAGCCACCAGAGAAGCGCGGGTTCTATATGCCGCTGCATATTAAAGCCGATATACGATGGTTGCTCTTTATCTCCGTCAATCCACCAGTCCGCAGACAGCTGTTTCACGCTTATTAGCGATCATCAATGCGCCATAGGTCGATTGACGGAAATAGAGAGCATCAATTTTCCATGTTTGGCAAACATGTGAAACATGTGAGAGCAGACAGAAAGAATTCTGCCGGTGCGCCATCTGGTACCCGAAGGTAACGGCAACCAAAGAAAGTCGCTGCTAAAAACAGCAGCATGCTTCTTGGTGGAACGCCACGGCGCGTCCTCTTTGATCTTTAAAGAGCAACCCTCGTATATCGGCTTTAATATGCAGCGGCATATAGAACCCGCGCTTCTCTAGTAGCTCAAAGAGGACGCGCCGTGGCGTTCCACCAAGAAGTTTTTAGCAGCGACTTTCTTTGTTTGCCGTTACCTTAGGGTACCAGATGGCGCACCGGCAGAATTCTTTCTGCCTGCTCTCACAGGTTTTATTGTTGCTCTAAAGGGCTTACGACGATCCACACCTGACTCCGTTTCCTAAAAGTAAATTAATTCCGCCATGTCCCTTCAGTCATGATGCAACGAATTAACGTGAAGAAATGTATGCAAACTGGCCGCTAGGATTCGGTCCATCACAAGGGTGGTTTTAATTGAATCCAGTCCCGAAGGGTTCGAGGGGTGGCGCAGAGGAGGCGGGGACATTAACGATCTAATTCAAAGCGTGCGATCGTAATTATTAATGAATAGACACAGTTAGTGTCAATCGGTGCGCATAGTCGATTATTCAAATACAGTTTGAGCTCTCGTTTCCTATTATGTGATAAACGCTGCAATTCCAATACAAATTAACGTCAACTTACAAAGAGGGCAGTGAAATTGATAGGAACAGATACTCGAGTCGACTAAACTATGTCGCTGCAAAGGCTCTGCATACCAAAGATCATATAATTATGTACAAGGTGAGTCAATCTCAGCGCCTCGGACTATTGTGATCAAATGGAATCCTTTTTAGAAAATGAGAGTACGTATATTCTACATAATTATTTAGACAGATATTCAAATTCGGTTCTATTCTAACTTTACACATGGGAAACGAACGGTTTAGGTACAAATCACCGTATTTTGTTAGCTGGTGTCAGGTGTCACGTTTGGACTCTTCTGAGATGTGGATATACAGACGCATATTAAGGATATCATGGACCGAGCGGGTAACAAACACTAGGGTATTAGAGAGAATGAATAAAGAACAGGAACTTTTAACCACAATAAAACGAAGAAAAGCAGCATATTTTGGCCATACTTTTAGAAATAGTAAGTAAGAGTTGTTACAACTGATCATTGAGGGAAACATTGAAGGACGACGAGAAATCGGACGAAAAAAGTTCTCCTGGCTTCGGAACTTACGCCATTGGTTTAATATCAGAGAGGCCTGCTCAATCATTCGTTTAGCCCAAGACAGAGAAGAATTCCAGATGATGGTCGCCAACCTCCGCTGAGGAGATGGTACTGAAAGAAGAAGAAGGTGTCAGATCAAAAGTGAATTTGAAAATCGCAGCTATTATAAAACTTAAAAGGCTGTGACTTTGCCATGTGATTAACATGAAATACGTCATCTCAGGCTAGACGGTATAATTTTTCTCATTTTTGTACTTGAAAAAATCGGCTAATTAATTAAGGAAGCTTCAAGCACAGATTAGTTTTTTTTAATGGGAATTGCAATTTTTTATATGTTCGAATGTAAAATCTGATAGCCTTTCTAATGATATACGGTTTTGAATTCCTGTCCAGAGCGACAGAAATTGATATTTTTCGCAGATTACTAGCTACTGCAATGTACTAGAGATTGACAATTTCCAAAACCATTGAAAGTTTTGAAATGAAAGGGAAACTACCAGAGAATATTGCTAGCAGTTCGATATCCTCAGAATAAAGTTTTCGTCAATTCAAAAGTAACGATACCTCGGAATGGAGTTCAGCAAATTCTTCACTATCAGCAACATCTCAGAAAATGAGGAATAAATTAATGTCTGTTTAGATTATGAAGTATAATACATTTACCTGGCAGAAAATTTAAATCTGACTTGTCAGCATTCCTTTTTTGCGATACAGCTAATAGACATTGAAAATTTTGTAGGGTTCCATCAGAGGTGTCACTACTTTTGACTTTGACGAAAATTTCTACTCTTTTATAATATTAAATGTAAAATTTATTCTGAAGATACTAATTAGCCAGCAACATTTGCTAATAATTTTCTTTTTATTTAAAAAAAATTTATGGTTATGGAAACTGTCAGTATCTAGGACACTGCAGTAGGCGATATACTGAAAAAGTATCCATTTCTGTCGTACTCTTCTGGGCCTTAGATATGTTACTGCTATTGTTTCTGGTTAAAGTTAATTTGTTGTAAGTATTTTGACAATTTTGTTCTCTTTACTCTAGTTCGTTTGTATCTTTCTGCTAAGTTAATTGTTTTGTTCCATCTGAACAGGTTTTTGTTTATATTTCATACTCTTTATAGATAGTAAAACTGAGAAACACCAATAAGGTTGAAAATTTGAAATTGAATCGAGACTACCGAAGACTGCCATTTACAACCTTATATCATTAGACTTTTAAGTTTTACGTTCCAGAGTATAAAAAAAATAAGGCATTCCCACTTATAAAAATTAACTTATCTGTGATTGAACTTTCATTAATTAATCAATCGATTTCTCCAAGTACAAAAATAATACAACCTAAGCTACCGCATTTCATGCTTAGCCGCAAGGCGAAATCACGGCTTTTGAGTTTTATGATCGCTGCAATATTAAATTTTCTTCTGATATCTTCTAATGGTGATTTGCGCCTGAACACTTCGTTTTAAATTCTATGTGTGACGCATGAAGTTACACAAAAATTGACCCAGAAATCTAAATATGCATAAATATTCCGTTTAAAAAACATAACTTTGATCTGTCAAGCATTCATTAACCACCCTTCATAAAAGTAGTTAGTTTTGAAATTATAGTCCAGGTCGACCTACATACAGTTGCAAAGTTAATTTGCTGATAAGAGGTATCGTTTGGTAACAAGAGTCCGATGCGTTGACCTTGACCCACCCTGTATGATGTCATGCTGGGCACTTTAAAAGATCTTATTGTTGTTGAAAACATGCATTTTTTTGATCGATGGAAACAAATCTTGCGTGTTCCACCTGAATTTGTTTCTCAAGCTCTAGATGACGGACTACAAGTTGACGTTATCTACACCGACTTCAGTAAGGCATTTGACAACATATATCATTCAACTCTAATGAACTTGATGATTAGGATGTAAATGCTAACATCGATATACTGTAAAAAGGGACCAAGTCAAAAAGACTATATAGTTCTAGGCAAAGAACTGTTGAAAGTAATTATTTCAGCAACAGGTCACTCAACGCGAGTTGTAGTATTAAATATATAACGTTCAATGACCTTACCTTCGATAGCATTAAAGAAAGTAGACTATACTTCTGTTCTGACTTGGTTACGCTTGATGCTAAAAAAATATATTAATAGTGACTTGGTCAAAGTGAATTTTATTTCTCTTGAGGTGATGAATCATACTTAAATCTAGAAGTCTGATTTGTATTCAAAACTGTTTGGTTCGGGAGCATTGTTTTCCTTGTTCCTATCTACCTTGGCGACTTTATACCAGTTAGATAGTCAAGATGGTCACTTTTACGTGATATGTCTTGCAATGTACAAATCAGCCAGACAAAAAGTCTAGATCCTCGCGAATGGCTGTTGAAAATAATTATTTCAGTAGGTAACAAATCATTCGATGCATATTTTTTAAAACAAAGAACTCGTAAAATTTCACGATGAGTTATAGTATTATAGATATAAGGTCCAGTGACCTTATTTTCAATAAGTTTAAAAAAATTAGATTACACCTCTGACTTGGTAAAAATATATTAGTACTGATATTTAAACCTAAAAGTCTGATTTGGATTGAGAACAGTTTGGTTCGGAAGCATTGTTTTTCTTGTTCCCATCTACAGGACGGTACACTGCATATCTGCATCAATCGTCAGGAGTGTCGCTTTTACGTGATATATCTTACAATGTACGATCGAATCAAGTTTGTCACTTCTACCTTCTGCCGTGCTAACTAAACTGGCAAACATATTTGTGCATTGACTTGGGAAATTTTTCCTGAAAGAGACAAAGCTATTTGTAGTCGCTTGGTACTAAAAACGACGCAATGTTATGTTGATGGATAGCATCCTTCATCGAAAACAACAAAGTGTCTTTTATATGGAGAGAGTTTGAATTTTTTTTCAGTTGCAAGCAACATTAGTGAAGGGTAGTAAATTTTTGAAATAGTATCACAGAGGTACTTCGAGAGTTGCAGCAATGTTTACGTTCCTCGATATTTAATTATTTTCTTATGTTTTGTACTTGTATATATTCTTTAACGGATATTTTATCAGCTGGATATTTTTGTACCACCACGCCAGTCTCTCACTGAAAACCAAATTGCCAACACCACCCGGCAAAATACATATGACTGTTGTGGTATAATGTAAGTTTTCTGTTGCATTTTAATTATTTGTTTTAAATTGTAATTTTGTTTAAAAAAAATAGTTATGTTAATGTTAATCATTTTGTATCTGTTTGACATTTTTGATGTTTTATTTTAGTTTTAATACCTGAAGATGCCGCCTGATAGAAGCGTCGAAACGTCGTAAAAAATTATATTTTAGAAGTATAATAATTGACCGTGTCCCAAGATTGTTTTACTAAATATTTGGTACCGACGGTCAGTATTCAAAAAGTAAAAAACTGTGAAGTAGCAGAAGCATGCTGCATTCTACCATATATATCTTCAGTTATTTTGTTGTTTGTTTTCAGTTCAGTTCTACCAAGGTGCTATTCCGATGTGACTGTCTCACACTGTTAGCTCTCCATTTGCTGATCTATGATCAAGGTGGAGTGATGATACTCCAGTTTTGTTCACATAGCGGAAGGCTCCACTTTTTAAAGTAGCCAAAGGGTTTATTCAAAGCACTGCAGTGCAGTAATTTCATTAAAACCTCAGTTGTTATTTTTCCCATACTGTAGAGTAGCTAAAACAAAATAATTTTTAAAAGCACAGCGATCGGTGCTGGATGTTTGCGTAAATACAAAGAGCATACGTAATCGGAAAATGTAGTGTTGTTGTCTGTTATGTAGTCGGTTATAACCTGCAGAAAGGGAATACCAAAAATACTATACCATAAGGTATGCCATAATCCGCCTCGTTTAACCACTCTCCGACCGGAATCGCTTTGTGGCTCCGCACAAAGCCCACACGATCACCAGCGATATTTAAATAGCTTTTTTCCTGAAATTATAAACATGCACAAAGCCAATCGGGCGGCCATTATCATGCAAAACACAATTTTAAAACATCGGGCTAAATTAATTACGTTCAAATCCGGACCAGCTAGCTGGTTTTTGCATGCATACATATTTATTGAATTTTCCGGATGAGCGAACACTTGGAGAGCTATTCACCTGTGTATCAGGATGATTTTAATCAAATTAACGATAGAATGGTTTAAAATGTGTAAATTATATTTTATCCTTGACCGTGCTCAAATACTCCTGTATCTTTGGGGTTGTAAATGGCCTTGACCTGTTCCTTTTTTTGTAGAATTATTAAAACGCTTTTATTAGGTTTACGTGTATGTTTGTGGGTAGCTCTCCTTTGGATTAAGAGGTCGGACCGAATATTGAACGCTTCAACTTTGCAGCAAAAACGATTTTGGCTACCTTCAATCCTTCGGACCAGCGGTTGTATCTGCTGACTAAGAGATGGCACAGACACCTTGATACAGGGTGTCCCACGATGACTAAGACAAGAATATATCGGAACTGGGCAGTAGTAGTGAATTATAATTTTATATAGTATCTTTTCTTATTACTGTGTCATTCAATGAGGCATTTGTTTTTGATCACGTGATATCCGATTCAAAGTTTTTAGTAGGACACCCTGTATATTTGTGACTTTTTGTGTTCCTTCCGATAAAACAATTCCAACAAACTAGCACACTTGGGGTATAAAGTGATTAATTTCCAGGGTTTAAATTAAAGCAATTATAGTATCTTTTCTTATTACTGTGTCACCCAATGAGACATTTTTTTTAGTATCGTGACGTCCGATTCAAAATTATCAATGGGACACCCTGTATATTAGTGTCATTCTGTGTTCCTCCCGATAAAATATTTCCAACAAACTAGCACTTTTTGGGTCTAAAGTGATTAATTCAAAAGCTACAGGTACTTAAAGGATGGTACCACTACCATTGATTATAACATGTACCCCTACAGCTAATATAATTACTCTGGTAGTGTTTCATAACGGTAGTGGTACAGTTCTTTAAGTACCTGTAGCTCTTGAATTAATCACTTTAGACCCCAAGTATGCCAGTTTGTTGCAATTGTTTTATCAGGAGGAACACAAAAAGTCACAAATACACAGGATGTCCCATTAAAAATTTTGAATCGGACGACACGTGACCAAAAACAAGTACCTCTTTGGGTGACGAAATGATAAGAAAAGATACTATATTTGCTTTAATTTACACCCCCAAAATTATAATTCGCTACTACTGCCCAGTTCCGATATGTTGCTTGTCTTAATCGTCGTGGGACACTCTGTATTACAGAGGCGTAGCGTCGAGAGCTCAAAAGGCGTGACATCCACTGTTTGGGAGTTCGTGTTTTTGCGAAATTTATTCAGGAAGGTCGACAGCTTTAATTATCGTTTATGTAGTAATGGTAACTATTATGCTACGAATATTGATCAAAAACAACTGTTTATCTTTATTACACAAATACAGTTTAAAAAAAAACTGAAAAAACAACCTTCAAAGAGAAAGTTACCTAAAAAATTAAAAACAAATATGGTTAAAAAAAACTAAAAAAACACGCTTGCGGGGATCATCGGACTAAAAATTAAAACTAATTTTTGAAATAGGCTTAAAACGATAAAGAACGAAAAATACTAGCATTATCGTGAAAAAGGCATCGGGCGCTCCATTTACGAATGATATAGAATAACACGAATAGGCACCCATGCTTATCTTACAATTGAGGTTTTGAATAAAAGATTTTTTGCCATAAATGGAAAGACCGTACATATAAGTTTTATAACAATGCTGTTTTTGTTTTCTTTTGTTTCGCAATAATTCAAAGGTTATATCAAAATAAAAATGGGTTTTTGAATCGAGTACCGAAAACACGCCGATGGCTCCCGAACCCGTGTGACGGCACCATGGCGGTAAGGATGCTCCTTTGACCAACGACGTCCTACTACCGATACTAGATGTGCGGTGCAAGTAATTATGTCTAACAAAATTTGATTCAAACACATATTTATGTTGATCGTAGAAAAAATGTGCGTAAAAAGTGCAAAAAGCACGTCAATAAAAGTTTTGATAAAAAAATTAAAAAAAAGTTGGAAGGCCTGGGTTTCGATCCAAAGACCCTGAGATCCACTAACGGAATCTCTATCCACTGGGCCATCCTTCGATTGAGGAGATCTTTTCAAAGAAACATATTTGGTTAGGTACTTACTTACTGGAATCTGTAATCTGACTTCAACTTCAAACATTCAAAAACATATTTATTTCGATCGTAGACTTCGTCTCGAGCTGCAAACTTCATTCATCGGCTGTGTTGCAACAAATCTAAACTAGTTACCAGTTTAGCAGTACGGTCAGAGTAACAACTGAACATAGAGGTAGTAAACAACTAATTCTAATAGGCCAACATCTTTTCTTACGTTGTCATATCGACCACCAGATACGGCAATCATAATTGGTTAGTATCGTCTTAATTGTATAGTATCCAGAAATATTCCATTCTACGTTAAAAAAGACGGTATTTTGATGGTTCAGGAATGATTACAGCAAAATCAATAGATATGTTGACCTCTACTGCGTTACTGCATGTTTCTTCATCATTAACGCAAATTCTGTCTTACATAAATTTTGAAGAGTTGGCAACGCCTATGTAATTTTCCTGCGATTTATTTACGGTAACCTCCGACTGTCAAACGTTTGTTTTGTTTCTGCGTCTTTTATGCTTGGTCAGTAAAATCGAATTCGCTATTTGTTGGTAACTGTAGTGAAGCTTTACGGACTTGCTGTGCTATATTCGAGTGTAGTTTAACAGTTTTTCGAGATGGGACGGTGCACAGCAGTATTTGTAAAATGGGTTGCATTGGAAGAATTTTCAGGTTAGTTGCCAATGTTTGGGTCTGAAGTGTCAAAAGATGATGGATTTGAGCACGCCATGCTGAAGTGGTTTGTTTACTACCTCTATGTTCAGTTGTTACTCTGAGGCAGTACGTATTTTCGCGATTGGCTGGGAATCTAGAATCTAGTATCGGAGTAGGACGTCGTTGGTCAAAGGAGCATCCTTACCGTCATGGTGACGTCACACGGGTTCGGGAGCCGTCGGCGTGTTTTCGGTACTGGATTCAAAAACCCATTTTTATTTTGATACAACTGAGTTATTGCGGAAAAAAAAGAAAACAAAAACAGTTTTGTTATAAAACTTATACATGATCTTTCCATTTATCACAAAAAAGTATTTTCACTCACTATTGTTTTAAGCTTATTTTAAAAATTATTTTCAATTTTTTAGGTCGATAATCTGTAAAAGCATGTTTTTTGGCTTTTTAAACTATACTCATACCTATTCTGTCTATTGTTCCAGGCACATACGGTAAAAATGTTTTTGCTATACGTTCAGGTTGTTGGTTTGTCTTATCTATCCCCAGTTTTCTTGTTCTTTTCTTCTCTGTATATCCGTTTGCCTCAAGAGTGTTCTTTAGGTGATTCAATTCGAGGTTGAGTTCCTCTGGTTCGCACAAGTTTCTTGCTCGTTCTGTCAAGCTCTAATAGCTTCGTACCTCATTAGTCAAACCACAACCGATCTCAGAAGTAACTGTAACTCTGATGTAATTTTCACTTGAACATTGTAGAGTTGCTGTATGAAGTTGTGACTTTGGATTTACATCGGTCTCACGTTTAACTTCACTTTTGGGATTTTATAATTTGCAGCACAGTTATTGTAAAAACCTCGGTAAAAACGTTCGAGATATACCCGGCAGTGATTTTATGGCCCTAAGTCCTCAAAAAGTTAATATACTGTAATGGTCAGAAACATATATTACACAACGTACAGTGTCGCGAGTCGGATGTTGAGGACAGAGCGAACGTGGTCGTCTATTAAATGTTTAATACATATCATCTTTGTATACTGAATTTTGCTAATTAAAGAGTCAATAGAGACACATAATAACAATAATAAAGTCTGAAGAATTTAACACAAGTGAAAATAGGACTCATATGAGTTTCATTCGATCGTACATTTAAAAATAGTGACTACTTTTATTACATGTTTAATGCAATGTCGCCATCTTTCTTGAGTTATTAAATGTATCTGATCTCTAATAAGATTTACAACTATTGATGAGCTTTCAGGGTGGTTATTGTACATTGTGATATTTCTCTTTAATATGCTCCATATTGATTCAATCAGATCAAAAATACAAAAACAGGGTGAAAGTCTTAAAACTTCACAACCACAGCTTCGCGCCCTTTCATCAACGATATATGTACTTTTTATCAAAGTTGTAACTTTTTACTAATTCCAAAAACTGACTTTTTGTTTTAATTTTTGGTGTAATTGTGATATTTTGTTTTGTAAGAAATTCAATAATCTCAGCTTTTCTAAACGAAGTGTTAGGTATTTTTTTTAGCTCAGGTTGCCGGATCAGTCATGATAATTTCCTACCCCAATCGAAGATGTTCTAAGACACTGACATTCCGTAGAGTACAAAAACAGTACAAGTAAACACGTAAATATTTAGATAATTCCGACAATGTACGGAAATGTTAGGCTCATTAAGCTTTACTATTTATATAAAAATTAGTTTAGTACTACCATTAAATGTATAACCACGGATAACTGTGGTTTTGAGAGATTACAGCTCGGATTACAGTGACATAACATTTACTGTCGGGTCTCTCTCGAAGGCTATTATTACTATATAGTATACCTAATGTAGTTAAGACGTTCAAGCATTTTTTTACGTTTTTTGATTTTCTGTTCGCTGTAAAGTGTAGCATTAAGCGGATCCAATTCAAATCCTCAGAGCTCCCGACAAAGTGTATTTGATTACATTTTTCTCAATAATTTCCCCACGCAAATGGGGCAAAGGAAAGGAAAGAAAATTAGTCACATCTGTCCAGACAAAACCACAAAACTGGAGATACCTTTGTATTTCTCCTTAGGTGGTAAAATCGTGCTCTGGAGGCGTAGAGACTAAAAAGGATTCCCATCCGAAAATTTATTTAAAAAGTACAAGACGTAACAGCGGGTCGTCGCCAAGTCCTTATTGAACGCGGCACCAGACCGTTCCCGATTATTTTCAGTTCGTTTCACACTTATTTAATAACAATGGCTGCTGTTACCGCTGCTGCTACTGTCGTAGAACACTCTCCTCCTGCCGAAGCTTTTTCCTGCTTTAGGTAGCAGCGTGCCATATTGCATGAGTACTGCTTCTTATCTGGCAGCTCCTATTCATCTGCTTATAAAGTAATTTTTAAAAAGCTTTCTTTTGGGTAGGGTGTCAAGGAATGACGGTCTCAGACAGTAAAAACAGCTCAAACTTTGTTTTTAGACGTCTTAGGGGTTCCTGATTATCTTCTACGTTTTTTTTTTGGGTGGGGGTGAGATTGGGGTGGTTGGGGGGTGGAGGGTTGAAAAACCGAAAAATTTGTTGTATTCATAATAGGCTATCCACTGACCCGCGAAGGAAGATCTAGAGACATAAATAACTTTTTTTAGGTCCATCCGAACATTACCTTGCCTACTGAAGAAGCCAAAGGACCAAAGGAATTTTTTCTGGTGTAAATATACAATTATTATTGCTTTAGATCGCTCTGTATTGTGTAGCGAGGAAACTGTTAAATTGACTTTAATGCAAATTTGACACAATATTACTACCATGGCGAGGATGGAACTTGCGTATTGCTTTTATAAATCGTGTCAGTGGCGGCGCAACTATAATAAAAAAACTAAAAATATAGAAACAGCTCATACTTCCCTTTTAGACGGTTTGGAGGTTCTTGATCGTTTCGCATTGTCCAGTTGAAGCATGCAGAATCTAAACTGTGGCATACTAGTTCCCAAGGAAGAAGACTATTTATGAGAGTTTGTGTGTTGGATGTTTTTTTGCGGGCGAGTGGGCGATGAGTTGGTTGCAAGGGGATTTCAGACTATAGCTTCATGCAATGGGAAAACAATGAAATGGTAGTATTAATATGTGTGGGAAGTACTGACTCAATCAACTTGACTCCATTTTTTTCTAGGCTACAATGACGTGATAGCATATTTTTAAGGAGCAATACCAAAAATTCAAAAACCCGACAATAACATTTTATTTTATTAGAGTTCTTGTTTGGAGGTCTGCATTTTAATGAAGATCTCTAAAAATCAATTTATCTCTGAAAGGGTTGGAAATCGGACCCTACATTATATGACCTGTTTTGTTGGAAATGGGCTGTACAATCTTCTCCTAAAGTATTTTTCACTCGTCATAGGACATCCCGTATACAGGGTTATTCACGTTATTCGACACGGAGCATTATGGCTAATGTATTTGATAAAAAAGAAAATAATAATTTCGGATGGATAGAGACCCGTAAAGGCTATATCTTAAAAATATTTTCATGTTATACAGGGTGTCCCAAAAACACGAAATGTATCAAAGTTATGTTTTTTGTAGCCTTTATGGGTCTCTATCCATCCGAAATTATTATTTTCTTTTTTATCAAATGCTTTAGCCATAATGCTCCGTGTCGAATAACGTGAATAACCCTGTATAAAAATATAACTTGAGAACGGCTTTCCCAATTTCATTCATCTTTTTTTTCGTTTTCTAGTGCTTCGTAGAAGGTTCTTAGGGGAAGAAAGATAAGAAGAATTACGCAGAAAGTTAGGAATGTTTGTGAAAATGTGAGAAAAATTAACGACAACGCAGAATCTAATATACTGTATAGTGTATATAGTAGCTACATCCATTTTGCAAATCGGTAACTTTAACCAATCGGCGCAAACCGAATAATATGTGCACACAGAACACTGTTGTTAACATATTTTCAGCCGATCCTGCGTTCTCTGTTCATTTTTGAATAGTTTTCTTCCACTCACCTCTCGGTACGGAAACTGCCTAGGTATCGTCCTCGGTATCGTCTGAACACTTCGGATGCATACACATTACCACTAATCACCGATTAGGTTTTATTCCTGGATCAGCTACTCAGTTTTTGGTGACAACACGGGTCCGAAACGACGAAATTGCCGTAGACGTTTTGCAGACTCACCGCGTGAACTGCAATACACGGTTAAAAAGGACAATTGGGTAAAATAGCCGAATCGATGTCGTGTGGACGGGCTTTTAGGCGTTCAAAAAGAATAGCTGAGCACATTTGATCAGACTATAACCTAAAATTAATCGTTTTCGTTGACGTCAAAGGTGAGGAAACTGATGTCTGTCTTTAGGTTGTGCAATTGGTATAAGGGAAGGAGGTAAAAGTCTCACTTCATTTAAATTGAGCTTGGGTAAGAAAAACAAGTATTGGACGTCATTTTTCAATCTTGAGTTGTATTTCGGTTTTTAAAACTGCCACTAATAGGCGTACAAATTGAGTACGCACTGTTTTCTGTGATGTTGTCTACATGCTTCCCATCAACAGCGACTGATGTATGGAACACATTTTTAAACATCATACTATGGCTCAAGACATATTTTATTAGACGGGTCTTCGGACAACGAATGCAGATTTGCAAATTAACGAGGAAATTAACAATAAAGCATTAATTTCAATTGGGGATATTGCCTGATGCTTAACCAGTAAGACATTAACAGAATTATTAATTACAATGCCCAGTTGACTTGAGCGGAACTCAAAATTTTTAAGATTAGACGCGCAAAACCCAATACGATTGCACTAAGAGAAACTGTTCAAAGAAGAGTTCCCTTTTTAAATCAGCAACAAAAATAATGTCTACGATAATAGTGCTCATGTGTGAAAGCAAGAAATCAGTGACCAATGGATGGCTCGCCAGGTCGATGAGGGCAAGGCGTAAGTGGACTTGACTCGGTTATTAAAATTGGGCTAGATTTTTGAAATCTCCTCATCTAACCCATGGTCTGAATAGTGATCACACCAAATAACTGATAACTGATGTTTGTCGGTGGAGTAAGCAAAAGTTGACTTGAGCTAATGGCTTAGTTGATTTCAGTAGCGTTTTTTTCTTGTGGGGAACTGTATAATTGAATTTATTTATACCTTGAAACCCCTTACCAACCGTACGGAATTTTTCAAGTTACTTAAGAACCCTTGGATGAAAGGGAACAAGAGTTATGTTCATGCTCCTAACCGATGGGTTAATTCGGTTTTCATAAGAGCTTCGACGGCCTTGATTGCTAAAACCTATCAGGTAGAAACATAGCCGCGTGGTGACATATTCGTTGCCTTGCGTAACTGATTGGATTAGGTCTGCTTCATCAACGGTCACAGTGATTGATGCTATAGATTTTTCACGCGAAATGCGGGAGTCATTTCAGTAATGGGTTGTGGTGCTCGGAAAAAAATTGCCAAACCGATTAGAAAGGGCTGTCAGCAGGCTTATGGAATATGTTCGTGTCATGACTGTCACACCAGAGTTATTTACCTGTTTTATTGGTAATGACAATTTCCTGCAGAGGTGTCAATGGATTTTTCGCGGAATGTATAATTAGTAGTGTATGCACATCACTGCGTAACCAATCTTGCACCAGTCGACAGAGCTGGCTCTTGTTGTTGCGTTATTCTTACAATCAGTAAAAATTATTTATGACTTTTGAAATGGTTAAAAAATGGTTCGTTGCTCACCTGGTGTAGCCTGCAAAGCATTACTTTTGTTGTACCTACATCTTCTAGAATGCACCTAGAAGGCCTATTTTTGCTCATCTTGTGTTAACAATTGTACTGAAAGCTTTTCAGGGTAAAGGTTCGTTTGAGGAAAAGTATTAGGACCTCGTGGGCTTATATGAATAGGTTGTCATTCGATCATCAATTACTTTGTCTGCTGTAGAATGTTCAAGAAATTTGCTATCCAAAACTTGGGAAACATTTTTCAAAGTCGGTAAAAATGTATTAAAATAGATACTAGTGCCCTTTACAGATATGACTTTATATAAATTAATATGTATTTTACGTAATTCAGTGAAAAGTGAAAGAAGCCAAATGGAAAAATTCAAAAAAAAATATGTAAGCTCTATAGAATTTTCATTTTTCAAAGAAACATGTCGATTGAAAACAATAAAAAAACCGGAAGCATACAATATATTAGACAAAAACGTATCAAAAACACCGAACGACACACAGCCAGCCTGCTTTAAATTTTTTTGTCCTCCTCTGTAGCCACATTACGTTTAAAAGGCGCCGTCATCTCTTGGTTCATAATTTTTACCCAGGTTATGCCATTTGTGTAGCAAAGGTCCTCCGGATCGCTCTAACAATGACGAATAGCCATTTATGTAGATACAAAAATGTCGCCTCAGTAACTATTTGCTTCGTCTTAAAATTTGTTCTAATCTCGCTAGACTTGATAACGTGATATGTATAATTGTCTGGCTTCTTCATAATTCATAAATAAAACAAAAAGTGGAGTCTAGTTGATTAACACAGTATTATTTATTTTCCCTTCGCATATAGCTATAGTCTGAGATGCCTTTGTAGCCAAATCATCGTCCGCCCGCCAGCAATAAACATCCAACACAAAAACTGTCATAAATAGTTTCTTATATCCATCTCCGTAGGAACTAGGACGACATAGTTTTTATTCTGCAAGCTTCAATTGGACGAAGCAAAACGATCAGCAAACCCCAAATCGTCTAAAAACGAAGTTTGAACTGTTCTCATATTTTTAAGAAGTTTTGGTTCTTGGACTGTTCGGTCGGCGTCGACACGCCCCGCCGCCTCTGGCGTCCTCGCGCCTCGCTGCTTGACGTTGCTTTAACACGAGTGGTCGGCAACATGAGAAGCTGACGTCACCTGTTCGGCGGGTTCCGAGACCACGCCACAGATTTTTCTGTCTAACCTAATCGGCAATTTGACTTGCGTTGCGAAATTCTAATTTGTATCGATCTCTTTGTTGTTCCGATATAGACCCTTCCACAAATACATGGTATCCGGTAAATCCCTGATGCTGTCCATGGATTCCTTTTATCCTTTGCCGATCTTAAATGCTGTTGTATTTTCCCAGTTGGTTTGTAAATCGTCCTAATGTTTGGCTTCTGCAGTAACCTCCTAATTCTGTCTGTGAGCCGGGGAATATAGGGCAGGAAAGCTTTGGTTACTAGTGGTGGTTGTGGTTGCTTTTCTACTCTACCAGCTCGCATAGATCTTCTTATTTAATTTTCTGCGAGTTGAATGCTATACTTTATCTATGACCGAAGCAATTAATAGTACCACTTAAATACATAATAACTACGAAGTATTGACAGCTTAACCTCACTTCTGTAAAATGAATACCGGGATGGGATTCCGTTTTAAAAATGATATCGAGTTTGATATCAAAAACGATAGTAGCCATTCCGTTTGCCACAATTGACAATAAACTCGATACCTATACTACGCTGCAAAGGAGTCGATTCGATGCTTAGATTCCCAAGGGACGTTTACACTATGAGGTTATGATATCCATGGTTTACGTTTAAACAAACATTGAAATTTTATAGTGAACTCTGTACTTCAGTTTTTCAAACTTAATGGACATTGTGAGTATATTGGTGGCTGCAGTAACTAGAAAATAAACTTTTATTTCACTATGGATGTTTGACTCGTCCCAGCTGTAAATTGTTGTCCAATACCTACATCGTTGGTATGAACCTGTGGCGTAGAAACCCAAGGCAGCAAAGAATTTAGCCTTCAGAGTAATGCCCATTCTTGAAAATCTCTCCTGAAACTAAGGTCGAATTTCCTCAATCATATGCCTACAGGACCTTTTGTTTATGTTATTATATAATTTCAATAAATATACATGTACGTATACTCTTTATTTAATAGAAACAGTTCTACAAACCTATTGTCGGAAAGCTCGAAAGGATTGCTTTTTTCTCTAATTTCCATTCTTCTCCGAATATTAATCAAGTGTTGCTGTTCTCTCTGTTGCTGTAATAGATACTCTCTCACAAATGGCAACATTATTATGTCTATGAATTTTATTATTACAAATATGGAAGCAAAAAGAATACTGAGGCTAATGACCAGAGCAGTCGAAGCCGATGACACAGAAGTAACAAAAAAGAAAAAATAATGTTTCTGGGTATAAGGGTATATTTGAGGTTAGGACCACAAGTTAGGACCAAAAAACAACGATTAATGTCATAGGTAGTTCATATGTGCCATTTCAACTATCGAATTCCCGAAGATTTCCGAAGCCAAAACAGATCGAGTAACAGAATCCGGGTTTATAATTATATCGAGTTGATCATCTATCGAGATCGAGTTTCTCGATCAGAACAGAATCCAACCCCAGTACACCGTCCAATCAGCGTTTGACGTCTCATGGAATGCCTACCTTTGGAGTTATTATAGCGTGTATTTTATCATATCCATTTCCAAGAAAAATAATACACGCTATTTGTGTATAGGTAGTATTACCTGTTCAAAACTAGTTTGGTAATCTCTGTACAACTTAATAGGAGTAGATGATACAGATATATAGATACTACATAAACAAACTTGAAACGCCTCAGGTCACAGATGCTTAAACAAGCCTATATTCCACCTGTCTCTCTAAACCCGTCTACATTGAAACATACCTTTCGAGAAGCAAATACTACTCAAGATCCATGTTATCACCCCTTTGATTCCAGGGCTTGACTTTGGAGTTCATTAAAGTCTGCG
This sequence comes from Callosobruchus maculatus, assembly GCA_951848785.1. Lineage (NCBI taxonomy): Eukaryota > Metazoa > Arthropoda > Insecta > Coleoptera > Chrysomelidae > Callosobruchus > Callosobruchus maculatus. Next base: position 11,772,032 of record CATOUR010000054.1, on the reverse strand, counting down.
TGTAAACAAAACTCGCAATCTTATAGCGCTCATGTTATATGCACCCTTTGACGTTTTAATAAATCACTTGTGCCGCTCAAAAAGACTCATTGGCGTATCGTGGGTAAGGTACGTTGAGTATTTGAGTGAACGTTATCTTTATCAAGTCAATTGATGGAATGGTTGTGGCACTTTTGCGTTGTACTTATATCAGTATTGCTTATGCGATGACTAAAATGTCACCAAACTGTCAGTCTAATGGAAATGAGGCAAATGAGTTTTAACTCGAGTGCTTTCACTTGATCTGCATTAGAACAGTATAAAAGTCTTTTGCGATAATAATGAATGAAAGACCACAAAAAAATTAAAAATGGTTGACATTTCTGTTAGTGATACAAAATATTCAAGTAATTATTACAAATTATTCGCTACTAATGGGTAACTAAAGGTAACGTGTCCGAGACATCATAGTCACAATGACACAATGCCACAAACAGACACGGTGTGAACTCATAAAATGCATTAAGGCGGAGCTAGAGTATTGCCGACACGAATATTATCAATAGTTTTGAAAACTGTAGCTCGCCATCGTTCGCGATTCACCGTCAGTTCAGTGGCGCTCTTGATAGTCATATCCAGAACTGTTTCGTCGTATGCAGCCAGCATGCAGGAGAACGGCCACGGCGCCGCCCACTCGGAGCATGACCTTGAACTACAAGTATCTTCATATTATCGCTTCTGTGTATATGTCCGAAGAATGTAAGCATTCTCGTCGATACAATGGAGGATAGTCTCCTTGGATTACCGAGCTCATCCAGTATGGAAACGTTAGTTCGATGGGCGGCATACGGAACTCTCAGCATTCTCCTCCACGTCCACATTTCAAAAGCATCTATGCGAGCTCCATCTGCCTTTTTAACAGTCCAAGTTTCCGAGGCATACAAAAATATGGAGAACAAACGATACATAGTCCTGAGTCCACGCTAATCAGTTATGTCGTTCCCAGGACTGCACCAGAGCGCCTGGAATCAGTAACGCCACACACTATTCACGATATACATACACAAACACATTAACGTAGGTTGGATACCTATGTTAAGAGGGTCTTTATGTTTTGTTGACCTTGTTTTCAAAGAAATCTCTTCAAATGTACTGTTTTTAAAAAAATATCTATCTTTATATTATGAATACCTACTAAATATACTGATCTCAATGTGCTAAAGAATAACTGAGTCAAAAGGAACTAAAGCCAAGCAAACCAATAACGAATTCCGAGTAACAAGTCCTGAAGTGGAAAGTCACGAATCGTTACAAGTCCTCCAAAGTAACTGAAATTTATATCACTATTTAAGTGGTTTCCATTTTTAGTTTTCTATTATCATTGTTGCACCGTGACTAGTGACTACGAAACAATATGTCCGCAATTTTCTACCCTTCTCACCACTCCAGTTTCACTGCTCTATTTTTGACCATATTTTGCATTTCTTTAAAAATTTGTGAAAGCTCTTCAGCTCTGTCGGACGTCATTTTGTAGGTAACTTCAGCAGCTACTTCTCCATTGATGACATATGTATGCTGTAATTTACAATTTTACTTATTTTTACAAAAAAACCCATTTAAACCACATTCCATCTTGTTCATTTGAAGTAATGTTAAAATTGAACTCGGTGGATTTTTTTCTCAATTTACTCGATCAAACAACATTTAAACATGTCTTATTATAATTAGTTTTTGACAATACTCTTATTTTCCTGGTCTAAATAGGTGACACCGTTTTACCCTGTGCATGTAAGACGCCTGTTCGTTTGGCAACACTGTATGCATTGGACAGCCTCTATATTCCAATTGGCTCGTCGATCGTTCATACAAAACTGTTCCGGAATTCGCCATATCGGTCTGGCTGCAATAAAAGTCACATTACGACCACTAAAATATCTATAAATCACCCAGTAAAGAGACCAGCTCCTGGAGACACTGCCGCGTCATCTTCGAGGGATCCCTTATGATTGATGGCGGTATTCTCACTGCTATCGGAGCTAGGGATGGCCGGTTATTCAAAAATAACCGGCTGCCGGTTAGTCTGAAACAAAAAATGAAAGCGAACGTAACCCTGATAGCATATCCGTATTCAAAAGATGACCTTCTTAAGCCGTTGCGAAGATAATAATAATAATAATAATAATAATACCCCGCGAGGGGTTGCTAGATCCCCTCAGTGGCGCCTCCCCAAGGTGGCGGATAGGGGAACGCCTCCCAGATATGGGTGGTACCGGGGAAATCAAATACCCGGGGCGGACCAAAACTAGCTCAGTGGAATAGCGTCTGCATCCAGAGGATCGGCTATTCCACAATTAATAGGACACGACGGATCTCCATGTGAGGAGCGGTACTCCGACAGCGTCTGTTCTTCATGTTAGAAGCGGCTGTTTTCATAAACCCCCAGGAAGCCGCCCAACATCAAGAGGCTATTCGGTGCGTGGCGACACCGAGGGGTATACCGAAGCCAAAGGATGTAAGTCGGTCGGCAACCTTCACAGGTCCATCCTCTGGAGGCAATTTGGACGGCTGCCTCCGGAAATGTCGGCTGCGGGCCCTAAGGCTAACCACCTGACGGGCCCTAGCTTCGGGTTCGACCACCTCGAAGGAAAAGCACCCACACCGAGCCGGTTTCGGAAGCCGGCGTTGGGCAAGGTGGCGGTGCTTCGAATCGCCCTGATGACGACCCCCGCAATGATATGGACCGTTTTAGGTGGACGACGGAGCTCAGGGATGACCTGCTGAGCTGCTACGAGAGCAGTAGCCCGCGCCGTAGGGGATACATGTCCCGCATGTATGAGAGGTGGTGTGAAATGCACCCAGAGCATAGCACGCTTACCTCTCAGAATTTGCGAGATTATGTATCGTACCTCCGGAGGCAGGGATATGTTCGTGCTCCAGCTCAGCCTGCCCCTTCGGCGGACGGAAGGCCTGTTAACCAGGCTGAAAGTTCGCCGGTAAGGCCCGCAGAGAGGGAAATCGACCAAGTCGTCTCACCTTGGGATTTCAGGGACCGAAGGGCCTTGCATAACAACGGAAGGTCCTTGAAGCTGGCAGATTTGAAGAGAGAGGTTGAGGTTGTTGGTGAACGTCTATCGGAGGCCTCTGACATTTGGAGCATCAATTGCGAAATTTACGCTGCGGCTCTGAGGCTAGCTAGACAGGGGAGAGTGAGAGACTCTCCTGTTGAGAGAGCACAGAGACGGGTGCGCCAAATGGAAGCGAAAATCCAGTTGGCTCGCCAGGAAGCATCCCGTATCCAGTGTGTGATGGAATATAGAGCGGCTGGGAAGCCATTTACGCGCCGAGTGCGCCAGATAGCCTACGGGTTGAGGCGCGACCATCATACACTCAGTCAAGCGGTACTGGTTGTTGTCAAGCAACACTGTCTTGACAGGATACGGATGCTAATCGCTGCTAAGCGATCGTTGGTGGCGCGGGCGAGAGGTCTGGAGCAGAACAGAATGTTCTACGAAAGACCTTCTCGCCTTTTCCAACAGCCGCCTCCAGCCATAGAGCAGCCGCCAACTGCTGATCGCGTGGAGGCCTTTTGGAGGGACGTTTACGAACAACCCAAACCTCTCTCAGCAGACACTCCGGCCTTGGCGCAGTTTGAGTCCGTTTGTAGGAGGACTCCTAACTTGAATGTACTGCGTCACCCGATAAACACGGAAGAAATTCTTGACGCCTTACGAGGCGCAAAGAATTTCGCAGCTCCTGGCCCGGATGGCATAAACACCTACTGGTGGAAAAAATTCCCCAGTTGCCACCGGCATTTAGCTAGAGTTTTTAACTCGTGGCTAAATCAGGAGCAGCCAATTCCGGCTTGGTTTGTCGAGGGTCGAACCGTGCTTCTCCCGAAGACCGGAGATTTGTCTGATCCCAAAAACTACAGGCCAATAACATGTCTGAACGCGTGTTACAAGCTCTTCACCAGAATCTTGTACATGCGTATCCTTCAAGCTGTGAATCCTGTATTTCTCGACGTGTATGAACAGAGAGGGTCAAAGAAAGGAGTAGCTGGCTGCAAGGAGAACCTGTTGATTGACCGATGTGTCACGCAGGACTCTGTGCAGTACAAGCGAAACCTTTCTATGGCCTGGATTGACTATCGCAAGGCATTCGACAACACGTCTCATGACCTCATTGTGCGGCTGTTGGAATGTCTTTCGGTGGATAATCAGATAGTGGGATGCATCAAACAACTGATGCCACTCTGGAAGACCCGGTTTGCCATAACATCAGGTGAAACTCGGGTACAGACAGAGTTGGTGTCATTGAAAAGAGGTGTCTTCCAAGGAGACTCCTTGAGTCCCTTGCTCTTTTGCATCTCACTTTTGCCTCTGTCCATAGCGCTGAGAAATACTAAAGGATACAGCTGTGGCACGCCCAATAACCGGAGGCACAAGGTCACCCATCTGTTTTATATGGATGACCTAAAACTTTATGCCTCCGGCCAACGCGAACTACAACAATCGCTGAGGGTGGTGCAGGAGTACAGTCATGCTATCGGAATGGAGTTCGGGACAGACAAATGTGCATTGGTTCATCTCAAGAAAGGACGAAGCGGAGATAGTGGAGATGAGGAACAGCTCGTTGATGGGAGCATCTTGCGACAACTGCATGCCGGAGATACTTATACCTACCTTGGAGTGGCGCAGTGTCATGTCCAAGAGGCAGCATTGGTTAAAGAGTGTCTCCGCCGCAAGTATTTGCACCGACTCCGGCAGATCTGGTCGTCAGAACTGTCCGGCAAGAACAAAGTCGCTGCCACAAACATGCTTGCGGTCCCATTGTTATTATATACCTTTGGTGCTATACACTGGAAAGTGAACGAGCTGAAGGAAATCGACACGAAGACCCGCAAAAGGATGAATATGGAGAGAAGCCTGCATCCTAAGTCCTCTGTCCCGCGAATATACCTCCCGCGACACCTGGGAGGGCGTGGACTATTGAGTTTGGAGCGTCTGCACAACAGAGTAGTACTGGCCACTGCCTGCTATGTAACGAACAGCACCGATCCCCTGATCCGCTTTGTGCGAGAGCACGAGAATGCGGGAAAAGGAGCCTTTCTTTTTAGCGCAGCGAAACGAGCAGCCGAGGAGCTCAGCCTCACACTCGACTTCAAGCGGAGGTGTCAGCAGTCCATTACGGAACTTGCTCCCGCAGAATTAAAATCCCACCTTAAAACTGCCGAAGTCGACTTCCTTTTAAGACTTCATAAAGATAAGCCAATGCATGGAATCTTCTACAAACATCTGGAAGAGCATGGCTTGTCTGAGCAGTTGACCTTCTCTTTCCTAAGGTCTAGTGGGTTGAAGTCGGAGACTGAGGGCTTTATAATGGCTTGCCAAGACGGTGTCTTCAACACCTTGGTGTACCGTAAAAGGGTTATGGGTGTAGATGTACCCGACACCCTTTGTAGAGCTTGCCGACAGGCGCCAGAGACGCTTATGCATCTCTTGTCGGCGTGTAAGACGTACGCTGGGACGGCTTACGTCCATCGGCACAACGCGGCTCTACGAGTGCTCTACTATCATTTGAGGCACTCATACGGTATCGATGAGACACCGGTGCTGCCATACGCTCCAGGGGATATAGAGTCCGTTGTGGAGAACGAGAGATGCCGGCTTTACTGGAACTACTCGTTCCCCACGCTCGAGCTTGTACAGGCAAACAAGCCCGACATAGTCCTTCTCGACCACCAACAGAAGACGATGTTCGTTATTGAGTTTTCGGCGCCTGCCGAGGTGAACATCGTCTCTAAGGAGGAGGAAAAGCGGACCAAATATCAGGAGTTGCTCGGACAACTTCGCAGGCTCTGGCCAGACTACACTGTAAGTCTGCTGGTTATGGTCATTGGATCCCTAGGTGGAATGAGGAATACGCTGCTCTCTGCACTGCGCAAAATACCGGTGTGCCGTGCGGCGGCGCACATCTTAGCCGCCAGAATGCAGAAGGCAGTCATCCTTGGGTCCCTTCGTCTACTTAGGGCGCACGATTCGCGGACCCAGTGATTGCTCACCTCACGGTGTGAGGAGTAGTCATTGGGTAATGGAACAGCAGCTCGGTGTGTCGGAGCCCGGGCTGCACTTTTTGTGTTTTGAACTATAATAAAGCTTTATTGCCCAACAGTCATAGACCCTTTACAGAGCAATCAAGTTATAGAGATCTAGAAAAAATGTATCATAAATGTACGACTTAACTACTAAACATATATAAACTGTAAAACAATAACAAATAGGTAATAACATAGAAAAATAAAACTGCTAAACTAATCAATTTGAGTTCAGTGTCTGCATGGCTGCTGATTGTAGATCTTTCTTTGTGCACATGTGAATGTCACATATGTGAGATATTTTGTTGAAATTATCACACAGCATATACAGGTGATTTAACAATGGCATTAGTTCTGGGTGTATTGCAATAAAATAGGAAGTGCTGACGAGACTCAAGCCTGGGGACGACAAAATTAATTTGACACAAAATTTCGGTGCAGTCATCTGAATGATTGAGAAGCTTATATAGAAACAACAACCCTGCCATGTCCCTTCTGAATTGTAAGCTTTGCATGTCAAATTTTTTTAAAAGAACATTATTATCTATACCCCTTTCAGGATAAACACCCTCAACTTTGAATGACAGATATTTAACAAACCGCCTTTGTACTTTTTCCAGCGCATTTATATGACAATGATAACAAGGATTCCATATAGGTGAACAATATTCTAACTTAGATCGAACGAAAGCAAAATACAACGTTTTAAGCGATTGTGTACTTGTAAATAGTTTGCAGTGGCGTACTATAAACCCTAGTGTTTTCCCAGCTTCGTATATCTTTCTGTTAATATGTTCTACAAATGTCAGTTTTTCATCAAAAATCACACCCAAATCCATTACACAACTTGCGCGTTCCAAAGGTAATCTACTAATGCTATAAGAAAAATGGGAGGGTTGCAGTTTCCTAGTGAAGCCTATAACTTTACATTTCGATATGTTCAGAGACAATTTATTTGCACAGCACCATTCACCGAGAGTAACTAAGTCATTTTGTAGTATCTGATGATCTTCAAAACTGTGTATTTCTCTAAAAATTTTTAAGTCATCCGCAAAAAATAATTTATTACCTTTCAAGCGATCGCTAAGGTCATTTATGAATAAAAGAAATAGAGGACCAAGGTTTGACCCCTGCGGAACACCTGAAGTAGCAATGTAGTTCCTCGAGATGGAGTTATTGTAATATACGTATTGCTTCCTGTTTAAAAGGTAAGATTCAAAAAAACGAACCAAGTCTCCGGAAAAGCCGTAATAATCCAATTTACTAAGTAATACCCTGTGATCTACCTTGTCAAAGGCCTTTGCGAAATCGGTATAAATAACATCAAGTTGCCCTCTCTCATCAAGTGTTTCAGATGTGCGCTGCGTTAACATCATTAAATTAGATAAGGTAGATTTCTTTCTCATAAAACCGTATTGGTACGGAGTAATGATATGGCTAACACTCGAGTATATTTTTTCATATATAATACTTTCGAATAGCTTTGCAAATACACATAATACTGATATTGGACGATAATTGGAAATTCTTGAGCTATCACCTGATTTTAATATAGGAACTACCTTAGCCTCTTTCCATCTAAGAGGAAACGTGTTAGTTTTTATAGATAAATTAAATATTATGGAAAGAGGCAAGGCTAATGCCCCTATGCAGTCTTTAACTAAAAATGTTGGCAATTTATCAGGACCAACGGACTTCTTATTCTTAAGTTTTTTGCTACACTGCTATAATATCAAATCGAGCGTTGTAATTTAAAATACAAAAAATAGGTCAAGTTGATTGATCTGCACTTCTCACATATTAAAATGATACCAGTTTATTATTTTCCCATAGCATGAAGCTATAGACTGGAATCCCACTGCAACCAAATCATCGCCCGCAAAATTTTTTGTTATGCCGCTAGGTCTTTCTTTCACCGGTGAATGGATAGCCTATCATGATTACAACATATTTTTGAGTTTTATAACCCCACAACCTCCCCTATTTGACTACCACTCAAAAAAGAAGTAGAAAATAATTAGGAACCCCTAAAATGCCTAAAAACGAAATATGAGGAATATTTGAAATATTTTGTTTTTTGCTAATTTGTCTACCGCCCATGCAAACATGCTACTCCGAGGCTAGAAAAACGCCAACAGGCCGACAGAGAGACAGATCGACAGAGAGACAGACCGACAGAGAGACAGACCGACAGACCTACAGACCGACAGACAGACAGACAGACGGATAGACAGAGAGGCCGAAGAATGAGCGACGTGGATTTTCGTTATGAAGATATAACACGCCCAAAAAGTTTTATCTCTAAATTGAAAATTTTCGTGATCAGAATACTCTCCCCACCTATCGATGTGGGAAGCAAAATGGCGTCAAGTGCCTTCCCATAGATCATTGATGCTAACAAAAAATTTGGAGCTAGAGATCCCTACATCATCCTCATTAAAAAAGTAGACAATTATTAGGGACTTCAAGTTACTAGTTCCAAGTTAAATTTTACATGATATTATCAGAGGTAGATATCAAACGAGGTATCAAATCATTTCACAATATAAAACAATTCAAAGGCAACATTCAGATGGGTTCAAAAGGGACAGGATACTACTAAAGTCAATTTTTTCAGTGCATATTCATATATGAATCTAACAACTCTTCAACTGATCAAGAACTCCTAAAACATCTAAAATTAAGGTTTTTGGGGTTTCCGGTAATTTTTTGTTTTTTAGCAATTTCTGCGCCGCCCATGCAACGATTTTAAAAATTACAGAATCACCTAGTAGGTACGAGGCTAGAAGCACGCCAACAGATAGACAGGCAGACAGACCGACAGACAGATAGACCGACGGAAATGAGTGACGTGGTTTTTGGTAATGTAAATATAAATCGCCCAAAAAGCCTGTTACCTCAGAATCGAAAATTTTCGCGATCATAGTCCTCCCTCACATATCGGTGTGTGAAGTAATATAAATATGACATATCGACATTTGATTGCATATGACAGTTATTGATAATGCGACTCCTTAGCAGTAATTGAAAGGAAACACATTGAATCAGAAGTATAGAAATGCAACTATTTCAAAGGTAACCTAAATTTTACAAGTTACAAGTAACTGGTTACACATCAAATATAGCCAGAATATCTGTATGTTATACGAGTAACTGATAATTCGTATTCAGATCTGAGCTGGAGATATCTAACTCTGGTGTCGCTGTGTTCAACTATTAACGGGTAAACGAGTTTATATTCATACATACAAATAGAGCTAAAATCAAACCAAGTGTTTTTTTTTCACTCACAATGTTATTTAATGCATGGATATCTGCTTAAAAAGTGAACAGCTTAAGTATAGTTCTAGTCTTAATGAAGAATAAAACTTAACTCTTGATCTCATGCGAAAATTATAATAAGCCATTTACACTCTCATCGCAAACAACAACATGAGAAGTTACTGGTATTGCTGCTTTCATATAAACTGAAACTCTTTAGTAGAAATTGTTGTTCAATGGCTGACTTCTGGCCTTAGCTAAAAATTCTATTATATTTAGTTGTTACATGAAAAATAGCTTGAAACCGGCTGTTCGTTTGGCAGTTCTGGTTTTTCAAATAACTGGTTAATTTTGCCCATCCCTATAATCGCGGCCCTTTGTCGACTCCGCATCAACACGGATATTTGTTTGCTTTCGGGATAATGGTGGGAAGCTATTGTGATTGTGTCAATTTTGTCGTAAACAAGAATACATTTTGGAGATAGATGACTTGTCCTCCGAAGGTGATATGTGAAATTCTGGATCGACTCCTAGATGCATTTGGATTCCGGTGCTCTGAAAATCTCATAGTTATTGCCGTTCTCTAGTAGACTTACGTGAACGGAATTCACAGAAGCACTATACAGGATATTGAGTGATTATCTTTGGATCAGAAGCGTGATGCTCGCAATACGATTTTTTTACATAGTCTTGTCTCTACTCTGATGCTTACTAAGAGCCTCTTGGAAGGTTTCATTCAATAAAGCATTAAATTTTCTAGCTACCCGGTGAATTGCACTGAAACGCGCATGTCTACTTAGAAAGTACAGATCTTGTTCGTAGCTTTGGTTCTGTACACTTGACCCTTATGCGAAATATGAAAACAAGGCATTACTAATGACCTACTATAACAGGCAGTATAATGTGATAACAACGACGATCAAAGAGTATAGACATCTCTATTGACAGTATAGCATATTGACAATATAAACATGGAATTTTGATCAATGAAAGCAATGTTGTAAGCTATTCACTGGTTTGAGAGAGAAGATAAGCTAGTCAAGTACTTCAGAGCTACGTGTAAACAGTAATTGAAGTTTTAACTAAATCAACTGCTTTTCAACAGAATGTAGATATCCTTAACCCGATAAAAAAATACTTCACGTAGCCACATATTTTATGTTAAGTATACAAAACAAATAGTGGTGGCTCAGAATCCTTGGATTTGGCATGGTGTTATTCGGAGTTATATTTATGGCGTAGAATTTGCGTGTTTGCTGTTGCGACTATTGAACTGCTGTAGAACAGCAGTTTATCTGAGCTTGATTTTACTGAGATAAAAATAAATACCTTTGAATTTTCTTATTGTTGTTGTTATAATATTATTATTATGAAATACGCCTTTATACTGGAAAGAGTTTCCCAATTTACCTGACAAGTAACCGCAATATGTCTGCCACTGAAAGAAGATGACCGCTGTTTATCTTGACAATGTTTATAAGAACGTTTCATGAATGAACAGAAAGGTCTACGTTTCTTGATCGTCGTTGAGTAATGATAATAATAAATATTTTTAAAAGTATGACTTGTCCCTGTCCAAGTGTTCAAGCCTAGTTGTTTCCGGTTAATAGTCAGACTGTTAGATATATCACCATATCGTTAATAACTTACGCTGTTATGTAATATGATCTTGATCCAGTCTTGGATGAATTTCCTTGACACGTGATATTCTTGTAACAAAGAAAAATACCAATGAAAACTGAGTGGTATTTTTGTAAGTACTATAGGGTCTATCATACCATGCTTCCAACACATTTTCTGTACATCAACCCTTAAAACTCACCCTCAACTTTGGTTTTTTAAATAGCACCAAATAGATTTTATACACAAATTGGGTCCTTATTTTATTTAAAATCTTCTAGTACCTTTGATTTTGTACGGAAACTTACCTTTTTCGTAGAACAATAAGCATACCATAAATCAAATAAGAATGTACTTGACGTAAAAAACGGATAAAAATGTGCGTTTTTAGGGTACATGCTTTTGAAGAGAAATGTCTTTTTATCCTTTTTTATTACGAAAATATTACGCATCAAACAAATGCACATTTTGTTTATCTTATGTTAATGACTTTACGAAAAAAAATTGGTTTGCGTATGAAGTGAAAGGCGCTACAGGATTTTAAATGAAATAATGACCTCATTAATATAGAAAAAGCTGTGGGGTACTATTTGGAAAAAAGTAGAGGGTAAGTTTTAGGGGTTGAAGTAAAAACATGTTATTTTCAAAAGCATGGTATGATAGGTCATTCGGTATTCTTGAAAGACCCACATAGTTTTTTATCTGTTTTTATTACGAAAATATATTTATATTACGCAAACAAATCCTTATTTTATTTATTTTATGCTCATAACTTTACGAAAAACAGGCTTTTGTATAAAATAAAAGGTACCAACTACAAGATTTCAAATAAATTAGAGGACTTGATTTGTGTAGGAAGAAATATTAGGTGTTATTAAAAAACCAGTTAGGGTGAGTTTTTAGGGTTGAAGTATCAAAAAAAAATTTGAAAGCATGGTATGATAGTCCCCGTAATACTTTCAAACATCCCACTCAGCTTTTGTTTGATTTTTTTTTTTTGGTACGAGAATATCACGTGTTAAGCAAATTCATGGATACTCTGTATACAGGGTGTCTGGATGTTCGACCTACAACACTTGACAGGTGATAGACATTGAAATAGGAACATGAATCCATAATATGCTTAATTTTGAAGATACGGGTTGTCAAAGTCTTACTTTTATTTTCGTTTTTTCTCAATTATTCCGCTATAAAATACCAAAACGATCTGAAATTACGTATCGGAAGGTCGTTTCAAGGTGAGAAATCCAAATTCAACGACGCTTTTTCTATCATGAATAGAAGACGCTACCTACGGCACATTGAACTCATTTAAGTTATCAAAACCTTTTTCCGGTTTGGTGCATTAATCTGAGTATCAAAAAAATCATTTCCTCGATATGTTCTACGTGAAGAAGGAGGTATACTTTGTTTAAATTCCTAGTGGAAACTGTTTTCGGGACAACCTTCATGGAAATCTCCAATGCGACTGAATTATCGGTATCTCCGCACCAATGAATATAGGGATCATACTTTTAAATACAACTAACGAAGTATTCTTAAATTTTACCCCCACCTATTTTAAAAATAGATATGTTTGAAATATGTTTTTTTGATCTAATATTATTCGTTCGAGAGTACCGATAATTCTTTCGATCCATTTTATAAGTAACCGGGGTGCCCGGGAAATTTCAATAAAGGTTATCTCGAAAACGGTTGCTCCTATCGACTTAAGTAAAGTATACATATTCCACGTAACACATATTGCGGAAACGATTTTTATAATATCCACATTGATGCATCAAACCGGAAAAGAGTTTGTTGATTTAAAGAAGTTCGATGTGACGTGGGTGGCGTCCTCTATTCATCGTAGCAAAACTGTGGTTGAATTTGGAATTATCGCCTTAAAAAGCAGAAAAAAGTAAAACCTTGGTACCCTGTATCTTGAAAATTAAGCATTTTGTAGCTTCATGTTCCTATCTCAAAGTTCATAAGAATGTGGGGTCTATCACCTGTCAAGCGTTGGGCGCACTATATCAGGAGATTCCTCCACTTGGCAACGCAGCAGCGACTACATGTGTTACACCTAGATGCAATGTCGGATAGATCCTTTGGGCTGGCCCGCCCGTTATAAAATCATTATAATATCATTTAATACTTATTTTGTCGCCTTATATAATTCACGTTTTGTATATATTTTTATCATTCTATATCACAATTCTATCACAATTTCATCAGAATTTAATCATTTTTACATCATAAGTTTATATCATATTTGTCATTAAAACTTGTTATCGTTAAACAGTCCAGTTTTTAATATCAAATATCAAAACACACCCACACATCGAACAAGCGTTGTCACTCGAATATCCGGACACGCTGTATGTATACATTTAGCAGTATGCATATATTGTTCAACGATGCAGTATAGTGACTATATAAAACCAATCAAACTTCGTTTTCTGCGTTTTAGGGGGTCCCGATAATTTTTTACTTTTTTTGGGTGGGGTTGAATTTGGAGTGGTGGGGGGTTGTAAAACTGAAAAGAATGCTTTAATCACAATAGGCTGTCCATTGACCTATGAAAGAAATACCTAGGGGAATAATTTACTATTTTTAGGTCCATCCGAGCATCGCCTTGCCAGTAACCAAGCGATTTAAGATTTTCTGATGCATGGTGTGCATACGAGCATTGCTTTTAATCGTTGTGTAATCTGTAACCTAAAATCGATTATAATAGAATTTTGATACAGTATTATTATCGCGGCGAGGATGGAAGGCGCGTTTGGTTTTTAGAAATTGGGTCTGTAGCAGCGCAGGAATAGTCAAAGAACTAACTGGATGTTTTTTGCGGAGATGATTTGGTTGCAAGGGTATCCAGACTATAGCTTTATGCAATAGGAAGTAATAAAACGGTGTCATCGTTATGTGTGGAATGTACTGAGTCAATCAACTTGATTCCATTTTTCCTTCAATAGATAGCCCGAGTTTCAGGATTGAAACATAGTGGAGTAGTTCATCCCGCCATGCTGCAGGCCACACTGCTCCCCGCACGGCGATTAATAAACAGTACCCCAGAAACAAATGAAGTAACAAACATACCTGAGTTGTGCACCTAGCCTTTGGCCTCGCCGCACATCTCTCTGTTTTTTGTGGTACTGAATATTAAGCAGCATGGTCTGCAGCATGGCGAGCTGAGCTATTCCACTATGCTAGTAGTCCAGTACTTCCTTCGCCACAGTTTGGAGCATGTCATGCACTAGGTGGTTAGGCCATGGCTGGGCTACTATAGCTCGGCATCGTGATCATGGAGTTCGATTTACAAGTTGGTGTGACTAGGGATGCCACAGATGAAAAAAGAATAAAGTATTGAGGGAAATCTGAGAGTCACTGGCCCTCGACAGTATACAGGGTGGGCCAATAGTGCGTGGACGGAAGATTGTGGGCTTACTTAAAAATTGTTCAAAAATCTGTCACTTGATTATGGTAGGGACCCTTGACGGCTATAACGTAAAAATATTTTCACTTAAATTTTGTTGTTTATACAGGGTGATTCATATCAAACTTACATTTTTTTGAATGGAACCCCCTATATATTATTACATATCTGGATTCCCTGGTTAATTCTAGTGTGACTTTGTGTATCATATATGGAACTTTAAAGTAGGTAGGTATCAGAAAAAAACTGAATATCGCAGCCATCATAAAACTTAGAAGGCCGAGACTTTGTGGTACAACTAAACATGAAATGCATCATCTTAGGTCGGACGGCTAAATTTGAATTCTTTTTGTACTTGGAGAAATCAGTAGATTAATTAAGGAAACTTCAATCACAGATAACTTGATTTTTTCAAATGGGAATGCCTATCTTGGTTTATAGAATCAAACGTAGAATTTGATTACCTTTCTAACGATATAGGATTCTCAATATCAAACATTTTTGGTTTTCATTTTATTTCAAATTTTCAGTCAAATCGGTGTGTTTGGATTTTCCTGCGTGCAAGCGACCTAGCAGGCCATGAAAAATAAAAAAAGCCCGTTCATATGGAAGAAACCAACTGACTTAGTAGACAAATGCAAACGAACTAGAGTAGCGAGGCAAGATCATGAAAATTCCTTACAACACATCAGCTCTAACCGGATACAACAGCGGTAAGGTATCTAATGTCAATGACTAGCTGGGGTATATCAGAAGTTTATGTTTTTCACAGCCTACTAGCTATTGAGGTCTACCAGAGGTTGACAACTTTCCAAAACGATTAAAAATTTTGAAACAAAGGGAAAACTACCAGCGATTTTTGCTTACAGTCTAACATGTTTAGAATGACATTTCACATTTAATAGGATAAAAAAATTGTCCATTTCCGTTTAGTGTTTAGTCAAAAGTGAAGATATCTCTAACTGGAGCATTCTGAACATCTACTGAAATAATTGCTAGAATTTTTTAATTACGCTATGTTGTAATTGTGTTTATCTCACGTAGTTTTCTGCAAACTAAATTACGTTTTACAGTTCAAACAGACTGCAATTCAAATTTCATTCTCCGCGATTTTGCTAATAATTAGAAGTATATACTGAAGAAATTGAAGGGTTCAGGTCAGAGGTATCATTACTTTTGACTTACGGAAATGGCTACTTTTTGATAGCATTAAATGTGAAAATTTATTCAGAAGACATAGCTATTGTACTGCCAGCAACAATCACTAGTAGTTTTCCTTTGATTAAATATTTTCTTACTGACTTTGGAAATTGGCTAATAGCTAGTAGGCTGTGAAAAATGAGCGTTGTTGTTACCGCTCTTATTTCTGGTTAGAGCTAATACGTTGTAAGGAATTTTCATTATCTTGCCTCGTTACTCTAGTTAGTTTGCATCTTTCTACTAGGTTAGTTGGTTTCTTCCATATTAACGGGCTTTTGTTTATTTTTCATGGCCCGCTAGGTTGCTTGCACGCAGAAAAATAGGAAAACACCGATTTGAGTGAAAATTTGAAATAAAATGAAAACTAAAAAAGATTGATATGGAGAATGCTATATCGTTAGAAAGGTAATCAAATTTTATATTTGATTCTGGAAACCAAAATAGGCATTCCAATTTGAAAAAATCAAGTTATCTGTGATTGAAGTTTCCTTAATTGATCTACTGATTTCTCCAAGTACAACAAGAATTCAAATTCAGCCGTCTGACTTAATATGACGCACTTCATGCTTAGTCGTACCGCAAAGCCACGGCCTTCTAAGTTTTACAATCGCTGCGATATTCAATTTTTTTCTGAGGCCTACTTATACCAAAAATGGTGATTTGCGCCCAAACGGTTTGTTAAAGGTCCATGTATGATACATAAGGTCACACTAGAATTGACCAAGGAATTCAAATAAGCAATAATATATAGGAGGTTTTATTCAAAAAAATGTAAGTTTGATATGAATCACCCTGTATAAACATCAAAATTTAAGTGAAAATATTTTTAGGTTATAGCCGTCAAGGGTCCCTACCATAATCAAGTGACAGATTTTGGAAATATTTTTTAGTAAGCCCACAATCTTCCGTCCACGCACTATTGGCCCATCCTGTATAGCCAGTTTTGATCCGGCATTTCCTTCCTTCTAGAAAAAATTTCGAAAGCTTTTATCATCACCGGTACAGCGTCTTAACAGACATGTTGTGAAATCGTAAAATGTACTCATTTTACAAGCTTCTCTTGAGATATCTTTAAGATCTTTTGCGCAGTAGTTTCCCATTTGCTTTCTGCATCCTCATGTGGCTCATCCGCGTTTAGGGACAATTTCTCACCCCAAGAACAAGAAGGTGTCCTGATTCTTCTTAACTCGTCCACCCAAAGCTGTTGGTTGAGAAGAGGTTACTGCTTATACCGACAGTAGTGCGGTTCCTTTTAGTCGCCTTTTATGACACGCAGGATATACGATGGGAGATATTCTAACCCGCCCCACACGGGGAAAGCGAAAGCTTTAGGAGCCAAAAAATAAAATCCGCTCTGAATAATTTATAGAGAAGAACGTGTTGATCGTAGCAGGTGTAACTGTTACTATAAAAGATCGCTCCCACGTAGATTTTCTATAATCAACCTTGATGGCGGTCTTCATGTTTTTTTGTTATATTGTGTAAACCAGCACCAGTACCTGCGTTTTCTAATATTATGGTTGCAGAAGAATTCCTGCAGCATCCGTGAATCAAAGTACGGAAATGGGAAATTCCTGTGAAGGTACGTAGGCAGGCAGCCCTTCTCAAGTTGAAGGCACGTGCTTTATCGGCGATCATTCTCAGGGTCAGGAGAGAGGGACGACGTGACACCGATAAGGGACTGGAATCTTATTTTATTGAAGGATTCTACTTTGGAAACAAGAACGGGCGGGGCAGGTGTAAGAGGTGGTCGGAATAATAAAATCTGAGGGGGAGCAAGAACGGGTCCATCGATTTGCTTGCAAGAATTTTAAACTCGAATTTGGTCTCATTCTGATGACATTTTGTTTTAGCGGTGGGCAACCTTATTGACAGCACCAAATGAAGTTTTTTGAGACCTAACATGACCCAATAGAACTTGCGTTGCTACTTTTGAACCTTCCAGATCTGCACTTTGAATGCTAATATTACAAATATACAGGAAAATCGATACAGCTAAGGGTAGGTACTTGATAAATGCTATAAAGTACAAGAGATGGATAGGAGGCATAAGTATAGGTGTAGTTGTCCTACGAAACTATGCGTATGTGGAAAATAAAATTAAGGCATAGTTGCTCTCTCCTAATTCCTTAGTCGGCATGCACAGTAGCGGCAGTTAGGAGCGTTGGAGAGCGTTGGAGTGCGTTGGCCAACGCCGAGTCCCCTCGGCAGGTAGAAGCAGGCCGGCGCCGGTTCCGCACGTACTCAAGCACACCAGTGCATGGTACAGTGAAAACAGACAAGAAAAGGAGTACAAAGATTGGCCAGTCGCATCTAGACACGGTATAGGAAACATGCAATAAGTGCTCAAAATGTTGCCCATTATTGGCAAAACAATGAGGGACAGTTGCAAAAACACTGGAAATTATTCTCCTGAGGGGCTAGAGGGTACAATAGGGGGTGAAATAGTTTTTGGTTAAAATGTTGTCTCTCTGGACAAATAGTTTGACGTGTCTTGACCTTTTACTTCCCACACCGATAGCTGAGGGGAGTATTGTGATCGCGAAAATTTTCGATTTTGAGATAATACGTTTTTTGGGCGTTTTATGATGTGTACATAACGAAAATCCACGTCACTCATTTCCGTCGGTCTGTCTGTCGGTCTGTCTGTCGGTCTGTCGGTCTGTCGGTCTGTCGGTCTGTCGGTCTGTCGGTCTGTCGGTCTGTCGGTCTGTCGGTCTGTCGGTCTGTCGGTCTGTCGGTCTGTCGGTCTGTCGGTCTGTCGGTCTGTCGGTCTGTCGGTCTGTCGGTCTGTCGGTCTGTCTGTCTGTCTGTCTGTCTGTCGCGTTTTTCAACCCTCGTAATCTCAGTAACCGCTGCATGGATTGTGATGAAATTTGGGCAGCGGTATGCTGTGGGGTCGTAGTAGGTAATGTTCCTATAATTTTGAAAATCGGTGCATAGGCGGCGGAGTAATTAGCAAAAAACAAAAAAAATTAAATATTGCTGAAACTTCGTTTTTAGGCATTTTAGGGGTCCCTGATCATTTTCTACTTTTTTTTGGGTGGGGGTGAAATTGGGGTGGTTGGGGGGTGGGGGGTTGTAAAATTGAAAAATTTGTTGCTTTCATAATAGACTGTCCACTGACCTGTAAAGGAAGACCTGGCGACATAAATAACTTTTTTAGGTCCATCCGAACACTGCCTTTGTCTATTACAGAAAGCAAAGGACTTGGAATTTTTTTGATGTAAACATACGAGAGTATTGCGTCAGATCGTTGTAACGAGGAAACTGTTGAATTGATTTTAATGAAATTTTGAAACGGCATTACTACCATGGCGAAGATGGAAAACGCGTATGGTTTTGATAAATCGTGCCAGTGGCGGCGCAGAAATAATAAAAAAACTAAAAATATAAAAACAGCTCAAACTTCGTTTTAAGCGTTTTAGAGGTTCCTGATCATTTTCTGCGTTTTTTTTGGGTGGGGGTGAAATTGGGGTGGTTGGGGGTTGGGGGTTGAAAAATTAAAAAAATTCTTGTACTCATAATAGGCTGTCCACTAACCTGTGAAGGAAGATCTAGCGACACAAATCACCTTTTTAGGTGCATCCGAACATTGCCTAGCCTATTACAGAAACTAAGGGACTTAGAATTTTCTGTATACTATACGAAAATTTATTGGTCTAAATTGTTTTGTATTTTGTAATGTGAACACTATTAAATTGATTCTAATGAAATTTTGACACAGTATATTGTTACCGTGGTGAGAATGGAAAACGCGTATGTTTGTTAAAAATCTTGTCAGTGGCAGCGTAGCAATAATCAAAGAACGCGACAAGTATGAAAGCAACTCAAATTCGGTTTTTAGATGTTTTAGGGGTTGCTGATCGTTTCCTACCAGTTTTTTGGGTGGGGGTGAAAGTGAGGTGGTTGGGGGTGGTGGGGGTTGTAAAACTGAGAAGTTTGTAGTATCGATAATAGGCTGTCCATTGACCTGTGAAGGAAAGACCTAGCGGCATAAGACAATTTTAGGGGGGGGGGGGTGGCAATTATTTGGTTGCAAGGGATCTTAGACTAAAGCTTCATGCTATGGGAAAATAATAAACTGGTATCAGCGTAATGTGTGGGAAGTACTGAGTCAATCAACTTGACTTCATTTTTTTCGTTTAATCAGCGGTTTGTGATAAATCCGTGGTGGGTAGTTGTCAAATGAACTATCAGTACATACTCATGTAGATTCACATCATATACATTAGAACCATATAGTTGAAATTTGTCAATCAGATGAATATGTGACTGATACTGTACATGTTCAACGAATTCTTGTGCGCGTCTTATTAAGGAAGCTATCTACTCTGGTAGAGACTGTTTGAATCGCTTTGTAAACAAGTTTTTGGTATCAAAAGGTAAAAGTGTTGTATCATTTTGGCGCTAAATTGAGATATGACCGCTGCATGACTGATTTGTTTGGTTTGGGAATTATTCTGGCACCTAGTCTATGTCTAGTGTTGTGGTTGTGTATAAATGTGTTATGCTCATTTGAATATATCTGTGAGACTAAGTGATAGTATGTAGTAAATACAATTGCCTAACGTTATGTACTTGGGTCTCGTAATATCATTGGTCGGGTACATTGTTATTTTGTTAAACATCAATATTAGAATAGTTTTTACTTCCGATACACACCGATAGGTGAGGGGAGTATTGGGATCGCGAAAATTATCGATTTTGAGATAATATGCTTTGTGGGCATTGGGAACAACATTGACATTGGATGCGCTACATAAGGAGGCTCCTGCACTTGGCAACGCATGACGAACGACCTGGGTTCAGTGGGACTAATTCCCGTGTCGGACAGATCCTTTGGGCTGGCCCGCCAGGTATAAGATAACATCATTAAATGCTCATTTTGTTACCTCATATATTTTATGTTTTATATTCAACCATTTCTTTACCATATTTATACCATATTTTGATGCACGTTTCTCATCCAAACTTGTTAAGTTTTGAAACTAACCAACATATCGAACATCAGACATACTTAACGTATATCAAGATTTCTGTTATCCAAAGTTTACATGAGAAAAGGAGTCGCTTTTACAGGAATTTTCTGATCTTGTAAAGTAGTAAAAATGGTGCAGACCCGTTGATATCTCGACGAGGTACCCCACAATAAAGAAAAAACTAAACGTTCTACGTTCATTTCAAAATTCAATTCATAAGTTGCATTCCAAATGTTTATAAGCAGCCGAGATATGGTTTTTTCAATAAAATATGTTATGTTCGTTCCTAGTACTCGTACGACGTACGTCGTTTTTTATCAAATTAAAGCTTTTTTAATAATCTTTCTTAACAAGTTTACTGCAAATTAATGTGACAATTAACGCAACAGTTATGGAATTTGTTTATTAGAAAAAAGTGACTCCATTTTATACGACTTTATTTAATCACGATTTCACCATAAACGAATAACATATTATTCTAGTTGATTCGACACTCAACCTCCGATGTAACCATTCCGTTTTATTAAATAATCCTTTACAGTGACGAAGACGTATCATGGCGTTTTCGTGGTATTAATTATTATGTACACATAATAAATATTTTTCACGTTATTAACAGTCATTCAACTAGGCAGGCTTTTCCAATTTATACGAAAATTTATTGATGGATTTTAATGGATGAAATATCATATTAACAGTCGTTTAACTAGCTACATTACTATAGACGTTAGCGGTTATGCAAATTTCAGATTCCGAAACCATCTCAGTTTCCTCAAACACAAACAAAGGGACCTTTTGTGCTAACAAGTGACGAGACATATCCACTCTTACCACTTCTTTTGAAGCCAGTTGGTAGAAAAGATATACAGTTTGAACAGGAATGCCTCATACCCCATTATCTCGGGGTAGAAAATGGATTAGGCGTAATTACCAGTAAATGCCTCCAAATGAGAACAAAACAATTCGAGATATCTTTGTTAAATATCTTGCAGAGCACCTCTTATCTTATATATCACTACCAGATTTATAACAAACTTCCGATACACACCAATAGGTGAGGGGAGTATTGTGATCGCGAAAATTATCGATTTTGAGATAATATGCTTTGTGGACATTGGGAACAAGATTGACATTGGACGCTCTACATAGGGAGGCTCCTGTACTTGGCAATGCATCAGGAACGACCTGGGTTCAGTGGGAATTCCCGTGTCGGACGGATCCGTTGGGCTGGCCCGCCAGGTATAATATAATTATAACATCATTAAATGTCCATTTTGTTACCTCATATTTTTTATATTTTGTATAGATTTGCCAGTCGTATCTAGACACGCTATAGAAAGCATGTCGTTTTCTTCAGATGACGACATTATTGCGTTAGAATCGGTGTTTACTAAATTGAAAAGGAAAAAAGTTGGTATACATACGCTTAATCGCGAAAGAACAAAATATGGAGAATATCATCATTTATTCCAAAGTTTAAAGAATGACAATCAAATATTTTTTCACTATACGCCAGTCGCCATCCATTTAGGAATAAAATAATAAAGTTTGGCCAAACTGTACAACAATAGGGTATAGATTTCATCTGATACAAGCCAGGTTCAAAAAAATACAGTACTCAAGTTTAATTGTAGCATATAAAAACGCTAATTCTGAAATTGGGCGTTAGTTGAGATGGACTTTCGGTTTATGATTTCTAGATCATGAGCAGGTTACGAGATGCTTCGTAGAAGACTTTTATGCCATTATTCATTGGATTCAGAACACTTATTATTCATTCAGATACATTGAATTTGAGCAAATTTTCAATATTCCAATAAATATAGGTTTAAGTTAACTTTTATCTTATTTATAAACGTATATTACCAGCATTCGACAAGTTAGAAAAAACTACGTGATGCAATTTAATGCGAATTCAGTGCTTACAGAAAGTGCTGCAAATATACGAAATTGCGTATCACCATTCATTTTAATCAACAGTATTACAACAAAAGTAAACGAGCGCTGCTCCCCGCGCTTTTGTCCGGTGGGATTGGGACCAATCTAACCGCGGCGCGCTAGTGTCCTACGGCCGGTATAAGAGTTTACTCCATTGTTGTCATTAACCACCAAAAGATACATAATATTTCTATTTATTTATATATACTTGTTCCTATATTACACCTGGTTATTGCTGGCACGTTAAAACTGATGAGAAGCTAAAGCCTAACTTTAATCCTGTATGCGCAAGCGTCAAATATGTTGTTTTACTGTCAGTTGCTTATAGTCCGGAATCAGCAAAAAATATTTGTTAGTCTTGGATGACAACATGTCATGTCAAGCCCAAATGCTATAATTGTCAGCAGCATAATATGCTATTTCAGCATCAAACGATGGTACTCAAGGTCAAGAATGGTGCCTTTGACGTTAGTTTTACTGTTCTCGGCTGAAATTCTGTCGACAGTTAGTTAAACAGGATTTGAAAAGTTCTCTGTTGCTAATAGCTGCTGTTTTGATTATCTTGTGATTCGATGGACATCAGTTCATTTATCTCTGGAAATAGCTTACTCGCTGTACAGGCTGAGAGTAGAAAAATTGCAGTAATAATAAATTCGACACTTGCACTGATCCCTTCACTTGCCACACCGATAGGTTAGGGGAGTATTGTAATCGCGAAAATGTTCGATTTTGGGATAACACGCTTTTAGGACGGTGGTCTGTCGGTCTATCTATATGTCTATCGGTCTGTCTGTTTGTGTGTCTGTCTGCCTATCGGCGTTTTTATAACTTCGTCATCTAAGTCACCGCTACATGGATTGCGATCAATTTTGGTTAGCGATTTGCTGTGGGGTCGTAGTAGGTAGTAGAATGCCGTTTTGACCCATAATCGTCATCATGGCATCAACCAAAGCAGATTTTTACGGTCCGAAGTCTCCGAAACACAAAAGTAAAAATGGGGAGGAACCACAACGACGTTGTTGATGTCAGATGGAAACTCAATTGCGCATGCGCAAAAACGAGTAGTTATAAAGACGCGTTATAATTAATAAAAGATAAATGCTCTATTCCAACCGTTATGCATAAAATATGCGCAGTCTTTGCGCATAAATGAATAAAGTACCTAACCGTTTTGCCGTTATAAACAAAAGTCCCATCTATGGGATAGTAGTGATTATAAGAGTAAGACATATATGGAGCACCTAAAACAAGGTATAGAACTAAGACATGGAACCCAATTCTGAAATTAGGCAGGGGTCGTTATCACACACTGAGTTAGCAGACAGGGATATAAATTCTAGAGTAAAGAACAAAAATAAAGATATGCATACATGTAACGGTTGGCATGTTACAGAAAGTTATTAATTTCAAGGTTCAGTATTCAAAGAGGAATTCAAAACTATATGATTTGATATTCATGACAGTCCGAGTCACGACCTTGTGTACTTGTGAGATGGCTGTGCTGTTCCGCTTGGTATAGCGTTGCTGTACGCAAGGACAACAATACTCCGAAGCGAGTTTCTCAATATTGATACTGTATTATTTGAACGTTCGAATCTGAGGCACTGGGTCCTGGAAACTTGACGGTCGAGCGCACGGATTCGCGGAAGCTGGAAGTGCTTCCTTCCGTTTCCGGTAGTGGACGCCCATGTCAACAATTCCAGCTTAATCATCTACTATTCCAGCGCACAACGGCGAGGTACAGCTGCATCCCCATTATCTGCCGATACTCCCGACCACGTCTCGACTCGCGACGGCGTCGCCGACGTGGTGTTTGCACGCCCACCCTCAAGGGCTTCGATATTGCTTTGCTTCCCTTCCATCTGGGCAGAGGCGGAACATGCCTCAAAGATAGTGTTCACTAAACATCGACTATCGGCTATCTATAGTCTATCGATAGTGCCCGAAAACATCGGCTGGGCCGATGTGCAAACATCATTGTTTCCGGATAGGTTGCAGTTGCACAGATTTTGTTTATTTTGGTCGGTTACTCAGAGCAATAACTGAACATAGACGTAGTAAAGAAACCACTTCAGCATGGCGTGCTCAAAGCCATCATCTTTTGACACTTCAGTCCCCAAACATTGCCAACTAACCTGAAAATTCTTCCAATGCAACCCATGTTACACACACTGCTCTGCACTGTCCCATCTCGAAAAACTGTTAAACTACGCTCGAATATAGTACAGCAAGTCCGTAAAGCTTCACTGCAGTTATCAACAAATAGCCAATTCGATTTTACTGACCAAGCATAAAGTACGCACAAACAAAACAAACGTTTGACAGTCAGGGTTTACCGTATTACCGTAAACAAATCGCAGGAAAATTATCTAGGCGTTGCCAGCTCCTACAAATTTATGTAAGACAGAATTTGCGTTTATGATGGAGAAGCATGCAGTATAACACAGTAGAGGTCAACATTTCCATTGATTTTGCTGTAATCGTTCCTGCGCCATCAAAATACCGTCTTTTGTAACGTAGAATGGAATATTTCCAGATACTATGCAATTAAGACGATAGTAAACAATTATGATTGCCGTATCTGGTGGTAAATATGACAACGTAAAAAAAGATGTTGGCCTATTAGAATTAGTTGTTCACTACCTCTATGTTCAGTTGTTACTCTGAGGGTCGGTTATAACTCCATTTCGTTTGTTTATCAATTTCTTCGGTAAGTTATATTTATATATCTTTATAATGAACGCATTTTGGGGTAAATGTTGAGATAAAAAACTCCTTTACAGTAGCACACAAAACATATACATTTATTGAAATAATAGTTTTTATACAGAAGTTGTACATAATACTTATAAAAAAATTATAGAGACATTATTTTAACGAACGTGTAAACTGGCATGTGAAAGAAATCTTTTTCGCAAATTTCCATCGAATTTACATATTTTTATGAAGGAAAAGTTGCATTGCCAAAATGTGTCCACACACTTTCTGTTTCCTTTTCCGCAGTGTCACATGAGTTCAATGAAATTACCTTTTAGTTATTTTCGTGTACATGTTCCCGATCAACAAATACACAGTTTGAGAGAAAAAATGTAAACAAATAACGGTACCGGCTGGATTCATTCATGAATCCGAGGGAGATCTGTGCAATCTTACGCCACAGAAAACATCGATAGGCCTATCGGACTATCGATTGCGCATCGGCGTTTAGTGAACACTACTCAAAGACATAGTGCTTGTCCTATATTCTTTTCGGTGGATCAGAAACATTGTGGTCTTCTCATTATCAAAGGTTGTGATCATGTAGCATTGGCACGCATCGCTCTTTGTGGCACCCCAGCAAGCAAATATAGCCACAATTCCCAATTTTATGTAGAAAATTACTTAATGAGGTTATAAACTACTACTTCTTACCTAGGAAAATGCCTTAATTGTGAAAATCGCTCATCAAGGATTCTTTTTCACCATGAATAAGTATTTTTTTTATTTATATGCCGCCCTCAAACGCAGTGGCCTTTAAAGTTATAATACTTTGTCCTAAATCGCTAAATTTGGAGACATTTTATACCGTCTTCATGTGCCAAGAGAATTCTTGGTGAACAGTTTCTAGCCAAATTTTACTACATTGTAAGATGAAAAAGTCCTTCCTACTCCAATGCTCTTGTAAGGAGTCATTTAGGTAATTAATAGGCAATTTTTTAATAGATATAGAAGAAAATTTGTGGGTTTAAGACAGGATATTTATCACTAATAAAATCGATGAGCTTTGCACTTTTATGACCAAAGTTGCAACCTGGTGCTTCATTTAACCTCCTCTTGGACTAGGAAGGCATAAAAAGGGGAAAAATGGAGTAACTTTGATCTTATAAGAAAAATGAGTTTGAATGCAGTCAAAACTTACTATCCACATTTACCATGAAGAAAAATAGTACCAAAATGCATTTATAGGTCATTTAGCTTGTTTAAAGTAGTGGTCTGATCTTATTTTGTCTATACAGTGTGTCCCTTAATTTCCTTGACACGTGATATTCTCGTAATAAAAAAAGGTTCAAACGAAAACTAAGTGGAATTTTTGAAAGTATCATAGGCTCTATCATAACATGCTTCCAAAACATTTTTTTTGTACTTCAACCTTTAAAACTCACGCCCAACTGTTGTTTTAGCACAGCCCATAGGTTTTTTTACATAAATGATATCCCTATTTTATTTAAAATCTTGTGGTACTTTTTATCTAATACCTCGTGTAATACGCAAACTTTTTTTTTTGTGAAATGATAACCATAACATAAATAAAATAAGAATTTTTCTGACGCAAGAAACGGATGATGAAAAAAAATATTAAAAACTAAATAGGTCTTTAAGGGCAGTGAGTGACGTATCGTACATCCTTTGGAAAACAAATGTTTTTCTTATCCTTTTTTATTACGAAAATATTACGCCCTAGACAAATCCTTACTATTTTGTTTATCTTCTGGTTGAGACATTACGAAAAAAAATTGTTTATGTATGAAATCAAGATTTTAAATGAAATTGTGACTACATTCGTATAGGAAAAGCTGTGGGGGTTGAGACTTTCCCAGTTTTAAATTTCAAATATTCACTCAACCATAAGCCGGTATGGTCAAACATATAATATTCTTGGTTTAAGATTATTATAGCTTTGCTCATATAGAAAGATATGGTATACTGGAATCAAAGTATAACTTTTTCGTCCAAGAGTGTATTTTTGTGTGTGTAGCTTCCACTGGATTAAATACCAAATGTAGCAAAGCTCCTTGCAGCAGTAGGAATCCGCTATAAAAAATGTATTGCGATCAGACCAGTAATTTCCGATATATAGAGGGTTCAACCGTTACCGAACAGAAGACAGACAAAACACCGACACATATCAAATTTAAAGTTTTTCCTCACTAAAGAGCTTTCTTTCTCTGTTATAGTGGAAAACCAAAAAAGCCAAAAAGCCATTGTAAAGGGTTGTTTAATCATTCTTTCTGGCACCTTGATACTTCAACCAGGGCTTGAACCCTTTAGATCTTAGTAGCTTCATTTATAAACACTGTAACGACTTGGCTAAGAGGTGTACAAATCAGTATGGTTTGTTATTTCCAAAAATTTGCGTTGGCCGTTTGACGATGAGAAAGATTCTCCCACTATTAAATAAAATTTGATAGAGGTAGTAGAAACGTGAGTAATGTTTATACAGTTCGACTAAGATTCGACTAACAGGCTGCAGAGTACTAAACTCTTAGTGCAAAGCGTATAATATTGAATGAATCCAAAACGTGTGTGCCTTGAGTGTACAACAGCACAACAATGAGGTTGCTAGTTTATTTTAAACAGGCACAATAAGCGCATGTTGAGTATGACCTCTCACTAAGGAACTGTTATACTTGTTACACATGTCCCAAAGTCCCATTTTCAGGCACCACTGGCTCCTTCTACCAGGTGTACGTGAGCTGGAATAGAGATACAGCCAGGGGATAATTACCACTTCTAATTACTAACCTAACTCTTTTGGAGTGAGGCTGGTGTGCACCCTCCGCCTTGCAGAGCCTCCTTAGTAGTTGTGGGATTGCAGATAACCGGTGCTTAGGCCACGGCACGTCGCTGTGCAGCCAGGGATAAATACTGGGAAGATCGTGCTTGGTGCATCTTGGGCGGGAAGTGGAACGCTCTTACAGCTCGGGATAATTGCCCGTTGGTAATGAGAGTATAACTGATATTTCTACTCAGATTGCGTGAAACAGCGCGGCATGCTGCGGCGGCATTAGACTAAATCGCCAAACGCCGTTTTTTTCACCTCTGTGTCATCGGCATCGACTACTTTGGTCATTAGCCTCGTGTTCTGTGTAGGCTTTGTTACTGTTTCCCGGCGCCACTTAGGAACAGCACTGTTAATTAGAAGCCATCAGTGAATGCTCAGGTGGGGATCCTCGCTGAGCTTCTTTTTATGGATATTTATTTTTGGTTGAATGAACCAGAAATAAATTTCCGCCTCTAACGAGAATCGAACCCGGGACCTTCCGGTCACGAGCCCTCGACCCTAACCAACCCCCCCCCCCCCCCCCCCCCCGCCAAACGCCGTATTTTTCAACAAGAGTCATTGACTGTTAGAGTGATTATGATTAAATACACGTATTTCTATTGCTGATACGAAACTGCTTAAGGGGGCTGGGTATGCACAGTTATACATATGTATTTGCCATGTTGCCATGTTAAAACACGGATTGCCATTTCCAACAGAACTCATTTGTTTTTCAAACTACATACACAGTATTTCAGAGGGTGATAGGTAAGACCTTAATGAATGACAACTATTTGGGATTTTCTCAAAAAAGTTTTTTAGTGTGCAAAAAACTCGCATTGCAGAATCATGCATTCTTCAAATGTCTGCAATTTAACAACCAAACACTGCACACACGAAGTCAGAAATCGAAGATTTTAAAGATTTATGCCCAATTAGGTTGCTACCCACATTCTCGAAAATTTTGGAACATATTTTGACTAAACAAATTAAAAGTTACATATATAGAAATTGTATTCTTCCAGATCATCATTCTGGATTTAGAAGTAGTCATAGCTGTACGACAGCTTTATTAAAGGTTACTGATTATATTTTAGAGGCAGTTGATACAGGAGTATCAAGTATTTTGGTAATGTTGGATTATAGCAAAGCCTTTGATTGTCTTAATCCTGATATGTTGATCTCCATGCTACATTATTATGATTTTGCGCAAGAATCATTAAAAATAATCCAAAGTTATTTTTATGACAGATATCAAGTGGTCCAAATTGATAGTTTCACATCAAAATCTATAAAACTTTCACGAGGGGTTCCTCAAGGGTCAGTGTTGGGCCCACTGCTTTATTCAATGTACACCTCTCGAATCGGCGCGGCGATAGTGTACGTTTTTCCAAGTTACACGCTTATGCGGATGACACGCAAGTATAGAATATATTTGAAAGTTGCTGTGTTGATAGGGCCGTTAATAACATCAATCAGGATCTTGATCGGATATTTAAAGAGTCAATCAAATATGAACTAGTACTTAATCCATCAAAAACAGAAGTTATATTTGTTTCTCCATGCCACAGATCTGCACTTTATGAAAGATCTTTTTCCTATTTATTTCCACGTTGTGTAACAGCATTCCCGAAGAAGTCAAAAAAACAAACTTAATATAGTTCAAGAAACGGACCCGTCAATGGTTATACAATGGTTATGTAATAATCAGGCATCCTTTACCTAGCTCAAAATACTAATATGATTGACTATCTCCTAGAAGTGTTTAATTATAGTATCTACGACTCTTTAAATGTAATTGGTATTTTTAATGCCCTGCAGTAATTTTGTTAGTCATTTTTTTTAACTTTAAATAATTTGTTGCATTGTATTTGTTAAATGAATTATATTTATTTGATTCTATGTTCACAGTGTCTAACTCTGACTTTATAGATTTGTTTTTAATGGAGTTGAACGGAAGAGCGGAAGTAGCTGCTGCTACAATCTGAATTCCGCTCCGGATTGCTTTTTTGGTATTTTTCTTTATAAATTTTGTCAGCTCATCAAATAATAAGCAATAAAGACATTTACATACATACATACATACATACATACATATTAAAAAGGACTAAATAGGTGACAAAGCGCAAGCTTTCTCTTCAATTTGCTTTTTGAATCGTTACTGTAAAGGTAACATCAGGAGCTTGGAAATGCGAAATCATTTTTATGATGACCTTTGGACCTTATCCTTTGGACCTTTTGCCCTTACCTTTGGATTTTTGGACTTATCTCCCCTCATCTTGGACACACACACACACTGGAGAAAGGGAACAGGCGGCCACGCCTCCTCGCTAACACGGGGATACGTCTTTTCTTGGATTCTCAATTTCACGCGCTATACCTTAGACCCTTAAGCCTGTTTTACATTGACGATTCCTTCACGACTTTAGTTATGAATACACTACAATGGTCTTCTTCAAGATCAAACTGATTATGCAGTCCTACCAATACTGTTGCTGTTATATGGTTTGGCAACTTTCGCAAGATCTATTCAATTTGTATTTTTATGTGGTCTTGACAGTAAAGCTCTTGATTTGATTGCGACGTTTTGTTCAAAAAGTGATTACTAACTTACAGCGACGGAGACCAGCAAACACGATTTCGTCATAATGACGTCATTTTTACGACAGCCCATTCGCCACTATCATGTCGATAAAGAGGAATATAATGACGTGTCTGTGACGACACAATGTCACAGCTCAATGACGTCACTGGGTGCTGTATTAATAACATCACCAATAATGTCACAAACGTGTCGTCTAACTATCGTCATGTACCTAGTGTGGTCTCCATATCGTCATATACGTGATGTTCCGATAACCTAAGGTAAGGCAAAGTATACAATCATCCCCAATAATCAGTGCTGATCTGATCATCGTTACAATCTGGTGCAGTCATAGACATTAATTACTATTTAGTAGAATAGGTTCTCCGGATTTTGGGATAATAAAGTACTGCAGAGCTTTCTTTACTCAAAAATCCGACGTTTCGGCGTATATTTTACGCCTTCTTCAGGGCTATCGAGCACACCCAAGGAGATGACATGGTGTCTCAAAGATTGAGAACTATTTCTAAACGAAAACAGAGTTGTGTCAGTAGCAGAGCAGAAGCATCATCAGTTTCAAGCATATAATGTGCGTTTTCAAAGTTTTCTTTTCCAAAGCAGATAAAAATATGATGCGTAGTCATAACTATAAGCTATAGTCTTAGGTTCCTTTATTCAGTGAATATACAGGGTGCTTCCTAAATAGGGACTTTTCTTCATAGGGCATAAAGCACCTACTCACCAAAAGGAGTGATTCTTTTCAGTAACATATAAGCAAAGTGCGATTAGGGATATCAAGATGTTGACCAATAATTAAACCCTCACTTCTAACTCCGTCCCTGTGCCATTAAATCAGAACAGACACAAAAAACGCATTTAACTACGGAGTACACATACACGTACGTAGCAGCGCGCATTTGAGGTCTCCCAAATTCTTGACGTGGTGCGTTGGACACAGCAAAAATTGTGCAACCGTTATAACTATAATGAACTGGTGGACATCATGTTAATGTACCATTCATGTGGTCAAAATGCTTCTGACACTTAGCAAGTGTATGCTGATTGTCTCCCTGACCAAGTGACCACATTATTATTCATCCTGCACCCCGTCGATTGATCTATCTCGTGCAAAGTGCTAAAGGCACAGCATGTTTGTAACCGCATCACGGTGGACACGCTGAAAGACCTAGATAATCTCGCATAATCCAAATTGAAGAAGAAATACTTTTAAGTCAAGTGGCCCCCACTTCGGTCCGTATATACAAGTTTCATGTGTCAGGAACGCACTTCAAACTTCCCAACGTACGGTGAGTATTTTCTCATCATTTTACTTCCCACACCGATAGGTGAGGGGAGTATTGCGTTCGCGAAAATCTTCGATTTTGAGATAACACGCTTTTTGGGCGTTTTATGATGTCTACATAACGAAAATCCACGTCACTCATTTCCGTCGGTCTGCCTGTCTGTCGGTCTGTCTGTCTGTGCGCGTTTTTCTAGCCTCGTAATCTCAGTAACCGCTGCATGGATTGAGATGAAATTTGGGCAGCGATATGCTGTGGGGTCGTAGTAGATAATGTTCTTATAATTTTGAAAATCGGTCCATGGGCGGCGGACAATGAGCAAAAAACTTTTTTTTTGGGTGGGAGTGAAATTGGGGTGGTTGGGGGGTGGGGGGTTGTAAATCTCAAAAATATGTTGTATTAATAATAGGCTATCCATTGACCTGTAAAAGAAAGACCTAGCGGCATAATAACCTTTTTTAGGCCCATCCGAACATTGCTTTGCCTATGCCAGCAACCTAAAAGAATTTTCTGATAAATACATAGCAATATTGCTTTAGATCGTTCTGTATTCAGTAACTTTGTCACAGTATTACTACCGCGGAGAGGATGGATAACGCGTATGTTTTGGAAAAATCGTGTCAGTGGCGGCGCAGTAATCATAAAAAAAACAAAAAAAAAATAAAAAAGCCTCAAACTTTGTTTTTAGGCGTTATAGGGGTTCCTGATCATTTTCTACTTTTTAAAAAAATATATAAAAACAGCTCAAACCTCGTTTTTAGGCATTTTAGGGGTGCCTGATCATTTTCTACGTTTTCTTGGGTGGGGTGAAATTGGGGTGATTGGGGGGTGGGGGATTGTAAAACTGAAAGATTTGTTGTATTCATAATAGTTTGTCCATTGACCTATGGAAGAAATACGTAGCGGCGTATTTTTTTAAGTCCATGTGAACATTGCCTTTCCTATTACAGAAACCAAGAGACTTAGAATTTTGTGATGTATACATATACGAATATTGCTTAATTTCGTTCTATGTATATTGCGTAAAGAAAGGATTATTAAATTGGTTTTAATGAAATTTCGACACAGATTTGACTATCGCGGCGAGAGTGGAAAACGCGCCAGTGACTGAAAAATCGTGTAAGTGGCGGCGTAACAATAACTAAAAAACCAAAAAATATAAAAACGGCTCATACTTCGCTTTTAGACGGTTTAGAGGCTCCTGATCGTTTCGCATCGTTCAGTTGAAGCATGCAGAATGAAAACTGTGGCGTCCTAGTTTCTAAGGAGGGAGACGCAAGAAACTATTAACGAGAGTTTTTGTGTTGGATGTTTTTTTTGCGGGCAGGTGGGCGATGATTTGGTTGCAAGGAGATTTCAGACTATAGCTTCGTGCAATGGTAAAACAATAAAATAGTATCATTATTATGTGTGGGAAGTACTGAGTCAATCAACTTGACTCCATTTTTTGTATTCTTCTGCAGCTGATTCACCGTATATAAGCTTTGTCATTTCAAAGGCAGTTGCTTCTGAAAAGCAAAGTCCCAACTTTGTATACACCCTGTATAAGGTTGCTAGGTTAGAATGATTAGAATACAAAAATACAAATCAGTATACAAGTGTATGAGGGTTAGCCAATATATCGTGTATCATCCACCAAAAAAAGAAATCCTGGACTCGCTTCTGTTATTTACTGATTTCAAGATAGTACAGCAACACATTATTCAATTTGAGTAAATCTAAAATCATCGCTAGAACAAAAGTACTGGGTCTGTTGTTCTACAAACCTGCGTTTATCTGTGCAAATCTGTTATCAAGGTACTGAATCGTGGCATATTTAGCACTTGACTCCAACTTAGTAGTTAGCAAGTACTCAAACAACCGCCTTCACCTCTCAGACTGCATTCGATCTTGCGGTTTAAATAGAACGTTCTGGTGTTGAGAAACAGTAGATAAGCGCTCCTATACTCGCTTTCTGTGTTGTTTGGGAAGGGATAAATAGTTGGGAAGATCGTGTCTGGCGGATCTCGAACGGGAAGTAGAACGGTTGCATTTCAGTTTGGGATTTCTGTTAACTAACCGAGATAATTGCTTGCAGGTAAACGGAACAGACTGATAATTTAATTCCTGCTGGCGAGATGTAGGATTTACGCTTCTAAGAAAATGCAGCGCTGCTAGGATTTAAACTTTGATCAGTGAGGAGTTGATGTTAGTATAATGTCCCAACAAGTTTTACCCTGAAAGGGGCACAGAATGTGGATATTAATCGTAAATATTATGTTTTGCATAATTTGTTTACTTTTTGTATCCTATCCGTTGTAATACAATGTTTTGTAATAAAATCCTGGGATACGGTCAAATGATATATTCAAAAAAATGTACCTATGTATATAAAATGGCCAACGCTTGGACGCTAGAAATGCGCCATCGTCAGGGCGTGAGTGATATATATAGACAACAGTCTCAAATATTTTTTCTTTTTTTTTAAATATATCATTTGACCGTATCCCAGGATTTTATTACAAAATATTTTTTGTATGATAGTCATTAGCTCAAGGCAACGCTTTGTTAAAATAAATTACTTGACCACCACTCGGTGAAGAGGAGGAATATGTTGCAAAAATATTATTTTTCACTTTTTCACAATGCGCGACAGCGTCGCCCAAGGGCGAATAGGTTTAAGCAACAAGTAGTGGCAGCGCTTTGTTTTTGTTTGATCTCGTCTTGTTTGTTGGGCGATTTTCGAGTGAATTTTGGATTTTTTGAGTACATAAGTGAAAATAGACTGTTTTAGAGAATGCCACAAGATAAAAAGTGCTGTAAGACGTGCAAGAGATGATTTAAGCGTGATGAGAGCAGACGTTATCATCGGAAAGAATGTAAACACTTGACAGATAATAACAACATGCTCCTGCAAACAATCGCCTGCCTGTTAGAGCTTGGGCTTTGCTTCTTATAACCTATATGATTTTTTTTTTGCCACAAAAGTTGCCGCTCAGCCGTAAGGCTTATTATACACTTCCGGTCAGAAGGAATCAAACATACTCCACATCAATTCCTAGCTTTTGCAGATGTGCACTGAACGTCCAATGTGCAGTTGTAAATCCAACCTCCTTTTGTAAATCTTTTCTGTTCGATCAGAGAGCGTGTGCGGTATTAAAATACAGGGTCATGATAATCCTCTTAGACTAAACATTCCCAGCCATAACCATGCTGCATAATCACATCCAGAAATGATTCTTTTTCAGTAAAATAGTGCTCGTAGGAAATTGCATGTTCACACCTTTTTTCTACGCTTCTTGCGAAAATGTGGAAAAAACTCATCACAATATTTTTCTAAATGTTTAAAATCGAAATACACGTCTTTTCTGCAACATGTTGCTTTAAGGATGCCCATAATAATTCAAATAGATTTAAGTCGGGGTGACACAGTGGAAATCGTAAAACAGAATGATCTGCTTCAGACATAATTTTATCTATTCCATATGTTTTGTATCTGGGTTTATGCATTTTTATTAAACCGTATAATTCAGCTTTTAACACGTCTTCTAAAAATGGAATATTGCGCTGTCTCAACCACCCTTCATCATCATATTATTTTTCCTGGTTGCCATAGTAGGACATTTGTTCACTTCAACATTATGATAAGGCGCGTTATCTATAACACTGTTTGCTGGTATATTTGGAATTTTTTTTCTTGAAGCCATTTTTTAAATTGTTACAATCCATTTCGCTGTGATAATCCCCCGACTTAGTGCCAGCAGACTTAAATTTTAAACCCATACGTGATTTTGCCCAGACTGTACCGTTCCGCTACGAAATAGGTATCCGATGCAAATGGCAAATTTGTTCGCTGTCCACTGCGCATCGAGGGGCGTTCCTTATTTTATATTTCTCACGTCTCTAGCTATTCTTGTCGAGTTGTATATTATGTTATAATCAATGGTAGCGGTACAATCCTTTAAGTACCTGTAGCTCTTGAATTAGTCACTTTAGACCACTAGTGTGCAGTTTGTTGGAATTGTTTCATCGGGAGGAACATAAAATGGCATTAATATACAGGGTGTCCCATTAATAATTTTGAATCGGGCGTCACGTGACCAAAAACAAATGCCTCATTGGGTGACGCAATGACAAGAAAAGACACAACATTTGCTCTAATTTACAACCCCAAAATGATAATGCTCTACTACTGCCCAGTTCCGATATAATGCCTATCTTAATCGTCGTGGGACACCCTGTATACTACTATCAATTGATTAGTAATTAGAGAAAGAAAACCATGCTGTATGATATACCACATGCTGGTTCTGGCTTATTGACAGGGAGTCATGCGCCTTCCCTGGCACATTTGTTGGCCCCCTCATTACCGCCCACTCTACTAGGCACCCAAGATAATGTTACCTTGTTGGTCTTCGCTGGTGTCTTTATGGTATTATGGCAGTCCCACACTATTTTTGAAGTATAGTAGTTACTTACCGCCAAGGCCATCAGAGCCAACCGGCTGTCTCTGTTTACATAGGTAGTATTTTAGCTGTATGCGACATTCCAAAATTGCCGCTATTCGTACTTGGAAAACGGTAGCCAGTTTATCTAGACGGATGCTTAAGTTCCGCCTAGGTCTATCATCCTAGGCGCTTCCTACTTTACCTGATGAGTTTTTGGAGCGATTTATGATACCATTGTACTATTGTCTAGGCACTCCTAGAGCCCATTTTGTCGGGTAGCATCTGAAGTATGTCGCACCGTGTGTTTTCATGGCAGGATGGCAAAACCAATTGCGATGGCGCTACATTCCTCCCTTGCCTCTCTCTATATGAATGGTGGGATATTCAGCAGTAGGTACCTCCAGTATGGTAGCTGGTGTACTCTTCATTGTGCTCGCTTCTCACACACGAAGCCCGCTGCACTTTTGTGAGCGCTTTAGATGCTGTACTTTGATGTACCTTCGGCCACCATACAATAACACTGTACATCTTCGTGGGTCTGATTACCCTGGTCACCGTACATTAACAAAGACAAGTAGGGTCACTCGCCGTGCCGACTTTGATGTGAGTCTCACAAATGCGAGCCGCTTCGATATGAGAGGGGTTCCCTTTGTGCAGTCTCGTTTCTTACAGGGAATCCGACTGTGGGATATTGTCGACGTCAACGGTCGAGGTTCACTTTACTTATACGGGGGTCGATAGAAATGAATTCTATAGTATAGGTAGAATATAATTTATTATTCAATAAACCATTCAACACAATAACTGCAGATGCAGCTACTGGGTGACAAATAGCTCAAGGAGTAATATAGATCATGTTTTGTCAGATAGATGTAGTAATATGAAATGTACGATTGAAGTAGTAAAGTAACAGTAACAGACTGATGATTCATAATTTGTTGTCAATAACCTTAGGTGTAAACATAAAAGTACTTGCGTCAAAATATAAAAAAGAAGTAAACAGAATAGATCATAAGAAATTAATCTCAAAATTTTAAAAGAATATTCAAACTACAGAAGTTCAATCACATCAGGAACTAATTGACTTAATCACTTCTTGTAAAAAAGATTAGGAATTAAAAAAGACGTATAAGATACGTGAAAATAACGACTGGATAAATCAAGAAATTCTCGAAATGATTGAAAACCGAATCAAAATTTATAAACAAAGAGTTAAAGAACTGGGAAACACGAATTTGGAAAATGAATTTAAAAAACTTAAGAATCAAGTCAATAATAAAATTAAAGTATTAAAAATAGATATTTTAAAAATCAATGGGAATAAGTAGGCACAAATATAAAAAAACAATGGGGCCATATACAGAGCACGTTACCGGCATTTTTTTGTGAAATACGCGCAAAACGCTCAATAACATACAAACACCCCGGTAGATCCGACCGATTGCCTCCCGTGCACCGTGTCGCGTATTAGGTGGTGTTAGGCGGACTGACCCTGTAAACCACAGCTGTTAGCGTTCGGCTACTTGTCGAGATCGCCGGGCGCCAGAATCCGCCAGCTTGCGTAGTATTCGAGAGCACAGCTGGAAAGACCACATTGGGGGCGGAGCTTAGACTGACCCTACTTGTCTTTGTTAATGTGCGGTGCCCTGGTGAACAGCCAGTTTATCAGGTAGGGGGCTAAACCGCAGATACAACCGATCACACGTCTCATCATCGTTAAAATAATCTGAGATCGGTTCGTGATGTTCTCTATGTGGCTATTTTCTTTTTCGCTACTTTAATCACTCTGGTCAGAGACCAACATGCCAGATCATTTTGCACCATCCTTCCATAAAGAGGGGAAACTTTAAGCTAAGAGACAGATTAGGACAGTGGAATATAAACCATAGCTATGAAATGGTAGTCAGTATTTTAGTTTCTAAAATGTTCGTTTTTTATGTAATATTTTCGCGTGCTTGTGTTTTTGATTTATATTTTCCTTTTTTTGTATATTTTCTTTCATGTTTTCTTTTCTGTATGCTTTTTATTTAATTTTTCTCGTTAGCTATTGTTGCTTTTTTTAATTTTTATTTTTAACCTTTTCCTGCCTTTTAATTTACTACAATTGTTGAGCCGTGCCATTTTATAATAATACAATTTGTTCTTATCTAATTTTCTATCTAAATTAGTAGTTTAAGTTTTACGGTGCTATACTTATAAACTTAGTCATATAATTACTGGCTTAAGCATTCTAGAACTAAGCTATTTCAAGTTAGTTCATCTTCTAATATCGAATTAGTTGGCACCACGTTACGATAACAATGTAATAGTGCAGGACAAGACAAACGTAAGATCTGTGGTTTAGATGAAATATAATAAAAAATAATTTCTAGAGTAGATCTGAAAACCTTTGTATTGGATTACTTCAGATGCCTGGTCCAAGCATTACCATTCACTAATTCAAAATAACTGCGTGCTCCATTCCTTTCACCAATCACTGGTTGCCCTTCTGGCTGCGTGAAACTGTATGAGCAAAGTTAAGAATTATGCAACCCATTGCATTAAGTTAAAGTGGTGTCGCATCAGTTAAACTTCCGGAAAACTACAAGAATTTTCTTTTGCTCGTCAGTTGAACAGCTACTCTTCTGTACTGCAGCTGCTAGGAAAATTTGCCATGGAGAAATAGTTTCTGAGGTAACGAGAAAGTTTTATTTCTTGGCGCTGTATGTCTTTGAAAGTTGTAATTGAGAAGGATTAGTTCGGAATACTTCTGTCGAATCTTTTACAGCACTAGAAGTTTGTTCTGTACGTTTGAAGATATTTCTAACAAGCCGCTTTATAAAGACTTGAATTAAATTGCGCATTGGTGGTACCCTTAGATCTACTTCCATTAGCTAATGCATATTATTATTTAATTCATTGTTAATTTATTAAATGTTACCAAAACACAAATCACTCATTTTAGCCTAATGAAAAAACTAACAAACTTTGTATAGAGTATAAGGAGGAGAAGCTAAAAGCTGAAGAAGAGGTTACATTTCTTGCTGTCACAATAGACAAAGATTTGAAGTAAGAGAGTCATGTCGAAAGGATAGCAGCTCAAAATGAGCAAATTAATATTGGTATTCCTTAAAGATAGTGTTTGAAAATATTGGTATTTCAGCGGCAATTAGCACATATCAGGGCTATATGCAACCATAGGTAAGATATGGGGTGATATCCTGGGGGGACCTCAATTGGTGCAGGTCGACTCGTAAAATTACAAAAAAATGTCTCAAAACAGCATCAAAACTAAATAAAGATGCAAAGAACCTTTCGTAAAAAAAAGAATACACGCTGTGTACAACTTGTACGTTCTTGAACGCATAAAATTGATAGCAAATGATCCTGACATGTTCCTGCAGTAAAAAAGAACCCATGACCACAATACCAGATATAAAGCAAATCTCATAGCAGACACAGTCCACTTTTCATATTTACAGATTAACGTTACATACAGTGTCACCACAAAAATCTGGAATTATCTATAAAACTTCAGGAATATGGAGAATCAAAAATAGAGCAAACCATAAACACATTTTTTGAGAGAAAACCACATTATAGTTTGCAGAAGTTTTTTTAGAATAAATCGAGACACACTTTCATAATAGATTCAAATCCTCCAAGTACTCTGCTACATGACATTCTGCCTTTTAAATGGGAAAAATAATAAAATAACCGGAAGACCTGAAAAAATGTAAAGTTTATTTACAAGAATAAAAAAACTAACAGGCAAAATTTCATTATTTATAAGTAAAAAGTGTTCTTGGGGGTATGTGTATTGGAATTAAGTTCTAATTTAATTTTAGTACTGTAACAACCAGAAATATGAAATACAATAGAATGCAATATTCAGTGAAGCATAGACTAATTTATTTTTTAGATTTGAATCTATAGCGAAATATTCTTTTGTAGTATCCGCTATGAGAAGAAGTCCGATATAGCCACTTGAACCCCTTGCTCCTTATGACGTTCAGGTATTTCCGATAGCCCCTAGAAACAATAATTATGCCTAAATAAAATGCAGCCACGCAGCTTGGGTATCAAAAGGGTAGCTTTTATGGCATTTCATCCGAGCTAGCAGGAAGCCAATTTTGTGATATATTTGTTGTGTAAAAAGCTTGACTTCATTTCGTAAGCTCTAGCTTTTTCCAGTAATCTAGTCAATCAAAACACTCAGTTTCTCTGATAATAATACACGAGTATTGTCGTAGACCATCTACTAGTTCTTTTTGTTATAAAAGAAATGCAGCCACAAAACTGTATATGTCTGTGATGCAGTTTGACGTATAAATGATTAGGTGTTAAAGAAAAACTGCCATAAAATCGATTGAAATATTGCAAATAATTGATGGTAGAAATGCCAGAACCGAAGCTAACAAACATCGCTCATAGAGTAACGAACCACCCACGCTCATAGTTGTGGAAATGTGGTGTTATTCTTTTCAAGCCAATATACATATACAGGGTGAGTTTTTAGTACCGGCTCGGTCGATAACTCCACTACTGTAGAAGATAGCGACAAAAGTCGTATATAAAAGTTGTAGCCAAGGATATGCTACTTGCTCAGAAAATATTTTGATTTATACAGGGTGGTCCATAACTACGTGGTGATGCAAACATGCATTTTTTTAAATGAGATACCCTATATATTATTCCACATTCAAATTCTACTAATGATTTGCGTTCTTCCAATATAAGGTATTGTTACATTATACAGGGTATTTCAAAAGTTATGACCATTTTTATCTCCAAATCGCTGTCAAATGAACGTACTGTATATCAAAAAGTGATGAATCAAAAATCATTTTTTTACACGGATGGACAAAAAATCTCATCTATATTATACAGGGTGATGTAGAATGCAAAATCCAGATTTTCTCTCTTTTTTTAAATGTAACCCCCAATATTTTATTATACCAAAGAATTGCTTTTAATATGCTCTTTAATCTTTGAATAGCACTTGTTATGGCTGCATTCATTAGTTTCTGAGATATTTCGATTTTTCTACAAATTCTAGATATACCTTCTATTTGCTTACTAAAATTTATTTATTTTGAGAAAATACTACCGAATTTTATTTTTGCTTAACAAACAAATAAAATATGAGGCCATAATGGTACTTGGTCAAGCCAGAACACTGGATTAACGAGATAATATAGGTCAAGTGTGCTGAGGAAACAATTTTATAGACGTCATGCATAATTATCATGCAGATCTATCAGGTAGGCTATGAAATATTAAACGACACGGTCCAAATAAAACAATTCTTCAATCTTTCAAACGCATTAGTTTTCGAGTGCCTCCATTCTGGACATTGCTGTTCATAGTTGATATATTCTAGAGGCAAGTAGGCAATTTCTCAAAGACTCTCCTAAACCCTCAATGAATAAATTAATTTTTAAAGCTCGTTCATCACACAGTACGGAATTATTGAGCAGGTTATGAAAACCATCAATTTTTTAAAGCGTACCTGATAAATCTGCTTGATAATTATGCATCACGCCTACAAAATTGTTTCCTCAGCATACTTGACTTTATTATCTCGATGATTCAGGGCTTTGACCTCATCAAATACTACCATGAACTTATAATTTAGTTGCTCGTTAAATAAAAAACAAATTCGATAGTACTTTCTCAAAATAAATAAATTTCAGTACACAAATAGAAGCTATATTTTAAATTTATCGAAAAATCGAAATATCTCGGAAACTGATGGATGTAGGTACAACAAGTGCTGCACAAAGATGAAAGAGCATATTAAAAGCAACTCTTTCGTATAATAAAATATTGGCAGTTACATTTGAAAAAAAAGAGAAAATCTGGTTTTTGCATTCTACATCACCCTGTATACGAATATGCGTCACGGGCTTCTTTTATAGCCGATTTTAAAACTAGAGAATATATTTTATCCATCCGTGTAAAGAAAGTGATTTTTGATTCATCACTTTTTGATATACAGTACGTTCATTTGACAGCGATTTGGAGATAAAAATGGTCATAACTTTTCAAATCCCTGTATAATAATAACACCTTACATTGGAAGAACGGAAATCATTCGAGAATTTGAATATGGAATAAAATATAGGATATCTCATTTAAAAAAATGCATGTTTGCATCACCACGTAGTTATGGATCACCCTGTATAAATTAAAATAGGAGCATATCCGTGGCTACAACTTTTATATACAACTTTTTTCGCTATCTTCTACAGTAGCGGAGTTATCGACCGAGCCGGTACTAAAAACTCACCATGTATGTGTAGATGCTTAGGTAATCAGACTCAGAGTCTTGCCAAGGAGGCTCCGAGATATCACAAGGAAAGAGGGAAGAAGGCGAAGAGAAATTACGTCTCATCAACAGATATCTGGAACTTCTCTAATTATTCGTCCAATCCTTCAGTATATTGTTCAGTATGTTTGTAAATATTTTGTCGGGAACTTGATGAGTAATTGCGGAAAATATTTTATTCAATATCCCTTCCCCCTAAGCCAGGTCACTGGCTCTAGTAGAGCAACACCATACAAAACAGTTCTCGGACTTGGAGCGCATCTAACAAAATACGGCCGAACGAACTTTTCTGGTCATGTTGATTTAACGCCCGAATAGCTTCGAATTTGAGCGAAGAAAACAGCTACAAGATCCGTAATTATCGCGAAGTGTGTCGATAGAATATAAAAAGCAGTTCAGGGACACATTTGACAGAATAGGTCAGAATCTCAGTCATTGAAGCTCATCAAAACCTACAGTCAATTTTTATGATAGCCTCTACTCAGTTATCTAGGTTTTTTTAGTAGTGACGAGGTTAGGGTTCATTTGGCCTAATAGTTGTCCGAGTTGGTATGCTGGAGAAATTTACTCATAATTAAATCAGCAATAATTTATAAATTTAATTATTTAATCGTGTGTAAGCTACCCTTGAATTAATTGCCAGTTCTATATAATTTTATTTAAATTTTATTCTATTTTTTATTTATATTTATGCTAGTTAATTAGAGGAAGAAAGAAAACACATAAATGTGATGATCACAGACGTCACAAGTGATATGTGGTTGTCTGTATTTGCTCATATCTCTTTCGAGTGTCTGGCACACCTTACTGACGTGTCGCTCGCTTCCCATAGGTCCTGGATTGTGCAAGAGATTTCCAAGGATGGGCAAGACAGGAGATGCTCCATCGTCTGGTTCTCCCAGCAGGCACACAAATCATCCTCAGCGTATCCCCGTCTCCTTAGGTTATCCTCATACCTGCTCGTTCGGCATCTAATCCTGTTGAGACTTTTCCAGGTCCTCCATTCCAGTTGTGATCCTGCAGGGAGGCTTTTAGTTGGATTCCATGTTAGTACGTGGTTCTCTGTGAGCCGTTGCTTCCACAGTAGCTCTTTGGTGATTGATTTGGACTCTGTTAGTGGGTTTGTGGACATAACTAAATTCTTCCTGGGTCTCGATGCTGGCGACCCATATCGATATAGCGGGTGTCTTTTACCTAATGACTGTCTACTTCGGTCTGATGTACATGATACCTCTCACCTGATTTGAGGGAGGCTACCCCCGCTAACATGTACAGCTGATCTAGGTTGGTAGGTTCGAGACAGCCCGTGACTATTCTACAGGTATCGTTCAGGGTAAGGTCAGGTTTGTTAGTATAGTCGATCTGAACCAGGGCAGAGTCATGTCTAAGGTAACACCCAGATAAACTGGATTTGGGTAGGGCTGTCGAATTCCATTCAATCTGCTTCCAGTTATCATGATGGGCTAGGCAGGTTTGTGTTTCATCTGGATTTGGGCGTGGCTGGTTTAACTAGTAGTATTCGGCCATTCTTGCTAGGACCTTTTTTTGATTTCCCCAACCCGAACAGGTTGATCATTC
Organism: Callosobruchus maculatus; assembly: GCA_951848785.1. NCBI lineage: Eukaryota > Metazoa > Arthropoda > Insecta > Coleoptera > Chrysomelidae > Callosobruchus > Callosobruchus maculatus. The sequence continues at coordinate 11,727,819 of CATOUR010000054.1, read as the reverse complement.
GTGTACAAATTGAATAGAAATGTTCGGGTACGGAACGTTGTTTTGTATAATTATATTGTATATATGCGGTATAATTTCACACGTTGTAGTGATCTGCAAAGTTACATTTTGCATCTAGAATACATAAGTTTCGGGAGGACTGACAATTTGAAAACAAAATACTGTCGTCCAGTTAGTTAACTGCTGTTCACTCAAATTCAAACCTCATTATTTTTGAAATTTTTTTTGCTTATGAAGCACGATGTCTCGAAGAGATCGCCATATTTTCAGGTTTAAAATTATATCAATAAAAGTTCATGATCATCCCTAATGCTAAGAATCACAGTTTTGTTCAAGTGGTATATGGAAGAATTTTTGTTTAATTCGACAGTTATTTCATGGTGCTCCACTGGACCATCAATAAAATTTACGTAGCTTGGAAGATATACGTTTCTAACGCTTCGATCATCTCAGTGACCTTTATAAAAGCACGAAAATTGAGAAAAATTAATGTGGAATAAATGACACTGTCTGGTAACAAAAACGGGTAACAGCTTTTGCTTTTTAGCGAACAAATATCTCAAGTCGGTGAGGCTTAAATCCTAAAGTACACAAATAAATCCAAAATGAGACATTCAGTAATAGTATAATATAGTGTAATAGTATTTTGGTATCATAGTGCTCCCTTTTGAATTAATAATGTGACACACAGACTATAACCTTAAGATGTGCCAAGACTGCACCTTACTGTGTCTTTCAGAACATTCATTTGGTTTTTCCCTGAAGCACACAGTCACACAGTTAAATAGGCAAATTTCTATGAAACTGGAATATGGTTGTCTGTGTCTTGGGGTTGCAGACAGGCATCATCGTGATCCCAAGACTCTCTTTTCGATTTAGGAAATTAGTTCGCAAAAAACTAAAACTGTTTTTTGTGCAGCTATCAAACAATGTCACTGATGGTAAATGCTACAAAGGTGTCCCGAAACTGCGAATATTACATTTATCAGCACAGGTGGTTTTTTATTCACGGACTAATGAATAAGACAACCACAAGATGATATTCCGAAATTATATTACATTACTGTGGTACAGGTACAGGTGCAGGTACTTTGGAAGAATGGAAATATAGTAGTTTTTGCTTGTAAAGATCACAATTCATTTATTTGTTCAATTAGTTGCAGGAAAATTACAAATACATTACATACATTAGGTAAACCCACCGATCATTCTAAGCAGCACTAACATTTCACTTTCTTATACCAGAACTGCTGACAGCTTTCTTGGCCTATGGTTGTTGTTTTTCCATGTTTCACTTGAGTCAACCAAAGACGGGCGCCTTATAATACCAGTGACACTCAAAGAAAGATATATCTCTATTACGCCTCACAAGCTGATGGTTTCGATTAAATTAATGAAAGCCAAAAACATCCGCCATGTAAGCTGACCCAATATCGTCATCAACAGCGGATCCACACTTGAGCAAGAAAAATAATAATAAGAGTTCAAGTTAATTGACTCAGTACTTCTTACAAATTAGAGTGATACCAGTATATTATTTTCCATAGCATCAAGATCTCAGATTTCTGAGATCCCCTTGCAATCAAATCATCGCCCGCAAGAAAATTGTGTTATGCCGCTAGGTCTTTCTTTCGGTCCCTCAACCACCCCAAAATTCACCCCCACTCAAAAAAAAGCAAAAAATGATCAGGAACCCCTAAAACGCCTAAAAATGAAGTTTGAGGAACATTTTTTTTTTTGCTAACTACTACCCATGCACCGATTTTCAACTTCAACTTTACCTACTACGACCCCACAGCATATCACTGCCCAAATTCCATCACAATCCATCCAGCAGTTACTGGGATCGCGAGGCTACAAAATCGCCAACAGACCGACAGACAGACATACCGACAGACAGACCGACAGAGCGACAGACCGACGAAAATGAGTGGAGTGGATTTTCGTTATGTAGATGTCTCAAGACGCCCAAGAAGTGTATTATCTCAAAATCCAAAATTTTCACAATCACAATACTCCCCTCACCTAATGGTGTGGAAAGAAAAAAAATGTATACCGATGGCAACAAAACGAAATGTAGGTGTGGAGGAACTGCGGGCACTTCATAAAAATTGGGGAGTGCTACCAGGTAAAAGAAAAAATCCACAGATGCATTGCTTTTGAATTTTAGTAATTTGATGATCTCCAACCTTCAAAATAGGGCAGCAGGATTAAAGCCACTGGACAAGTTAGAAAACATTCATGGTTTAGAATTTTTTATAGTAGTGGTTACATCAGATACAGCCCCAAAAATTTAACCACGAGCAAGTCAGACCCTGTAAATTTCCATCGAAACTGTCCTCCGAAGGAACTTAATCGAGATCTTTATTACAGTTTGTATCTCTAACTCAAACACTTTATTGGCGAATTTGTGACCTATACTTTATTCCCTTTGTGCCCGGGATACCGCAAACAAGGAACCTCGTTTAAAATCCTTTCAGGCGGGCTTCGGAAGTTTTTATCTCTCCGTAGAAAGAGGCTACGGTGCGGTTTCCATTCGCTTTCTGAGGTTTTCTGCTAGGCTTAGTACTTGCTACAACTCTATTTTTAAAACTGCTATGGAAGCTGTAATGTAATTTATTCTGCATTTCACCCTTTTACTTCCCACACCGATAGGTGAGGGGAGTATTGTGATCGCGAAAATTTTCGATTTTGAGATAACACGCTTTTTGGAGGTTTTATGACGTCTACATAAGAAAATCCACGTCACTCATTTCCGTCGGTCTGTCTGTCTGTCGGCCTGTCTGTGTGTCTGTCGGTCTGTGCGCGTTTTTCTAGCCTCGTAATCTCGGTAACCGCTGCATGGATTGTGATGAAATTTGGGCAGCGATATGCTGTGGGGTCATAGTAGGTTCTTATAATTTTGAAAATCGGTGCAGGGGCGGCGGAGTAATCAGCAAAAAACAAAAAAAAAATTCCTCAAACTTCGTTTTTAGGTGTTTCAGGGGTTCCTGATCATTTTCTCCTTTTTTTTGGGTGGGGGTGAAATTGGGGTGGTTGGGGGGTGGGGGGTTGTAAATCTCAAAAATGTGTTGTACTCATAATAGGCTATCCATTGGCCTGTAAAAGAAAGACCTAGCGCCATAATACCCTTTTTTAGGCCCATCCGAACATTGCCTTGCCTATTCCAGAAACCAAGGGACATAGAATTTTCTGATAAATACATAGGAATATTGCTTTAGATCGTTCTGTATTGAGTAACGTAAAAGTTATGGAATGGATTTTAATGAAACTTTGTCACAGTATTACTACCGTGGCGAGGACGGAAAACGCGTATATTTTGGGCACCTATAAGAAAAGCCCACGTCACATCCCGAGGTTATCCACACCCCATTTAAATGACCTTCAAATGACCTCGGGAGGATCAGAATCGGCATATCTATACTACTTTTGTTGTATTGATAATAGGCTGTCCACTAACCTGTGAAAGAAAAACCTAGCATCATAATACACTTTTTTAGGTCCATCCGAACATTAGCTTGCCTATTACAGAAACCAAGGGGCTTAGAATTTTCTGATGTATACATCCGAGTATTGCGTCTGATCGTTATGTATTGTGTAACTAGGAAACTACTGGATTGATTTCAATAAAATTTTTACGCAGTATTATTACCGCGTCGGGGATGGTAAACGTTTATGGTTTTTAGGATTCTCGTATCACTGGCGGCGCAGCAATATTAAAAAAAACTAAAAATATAAAAACAGCTCAAACTTAGTTTTTAGGCGTTTTAGGGGTTCCTGATAATTTTCCACTTTCTTTTGGGTGGGGGTGAATTTGGGGTGGTTGGGGGGTGGTGGGTTGTAACAATGGTTGTTACAACGCAGCATTTGTTGCATTCATAATGGGCTATCCATATGACCTTTGAATGAAAAACCTAGCAGTATAATACACCTTTTTAGGTCCATCCGAATATTGCCTTGCTTAGTATAGAAACCAAGGGACTTAGAATTTGTGATGTATACATACCAGATTGTTTTATATCGTTCTATATTGCGTAACGCTCGTTATTGAATTGATTTTAATTAAATTTTGACATAGCACTACTACCACGATGAGGATGGAAAACGCGTATATTTTGAAAAAATCGTGTCAGTGGCGGCGCAGCAATAATAAAAGCATAAAAAAATAAAAACGCCTTAAAGTTTGTTTCTAGGCGTTTTAGGGGTTCCTGATCATTTTCTACTTTTTTTGGGTAGGGGTGAATTTGGGGTAGTTGGGGGGTGGTGGGTTAGAAAACTACAAAATTTGTTGTATTCATAATGAGCTGTCCATTGACTTGTGAATGAAAAACCTAGCGACATAGTACACTTTTTTAGGTCCATTTGAACATTTCCTTGCCTATTACAGAAACCCAGGGACTTAGAATTTTCTGATAAATACATAGGAATAATGCTTTAGATCGTTCTGTATTGAGTAACGTAAAAGTTATGGAATGGATTTTAATGAAACTTTGTCACAGTATTGCTACCGCGGCGAGGATGGAAACGCGTATATTTTGGAAAAATCGTGTCAGTGGCGGCGCAGCAATAATAAAAAATAAAAACGCCCCAAACTTTGTTTTTAGGCGTTTTAGGGGTTCCTGATCATTTTCTACTTTTTTTTGGGAAGGGGTGAATTTGGGGTGGTTGGGGGGTGGTGGGTTAGAAAACTACAAAATTTGTTGTATTCATAATGGGCTGTCCATTGACCTGTGAATGAAAAACCTAGCGGCATAATACCCTCTTTTAGGCCCATCCGAACATTGCCTTGCCTATTCCAGAAACCAAGGGACTTAGAATGTTCTGATAAATACATAGGAATATTGCTTTAGATCGTTTTGTATTGAGTAACGTAAAAGTTATAGAATGGATTTTAATGAAACTTTGTCACAGTATTACTACTGCGGCGAGGACGGAACACGCGTATATTTTGGAAAAATCGTGACACTGACGGCGCAGCAATAATAAAAGCATAAAAAAATAAAAACGCTTTAAACTTTGTTTTTAGGCGTTTTAGGGGTTCCTGATCATTTTCTACTTTTTTTTTGGGTAGGGGTGAATTTGGGGTGGTTGGGGGGTGGTGGGTTAGAAAACTACAAAATTTGTTGTATTCATAATGGGCTGTCCATTGACCTGTGAATGAAAAACCCTAGCGGCATAATACACTTTTTTAGGTCCATTTGAACATTTCCTTGCCTATTACAGAAACCAAGGGACTTAGAATTTTCTGATAAATACATAGGAATATTGCTTTAGATCGTTCTGTATTGAGTAACGTAAAAGTTACGTAATGGATTTTAGTGAAACTTTGTCACAGTATTACTACCGCGGCGAGGATGGAAAACGCGTATATTTTGGAAAAATCGTGTCAGTGGTGGCGCAGCAATAATAAAAACATAAAAAAATAAAAACGCTTCAAACTTTGTTTTTAGGCGTTAGGGGTTCCTGATCATTTTCTACTTTTTGGGGGGTTGGGAAACTGCAAAGTTTGTTGTATTCATAATGGGCTGTCCATTGACCTGTGAATGAAAAACCTAGCGGCATAATACAGTTTTTTAGGTCCATTTGAACATTTCCTTGCCTACTACAGAGACCAAGGGACTTACAGTTTTGTGATGTACACATACATGAGTATTGCTCAATTTCGTTCTATGTATATTGCGTAAAGCAAACATTATTAAATTGATTTTAATGAAACTCCGACAAAGAATTGACTATCGCGGCGAGAGTGGAAATCGTGCCAGTGTCTGAAAAATCGTGTCAGTGGCGGCGCAACAATAATTAAAAAACTAAAAATATGAAAACAGCTCATATTTCGCTTTTAGACGGTTTAGAGTCTCCTGATCGTTTTGCATCGTTCAGTTGAAGCATGCAGAATAAAAACTGTGGCGTCCTAGTTTCTAAACTATTTACGAAAGTTTTGTGTTGTACAATACTTTTTTTGCGGGGGGTGGGCGATGATTTGTTTGTAAGGGGATTTCAGACTATAGCTTCATGTAATGGGAAAACAATAAAACGAAATCATTATGTGTGGGAAGTCAATCAACTTGACTCCAATTTTTTTAGATAAAATTGGATACAAATTGTGGTTCTTATGGTTAACAGCGGTTACTTGTTAAATAACTATTTGCAGCACTTGCACTAGCACCTTCTCATCGATAACAGTAGTGGATAGCTGCCTACAGCACGATACCCGTCTTCGTATCAACTTAGCTTTCTGATACCATCCGATGACTGCCATCACCGAGTGTCACCCCTCAGCTACCACTGCCTATTTCCCCCTCCTTACCAAACCTTCTCGACCTTCTAGCAAAGGCTAATAAGTCGGTTCAGCTTAGGGAGCATGATTCCTTTGACTGGAGCCTATTGGATCCAAATATATCGTATGTCACCCCGTCTAGCAACTCACATTACGCAAGGAAGTGTCAGGCTATTTTCTCGGCCTCTCCACAACCCATATATCTCTATATTCTTCAATTTCTAATAGTGACAGATGCCGCCTGAGCCTCCGTCAGAACATCCACGAGATCGGGATTTCCTTATCACAAAGAACTTTGTTTACAGCATTGGTCGGTAAGTCTTAATAGCACATCCAAAACTCGTTGCCTGTCATGACGTTCTCCACATACCGAGATAGTCCCTTATAAAACCTATTTAACATCTCCTGGTACCAAGTCACCGGTTGGGTCTGAGTCAGTTGATGTAGTACCCCGAAAGAACAACGTCTCTTGGCGTGCAAATGGTCATGCAGGATCGAATTAATTGCTGATGCATTTAGGCCTAAGGTACCCTCTATCTCTTGGTAAGGTTTTCCTCCGAAACGGATATTCATAGTCTTTCCAGACTCTCGGCAACCTCCAGAGTCAAATTTTCTGTTTGGAATTCTCTATACCACCTGAATATCGTTGTCTAACGTGAATAAGCGTCACCTGGTGCACGAGTTATTTAACCGCCAGACTATGTTCGAACTACGCCAGACACGTAGCAAGCGTGGGGCCCGGGGACCCACCCTACCACCTAAGTTACAAAATATCTCAGTCATTTACACATATATTTCTAAACTGTTGAAACTTTTATGCTACAACTGCTTTGCTACGAGCTTAGAAGAAACCGTCTCAATAAAGTTTGGAGATGATCAAGTATTGGGTAAAATATTCAAGGGATCGATGCAATGTTGCTCATTACAATAGTTGACAAATAAACAATATTAGCGATTATTTTTAATAGCACTGCTAACTAGTGATTCATCGTTGAAAAGCTAGATGTATCAGTTTGCAGTTTATGCCAAATTTCCTTGTTTTAGAGTTGATGAAAATAAGAAAATTCTGACACAGTTGAATTCATGCACAAATCCGAGTATTATGTTACATACAGTTTTTACTTAGAAGTCAGAGGAGAAATCATTATTTTATTTCACCTTTACACTCAAGTAAGCTATAATGAATATTTTTTAAGTTTAAATCCTTGATAATATAAAATATACCACACCACTAAAGCATGCAGCACTATATTCATATCGTTTGATTATTCTATATTTGGTACAGTTTATTTTTGGATATCAAAGAATGGATAATAACCAGCAAAGAACATATCGAGCTCAAGTCCCCCCCCCCCCCCCCCCAGGTGCTTGGAATGTATGTAGATAAAAACAGGCTTTGAATATTTCGAATACCTAACAGGTCCCTCCTAGGTAGGACCGTCACCTGTTCGGTTATTTCATAGCGGGTAGGAGCCGCTAAACCCTTTCTTTGCTCTAATGGTGACGCTTCTTTACTGCTCCTCCAGGATATTTGAGAAACGGTAACCTAACCCCTCCCATTTTTGCTCGCCAAAAATGGTGACACCCAACGATGTCCTATTCCTGATACCCAAAACGTTCTGCAGTAGGACTTTGTTGGTGATATCTAACTGCTTCCGGTTTCTGCCCCCCGCCGCAAGTCTGATGATTAAGCTAGTGAGCCCCCCGAACTGAAATTCTGGCTGCGGGCCTGAATATACGCAAAACTGCTCTTATCATATTCTGTGACCACGATGCCATCGCAAGTACTCTAATATGTCACTGCAAATGCATATATATGTACAAACATGTCTCAACATGAAGCACCACGCGGTTTCCAGCGATTAATTGTTACATAATATTGCACAGCTTTCCTAGCAACTTGCCAGTTTTAGGTCGGGGGAAATTTTCAGTTGTTTCAGATCCTGATATCAATTTTCTGACAAAACTGAGAAGAAACGTGCCTAGAAGGTCTAAATCCAGAACTCCAGTCAAATAACGTTAGGGATCTAAAAATATGTCATCTCATGTAAATTGCAGCAGACGGAAGATAAGTTACATACATAAGGAAGATAATGATGCTGGGAAGAAGCTCTGGGAAGACAAGTGAGGAATAATCATGAAATATAAGAATTGTTTTGGTGGCCAGGTACCTCAGATTTGATCAAGGCGTAAAGGACAAGAAGGTGTTTGATTACCTCACAAGAATAAAAAATGGGAGTAATGTCAGCTAAACTATAGATAGGGGGAATCTTGACACATAGTGCAGAATGGGACAAAAATGAGATGGAAAGTACAGGTACATATTATATGAGCCGAACTAGGGTTTAGAAGGATGGACAGAGGCAGCAGCAAACAGAATACGATTGAGGGAAATACTGTATCAAGCCTTGGTCTGATAGACCCATTATACTTCACCTGTAGGGTGTCACATAGGTTTTGCGTAGGTGCTCGGGTGAATACAGTTTGATTTACATCAAATCAGAATAACGGCAATTATGATTTTTTAAAGTTCTACGGACTTTGGGTTAATTGCACTTAGAAATCTCCACCTTTCATCAATATAATTTCTTTTAATAGGTTTTTGAGTTGAGAAGGTGCTTGTTTAAGGGGCCTGGATACACACATTTATATATACGTGTGTATTTGCCATGTAAAACACGGTCTCACCATTTCTCGCATAACACACTCTATTTTCAAACTACATAATATAATATTTCAGAAGGCGATAGTTGAGACCTTAATGAATAACAACTATTTTCAATTTTCTCAAAAAAGTTTTTTAATGTGCAAAAAAACTCGCAATGCAAAATCATACATTCTATGGATGCCTGTAATTTAACAACCAAACACGATATCGAAAAAAGGCCAAATAGATGCACAAGCGCAAGCTTTCTTCTTCAATTTGAGTAGTATAGATATGCCGATTCTGATCCTCCCGAGGTCATTTGAAGGTCATTTAAATGGGGTGTGGATAACCTTGAGATGTGACGTGGGCTTTTCTTATAGGTGCCGATTCTGATCCTCCCTGAAGGTCATTTTGTAACGTTGTGTTTTCAAATGTGATCATATCTGAAGGGCTTGTTTCAGTGGGGTGTTGGGTAACCTTGAGTTTTTTCGGTTTACATTGTGCCTATGAAATTGGTTGTTTGTGTAACCTTGAGTTTTTTTTTGTGTTAGTGTATAGCTGCTTATTTTGAACGTCCTTGAATGTGACTATTGACTGGATAACCTTGAGATTTGACGTGGTGGATAACCTAGAGATTTGACGTGAGGCCAATTGCAATCCTCCCTGAAGGTCACTGAGATAGGGTGTGGATAGCCTTGAGATCAGTTGTATAATTTTCTTATGAGGCTTGATAGTGATGCTCCCTTAAAGTAATTCAACTGGGGTGGGAATAGCCTTGAGCTTGGCCTCACAGAAGAACGTGTTCTGCTAACGTCAGACCTTGCCACCATAAGCAAGCAACCGGAGGTGGGGGTACGATGCCCTTGAGGATCTAGCTATGAATCGAGGAGGTTCGAGCATCGATGCTACAGTTGCCTGACTCACAGTGACTAACATATACTCTAATAAAATGCATACATGTAGTGATTGTGGTAAACATTTTACGCGTTCGGACAATTTGCGTCGGCATAAGAGAAATATTTGCAGTGTGAATCCCACAAATGGACCACCAGCTAAAAAAATTAAATTGGATAGTACACCACCGAATATGATATGTCCTTGCTGCAATGTTTCGCTTCCGAACAATCGAATGGCTGCTCACGCAAGGACATTACAACATAGAACAAATTCATCGATCCCGATCAGTGATGGTGTGAGACTTATTAAAAGTGCATTCAAATGTAGAATTGCCAGCTATAGATCTAGCACATCAGAATTGTACACCGACTTTAAAGAGTTTTTCGAAAATATTAAGCAAAATACGCTAGATGTGATTGATGAGAAACTTCGAGTGCACAGAGCTCTGAAAGTGAACATGGAAGTATTCGGGAAGTACGTATTACAGACGAGTGATGTAGCAGATATCAAATCCTTCAATACGGTTAATAAAGTAATAGACGAAAGCACAGAGCTGTCTGATGTTTATCAACAATTTGCCGATGAAATTACATCCCAGTCATCTGAGTTTGAGGAGAAGGATTCTGGTATGTTAAATATTTAGAGAAGTGCATAAATTGGGATAGTAACCTTTGTTTTTTTTTTTTCAGGGTGGGCGATTGAATGTATCCTTTATGCTGAAGTGAACATTAACAAATTTTCACCATTGGGTGGATCATCTTATATAAAGTTACCATACTTTATAGAGAAGAAGAAGGCAGTGATAAATGTGTGAAATGAAGACCAGTGTTGTTTCGCTTGGGCCGTCACATCAGCGCTACTACCAGCAAGCACCCGAGTAGTGGAAGTGTCGTCCTACCCGCATTTTTCAACCATTTTGAATGTCCATGGTATGAACTTTCCCGTTACTCTTAAAGATATCTCATTGTTCGAGAGAAATAATAATATCTCTATAAATGTGTATGGGATTGAAAAAATAATCAAAGATGGTAACGTCACATATGAAATAGTTGGTCCATTGAGATATGCTCAGAAGAAATTAGCTTTACATGTCAATCTGCTCTATTTAACGGATGATAAAGGGAATGGTCACTATTGTTGGATAAGAGATCTTTCGCGATTAGTTGCAAATCAGTTAAGTTCAAACGGACATAAGCGGTACTTTTGTGACGGTTGTTTGTTATATTTTTCAACTAAGGCATATCTAGATGTTCACCAAAGGAACGATTGCAATCATATTGTCACGACGGCCTCTTTTTCTTCAGCCAGGGAATCAAACTCGACGTAACTTTCACCGTTTTACTTCAGAACTTAATACAATAACTCTTAACCTTATCTCAACTAGATCTCAACTCAACTGACCCCTGCCACGCTACTCGTGGTGCCTTATATACTTCATCGAACCATCTAGAAGATTCCAGACACCCAGATGACATTCGAGAATGCCGATCTGTCAGTCTAGAAAATTCCAGATGATTCGATGACGTTTACACATCAATAAAATCTAACCTGATCATTGTGAAAGAAACATTAACAAATCCAAATAAGCAATGTAATATACAGGATGTTACACTCTTCCCCCCTTAGCGTTCGGCGTCCTCGACGAACAGTTCGCTTCGATCCTTGTATGGCCACAGGCGATCGCTATGGACGACCTTCGGTTTTCCACTACCCATACGTATCCTGTAGACCACGTCGTTGAGGCGCTTCATCACCACGTAGGGTCCCTCCCAATGGCGTTGTAGCTTCGGACATCTACCCCTTCTCCGTCGTGGATTGTAGAACCATACCAGATCACCTTCGACGAACTTTGGGCTATTTGCTTTCAGATCGTATCTGGCTTTCATTCTGTCGCTGGCAGACTGGATGTTTCCTCTAGCAGACTCATGGATATCCCAGAGCGTTTCCTGAAGCTCGCTCACCCATTCGCATGGAAGACGGCGTTCCGTTCCTGGGGGTGGACCAAGAGCTAAGTCCAGAGGCAGCCGCAGTTCTCGACCAAAAATTATCTTCGCTGGGCTCAACCGAGTTGACTCGTTCACCGCTGATCTGTAGGCCAACATTCCCAGAGGAATCTTCGTATCCCAATCAGACTGATGTTCGTTAATGAATTTTGATAGTTAATCCAGGATTGTCTTGTTGAAGCGTTCCACCATACCGTCGGACTGCGGATGAAGAGCAGTTGTTCTAGTCTTCCGAATTCCGAGTTTTCTCATCAGCTGTATGAAGACTTCCGATTCAAAGCTTCGTCCCTGGTCTGAATGTAGTTCATTAGGAACTCCGAATCTGGACACCACGTGTTCTAAAAGAGCCTGTGCCACTGTGCCTGCTTCTTGATTGGGCACAGGAATTGCTTCTGGCCATTTAGAGAAATAATCCATTACAACGAGCAGATACTTGTTCCCAAGGCTGGTTTCCGGCAAAGGACCCAAAATGTCTATGGCGATTCTCTCAAACGGCGATCCAACGTTGTACTGCTGCATGCGTGATCGTTGACGAATACTTGGACCTTTTCTTGAGTTGCAGACATCGCACGTGGAACAGTAATTTTCAACATCTTCGCGACAGCCAACCCAGTAAAATCTCTCCTTGATTCTTTCCAGGGTCTTCCTGATGCCAAAGTGACCCCCACTGCTACTATCATGTAGTTGTTCCATAATTGCTTTCCGTAATTTCCTTGGTACTACAAGTTTTTCTTTAGCATGCCTGCCATCAGTATCCTCCCAGATTCGATACAGGAGGTTACCCCTTACCTTCAGTGAGTCCCATTGTGCTAGGTAGGCTTTAGTGATGGGACTCATAGCACTTATTTCCTGTTGATTAGGCTTGTTTCCATTTAATAGCGAATGAATAACTAACCCTAGCTCAGCGTCTTGTGACTGAGCTTGCTTGAAGGTTTCTAGTGAAATCTTGGTTCCTTCCAATTCAAATTCTTCTATTCTTAATGTGTTTATGTCGAATTCTCGTTGTTTCTCTTCTTTCAAGCAGTGCTTACAGTCTTCATCACAGGGCCTGCGTGACATAGAATCGGCATTTCCGTGTTGCTTTCCTGGACGATGACGAATTTCAAAGTCATAGCTTTGGAGGTATTCAATCCATCGAGCAAGTTGGCCTTCTGGATTCTTGAACTTCATTAACCACTGCAAAGCTGAGTGATCGGTTCTCACGACAAATCTTCTTCCGTACAATAAGTGGTGGAAATTTCCGATCCCTTTCACCACACTGTACAACTCTTTTCGTGTCACACACCAGTTTTTCTGCGCTTTGTGCAAAGTTTTACTGTAGTATCCAATTACCTTTTCGATGCCATCTTGTTCTTGAGATAAGACAGCTCCAACAGCATATTGGCTAGCATCTGTGTCCAAGTAGAAAGTTCCTTCCCTTGTAGGATGAGCTAGTATCGGTGAGGAGGTCAAAGCCGTTTTCAATGCGTCGAAGGCTTCTTGGCAGATGGAGTCCCAATAAAACTTATTACCATTTTCAGTTAAGGCAAATAATGGTTTGGCGATGGTAGAAAAATCTTTCACAAATCTGCGATAATAACTGCACAGTCCCAAAAAGCTTCGTACCTCATGAGTGTTGGACGGTACTTTCCATTCCTTCACAGCCTGCACCTTCTCTGGATCCGTCCGGATTCCGTCTTTGGTTAACAGATGTCCGAGGTATTTTACTTCCCTTTTGAAAAGATGGCATTTCTTAGGGTTTAGCTTCAAGTTCGCTTCCTTAAGCCGCTGGAAAACTTGTCTTAGTCGGAGTAGCTCTTCTTCAAAATCCTTTCCAAACACAATAACGTCATCGAGATATATCAGTGCTGTCTTCCAAGATAAACCTTGTAGTACAACATCTATTAATCTTTCGAAGGTACTGGGTGCATTGCATAGACCGAAAGGCATTACTGTAAACTGCCATAGCCCAGCACACGATGTAAATGCCGTTTTCTCTTTATCTTTTTCATCCATTTCAACCTGCCAGTACCCACTTTGCAGGTCCAAGGTGGAGAACCATGAAGAATTTCCAACTGCATCCAAAGTGTCGTCAATTCTTAGTCTGGTATGATGGCTGTTAATCCAGACAGGCGCACAGTACTCAGCACACGAATAGACAAGAGCTAGTGCACTGGTTCGTAGAGTTGGAGCAGTGGCACCCCACGTCGTTCCATACAGCTTTTGGATAATGTTGTTGCGTGTTCTGAGTTTTCCTGCAGTGTTTGCGAGATGTTTCTTATAGCAGAGGGTGCGATCTAACGTTACTCCAAGATATTTTGGGAAATGGTTATGTTTCAGGGGTTTTCCTGCAAAAAGTACCTGCAGCTCATATTTAGCTAGTTTGTTATTCAGGTGGAAGCAGGAAACTTCAGTTTTGTTGGGGCTCGGTACTAGTCTCCATTTCTTGAAGTAGTTGTTTAGAGCTAACAAGTCGTTAGAAAGAGTATGCTCAACGTTCTTGAAGCTCTTATCGGAAAAAGCTATGGCTATATCGTCCGCATAGCAAAACTTGTAACTGACTGTTTCTGGCATGTCAGATATATATAGATTGAAAAGTAAGGGGGCCAGTACTGAGCCTTGTGGAAGTCCGTTGTTCAATTTGCGTTGCCTGCTTGCTTTCTCGTTTAGGATTACTTGGAACTTTCTCTCGCATAACATGTTGTTTATGAGTCTTGCAGTGGTCTGACAGGGAATCACCTGCAGCAACTTATATAGGAGACCCTCCCTCCAGACCGTATCGTATGCGGCAGTGAGGTCAACAAACGCCACTCCCGTCTTCATGTTTTGCTGGTAGCCTGCCTCTATATGCGTTGTGAGGGACAGTACTTGATCACAACAACTGCGACCCGGTGTGAAACCAGCCTGGGTTGTCGGGACCCCGTCTAAGATAGTCGCGCTCAGTCGGTTGTAGACGGCTCTTTCTAGTAATTTATAGGAGCAACTGAGCAAGGCTATAGGTCTGTAGCTGGCGGGTTGATCGTTCGGTTTACCGGGTTTTAATATTGATATGACCTTCGTTCTTTTGAATTCCCGTGGGAGGTTTCCCGTATTAAGGAGGTTCGTGAAGAAGAGAGATAGCCACACTCTTGTTTGCTGACCTGCGTGAATGAGAAATTCCGGCAGGACGCCGTCGAAACCAGGAGCCCTTCCAGGCCTAACATCTGATATGGCATTATTAATGTCTTCGATCGAGAAGGGTCGGGAAAACGTTGTTTGGGTAGGAGCGTTCCTCCTCAGTAAAGTCAATTCCTTCTTCACGCGTTTTGTATGCTCTCTATCAGAAGGCGCTCTTGACGTTTCTACAATATGCGCAGCAATCTTGTCTGGAGTTACTCCCGACGGTGCCCGTGTGGATGGCGTGCTTGAGCCTAGTTTTCTAAGAAGGCTCCAGGCCTTTCGACTTGAGTGTTGGAAGTTCATTTCCGACGTAGTCTCCTCCCACTTACGCCTTCGTGAGCTGTCCAGGGCAGAGATGAGTTCGTCGGCAGTATCTGGATTGTTGGTTTCCTGAAAGTCGCCGTATAGGAGTTCGCACCGTTCATCCCACCCAGGGATATATTCCTTCCTGTATCCCCTAGGAATGGTCCTTTTTGCAGCGCTCATCATTGCTCCAACGAAACGTTTGTAATTGTTCGATGTTGGCGGTATCCACTGTACCAGCCGGTCCAGCTCCCGTGAGTAGTTATACCAGTCCGCCTTTGCAAGATTCCATCGAGGCCGAGGGATGGATCGTATTAGGGGTATTTGGATTCCCACCTCTAAGAAAACTGGCCTGTGTTGGCTGTGTGGGAAGGCCTCTGCGACTTTTCTGTTAGCTGGTATAGGGATCCCTTTCCGGTTGCAGCTCACAAAGCACAAATCAGGGTTACTTTCTGAGTTCCAGGCTGCTGATTTGAAAGTGCCTTTATCTTTGGCATCAAATACAAGAAAGATATCATTATCATCAGCCCAGTCAGCCAACCTTGTGCCATTTTCGTCACAGTCGGGGTATCTCCACCGTTGGTGGTGGCTGTTAAAGTCTCCAATATATATAGCCGGATGCTGTTGTACTGGAAGTGGTTGTTCAGGCCACTCCGCTGCCGGTGGCTTATATACGTTTACAATTGTGACTTCTCCCACTTTTACTATTACACTGTGTATGTTGTTATTTGTGTCATTGGAAACGAGTTGGGCATTGTCAATATTGTTGCGAATATAAGAGGCTACGCCGTAAGTATGGTGGTAAGTGGCTCCCAGTAATGTATAACCAGAAATGTGTCCCCGTCTGGTCAGTGATTCCTCACTGTCGGCGTGAGTTTCTTGGATCGCTATGACATCAACCTTATTGTCCAAAAGTAGTTTGGAGATGCATTCGCTTTTAGCTCTGCTTATGCTCTCCACATTGAGCTGACAAATACGAATAAAACTACCGATATTTCTAGTCTGTAAGTTTTTAGCACTTATGTTCGTCATGTTTTAACCAGGAAATCTCAAAAAAAGAGTCTGGTTGCCAGGTTCGCTCTGGTTCAAAAACGCATGGGGTAAGGTTATGTTCAAGTGCCTTATGTGCATATATGGGTATAACAATCTCTTTCTGTGGTGGAATTGTAAAATTCCTTGGTGCCATAACGTTCATTTCCTCTAGATGAACAGCTCGGCAGCTAAATGAAATCTCTTCTGAATCCCCAATGCTTAAGGTATTACCAGTGAAGTTTATTACGCAGCCAGAACTCTGCAGAAACTCAGCACCAAGGATGCAATCATTTGTGACTGAAGCTACTAAAATGGGATGCTTCTTACCGAAACTGCCAATGCGAATCTCTAATTCTTCAACACCCAGTACTGGTATACGGTCTCCATTAGCGGTCTTCAGCAACATTCTATCCGTTTGCGTGGTTCTGCTTGGCAACTTCCTTCGAATTTCTTGGTATATGTTAGGGCTTATTATAGTCACATTTGCTCCGGTATCGACTAACATCTTGCATGGTATATTTTCTATGTAACCTTCAACTACTGGACTCTTCTCAATTTTATTAACTTCAATTTCGATGACCATGGGGCTTTCGTCATGATGGCCAGCCAGTTTTTGCCCCCTAAAACTGGCCGGCTCTAGTTTTCCGACTCATTATCAGTATTAGTACTAGCCTCCCTTGACTTCTCTGCCACCTGCATGCGACAGCCTACTCGAAGGTGCCCCTTCTGCCCACATCTCCAGCACGTAAACTTCTCAGGTCCTTCTAGATTTGTGCGAACTGGGTTTCTTTGGAAGGTACCACCTCTTCTTCTTGGAGTGAACGCTGTTGCCCTGACTTCTACTTCATCATCTTGTTCTAAAAAGCGCACCCTCCGTGTCATTCGCGTAGCTTTTGTGGCAGCTTCAATTTCTAGAGCCTTGACCAAAGCTTCTTGTAAGGTTCTGGGACCGGATAGTCTTACGATTCTCTGGACGTCAAGGTCTGCAATTCCTTCGACAAACTGACGAGCAGCGACGTATTCCTGTGTCTCGATGGGACTGCTGACGAATGCTCGTTTAGCTAAGCTTTGGACTTCGTATGCAAATGTGGTTAAATCTTCCTTCGCTTGTTGTGTCCGGTTATGCAACTGGCCATGCAACAGCTCTGTCAAGTGTGCATCTCCAAAGCGTAACTTTAGTGCAGATGTTATCTTATCATAGTCACTTAGGTCTGATGCGCAGAGATTTTCCAAAATAGCTGCGGCAGAGTCTCTTAGCATGGATGTCAGCACACAAGCTTTTTCTTCATTTGACCAGTTATTCATACGTGCGATATTTTCAAATTGCATATAATAAATGTCCCAGGACGTTTTGCCATTGTACGGATAGGGCTTTGCTACTACGCCACTGTGTCTATCAGGAAAAGCGGGTGCTGCAGATGTTAAACTACGCTCACCTGCACTAAGTTCTCGCAGCTCCTCTCTGATCATTTCCTTGACCTGATCTTTCACCTGCTGTAGTTGTTCACGCTCACCTCCACTAAGTTCTCGCACTTCGTCTCTCACGATTTCCTTCACTTGATCCTTCACTTGCTGCAGCTGTTCCTCAACGATCTTTTGCGATGTCTCTATAGCACTAATGCGCTGATCTTGATTTTCTAACGCCTGACTTACGGCTTGCCTCTGCTCCTCCAATCTAGTCATTACCAGGTCCTGTCCACTTTTCAAGTCACTCTTCAAACCTGCGACTACCTCATCTTGGTGGTACTTTAGCTTCTCCTCTAGGTTCACAACTGCCTCGTCCTGGTGTTGCTTTAGCTTCTCTTCTAGGTCTTGCATATTTGTTCTCGATTGAGCTGCACTTTGATCTAATCTAGCTCTCGTTTCCGCTGCACTCTGTTCTAATCTGTTTCCCATTTCTTGTAGCATAGTCATCAATGCATTCATTTCGGATGCCATAGCTCTGGTTACTGGCATTAATGGACACTGTACTCACTTCTTCTTTCCTTTTCCTGGCTTGATTCGATGAATAATCCCACACTTCTGGCACCAATTGTCACGACGGCCTCTTTTTCTTCAGCCAGGGAATCAAACTCGACGTAACTTTCACCGTTTTACTTCAGAACTTAATACAATAACTCTTAACCTTATCTCAACTAGATCTCAACTCAACTGACCCCTGCCACGCTACTCGTGGTGCCTTATATACTTCATCGAACCATCTAGAAGATTCCAGACACCCAGATGACATTCGAGAATGCCGATCTGTCAGTCTAGAAAATTCCAGATGATTCGATGACGTTTACACATCAAAAAAATCTAACCTAATCATTGTGAAAGAAACATTAACAAATCCAAATAAGCAATGTAATATACAGGATGTTACAATATATTCACAATAACACCCACAGAGAAACTACGAACTGATAAGTTTGGTAATCAGGTTCCAGAAAACATACTTAAATTCGAGAATTTTGAAAAGCAAATGCCGGTCCCCTTTGTGGTGTATGCGGATTTTGCGTCATTATTAAAACCAATCGATAGTTGTGAACCCAACCCAGAATATTCGTATACAAACGAAACCCACACACACGAACCATATTCATTTTCATATTTTATTAAATCTTCATTTGATTCTGACTTATCCAAATTCGTCTTGTATCGAGGTAAAGACGCGGCGAAAGAATTCGTGACAAGGCTAGAAGCTGATCTTAAAGAACTATATTTCAAATATTTGAAAGATGTAACTCCCATGATCCCTTTAACGCCGGAAGAGCAGATTGAGTTTGACACTTCAACGAAATGTAACATCTGTGAGAAACCATTTTCAGGATCCGATATTAAAGTTCGCGATCACTGCCACATAACTGGTAAAGTTAGATTTGGGGCTGCACATTCGAAATGTAATTTAAATTTCAAATTACCAAATTTTATACCAATTATAACGCACAATTTAAGTGGGTACGATTGTCACCTATTTATCAAACAACTATCTTCTCATGGAGATTAGATAGACGTGGTAGCCCAGAATAAGGAAAAATACATTTCATTTACAAAAAGTCTGTATATGCATGACTATGTGGACCGAACTGGTAGAATAAGGAGGAAGTTTTTACAAATGAGATTTATCGATAGTTGTCGTTTTCTACCTGGATCTTTGCAAGCATTATCAGACAGTTTGACTAATAGGGATTTTCTGGAGAGTAAAAAGTATTTTTCAGATCCTAGAGTTTTTAATTTAATTAGATAGAAAGGTGTATTTCCTTACAATTATGTGGATGATGTAAAGAAACTGGACCAGGAATATTTACCATCAAAGACAGAGTTTTATGATAAGTTAAATGAGAAAGATATATCTGAGGAGGAATACGCGAGGGCAATAACTGTATGGAGCACGTTTAACTGTAGGAATCTGGGTGAATATTCTGATATTTATTTACGGACTGATGTTCTTCTCTTGTGTGATGTCTTTGGAAGGTTCAGGAGAAATAGTATGAATATTTACAAATTGGATCCAGCACACTACTACACAATCCCTGGATTGTCTTGGGATGCGATGTTAAAGTATACCAAAATTAGCCTCGAGCTCCTTACGGACATAGATATGATTGGGTTCTTTAAGAATGGTATTCGCGTGGGGATAAGTCAATGCAGCGATAGAATGCACGAAGCAAATAATAAATATTTACCAAATTATGATCCATCTAAAGAGTCAACATTTATATCATATCTCGACGCCACGAATCTTTACGGGCATGCTATGTCATCACCTCTTCCAGCTGGGGGTTTCGAATGGATGGGGGATTCGGAAATATCTACATTCGATTTAGAAAATGCCAAAATAGACGGTGAGAATGGCTATGTCTTGGAGGTTGATGTGCGATATCCTGAAGGGTTGCACGATTCACGTAGCGACCTTCCGTTTTTGGTGGAAAGTATTATCCCACCAAACGCCAAGACAAAGATTCCGAAACTAATCCCAAATCTGTACGACAAGAAAAAATATATTGTACATTATCGCGTCCTTCAACAAGCTGTAAGGTATGGTTTGCAAGTAACCAAGGTTCACAGGATCCTTAAGTTCAAACAATCGTTCTGGTTGAAGGAGTATATCGATCTCAATACGACAATGCGTAATAAAGCAAATAATAAATTTGAAAGGGACTTCTATAAGCTTCTAAACAATGCAGTCTTTGGAAAAACTATGGAAAATGTAGATAATAGAAGAGATATAAAGTTGGTCACACATTGGGAAAATCATCGTAATAGCATCGGTGTGGGAGCACTAGTAGCTCGTCCAAATTTCAAGAGTTGTTCCATATTTAACGAAAATCTTGCAGCTATCCATTTAGGAAAAGTTAGAGTACATTATTTCAAGCCAATATACGTGGGATTCTGTATACTAGACATATCTAAAATAGTAATGTATGATTTTTTTTATGGTTTTCTTAAAAAGCAGTTCAACGATAAAGTATCTATGCTTTACTGTGATACAGATTCGCAAATTTTGAAAACTCATACAGACGACTTCTATGAATTTATGAGAAATAATATCAGCGAGTTTGATACTTCAAATTATAAACAAAACAATGAGTTCAAAATTCCAGTCAATGACTCTATTCTGGGTAAAATGAAAGACGAATTTCCAGAAGACCCTATAATAAGTTTTTACGGAACAGGTGCGAAAGCATACTATATCAAGTCAGTTAAGGGAGAAATGAAAAAAGCAAAGGGTGTTAAAAAAGTAGTAATACAAAATCAGTTATGTGGTAATGATTATAAGCATATAATAGAGAATAGTGGTCTGATTTTAAGAAAAATGAATACATTCAAAAGTAGGTTGCATGATGTATATACAGAAGTCAAAAATAAAGTAGCTTTAGCACACAACGATGATAAAAGGTTTATAATTCCAAATACAACAAAAACTTTACCCTGGGGGCACTCTGACATTGAATTTTACCAAACAGACCCCACAACGAATGTAAAATATGCTATCGATGCTATTAATGAGATGACAACGCGCGAAGCTCCTGAAGATGGTAATTTAGATCTACTTATACAATTAATGTTAGCCGAAGTTTCTAGATATTAGATTTAAGTTACTGTACGCTTGTAAAGTAGGATAGTATTGAATAAATGCTTGAAGAATAAAGTTGGCCATTTTATTTCAACTTTTGCGCCTAAACTGACACTACTCATCACCAACATCATATTCAGTGGCAAACGACATGACTACAGTTGTTGTAGATATTCAAGGATATCATATCGAATCAAAATTTGTTCCAAAAGAGGTAGCATTTAAGAAAGATGGAATATTGTACCATTACATTGTTAAACCTATGGTTCACTTCAGTAGACTGAACGTGAAAGACCAGAGAACTGTTAAGTTTGTGGAAAAGTATAATCATGGTATTAGATACAAAGCAGGAAATACAGATGCTAACAACGGTGATATAGTCTTTCTGAAGGGCCATCAAAGATATATCTATCTACTCAAATCTGTTGCTGAGCTGAGCTTAGAAAACGTGGAGATAGTGAATTTGGAGACCGACAATGATATCCAGCTTAACGTGAACTTGAACAGAGAATCAATATGTGATGATGTAATAACGTGTAATTATCACTCCCAAAACAGAAACGGTAGGTGTGCCTTGAAAGTTTGCACGACGATTGATTTGTGGATAAGGAGATACCGTTCAAACATCAAAGAGCAGAAAGGAAATCTTCATTTACTACAAGACGACCAATATTTTTGAATTCCAAGTTACATTACTAATGTTATTTTGTTGAATAGGTTGTATTAGTATTCCAATATATTCATCAGAAAAATATCAGACTGTTTCATTTAATACATACCACGATACATGCCAAAGTGTATAGGGTGGCTCATATTGAAGTTTTGTTAACAAAATTAATTCATTTCTCGAAGTATAAAAATTAACCTTATTCAAGAAATGTTGTTACAGCCAGACGTGTAAGTAAGAAACACAGGGATTACCGAAAACGTCTGGCAACATGGCAGTAGATATGGCAGGGTTTTGGGGGCTGTCCCTCATTCCCTCCACTCAAGCGATTCGACCTATTAAAGTAGTGGGCGGATACCTCTATCCCACTCTTCCTTCTAACCAATCAAAAATGGGGAGAGGGCGATCAGTAAGCGATTAGGGTAGGAGTTTAAGGCATAAAACTGCTGGTCGGAACCAGGAGAGGTCATTCTGTTTAGCTTTCGAGAACAGACAAGCAGCTACAGCCACCTTCCAGCAACAAGCGACTAATTCGAAGATGTCTGCAAAGATGAATGTAAGTAGAAATAATTTGGGTATAATTTGAGGGACTGCTCTGCCAACTGTTGGCAATGATATACGTTTCTAAGCATTTTTTTCTTTTATTGTTACAGATGACCACCGATGCCCTGTACCATTCCGACGATGACGACTTCCAACCTTCACCAGCTAAGCGACCAGCACCGCAACCATCGGCCTCCGTGGCGGGGCCAAGCCCGACCACTAGGAAAAGGACGGCGCCGGTGAAGGTAACGACTGGCACAAAACGCCAGAAGAAGGACGGTAGCGCTTCCGAAAATAAATTGGTTGCGAAGCAATCAAAGCCTTTGAGGAAGACGAAGGAAAGCCGACCGTCGACCTCGATGCCGCAAAAGAAGCGAAAAGAGGGTGTTAGAATGAAGTCGTGTAAGTCAGCATACAAGACTTACGCGGCTCAATACCAACAATATGAGCCCTTCCTTTTCACTTCAGTTGCTGCACCGGAGTCGACAGTGGATTTCTCGTTTCTTAACGAGGCCCCGATTACGACGGATTCAAGTTGTTTTCGCAAGTCACCTATCCGGGTGTTGGCTGGACTTGAGGAGCCTGGTGTGGTGTCGTCGTCGATAGCTCCACCGGAACGGTGTCAAGCAAAAATTGTGGTGCATGAAAATTTGCTAGTCACCGCTCCAGTAGAATTATCAACGAAGGCACCTTCAGAGCCAGATGAAGGACCGTCAACCCCGGAGCGGTATCGTACACCCTCACCGACGCCATCCCGTAAGCTGCCAGCTACACCGAGGACACCGAAGATACTAGCGACCGAACCGTCCCAGGAGTCGCTAGCATCTTCGGCATCTAAGGAGAGCGGCAGCTCTAGCAGTAGTGGTTGTAGTGGTAGTAGTAGTTTTTTTTTATTGATTATAGAGGGGATTAGGAATCTTCCTAGATACTCTGGATCATAGAGCATGCCCGATTAACCATAGGTGGTGCCTACGGACTAAACCCTTCCCCCTCTCGCCGCACCTACAGCTGGTATCATCGTGGGACAATATTCTTCTCGCTGTAGGGGGGTCTGCTTCTGCTGCTTGCGTGTCAACGTTTGTCATACATTCCTCCTTTCTTCGCTCTCTTTGGCGCTCAAAATCTTTTGTGTCATTCGGTGGATGACCTTCCAGTGTGACTCACTTGATAACATTGTTGGGACCATGGTTTCTGGAGTGAGGTCGTGGCCCAGTGCCTCCCTGACCTCGCATCTGTATGCCGCCCATCTGTAACAGTCAAAGAGTGTGTGCTCTACAGTGTCCACTACATTGCAGTGACAGCACAAGTCGTCCACTGCTCTGCCGACACGGTTCCTGTATGCCCTGAACGGGCCGTGACCTGCGAGTGCCTGGGTGAGGAAGTAGCACGTTGTTCTGTGCTTGCACCCCACCCACTCTTCTATGCGCGGAATCAGTCTCTTGGTCCACTGCGCCACGTCCGCTGTGTCATCCCAGATCTGCTGCCATCTTCTCAAGGTTTCACTCCTTGCGGCTGAACGGACTCCTGCTATCGCTCCCTGTTCTGTGTGGATCCGTGCTCTCTCTTCCGCCAACAGGTATAACGGTGGTGTTGCTGTTATCACCTGGAGAGCCCTGGTTGACACGGTGCGGTAAGCACTGGCCACCCTCAACAGTGCCTTCCTCTGCAGGCTATCCAGCTTTGTCCGGTGTCTTTTGACCTTGGTGACTTGGTGCCATACTGGTGCTCCGTACAGTACTACCGACTGGGCTATTCCGCATAGAAGTGCTCTTTTTTGGCTGCGGGGTCCGCCAATGTTCGGCATCAGCCGAGAAAGAACTGCCACCTTCTTCTCCGCCTTTGCTGTCACGGCTTTCAGATGCTCTCCGTAACTCTTTTCATTATCTAGTGTTATGCCTAGATACAGAACGGCCTTTTTGGGTCTGAGTTGCTCCCCACGGAGATAGAAAACAACACTTTCCCTCTTCCTTCTGCAGCCCCGTAGAATGATCGCCTCGGATTTTTCTGGGGCGAGGTCCAGGAGATGTCCACCCATCCACCTGTCTATGATGCCCAAAGCTCTGTTGGTCGCTTGCATCAAGGCCACCTCGTCGCGTGCGACGGTTACCAGGGCCAGATCGTCTGCATACCCCACCGCTTTTGTGCCACCTGGCAGAGTAAGCTTCAAAACTCCGTCATAAAGAATGTTCCGCAGTGTCGGTCCTAGAGCTGAACCCTGTGGAACTCCCGTTGTCATTGGGATTTCTATGCCAGCGATCCTAACGGTTCTCGAGTCAAGGTAGCTACTTATAAGGTTGTATAGATACCTTGGCACATTTCGAGCTCGGAGTTCCTCCATGATTTTCCCCCACGAGGCTGTGTTGAACGCATTTTTCACGTCCAGCGTCACTGCTGCACACCATTTTTGTTTGGATTCCCTGCAGGCTTTTGTT
Organism: Callosobruchus maculatus; assembly: GCA_951848785.1. Taxonomy (NCBI): domain Eukaryota; kingdom Metazoa; phylum Arthropoda; class Insecta; order Coleoptera; family Chrysomelidae; genus Callosobruchus; species Callosobruchus maculatus. The sequence continues at coordinate 11,702,821 of CATOUR010000054.1, read as the reverse complement.
ACCACCTCCAGGGCGTCGACAGTAGATTTGCCGCTACGGAAACCAAACTGGTACGGTGAAAGACCTCCAGCTTTGTCTATTTCATTCTGCAACCTTTGACGTATGACAATCTCGAAAAGCTTCCCCACAGTGTCTAGTAGGCAAATCGGTCTGAACGATGAGGCGAGTTCTGGAGGTTTCCCACCCTTCCTCAACAGTACCACGTTTGCTTCTTTCCAGGCCTTCGGAAAGTTTTGCGTCTTCAGGAGGTGATTGAAGAGAGATAGGATCATATCTGGTGCTGAGGAAACCACCTCTTTCACTACCTCCGGGGGTATCCTGTCTGGCCCAGGGGCCTTCCCTACTTTCAGCTTTCCAGCTGCTTCCTTCAGCTCCTCCAACGTGAGAGGCTCCACATGGTCGGCAGTGCTTTCTTTCTCCCATGAGTCCGCGCGTACCGGGAAGAGTTCCCTCAGGATCTCCACTTTTCTGTCGTCACTTAGATTGGCGGTTGATGGCTGTGCCGTCAGTGTCTTCGTGACGATTTTGTATCCCTCTCCCCAGACGTCGTCATCCACGTTGTCGCAAAGATCTTGCCACAGTTTCTTCTTTGCGGCATATATAAGTTTTCGTAGCATCCTTTTTTTGGCCGCGTACGCCTCATGTAACGCACGCTTCTCCTCATCCGACCTCCTTTTGTTGCGCAGCGCTCTCGAATGTTCCCGGCGCGCCGAGATGCAACCCTCTCTCGCCTCCTCGATCTGATCGCTCCACCAGTAGGGTACGCTAGCGATTTTCTTCCCCCTCCTTACGACGCTGTCTCTGAGCAGCTGCTGCATCAGGGTGGTGTACTGGTGCTCATCAACGTCGTTCAGAGAATTGATGTCCCTGATTCTCAGGTTCAGCGCTTCCCGAAACTTGCTTAAGTTTACGTATGGGGTATGACGTTCGATTGGCCTTTTCTTGAGTCTGTCCTTCGTGTTGAGCTCGAAATAAATGAAGTTGTGGTCGCTGAGCGTTTCAGTCTCAAGAACCTCCCAACCATGTATATTTCCCGCAACCTCTTGAGAAGTCAGGGTGACGTCAATGTAGGAGCTCGAGGCTCCCCTGCAGAACGTTGGCCGGCGACCATCATTTATAACCACCATATTCATGGCAGCTAGCCATTCACAAAGGATGTGGCCCCTCCTATCTGTCGTTGGTGACCCCCATTCTGATGACTTAGCGTTCAGGTCTCCCAGTACTATTACATCTCGGCCAGCTGTCGAAACGTCTTCCCAGAGTGTTTCCATGTATTTGTTATAGAGCTCGAAGGAAATATTTGGGGAGCAGTAGCAGCAATAAATCTTGACTTTGCTTAGACTTATGCACAGGTATCCATGTTTCTTTTCGACAGAATTGACTACGAGGTTTTTATTATAGATGTTCGCTGCAACATCGATCTCCAGGTCCGTGTACCATTTGGACCGGGTGCAGATGATACGATTCGGTTCCGACACAAGGAGAAGGTCTATATTCCTCTGCATCATCAGCGCATGGGCCATGTCATGCGCCGCTCGCGACCTGTTTAGGTTGGTTTGGAGGATTTTTATCATTATTGATGTGTACGCTCCCTCTGTCTAGGCGCTCGTCTCCTGTGGCCGCACTGTCTGAGGTTGTTGTGCGCGTTCTTTTGCTTATGCCTTGAGCTGTTTTCAGTGCCTTAGCATAAACCGGGCAGGCAAAGGAGCCTGCTCTGTGACCTTCCTTGTCGCATATAGGGCAAAAGGATGTATTTTTGCAGTCTGCCTTTTGATGTCCCTCTTTCGCGCAGTTAAGGCACAGGTTTTGCCTATTGACGCCCCTGCACTTATTGGCCTTGTGTCCAGTACGCCAGCATTTCCTGCATTTTTCGACCGGCACACGTTCCTCGACAGTGCACATTACGAAACCTATTTTTATGCGACCTGCCCGCCTGATGTCTTCAGAAAGCCGTCCTGACACTAGCACTGTTGCAACTTGGTTCCCATTCCTCGTTGGCCTGATTGATTTGACCTCTATGTCACCATGGGTATCATTTACTGCCTTCCGCAAGGCGGATTCTACCTCCGCTGCTGTGGTTACACCATCTATGCCACGGACGTGCAGTGTGACCCTGCCGCCACTTCTGGTGCTTATGCCGTCTGCCTGGAGCTTACTTAGTGCGTCTTTCAGATGTTCTGCACCTCCCCCCTCCTTGGGCACCGTTAACACCAGATCTCCTCTCCTGGTTTGTCGGACATTATTGACAGTGACCCCAAGTTCGCTGATCTTGGCATCCTCTTTAAGTTTTTTGAGGATCTGCACGTAAGTCAGATCTTTTGCTGAGACAATAACGGCCTCAGTCCCCCGGCCGTCCGACTTGTTCTTCGTTATTTGCCTCGTGCTTTCGTGCTCTTCCTTGGTGCTTTTCTTCCGCGCAGTCCTTTTATCCTCGCTGGTTTGCTTTCCCGGTGGGAGGTACAGCTTAACCTCGAGGTTTGTGCCTGCGAAGACGAATTCCAGGAGTTTCTTAATTCGGTCCTTACTAGCAACGTCGGGTGTCGGAACCGCAATACCATGCCTGCTCTCCCGTAGGGCGCATTCCCTGAGCTGTATGAAATTGGATAAGGTTTTCTCTTGGTCCTTATCCAATACCACCTTATACACATAGTGCTTTTTCTGCGCTCCTGGCCTGTTGTTTCTTACAGAGGATGTTTCATACTTCAGGTAGCAGAAACCTTCTGTACCTTCTGGTTCCACTCCTAGCTGCTCTATCTCTGGGAATCTCAGTCTGAATAGCCTGCCGATCCCCTTATCGTAGGTTTGGTCCACCTCACTGCACAGCACTAGGTCGTTTTTATCTAGGTTGCCCCACACCGGGTTTCCTTCTATTTCCTGCACCTTTTGGAACGCCATTTGGGGCCAGTGCTTTTCGGACAGGTTTCTAAAAGCGCTGTAGTCGTCCTTCTGCTTAGAAATGGCTTCCGATATTTCAGCCGCCAGTTCCGTGTCGCCCTTTTTTCGGTTGCTCCACACACCCTCTGTTTGGCAGCTGCTACTTATGTGTGGTGGTGGTTCGGTTTGCGTACCTTGGCTTATTGTCACCGTTTGTACCTTGACGCCTACTGAAGGATCTATATCTTTCAGCTTGTCCACCAACCTGCCAACTTCTTCGACACCCCTTTTAATTTGTGTCTTGGTGTTGACATTGACCTTGATAGCCGATTTCAGCTCGTTCACAACCATTAGTAGTCTTCTGATTATCGGAGACGTACTACTGGCTTGGCTTCCCTGCTGGCCTTCCTCCCTCTTGCGCTTTGCGGGATTCTCCTCCGCTTTCGCCATACTCTCTAGGTCCACCTCTGAGACAGACATTGAGCGTCCCCTAGGCGGGCTCCTCAGTATCTTGTCTACCCTTTTAAAAGGGTGCAATGTGCCGCCTTGCGGGTCATTTCTTCCAGTAACTTGTGCGGCCTGGTCGCCTACCGCCTGAGACGCAATCTCTGCTGCCTTTTTTATATTGCGGTCGCTTTCTATCGCACCAGGTTGGGCCGCTTTCTCCCCTCCCTGGGCGTGTACTGGGGTCTCCGTACCCCCCTGCACCGTAAAACTCTTTCCTCTACTGTCGTCTGTCATTTTTGGTTTTTGTTGGTTTGTTCGGGTATCCTTCCCTAGACTGGCTGCTTTCACTACAGCTACAGAGCCCAGTCCGCCCCTTGCTTCGTTCTTCGGGTCCGCGTCCCTAGACCGGTTGCCTTCTCCACGGCTTTAGGAATCCGGTCCACCCCTTGACAGCCGCCCGCTCCGGGTCAGACGCTGTCTTTTCGGTCCCTCACATGGTGATTCCCGCCACCGGGGTTGGCTACCCGATCTTGGTCATTCGCCATGGAGGGCTGACTCGTTTAGCGCTATCCAGGGTGCACGTGTAGCTTACTATCAGCGGTTTGACGCCTACCTTTCAGCCACGGACGCGAGCCAAGCCACACCCCAGTGGTAGTAGTAGTAGCAGCAGTAGCAGTGAGAAAGTGGCTACTACGAATGAAACCACTATGCTTGGCCCACTAGAGTCCTTCTATGCTGGCCAACTGCAAAAGGTCGAAAGGGACATGCAGAAGGCGGAGGCGGAAAAGATGGAGTTGTCCGAAGAAGTGCAGTCGCTGCAGACGCTCGTTGACTTAAAACGAAGCGTCGTCGAGGAAAGGCAGCGACTGCAGGAGCGTCTCCAGCAGTTGGACCAGCGTTTGGCAGAGATGGATGGTGCGGAGCAAGCTGGTGAAAATATGAAGGAACGGGAGCGGATCGTTGGGGAAAGGGTAGCGCGGCTGAAAGGAAAAAAGGAAAAACTGGTGGGACGGATGGCTACGGTCATAGCTTATAAAGATGACCCTATCTGTCTGTCCCAATCCCAGTAGTTTTTTTATGTATATATTTTTTCCTTTGTTTTTCCTTTGTTAACTTGTAGATATTTAGAGTTAGTTGTATGTATGTATATATTTTTCCATTTAGAATTAGCATTATGTATTTATTTTTATTTAGTTTGATATTTTTCATAGTTAATAAATTAAAATGTATATTTGTGGAAAAATAAAACAAAAAAAAAACAGTTTAGATTTTAAAAAAAATTTGTAAAAAAATGTTGAAATTTAGGTATTTATTTGTATATAGGGGTTAGTGATTTGTGTACATTTTTATATAATAGTAGTAATGTGCAAATGTATTTTTATGTATATCTTATAATTGAGAAAATATATAAAAAAGTTTTAGTTGATGAAAAAGTATTTGTGAAAAAAAATGTCTTTAAATTTTGTATTCATTTGTATGTAGGTGTTAGATATTTGTGTAAATTTTTCTAGAATAGTAGTAATATACAAATGTATTTTTTGATCATAATAACTTTTATGTATCTTATAATTCAAAAATAAAGAAATTGAAATAGATATATATCGATTCTGAAATCTAGTTTATTTCTGATTAATAAATGAGAAAAAAATATGCAAAAAAAAATTGTTTATGAAAAAAAAATATTTGTGAAAAAAAGTTCGTAAGTATTTGACAAAAACAAATAGGTTATTTTATGAAAAATATTTGTGAAAAAAATTATAGGTTGGTTTCTAAGACAACAGGATAGTGCATAGTCTCCAATTACACATAGTGCTTACTGGGTCGTGCTAAGTTTCGGTAAAGGTGGAGGTTAGGTCGACTGCTGCGCCGTCGACTAACATCGACACGGGCGGTGGGTCGACGGCTCCACCGTCGACCCACCTTATCTCGCCGCGCATACAAAGGCTCGGCGGAGGCCCATTTTGACGCATTTTGAGGGGCAAATGTGATCTTCAAGGGTCCTTCAAAACGGTAGTTTTTTCAGAAAAAAGACTGAAAAAAAAAACGTTAGAAGCATGAAAAAATCGAGATAGACAAAATTGTAAGACTGATAAAAAAGTACACCACTAAATAAAATGTTTAGAAAGATCCTTCATTGGTGAAGCCGCCCACGCTACATGAATTTTTTTCTGTCACGGTGGTAAGGTTTTTGAATAAAGTACGATTTAAAAAAAAAAAACAAGTTTATTGGTTGATACAAACAAAAAATCTCTTTATAATTCACAAAAATAGCGTCTCATATCTCCTCCTCGCTATCTACAGGAAAAGGTAATTCCACTCTCTGGTTTTCTGGACCATCCGGACGATCAGGATCATCATCGTCGCTGTTATCAGATGAGCTGTCAATTGTAAACAGCAGGAACCCCAGTAGCTGTCTTGTGAAGTCGCACGGTCCATCGTCCATCGGTGACCTCGCCACCGCCCAATGTGATTGGTCGGGTAACTCACCATCAGGAACCGCAGTCTCGATACTCCATATGCTGGAGTTATCATTGTCGTCATCTAACCAAGACGTTGAGTCGCAAGGTCCGTTTGACTCTGTAGTCATTTCGCTGCTAAATGTGTTAATTCGTCACTTGATTGTACAGTATGATTTTCATTGACAAGAACTCTCGTTTTTATGTTTCTAGTTCCCCACACTAAAGCCCCCTCCATACCTCCTCCCCTCTTCATCTATACATCTTTAGAAGTAAACTTAGTGTGTTATTGGATGGAACGTCGATGGCATTGGTGGGTGGGTACTACATATGCGTGCCCCAAACCAAGACACAATAATCTCACAAACGCTCAAGGCGCATTTACCGTTTCTGTTAGCACACTGGCACTCATGCTTCATACTATTTTCAAGTATCACCAATTACTAAGTTACTGAGCGCTTATTGATAGAACAAGTAATTGTATTATTATATGAGGGGATGGATATAGAAAGGAAAAAATATTGCTTCTTTTTTATTTCATTCATTATTTATTTTATTCAAGATGAGCATTACTTTATACATCGAAAAGAGATAAAACAGTTTCTTTTTCTTCATTCAATTTTGTCCTTTTCTGTTCAGATTTCATACTAAGAGTATCAATCCTCTTCTGACAATCATCTAACTGTCGCTTCCTTTTATTTCTGCACTCCTTGACACGTTTTCTTTCTTCATCTAACTGCTTTATTCTTTCATCATCCGCTGCCTGGGCTGCCTGAAGCTTGTCACAATGGGCCATCTCCTCTGCCAATTTCTTTTCTGCACTTATTATTTCAGCTTTAATTCGCTGAATAATACTTCTCAACGCATCCCTCTTCTCATCGAAGTCGTCCATTGGAGGTTGCTTCGCTTTAAGTAGTGTTTCTCTTAAAATGTTGCTAACTGGTTTGGATGCTGCCTGTTTCGACTTTCTCACTGCTGGCACTGTTGACGCTGTACCCGTTGATGTTCTCGCTCCATCTCCAACTACTGGCGGCATCGATGCTGCACTTGTTGATGCTATCGTTGCATCTGTTGATGCTCTTGGTACATCCATATCTATTTCTACCACCGCATTAGCATCCTCCGCGATTCTCCGGTCTGGCTGCTCCACATGAATAAACTCGTGAAGTTCATCCTGGACTTCTACTGCCAACTGTGTAAACTGCACCCCGTCACTCTGCAGTTCCTCCAGAATGGCTTGCAAGCAATCGCCACTAATAGCGTCTTCGTTCTTTGTTGGTTGGTTGGCTATGATGATGTACGTAATATGTAGTGTTTTCTACGGAACTGTATGATTCTTTGAAGACTGTAGAACTGATAAACCATGGAAAGTAGACTTGTATTTATACAGAAAACACTCTACACGACAGTAGTAAAATCTAAGAGGGGAACATTGAAATACCGATATGGGTGGTGTACGTGCAGCTGTTTAACGGTGTACACTATAATAGACCAATGAGAGGACTGGTTGAAATGTATCACAACCAATAAGCGTTTATGGGCGGATTCACTTACAGTTCGGTCAATAACGATGTCCGTTAGAAGTCGCCGATATCGATGCTACATGGCAGTAGTAAAATCTGAGAGGGGACCATTGAAATATCAATATGGGTGGTGTAAGTGCAGCTGTTTAACGATGTACACTATAATAGACCAATGAGAGGACTGGTTGAAATGTATCACAACCAATAAGCGTTTACGGGCGGATTCACTCACAGTTCGGTCAATCACGATGCGCGTTGGAAGTGGCTGATATCGATGCGCGCATGCGTTGTCGGAGCGTATAGCGAAATGTTCTCTATTTCCACTAATAATCTTACGTACACCAGCTGGCAAGTAGGCGGATCTTCTTTTTTTTGCTTTCTTTAACGATATACACTGATGGGGGAAGACAGTAGAGGAGGGAGGCTTACCTACCTGGAACTGTATAAATATGATGGTGAAATGAGAGTTCTTCAGTGCAGTTCTGCTACCGCTACTACTACTACTACTACTATACTACCGCTACTACTACTATTTTGAAATGGAGTATTCGAGGAAGTTGATCCCCTGCCCCTACAATGGTGAGCATGAGGTGCGGCGTGGGACAATTGGGGACCATTTGCTGGTTTGCCGTTTCCGGGGTTGTGGTCCGGTGAATTGGCCACAATATATTGCTACCTATCTAAGTAAAGGTAAGTTTTCTCATTTCACTATATATCCCTACACGAGCAAGCTATCAAATGACAACTAGTTTATAACAGAATAATCCAAAAGTTACAGTTGTTCTACAAAATATCTCTTTATTTGCAGAGCCATCCACCCAGCCAGGAAGCCATAAGGAAGCCGAGGCCAGCAACCCCACCACGCCACCGCAGGACCCATCGAAGTACGGACTAGTGCAATGTCCGCGTGTTGCAGCGCATTGGGTCAAACCTACGTCGATGGGAATGCACCTCCTGCGGTGTGCCAAGAACGTGCTGCCTACCAAGAACGTGCCTACCACGCTACCACAGCATCACCTCGCAAGCCAGAGAGATGTGGAGGTTCAGCCTGAAGGTACATAATTCGTTTCTGCGACAAAAACCTTTTTCTTTTTTCATATATCTTGCACATCTTTATCCTAGAAGTCACAGAAAATTGATCTCTACTAAACATCATTGTATTAATTTTGCACTGATACAATCATATTTATTTTATTTATTTATTTATTTATTTGACCATTTTATACAAATGAATGCAGTTATGGTGTCAAAATGGAGAAATCCTAGAAAGGGTAAAAAAACAAACTTATAAGTAATTAAGACTAACTTAATATGTATGTAATATGTATGTGATAGTAATTCAGAAAAAGAAAAAAAAATATATATTATATATATACCTCAGTGAGAACTCTTGATATTGTATAACTCTAAATTTTAAATAAATCAAGCCACACAAAAATTCTTCAGTACATCCACATAGATTTTCAACCTTCTGAATCTTACCCACATTCACATAAATTACAAAACCATATTTTCTATTGTTTCAGAAAACTGGGATAATGATGATTATCCCACGTATAGGCCGAATCTCCAGAACAGAGAAGTAATCCGGGATCCTCCCCCTTGCCTCTCCAAGAGGGAGAGAAAGCTGTGGAGGAGAAGCGAGGTGGTGCGCTTCAACAATATGAATAAATAATTTTTATCTTAGGTTAGGTGTATTTTATGTATTAGAGATTAGGGTAGAATTAAATAATAAAAGTAAATTGAAAAAACTGATATTTTATTTCCAAAAGTATCGAAACAAATATACACATTGAAATTATTACTGCTAAACATAGTCTGCGCTCCGTCATATCAATCATCACAGTACATCTGCTGCGTCTATCCAGGAATTCTTATTCTTTTGGAAACCTAACCATTTTACAAAGAGCTTGTTTCCTCTCCTTTTTAAGACCTTTTCAATCAAATACTCATTTGGAAACTGTGTTTTTCTTAGCTCAGCTTGATAGAAACAACCGCTTATTGGTCGCCGATCCATATCTTCTAGCATATATGTGACCGGATCTGTAATATTAACTTTGCGTATTTTGAAGAGCTCCGTGGAATAATTCGGAGTGTAACCTTTTTCAAATACACCTTTATATCTGCTTATTCTCACAACGTCTCCAAGATTAAGTTTGCTTTTGCCAGCAACCTTTGGATTGCGATACGCACTCAATCGAGTGTGAACATTAATTTCAATAGGGGCCAATCCAGTTGTTCGATGTATTCTATTGTTATATACGTTAGTGATATCATCCAAAATAGTGATCCATGTGTAACTTCCTCTTGCGGAAAATTCTTTGAATAGAAGGTGCTTTAGCGAACGGATAGCCCTTTCAGCAATTGCGGCCTTCTTTGTACTGTATGTGGAATAATGGTTAATTCCATACTTGTTCATGAGAGAAGAAAATTTTCTGTTGTAAAATTCGGTTTTATTATCTGTTTGTAGATTAATTGGATAATATCCTGCGTCCCTTATGATATCGCCCATTGCTGTCGTTACCGTTACCATATCTTTCTTCTTGATTGGTCTACACCATAGGAACTCAGAATAGCAGTCAATGACTACCAATATGTATCTATATCCATTATTTTCTTTATGGAAAGGTTGCATTTCCGCTAAATCAGCTTGCCATAAGTCAGCGAAACCTTTTATGATAGTTTTTCGACGGCGAAAGTTCTTCCGAACTGCCCTGTGTAACTCTTCTGCTATGCCACGTTTTGTTGCGCTGTTAACTGACATATCTACACGTAGAGGTCTGACTCAGGTGATTGTAGAACAGAAACTGATCATTAATCATGAAAAATCTACTGATCTATAGTCTGAGTTGATTTAAAGTGTAGCCTGCAAGCCACGCTGGTAAAACAGGGCCACCTTCAACATCGAATTCCCTTTTGACTTCACTAGCTAGTTTCTGGCAAAAAATATATAGAACCTCTAGTTGCTCTAAAATGGATATCAAATTAGTTGTTAATACATCAATCTTTTTCTCAAGGCCATCACTCAATTCTAGCGTTTTGCTATTCACCATACTTTCAAGCATATCAGTGGTACTTTTTAGTTTTTTTTCAACATACTTTATATGAACAGAGTCATTTTCATCTGTAGGATCACCAACATTCTTTAACTGCTTTCCATTGATATCATAATTTCCAGTTTGTGTAAGTTTAAAACCAATACCTGGAATACCACGTACAGTTGTATGCTTAGAACTGCGACGACCAAACTTATCTATCGTATTGTGCATCGCTACGAAAGCGTTATACTATTAGTGGGATCTTTCAACTTGCAAATATATACCCCAAAATTAGTGTATTACGCCCTCTTCACGCAATTCTTCTATTATAGATAAAGTTTCGTTATCGTGGTTTGTGTGACCAGCTGATTTTGAGCTGTATAGCAATTTCAATCGATCAATCAGCTCGTTGATGTCGTTCCAATACACAAAGTCGCGTTTATTAGTGTTAAATATCTTATACTTAGGTATCTTCATTTGTGTATGTCCCCTACCAACTCTGGATCTCAAATGCATGGGGGATGATGTAGATAGGATATTAAATAATTTATTGAAATACTCAGATCCGTCGACATTGTAAATATTAAGAGGTGTGTAATCTTTGCGAAGTACATTAGTTAGATTCAATATGGACCTGAATGTGTGTAGAGTTTTCGAGTCGGAGTTTCGTGTATCTCCTACAAACATCATATCTAGTAAGTGTGGGGATATTTTGAATTTACTAGTCTTATCACCCGATGATAAATGAACCGCCTTATCATCAAATTCCACTTCATGTACACCCATTAACAGCTTCTGTGATTGTGGGTCAATCCTTACATTATAAACACTTCCATAGGCCGGATGTCCTGCTCTCAAATTATCTATATGACTTTTCAACACCTCAGCAACTGCCTCTCTATCCACACTTGAATTAGCTGTAGACACATACTGAGTGACTGAATCTCTTTCCCTCTCATTAATTGATGATGGTGTATCAGGTAACTCCTTTATTGGTGTTATACCGGAAAAAGCATCTTCGAATCTCGGCCCTTTTGATGTGCTAGTAGAGGGAAGGGTTTGATTTGGATATGTAGATGGTGGTTTTTTAGGAGTGCTCGTAGGACCAACATTTTGAATTGGCTGTTTCGGTAGCGTAGGATTGGATGCATTTGCTATTGTCTTCAACTGTTTTGTAATAGGCTCATATATCTGTTCCAATGAAGTGTTACCGATTTCGCGAGCTTTCCTTACATAGTTGAATTTTCTCCGCACTGACTCTGTTGCATTAACTAATTCTTTTTTTAGAGCTACCTCATCGTTGCTCTGTTGTTGTTTCATTCTGGTATATGTAATGTTGCCACTGTGATGTATGCTGATTGCAGTCTCACATTCAATTGATGATATTATTAGTCTTGCAGTGGATTTATGAAGCTATCGAATCCCTTCCGGTACCTGCCGTTTCTTATTTCTCTATCTTTGTCGATAACTAGGAATCCATATTTATCCCTCCAACATATTGCACACATATCTTGAAATTGCTTAAAAGTTACATCGGGAGCCACATGGTCAGAGAAAACATGTGATAAATTTGTATTATCGACCTTAAACAAAACTATCAGGTTTGCGTTGTCTCTAATCACTCTTTTCGGTACCCAACTGTAACTTTGCACACAGTAAAAGCAATCCACACCTTTGTGTCGCCCCATACTGAAGTATTCTCGTATAGCATTTTGATTCTCACATATCACATCATCAAAGATAAAAACTGAGTTTGGTTTGGCTTCTGACTGTGGTGGAACTTCGGAATTATTAGCAAATGCATAATATCCTAGTCCATCTATCGAACTCATTACTTTTTCAATGAATGCGTACTTGGGTTGGTTGAGCGATTTTGAAAAAATATATAAGTTCTCAAAAAACAGCCCATTCGGATGTAACAGGAGAGATACTAGTACATTGGTTTTTCCACAGTTTGATGGTCCAACTATAATACATCGAATTGTTGATGGTAGTAGTACCCCATGTCGACGACGAGAAGTATTATTTTCCGGATCAGTAACACTGACATCTATATTGCTAATGTCTAATTCCTGGTCCTGTTTTGTCACCTTCATCGTTCAACGACTTGACCATATATAAGCTGCAGTTGTTTATATGTGTTTTATTTAAATGCCGCTACTTCTTGAGAGAAGGTGCAGCATCTCCAAAACTGGTGGTGGAATTGTTAATAAGTTGATAAATAAGCTGCCATTCGAAGCACATTTGCCTTTTTATCAGTATTGCGGCCCGGGTACTCGATTGGAAGAAAGGATCGCACTAGGTCAAAAAGGAATAAATAGATTAGACGCGACCTGCAAACAACACGACCTTGCATATCGCAAATCCGATTTAGCTACAAGACATAAAGCTGACTACCAACTTGAGCAAGAAGCTTGGAAACGAGTCAAATCAGCTGACGCGAACCTTGGAGAAAAAGCAGCTGCTTGGTTAATTACAAATATTATGAAGGTCAAACGACGCACTGGAATGGGTCTTGCAACACTACGTGGACGGAATAAGAAGAAATGCATGCGTGAAAAATCGAGGAAATTAGTAGGTGTAAAACATCGTGCAGGAATGGGTTATGCATCACGACGACGAGGGCAGAATAAAAATAATATACGTAGGAAAATGAGGAAGGCTATAAAGAAAGCGCACTTTGGTTCAGGAATACTGAACAGAGTTCGCAAAAATATGAAACATTTTTCGAACCACAAGCAAGATAACAGTGTGCTAAGAAAAGCAACATCTGCTGCATTATTAGCTACCCGGAAGTATATGTCCATTGGGGGCAAACGGCATATTCGTCTTCCGCGAGTTATACCTATCCCCAAAGTAGGTGGAATTCTTCCTTTGATTCCAATTTTTGCCGGTCTCTCAGCATTAGGTAATCTCGCTGGGGGTATTGCAAATATTGTTAGGTCCTCTAAAGCAGTTAATTCAGCACGACAAAGGAATACAACTGATTCAACATCTACTTCTGGTATAAATAAAATTGGAAACGGTATATATTTGAAACCATACCGCAAAGGATTGGGTTTGTTTGTTAAACCTAGGACTTCAAAAAACTTTTAAAAACCCTACCCCAACGACCGCTTACAGATAATGACCTTGTGTATTACGCTAAAAAGCTAGAAATACCATATTTCAGAGGGATTTTTATGCGCGATGATCTGCCTAAGCAAGGTCCACTGAGGAATGAGTCAGCCATCATTAACTTAGACAGCAAGAGTGGGGATGGGTCACACTGGGTTTCATATATAAAACGCGGAGTGGTGGTATATTATTATGACAATTTCGGCAACCTACCGCCAACCAGCGAACTGGTGAAATATTTCCTCAAAAAATCTAAGAAGATTCAGATCCTGTATAATCACAGACGACAGCAGAACTTCAATACCTTTTGGTGCGGGCACCTGTGTCTACGATTTCTTTCTGAAGAGAAGCAGAAATCTGTGAAAAATGGATCGTGAAACACTTAAAAAGATGAGCAATTCCCTTAAAGCATTTTCAAGAGAAAGAAGCCTGTTGAACATGACACAAGAAGAACTTGCCCACATACCCAAAGAAGTACTGATGGTATGTACACCTAACGAATTAGCACTTGTATGGAACAAACTGCCATTGCATTTGAAGGAAGATGTGGATATACAACGATTCCAGTTCTTTTGGGAGCACTATAATACACACCAGAACGGAGATGAAGCAGACGGGCCACCACCAAGAAAAATATTTTGTTGTTACTGTAATTTGCAAGATATCTCTATGACAAGCAGTAATGAGTCAAACAAGTGTTGTAATCAATAAAATTTTGAATATATAAAAGTGTTATTTTTTTTGTATCACCACAGTCATGTCTTATACATTTACCTTGACGGGTTATGACAGTGTGCTGTCTGCTAGTTTTTATCCGCCAATAGAGCTGGATACCAATGCGCAGTATGGATTGGGGCTAATAGGTTTTTACTCCTACAACTCAATATTCAATGTTCATGAGGGTAATAATCTAATTGTGTTTAAACAACCTTCAGATGATTCTCAGATGAGTATTACATATATTCCACCAGGCACCTACGAAATCGATGAACTCAACATATATCTACAAAACATAATAAAGTCCATAGTTCGATACAAACATAATGTTACAACTGACGAGCTGTTTTGTCTGAAGGCCAACAACAATACAATGAAATGTGAATTATATTCAATATATGATGTTGATTTATCTTTTCCTAACTCAATTGCATCTTTGATTGGATTTGAGCCGGAGGTTTTCGAATGCAACAAAAAATATATATCAACCTTACCAGTTAATATAACGACAGTCAGACTAATAAAGGTCGACTGCGGATTGATATCTGGCGCCTACCACAATGGAAGTGAAATGCACACTCTGTATGAATTCGACATAGACGTTGAGCCTGGATTCAAATTAACAAAGGAGCCACAGAATGTAATATATATGAGCGTTATGCCTAGTGGTCGTCAGTTTATCGATAACATCACACTGAAAATTTTGGATGACGAGGGAAATCTGATTAACTTCCGTGGTGAAAAAATTATCGTTAAATTGGAATTGCGTCGGTTAGCTTGAGCAAACTCCACAATTGAATAGGATGGGTTTTCTATACAACATAGGTGCACGACAATTGAAAAAAGTCGATAAAGCCCTTACAAACAACCATAAAATACGAAGAACACATAGGAATAACCTTATTCGTCATTCGTCAGCTGCCAAAGGCACAACGTCGAAGCTATCACTACAAAATCGTAAGTTTCTGGAGTCTATACGACTAAAGCTAACTGAAAAATATGGTTCTGCACGCATCAAGTGAGAAGCTGGATGTTTTTGAGGAACCGATTTTGGATCACTCCTTAGCAAGTTTACATGAATACACATACAAGCCGTATGGTTCACCATATTTCAAGAATTCTGACATTGTTCATATACCAATCAACTTCCAAGATCTCATTTTAAATATTGCTGACAGTTACATTTTCATCGAAGGAACGTTTACTCCAAGTGATGCCACGAAGTCCTGCTATCTATCTAACAATGCTCTGTCTTTTCTGTTTGATGAAATTTCTCTACATATGGGTGGTGAAAAAGTTGTCATTGTACGAAATCCTGGAATAACGTCAATAATGAAAACAATGATCTCTCATGGTAAAAGTGCCGCCCATTCACTATTATGTACAGGATGGGGCTTAAATGAAGACAATTCAGCGATATGGGATTCAACTGGTAAGGTCTTCAGTGGTAGAATACCTCTAAAACATATAATGGGATTTGCTGAGGACTATAAAAAAGGAATTCTAAACATAAAACAAGAGCTTGTATTAGTCATTGCAAGATCCTTTAAGAACTGCTTTGTCGGTGAATGTGATGCAGAGCTATCAATATCAAAGATTGAATGGAAAGTCCAACAGATTGTTCCTGAAGACCGCTACAAGGTCAAACTTCTACAGAGACTGAACAAAAGCAGTTTGAGTTCAAGGATTAAGGTGGCATTTCGCTCTTGGGATTTGTATGAACTACCATCACTTCGCTCAACATCAACAGACGTCTGGGCAATTCGAACAACCAACAAGCTAGAGAGGCCTTTGTTTGTTATCGTTGGCTTTCAAGACTCAAAATTAGCAGAAAATCCTAAGAAGGACATCACTAAGTTCATTCATGCCAACATAAACTCGATTCGATTGAAGCTGAATAACCAGGTATACCCATATGAAAGTTGGAACCTGGATTTTGAGAAGAAGCTAAACACTGCGGCTTACTATGCATTTGAGAGCTTCCAAAGTGCGTATTACAACAAGGGAATGGCAGAACCATTATTCAATATTAAGGAGTTCAATGATAACCCACTATTTGTAATCGACTGCAGTCATCAACCTGATAACCTTCAGCTGTCAACTGTGGATATATCGTTGGAATTTGAAACCAGAAAATCTTCTTTCCCAGCTAACACTAAAGTGTATGCATTAATCATTCACGATTCTTGTATTAGTTACAACGCTTTTGATGGATCTATTCAGAATGGACTTATTCATTCATATTAAATGTATTTTAATTTTTATTATAGCTGTCATGGCAAAAATAAAACACTTTTAATACATTTGTTTTTTTATTTATGCATAAATGATACAGAAGTGAGCAGGATGCGTACAAATGTCAATCTTTATCTACGAAACTATATTTGGTAATTATATGTTGAGGTAAATATTCCTCTATTGCATACAAAAATGGTTTGAGTTCATTACTAATCATTCCATCACATAGTTGATCGATGGTACATTCTTCACGTAAATATTGTCTGCATAACTTTTCCCCTTCTTCATATTTCCTTATTAGCATCCTCTTCCGTTCGACCTCTTCATCATCCCAGCAGATACTCAAGTCATAGACCGTGGAATGTTCCTCATCGAAAATCAAATCTACCAATTGACATGCAATTCTCTGGATGGCTGTACGTAGATCTTTTGCTTCAGGCCACCCCATTGCTGAATACTGCATCCACATTGTATAATGGGAATGAAAAGTTAGTCTGCTTCTGAAACAAACAGAACGTCTAATACCAACTAGGTGCAAATAAATGTTTTTATCTCGAATTTACCTTCTACATATCGCGGGTCCAATACATGGGAGTAACCATTATATTATTTATACCCAACACAATCTGTACTACCTCATCATCAAATATATTATTGTTGAATATAATCAAATTTCATCAAACATTTGGAGCGCGCGCCTGGTGTTTTAGGTGAACTTTGACCAATATATGTTAGTGAATATTTATTTTGAGATTCATTTATCTCTTTAATCACTGCTTCAGACATATGCTCCGATACTCTTTTAGGTAACCATACTTTGAACTCATTAGCATCATCTTCTAATAGTGTTGCTACTAGACATTCACCAAATTTTGATTTGACGGGTGACAGATTCTTAATTGTATGGGCTTTGTTTACAGTTAGTGAAGATAAAGTTCTGAACAGTATTTTGCTATCGAGTTCACAGTTGATTTTATTGTTAATTTCATGCAATTCAGAGGTAGCGACAGACATTGTTTAAAGAAAAAACAAATAATATTACTGTTGGATAAATAATATAAAAAGGGTGCTCACCAAGTTATATCTGTACACAATATACTTCGGGACTATACTCTGATCGTCTCTCGACTTTTACTGATCACTAGCCCGTTATTACACTATTTATACAGATACCATCAAGGTCAAAATACGTCACCGTGCATTCTTCTCAAAACCATCAAGCCTCGTAAGAAAATCATACAACTGATCTCAAGGCTATCCACACCCTATCTGAGTAACCTTCAGGGAGGATTGCAATTGGCCCCACGTCAAATCTCGAGGTTATCCACCACGTCAAATCTCAAGGTTATCCAGTCAATAGTCACATTCAAGGACGTTCAAAATAAGCAGCTATACACTAACACAAAAAAAACTCAAGGTTACACAAACAACCAATTCAAACACTAACAACAAATATTTCAAAATCGTTATCTATAGGCACATTGTAAACCGAAAATACTCAAGGTTACCCAACACCCCACTGAAACAAGCCCTTCAGATATGATCACATTTGAAAACACAATGTTACAAAATGACCTTCAGGGAGGATCAGAATCGGCACCTATAAGAAAAGCCCACGTCACATCTCAAGGTTATCCACACCCCATTTAAATGACCTTCAAATGACCTCGGGAGGATCAGAATCGGCATATCTATACTACTAGTTTGCTCTCTGAGTCATTAGCGTAAGTTAAAAGGTAACTTTAGGAGCATGGAAATGCGAAATTATTTTTTATAGTGACCTTTGGACCTTACCTCTGGACCTTTTGACCTTACCTTCCGATTTTTGGACTTATCTGCCCTCATCTTAGACACACACACTGGAGAAAGGGAACAGGTGGCCACGCCTCCTCGCTAACACGGGAATACGTCTTTTCTCGGATTCTCAATTTCGCGCGCTATACACTAGACCCTTAAGAGTGTTTTAAAATGGTAAAACAAAACACACACGCTGAGACACTTATAAAACATGCAGTAAACCTTGGATCTGTTGAATTACTTTTATAAAACCTTCATTAAAATGTTGAAAAATATTATTCTACTAAGTTCTCCTACCGAAACCTAAACCTTGATGATTTGAGATTAAAAAACCTGAAAAATCTTAATAATTCAGTGTACAATAGGAAATTTTTAAATATGCTCTAAAAGTGGTAGACGCCAAGAACGCCAACTGTTCGATAGAATGCATAAGATATATTTTCGTAACGTAGATACTGATGGACATCCAAAAACTGTGATGTGGAAATAGAAGAAAATTTTCAGCTGAAGTCTCTTTCTTATCTGTGGCTCTAAAAGTAATGTGTGCAAATATGTTTCTTATTACCTATACTACAAGGTACTGATTTCGATGCGATACACTAATAGCGCTTGCAACGTAACTACAAAATGACTAAATATATACGGTTACAGACATTATCTGAAACCGCCATGATCTGTAGTTATAACTTCATCAGGCTGACAACTGGCAATTTTGCCGACCGATTGCAAAACTAATCACGCTGCTGCAAAGAGAATTCGATATTCTTTTCCGCCTTTATCTTCGCCCTAATTACATCCACGACACACCAATTATAACAGTGATAAATTATCAGATCCGATATCTCGGTCGCTGCGCTAAATTTGCGAATTTATCAACTGCGATAAAGAGTTTGCCTGGCATAAGCGCAGTAAAAGGGACAAAATTGCACACCAGTTTTTGCCCATATAGTCATAGAGAATGAATTTATTCTGATTGAAAATAGCTATGTCCGTAAACCACGGGCAAGCAGATAATATTTTTTTAGTTGAACGTCACGCAGTATTATTACTTCCCACACCGACAGGTGAGGGGAGTATTGTGATCGCGAAAATTTTCGATTTTGAGATAATACGCTTTTTGGGCGTTTTATGATGTCTACATAACGAAAATCCACGTCACTCATTTCCGTCGGTCTGTCTGTCTGTCGGTCTGTCTGTCTGTCTGTCGCTTTTTTCTAGCCTCGTAATCTCAGCAACCGCTCCATGGATTGTGATGAAATTTGGGCAGCGATATGCTGTGGGGTCGTAGTAGGTAATGTTCCTATAATTTTGAAAATCGGTGCATGGGCGGCGGAGTAATTAGCAAAAAACAAAAAAAAAATAAATATTGCTTAAACTTCGTTTTTACGCGTTTTAGGGCTTCCTGATCATTTTTTACTTTTTTTTGAATGGGGGTGAAATTGGGGTGGGTGGGGGGTTGTAAAATTGAAAAATTTGTTGCTTTCATAATAGACTGTCCACTGACTCGTGAAGGAAGACCTAGCAACATAAATAACTTTTTTAGGTTCATCCGAACATTGCCTTGCCTATTACAGAAACCAAGAAGGAATTTTTTCTGGTGTAAACATATTAGAGTAGGTATTGCTTTAGATCCTTCTATATTGTGTTACAAGGAAACTGTTGAATTGATTTTAATGAAATTTTGACACAGTATCTATTACTACCGTGGCGAGGATGGAAAACGCGTATCGTTTTTGTAAATCGTGCCAGTGGCGGCGCAGAAATAATAAAAAAATAAAAATATAAAAACAGCTCAAACTTCGTTTTTAAGCGTTTTAGAGGTTCCTGATCATTTTCTTTGGGTGGGATGAAATTGGGGTGGTTAGGGGGTGGGGGGTTGAAGAACTGAAAAATTTCTTGTATTCATAATAGGCTGTCCACTAGCCTGTGAAGGAAGACCTAGCGACATAAATCAACTTTTTAGGTACACCCCAACGTTGTCCTAGTCTATTACGGAAACTAAGGGACGTAGAATTTTCTGTACACATACGAGTATTGCTTTAGATCATTTTGTATTTTGTAACGTGGACACTGCTAAATTGATTCTAATGAAATTTTGACACAGTATTACTGCCGTGGCGAGGATGGAAAACGCGTATGGTTTTTATAAATCGTGCAGTGGCGGCGCAGAAATAATAAAAAAAACTAAAAATATAAAGACAGCTCAAACTTCGCTTTTAGATGTTTTAGGCCGTCCATTGACCTCTGAAGGAAAGACCTAGCGGCATAAGACAATTTTAGGAGGGGGGAGGCTGCCGATGATTTGGTTGCAAGGGGATCTCAGACTAAAGCTGCATGCTATGGGAAAATAATAAACAGATATCACAGTAATGTGTGGGAAGTACTGAGTCAATCAACTTGACTCCATTTTTTTTTCGGTTCGAGAGGTGTTTAGCGTTCAAGTGACACAATTTCGGTGTATTTTTTGACATTTCTCTTATGTCGGCACTTAATAGTAATAATATCTATTTAGAAGACGAAAATACATCGTATTGGAATGGCCAGACAGAAAAGAAAGTATACTGAAAAGAGTTTAAAAAGAGAAGATGGAAATATATCGACAAATAAATAAAATATATCATAAAAAGTTAATTAAAAAAAATAATTAACATTGTAGATACAATGCTTCACGAGCATTTTTCTTAGACATGACCTTAACCGATTCTTATTACTACATTTTCTGATGCTACATGGTTCATTTATTCAACGTTGAATAATCTTGTACCGAAACTGTTAGGAGAATTACATCCTGTGAAATATCTCCTACATGATACATATACAGTTCCTCTTTTCCTGGTATTTATTATATGGAGATCAACACTGTACTAAATTTATTTCTAGTTTTAAAGCACATTTCAAGAATGTTCAGAGCGGGAAGAGTCAACATATATTTACTTAATAATAATCTACAAGTTTCTGAGCAACAAATACATCCTGGGCCAGTATACTCACCCCCAGAAACATCGCAGTCCGCTCTCCACCTGAGCATATTACAACATAAGTAGCTCACCAGATGTTAGCGCATCTCTTAGGTTATTAAATAAGTATGATACTGAATAAATTTTCGTGATTAGATGTTCACAGTGTGATTTCCAGATCACATTGGCATCTAAATATAACCCTAAATAATCTAGTTTCATAAAGATCTTTGATACAGGTTGATTGGCGCTAATGTTCACAGTTACACAAGGGCGCAGTCTCTTTTGCCTGTTAAGAAAACGAATTTCCGATGTTTTGGCTCCATTAAGAAAAATCCCATTTTCAATAAACTACCCGTTCCCCTTCCAGAGTATATCATTAGCCTTGCCTCCCAGTGTTGTGTATCCTTATCAAAAATAATTATGGATGTGTCATCTATATATGGGATGTCAAGTTTTTCTTATCATTAAGATACATCATCCTCTTCGATGTAGTTTTCAGCTCTAGTGACAAGAGGATCGATGATACTTCCCAACAAATCCAGATGAATGTGTCCACTTAAATTTCCATTAATAAACAATGACCCAATCACTTTGTTCCTTAAAATGCCAGCATATAGCCCCATACATTGTCTTTCTGGGGGCACTGGGTATGCCTTTCCACAAAAGCATGAGGACTTTCATTGCTCCAATACCTGCAGTTATGCTTATTAACAAATCCAGCTAGATAAAATGTGCGTTCATCAGTGAGGCAGATGTTCTTACATGAATGGTATAACCAGTAATCGCTGTAGTCGTTTGTTCCCAAAGTCAACTCGACGATCGAAATCGTTCTCGGTTAACTCTTGCACTATTTTCATTTTGAATGGATAAAATTTATGAAGTACCTGTGTGTACAGATCCAAATGAATAATCAGTCGGGTCCACAATTTTGCGTAATGAAGTATTGGGATTTACGCCAAAATAACCCAAAACTTCAACTTGAGCGACTTCATCTAGAATCCTCCACTTTTTATTTACAACAAATCCAGTTTCAGAAAATTTGATAACAAGGACCGAAACATAAGCATCTTCCCCGGATGTCTGACGTTAAACAGAACAGCAGATTGCCGAGCACATTGATTTTGGGCTCCATAAATTGGAATCATTTCCACTGTTTTTGCAACTGTCCGTCAGGAGTTTGAACATCGCCTATATAATTGGGCAATAACGGGCAACATTTTAAACACTTATTTCAATAAAAAAGAGGTATTTTCGTGTGTTTCGACGAATCGACCGATTAAAAGAAATCAAAAGTCAAAATAAAGGACTTACGTGCTTTTGAAACATGCTGTTACTCGAGACTTCTTGTCATTTAAGATTTTCAAGAAGATGACCCTGGAGGGCAGAGCGTAGAAGTTGGGAAAGTGGTTTTTGGTTAAAAAGTTGTCCCCTTTGACAAATGTTTTAACGTGTCTCGGCGTTTTTTCTTTTAATCAGTGGGTTTCGATAGAGCCGAGGTGAGAAGTTTTCAAATGAACACCCTGTACATCACTAATTTAGTTAGGACAGAAGATGGTAAATAACATTAAACCAAATACACGCTATTACTCGGTTAGTTCTCGTAATCGTGTAAAGACATACTTACGACAATAACATCTGTTCGTTCTAACAAAATTTACTTGAGGTAATTAATGGTTAATTTCAATAAAGAAAAATATATCTTTACGTACAAGTCAATGCCTTCTGTGAGCGATAAAATGAATAAATATCAACTAAAGAAGTATGCTCTGACCAAGAATATAATTTCCTTCACAACTATAATTTCAGTACTCTTTGTATTTCATATGGTTTTAGTGAGGCTATTAGATTTTCCAACTTAGCGTCTATAACTTCGTTCACGAATACAAACAGCAAAAGAATTGTGGAATACCATTGAGAGTTAGCTTGGTCCATGCATATCACCAAATCACCACAGTCATTTGTAAATAATTCATAATTTTACCTCTGCTTGTGTGTTATATTGTTACACTCTCATAAAACGATTGTTGCGCGGTTGTGAATGGAATACTTGGGCGTAGCATATCCTTCTAGCTCAAAAGTTCTGGTAAATTCTTCAAATTCTGCAGTAATCGGCATTTTAGAACATGAATTTGGAAAAATACTATATAACATTACGTGAAATTGCAGAATGCTTATAAAGAGATGCCCTTAGATGCTTGTCCCAAGAAGACCAAAATCTTGAGCTGCTTGCGCCAAGATTGTGAAATGCTTCAGTCAGTATATACAAATTCTTGTCTGTGATAACAATCAATTGTTTTGTTTCCAAGATTGCCATATTATGCCTGATAGATTCCGATATTCTTACTTACAAGGCTCAAAAATAACAGATTCTTGGCTTAAGATTACCACATCTTTGCGCATATATGGTACACTTGAACGATAGCGCAATTTATTTGTCCGAAAACTTATTTTTGTGTGTCCGGTAGCCTTGTAACTTGTTGGATGAGAGAATCTTACATACTCTCAAAACAGTCCTTATTAGGCACCTCTGAATTGGTACCCCATCGTATACCAAACTTCTGGAAGGACGTGCCTACCCGACGTCACCCCTGGACCTGACCCTACGTTTCCCACCCCATTTCACCCTCGCCTATTCTGTAATTAAAGACTATTAATCATAGTTGGCGATGGAACTCGAGCCAGAGTTTTTACACGCATATATTTGACTACAGTTTAATGAACACCGCTTCCGATATCACTGGAAATAGTACCCGTTAAAGTTCCAGGTGGACGCTTTAGACACACTTTATTATAGCTTCAAATAGCGATAGTATGGATTAGCTTCCTCATTTTCGGGTAATTTTAACGTGAAATATACTGTGGCCACCGTAAATTGACCAACGCGCTTGAGGTAAGGGGAGCAGGAGGTTCACTCAGGTAGCGACTGTCATCATCATGTGGAGTCTAAAAAGGGATGGAGAACATAAGTAGAACAAGCACAGAAAAAATACTGTTGCGTTTCCAATTAATTGTTAGTATTTGGATGTTTTTCCATCGCTTTAAATATATATTTACAGTTGTTTCAAATCCATGTGATTGAAAGCATTTAATCCTTATATTCGAAGTAGTCACAGGTATGCCAATAAATTCAAAATAATTTTATATTCGTTCGAACGATATGCATAATCCTTCTAGTTACTTCTGTTGACAATAATGCAATCAAAACATGCTTCTGTTTTAGAAATCTACCCAATGTTTCATTTAAGCAAAGCAAACAATCCATTCAATGTACAAAAATTGCAACAGCAGTTCGTGATAATTCATCTGATAGAAATTAATTTTGTTTCAAATGGTAACTATTGCGCGAACAATAACCCATGCTTTCAAAACATTGTCTATTCTGTTAAAGAAATTGGTAAGTAGTATTCGTAACAACATCATATATAGAATTGAATGGCCCTTGTTGTTCGCTGAACTATAATCAGTATTTGGCGGGACTGATGTCACGATTCAATAAACGTAAACAGAAAAAACAGGGGATCATCTCAGTGTTATTATCGGCGCCAACCCGCCAACATGGACGAGGTTGTTTTGCTGTGTTGCGTTGCGTTGTTTCGGTGTTAGCCGTGTTGTGTCATCTCGTGTTTTTGCTTTTTGCATCAACAATTGTGTGATTTAAATGTGACCAGTTATATATTAAATGGAGGACCTACTGAGAAATTGGGGCTTAGAAGAGCTAACACCCACATTTGAATGTAGGTATTTAGATTAGTCTAACAGTTATATTTCGGACAAAAATATGCAACAACTGGTGCAGGCTGATGTCTAATCTTATATCGTACTCCTTATAACTTCATACAAAATCACACCCTTAAACATCCAAGCGAATCGATCAGCTGTCCTGGCAATAAAATGTGTTGTCCAAGGAAAAGAAAGTAGATTAGAATCAATTACCAAACACAGATTCGATTCAACCAAAGGCTGCGATTGAATCATTCATTGGAATCCAATGACATCTTTTAGTTGAATCGACAGTACGATATAATTCGTTACCAACTATACACTTTCCATTGGATAAAACATCGCTGTATTTAAGGAATGCTGAGCGTAACGTCCCATTGAATCCAAGCATAAGTCTTTGACAAAACGACAGATTTTTCTGTGCGAGGTTATCAAATATTGTCTGCAGTGATTACCCAAGCACGATGCTGCAGCGCCTTTAAGGTGTGGAAGAAAATCTGCTATTGCCGGTTGTACTTATGAGTTTCATGAACTAGATAAATAGGGTATTAAGTGATGTAAAGCATTTGCCTTTATAAATAAAATTGAGCAAGGCACAACAGAAGGAAACAGGATCAATTAGTAGTAATATTGGGTAAATCATTGGAACATTTTGATTTGAAACAGCAATTTTTATCTTTGACATCTAAAATAAATTAAGAGTTATAGCAACGTCCTTACTTCTTTCACCGGATTCTTTTCGCTGGTCAATTTACGATGGTCACACAGTATTTATCATATATAACGAAAATTAGAATTCTTTTGGATTAATAACCATACCGTAATAGTTAAGAAAGATGCCACTAATATATCTACTATTGTTGTTTTAACAAGTGACATTGTAAGGATTATTACAGCGATTGATTTGCCCACCAAGCCTGTGCACTTGAGCAGCTTCAACGCCTTAACTGAAGAATGTGATAGATAGCCTTTACAAAACGAGAGTACAACATGCCAGATACGTGGACATTATGTGGGATAAAATTCCGACTTTTCATTATCAATTCGGGTCATATAGCCAAACCATATATTACATTACAAAGGAGTGAGCCCTTCTTCCGAAAGAAAAATAGTGCGCTTTTCTGAAAACATTACTTTTTGATATTTTCAAAATATCTCGAAAACGAAAAAAGATTCAATCAATCTTAAAACGGCGATGAATTGGCAACTAAATATCTAAAAACTCTTTCGATTTAACCATCATTCATTCTCTTATAGTTTCCAAGATTCCAATACATTCCCTACCAATTTGTGGTCCTATCCCTTAAAACAATGGGGTTATCAAACATTGTAGTATGTATATATATTTGAAATATTTGAGTTGATACTAGTTCCGGTAAAACTACATCTTGGAATTATTATAGCCTGAACGATCAAACTTGATCGGACCTACCACCAAATTTCAAAAAAAAAATTCGATTAGATAATTATACAAATAATACTGTTTGATGTGAATCAATCTGCATGAATAACATTGACCTTATTATTTTAGTGTTTGTAATCGCAAGCTAGTATGTTTGTTAATGTCATTATATGAGACTTGATAAGGAAAAAAATGTCCTCCTTTCTCTTCAGCTGTTAGACATGCTATTTCTGCAGCCCTCAATCATTTTATCTATTCATATTATAGTAAAATATAAGCAACAAGACCCCAAGGATAGTCAACAAAGCAAATGACCATGAATCCGATAATGCCGAGAAACGGAAACAGAGAACTCCTATTTTTGCTGAGTCTTAGGGAATAGTAAGCACATTTCGTCTCAAGTATTTTTCTTTATTTTTCCAACCTCTCTTGGTTCTCTGATAGTAAAATGTATAAGTGCCCTCGTAATACATAAGTACTTGCCAATTCCAGTCTGAGTGATGGCATATATTAAGTCGTTTGTGAAAATATCAAGTCCAGATCCCGTGATGGCTAATATTCATTCATTTCTGAAAATATCAAGTTCGACTTCAGTTCCCAGGAAAATGTGTCGCAGCAGATTTGGAGCATAGATGAGACTTACATCGACTGCCATATACAGGGTATCCCATGACGATTAAGACAAGCAATATATCGGAACTGGGCAGTAGTAGAGATTTATAATTTTGGGGGT
The DNA here is from genome assembly GCA_951848785.1 of Callosobruchus maculatus. Lineage (NCBI taxonomy): Eukaryota > Metazoa > Arthropoda > Insecta > Coleoptera > Chrysomelidae > Callosobruchus > Callosobruchus maculatus. The sequence goes on along the minus strand of CATOUR010000054.1, from coordinate 11,675,799 downwards.
GTAAATTAGAGCAAATATAGTATCTTTTCTTATTATTGGGTCACGCAATGAGGTACTTTTTTTCAGGTGACGTCAGATTCAAAAATGTTAATGGGACACCCTGTATATTTGTGACTTGTTGTGTTCCTCCCGATAAAATAATTCCAACAAACTAGTACACATGGGGTCTAAAGTGACTAGTTCAAAAGCTACAGGTACTTAAAGGATGGTACCACTACCATTGATTATAACATATACCCCTACAGTTAAATTATTTTGGTAGTGTTTCATAACGGTAGAGGTAAAGTCCTTTAAATACCTGCAGCTCCTGATTTAATCACTTTAGACCCCAAATGTGCTAGTTTGTTGGAATTGTTTTATCGGGTGGAACACAAAAAGTCACAAATATACAGGGTGTCCCATTGAAAATTTTAATCGGACGTCACGTGACCAAAAACAAATACCTCATTGGGTGACACAATAATAATAAAAGATGCTATATCTGTTCTAATTTACACCCCGAAAATTATAATTGGCTACTACTGCCTTATTCTGATATATTGCTTGTCTTAATCGTCCTGGGACACCCTGTATTCAGTATGGTGTCTAACAATAAACATCATTGCTTACTTCATGTTGCTGAATGGCGGCGTGACATTTGTTCCATTTAAAAAACAAAACTTTGCGATGCCACGCTTCCATTGGACACCCTGTATAAAAGTCATTCACTTTTTTAATGTAGTCCAACTCGACATACGTACATTCACACAGTTCTTTTCATGAAGAGAGAAATCATTTGGTCACAAAAGTCCATGGCGTTGAGCTTGACTCACCCTGTATTGTCTGTCATGGAGTGATGGATCCTGTTAGAAAAGTGTAGATTTTTAGACTATGTCTCATTGGGGTATGCGCTAAGTTGGAGTTTCTGTAAATGCACACGTCTCCACAGTCTTGTGGTCTACAAGTATAAAAATATGATCATTCTTGAAGTCATTTTATTGCTATTTTACTGGTTTTATTACTAATTTACTGTTTTTATTAGGTACTATTTTACTGTTTTATTTTTTTTTTGATAATCCTATGTCGCCTTTAATTGATTTAATTAAGTTTTAGATTCTACATCATCACACGTACAGGGCTCTGCCTTTTGTTGGTTTTCCATGTTTATTGATAGTTGCATGCTCTTGATGTCTTTTATAATATTACTGTATGCCAATAAATATCACTCTGTTCTATATTACTCGATTCTATTCAATTCTATTTTTGCGTAGTTCTAATAAAGGTTAGCATTGGCCTACGATATTAGCTTGATTTTATATGACAGTTTAAATATTGAAAAATGGTTAGCGAAGTTACATTTGTCTTCCAAGCCTTTTTCGGGTTGCATAATTTAACAACTTTTTGTGTTCAAATAAGATTCTTAGTTATAGCAAAGCAAACTCATGGTTATAAGGGAATCGGAACTGGTAGTAGGAAGACCTAAACATAGTATAATAGATGCTAAAATATAGATAGTACTTTATTTAAACTTAATTTTCTAGAACTTATCTAGATTTGAAGCATCTAGGATACAAGGTTCTTCTAAAACATTCCACATTGCATTGTAATGTCGTGGGTCAATTCAGAGATAGGAATCGCGACTACGAAAAAAAAACCTTGGATCTATAACAAGAATTATAGGAATTATTTTTGAAAACATGTGTCTGATGTCCTAACAGTAACTTACGGATTGCAGAACTCATAAGGAAGAAGATAAGCTAAACTTTGCTTCTTCTGTAAGTATCTTACAAAGCAAGAAAACAGTATTACCATAACAGAGGACTTAAATTGCTTTCATGTGGCTTTGAAAATCAAATCCCAATTAAGAATATAAAATACTGGCCGCTCTATCTTGGAAGAGTATAGAGATGTGTTATGTGTTGGAGTTTAAGAAATACAATATTTGTGACAATTAACTGGTAGCGGTCATCACAAGATCGTTTTTTTTTGCTCGAAAATGTTACCGGACGGTCGTTGGCGGTGTTGCTTCATCTCGATATCCATTGGAAAAAAAAAAACAAAAAAAACCTCTGGGACAGGTGGAGTCGCGATCCACCATCATCAATTATCCTTTTTCGACGGCGGCCGACTTTTTATGCCTAAACCTCGGTCTAGAGGGCTGTGATTATGGCCCGGCGTGACTTGATGACGTCGACGGGCAGGTGGTTTTGGCGGATGTTATCTCGTTGATCCAGCCAGCGGTAGGTGAGCCGTACCTTACAGTGGCGTACGAAAGATACTTGGAAGCCTGCTTGACTATACGAAACATTTGCACACATTATATTGACTTCACATAGAGGCTACACTATAGGTCTGTAGAAAGTCATGGAGCCTACTTAAAAAACTAGGAGGCAGTAACCCACCCGTGCGAGAAACCGACTTGGTCACACCACATCAGATAGCCAGTAGGATCGTAACTTTATCCAGAGCCCCACGTGATAAACACCACACAAAACAACTTAAAAAAGAACTTAGTAATATACGCCAAACACTACCACGCGACACGGAATTCTCTTGTGAGTTCACTACGGAGGAACTAACTACCGCACTCAGAGACGTGAAAACTGGCAAGGCGCCTGGGTTTGATGGGATACATCCTGAGTTCCTGCTCCACTGCGGAGAGAGGACAAAGAAATGGCTGACTGTATTCTACTCGCGTATCTTAAAATCTGGAATCTTGCCGAAAGCTCTTAAAATGAGTAAAATAATCGCTGTACTAAAGCCCAATAAACTACGAGATAAAGCCGAGAGCTACCGCCCCATAGCACTCCTAAGCTGCTGTTACAAACTCCTAGAACGACTTCTTCTCAACAGACTAGGCGCACGAATTCTGGAACATATCCCACCTGAACAAGCAGGTTTCAGACCTAATCGAAGCTGTGTAGATCAAGTTCTCAGTCTGACTACACATATTGAAGCGGGTTTCCAAAAACAGCCAAAAACAGCTGTAGCTTTCGTAGACCTAACAGCCGCTTACGATACAGTATGGAAAGAAGGGCTCCTGTACAAGCTGGCCAAACTGGTCCCCTGTTATACAACACTACGACTGATAAACAACATGCTCTCCGATAGACACTTCCAAGTTGTCCACGGTAGTAACTTAAGCAAACAGAGAAAACTCAATAATGGACTGCCACAAGGCTCAGTTTTGGCACCGATGTTTTTCAATCTCTATGTCTCAGATTTGCCTAGAACCGAAGCGAGAAAGTTTGGGTACGCTGACGATCTAGCCCTAGCTGTACAACACAAACAGTTTGAGCCTACAGAGAACACGCTAACCAACGATCTCAACAAGCTGTACAGATATTTTCCCAAGTGGCGGTTAATACCAAACCTAAATAAAACTGAAGTCAGCTGCTTCCACCTTAACAGCAACAAGGCAAATTATGAGTTAGATGTCAAAATGAATAATACAGCCCTACCCTATCAACGGTATCCAAAGTATCTCGGGGTAATCCTGGATAGGACCCTATCTTTTAAAGAACACCTCGAAACAACAGCGCAAAAAATAAGTACTCGAAGTAATATTATCCAAAGGCTATGCAGCACTAGCTGGGGGGCTTCAGCAAATACACTGCGAACATCTGTACTTAGTTTGGTGTACTCTGCGGCCGAGTTTTGTGCACCGGTGTGGCTGAACAGCGCACATACCAAGAAAGTTGATACTCAGCTTAACATATCAATGAAAACAATTAGTGGCTGCATTAAGACTACCCCATCGTACTGGCTCCCAACACTCAGCCACATACCTCCACCTGCCCTAAGAAGATAAGACGCCCTGATAAAAGAATACAAGAAAATATCCAGTAATACACAACTCCCTATCCATGAGGATATCCCGGACCTGTCAATAAATCGACTCCGATCTAGGAAACCCCCAATATTATCAGCACAACAACTAGCAGCCAACAACTTCAGCATCAACTGCGAATGGCGGACCCTCTGGACTGAGAATGCCCCACCCGATGTATGGAATCTCATTGACCCAGTCGTAAAACCCGATGGCTTCGACCAACCACGACACATATGGAAGACCCTAAACCGGATCAGGACAGGACACGGTGTATGTGCCCATAACCTCCATAAATGGGGAGAACGACCCAACCCAGGCTGCGACTGTGGCGCCCCCAACCAAACAATTGGCCACATAGTGACAGAGTGTGAACTGAGGGCATATCAAGGCGATTCGAGGGACTTCTTCCATACCACACAATCAAGTCTTGAATGGATAGCTGAACTAGGTCTTTTAATATAACAGCATTGTATCTACTTATATATGTTTGTTTGTTATTCATGCATTGTAGTGTCTTATTTACACACTGACTTGTACGTATTTTATGAATTTACCATGTGTTGCTCCATACGCTAAATAATATAGGTCTGCTGGCATCATACTGGTGGAAGGGGCTGCGATAAGTACCTCATATTATTAGGCAATCGCAACAGGATAACCACCGTTGGTAAAGTTAAAAGCTAGTGCTATCGTGTCATCCCGTTTGCACTTTCTTGTTAAAAGCTAAAACCTATTTTAAATAATTCTACACACCTTAAGGAAGCAAAATCAAGTTGTCCAAAAATCGTACTGTGCAATGGATAGCAGGAGGTGGTTTTCAAAAATTCTGAAGATCAATTAGACCAAATATTATTTCAGTTTTAGAATCGGAAATATTTTTTTCTCAACTTTAAATAGCCGTTGCACAATGCTTTCATATGGAACGCCGTAATGAAAACGCAAAAATGCGACATCATTCCACTCATAGTAACTCCGCAACAGTTGAACTAATAAAAAAATGATTTCTATAAAAGCTATAGAGCAAATATCGGCGATTACGACGGTGCTTCCATATTATTAGTCCGATGAAAATTTTTGAATAAAAACTGAAAAATGTACAACTGTCACCACGCGCCACCTGTGCGCAAAGCTGCCACGAAGAGTTATAAATGTATTATAATTCCTGTGGCTTGCCAGACGATTAACGACCTTATGCCCCATGCGACGTTTTTCGTTTGGGGTTTAGCACGTAGTTAGTGGTAGAGGTGAATCAGCTCAGTAAATGTTGAGTTATGCATGTTCTATGTATTGAATTGTAGAAGTAGAATTATATAAAATAGGTTTAAGCTTTTAACAAGAAAGTGCAAACGGAAACAGTTTCTAGAAGGTACTTTCGGATGGCTCAACTCTACTACGTATCTTGCCATGGATTCTGGGTGTAAGCGTAGCACAACAGAGGAATCAAGAGTGATTCTTCACTGCACACCAGCGGAGCTGCTCAACGATATCAAAGACCTCAAGGTGTACCTGGAGGGGTTCAAGTCACTAACAGGGCGTTGAAGCTATTCCCGCCAGAAACCGTGATTATCTGGTGAGGGCCTCCTCCATAAATTAATCGAAAAAGGCTTTCTGGCTACCAATACTTTTGAAACTCTTTCTAGACGGAAGGAAGCATCTGATCAAAATTGCGCTATTGACAATATGGCCTATCAAGGCCGGTTTTTTTTTATGGTCGGCCTCCCGCAAAGGCTGAAAGCCTATGGCGCTGTAGAAGCGCTGCGAGAGGATAAGTATCGGTTCACGTTAGATTTGAAACGCTGCAGGTTGTAGCCGTCGGGAAACAAATTCCCCGGCAGCTGATTCCACAGCGTCGAAGTTCTCCAAAAGAAGGAATGCTGGAGGAGACTAGTTCGTGGAGTAAGGACATAGACCTGGTAAGGATGGGCTCGCAGAGCTTCTCTAGTTTTCCTGGTTCGGACGGCCTGTGGTGTTATTCTCTGAGAGAGCTCACTCGAACATCTTCCGTGATAGAATCTGTAAAACAGGGATAGGTCAGCCACCCTCCTTCGATGTTCCAGGCTGTGGAGGTCCTTTGTGAGGTTTGGCGTATCGATTAGTCTAATCGCTCTTTTCTGGATAGTGTCCAGAAGCTTTAGAGAGTGCTTCGGAGCGCATCCCCACACATGGGAGCAATACTCCAGCGATGGTCGGATCTGTGCCTTGTAGAGCAGCAGCAGTTGCTCTGGTGTATACAACTTCCTGCAGCGGAACAAGACTCCAAGCTTCTGGGATGCCGTTTTAGCAATACTGACGACGTGGTCGTGCCAGGACATGTTATTGTTGATGTTGATTCCCAAAAGCTTGACGGAAGGTGATTCGACTATGAGGTGACCCTCCATTTCCACGGTTGGTAAGCCATCGTGAGACTTCTTTGTAAGTGTTGTTGCCTGAGTTTTTTGTACGTCGAACTGTACTTTATTTGCTAATCCCCACTCGACAATTGTTTTGATATCAGCGTTGATCTGTGAGGCATGCTGATGTCGCTGACGTACCGTCTCCTGGGATGATAGTGGCTTGCCTGGTTCCATGCACGACACTAATGTACTGTCATCTGCGAAGCTGTATATTGGATTGGATGTTATTTCCAGCAGCTCGTTGATGTACAGCAGAAACAGTGTAGGGGATAGGACAGATCCCTGAGGAACACCGGCGTTTATTGAAAATACGTCTGACGAACAGCCCTCGACTACAACAAACAGAGATCGGTCGTTCAAAAAGCTATTCAGCCACTGGCGCAGGCCAGGTGGTAGTCCATAAGCAGCAAGCTTGGCCAGAAGTCCGTCATGCCATGCCATGTTCCTCAGGGTTCTGTCCTTGGACCAATACTTTATTCCTTTTCAATTCACGATGTCCCTAGTCCCAGCAACTGTGATGTCTATATCTATGCCGCACTAGTGGCCCAGTCATGGTCTAGCAATCTAGTCCATGACAGGCTACAGACAGGGTTGGATGAAGTACTAGAGTGGGCGGATCGGTGGCTCATCAAAATCATTTTAAAACGCAGTCTATCTATTGTAGCAAAAAGCGTCCCGGCCAGAGGTCTCTATCAGCGGTACTCTATTACGGTGGAGTTTTCCGTCAAGTGCCTGGGTGTCACCCCAGACAAAGGTAGACATGACGCAATCACACTGAGGTGTTAAAAACAAAATTCCAAATTATGTTTCGACACCTTTATCCTTTTGCCTATTTCACGTTTCTGAAGATATAGAAGAATCACTTACAATTACCACGCTACCGACCGCACTGGTGCCGGACAATTCCACCTGTTCCTCATCATATACACCTCGCCGTAGTGTAATGGACCGCCACGCCAGGTCGACTAATGCCAAGGATGGACCTGGCACCTGCCCGCTGTACATTGTTTACAGGCACAGCCGGCTTTTACTGGTGACGAACACTTCTCGGGCTAATTGATACCACCGAGATAGCAATAATACTGGTTTATGTAACACGACAGATAGCCATTCGATACCTTAGTTCTATTACAACGGGGACGTATTGCACAAGACCTCTTAACCAGAATTATGACGGTTATTATATCGAGTTGCTATTTTCTACTAATGTAACAATTATAGACTAGGTAACATTTTAGATATGTTATTAACGCGAAAAAATTAAATCAGGTTACATATGTGCTCCCCACACAAGTACAAATTCCCCTTTTTTAACGTAATGCTATATTTGCTTAGCCTAAGTTTGACCCCGTCCAAAAGTGGAACGACAGAAAAGCTTAAGTTTAGAATTTTAGTGACTACTCCTGTTGTTATGGTTCATTATAATTAAGTAAACAGTTGCCTCGTTAGTTATAGGACCACGGAGAGTTTCACTATCAGAAAAACCTAGAAACTGTTACTATAATTGTACCAGGAAGAAACAATCAAGTCAAGTTGATGACTCAGTACTTCCCACACATTACTGTGATACTGTTATTTTCCCATAGCATGAAGCTTTAGCCTGAGATCCCCTTGCAACCAAATCATCGGCAGCCCTTCCTCTAAAATTGTCGTATGCCTTATATCTTTCATTCATAGGTCAATGGACATCCTATTATCAACACTACAGACCTTCCAGTTTTACAACCCCCCACCCCCCCCTCCCAACCACCCCAGTTTCGTCCCCAACCATAAAAAGGTAGAACATGATCAGGAACCCCTAAAACATCTAAAAACGAAGTTTGAGCTGTTTTCATATTTTCAGATTTTTGATTATTGCTACGCTGCCACTGACACGATTTTCACAACCATACGCGTTTTGCGTGCTCACTATGGTAGTAATACTGTGTCAAAATTTCATTAGAATCAATTTAGTAGTTTCCACGTTACAAAATACGAAACGACTTAAGACAATAAATACTATATAATAATAATAATGAGTCCCTTACTAGTTTCGGTAATAGGCTAAGCAATGTTCGTATGGACTTTAAAAGGTGATCTATGTCGCTAGGTCTTCCTTCACAGGCTACTGGACAGCCTATTATGAATACAACACATTTTTCAGTTTTTTAAACCCCCCACCCTCCACCCCCCACCCTAATTTCACCCCCACCCTCCAACCACCCTAATTTCACCCCCACCCAAAAAAAAACGCAGAAAACGATCGGGAACCTCTAAAACTCTTAAAAACGAGGTTTGAGCTGCTTTTATATTTTTAGTTTTTTTATTATCTCTGCGCCCCCACTGGCACGATTTATAAAAGCTATACGCATTTTCCATCCTCGCCACGGTGGTAATACTGTGTCAAAATTCCATTAAAATCAATTTTACCGTTTTCTCGTTACTCAATATAGAACGATCTAAAGCAATACTCGTATGTCTACACCAAAAAGTCCTTTGGTTTCTGTAACAGAAAAGGCAATGTTCGGATGGACCTGAAAAAGTTATGTATGTCACTAGTCACAGGTCAGTCGACAGTCTATTATGAAATCAACAATTTTTTCAATTTTACAACCCCCCACCTCTGCCAACCACCCAATTTCACCTCCACACAAAAAAGTAGAAAATGATCAGGAAGGAACCCCTAAAATGCCTAAAAACGAAGTTTGAGCAATATTTATTTTTTTCTCGTTTATTGCTAACTACTCCGCCGCCCATGCACCGATTTTCAAAATTATAGGAACATTACCTACTACGCGCCACAGCATATCGCTGCCCAAATTTCATCACAATCCATGCAGCGGTTGCTGAGATTACGTGGCTAGAAAAACGCGTACAGACAGATCGACAGAGAGACAGACCGACAGACAGACCGACAGATAGACCGACAGACAGACCGACCGACAGACAGACCGACAGACACACCGACAGACACACCGACAGACGGACCGACAGACGGACCGACAGACGGACCGACAGACAGACCGACAGACAGACCGACAAATAGACAGACGGAAATGAGTGACGTGGATTTTCGTTATGTAGATATCATAAAACGCCCAAAAGCGTATTATCTCAAAATCGAAAATTTTCGCGATCACAATACTCCCCTCACCTATCCGTGTGGGAAGTAAAAAAAGACAAGGCTTGGAAGCTAATCGAATAAATCTTAAAACTATAGTACATACATAGGTAAATGTATTTCACAAAACTTTTGAATACAAAAAGATATTTTGAGATTTTGAATACAAAAAGATATTGACGTTGTTCCAACCTATCCATATTTTTCTACTTCAACGCAGGTTCAGTGATACTCATATTTTTCATTTTTCTATTATTACCCCTTCACCAGTGGTTAGAATCGAAAACTATGCAATACAAGTTGCAATGTCAAAAATTTCGTCATACTTAGGTTAAAAGCTGCACATTGTAGGTTATAAAGCATGTATGTATAATGTATCTATGAAAATGGAATTCGACGAGACTACAGCACCGCCCAAATCCAGTTTATCTGGGTATTACCTCAGGACTCTGTTCTATAAAAACACGTAGAGAAGACTAGAGCAAAAGTGAACACGAGGAACGGGGTTATTCGCAAGCTGGTTAGCTTCCAAAGGGAGGCACACCCTGGCGTATCGCGGACGACATCCCTTGCCACGTGCTTTGCCCCAGCCGAATACGAATGCCCTATATGGTCCAGATCGGCTCATGCTAACAAACTTCACCCCACCCTGAACGACACCTGTGGGATAATCAGGGGCTGTCTAAAGCCCACCAACCTAGCCCCACCTCATATCAGGCGAGAAGTCTCATGTACGATAGAACAAAGTTGGACAGTCGTTAGATAAAAGGCACCCTCTATTAGTATTTGGACAAATGTCCCCACCGGCATCGAGACTTAAATCCAAGAAGAATTCCATTATATGCACAAACCCACAGACAGACTCCAAATCAGTAACCAAGCAGGTACTGTGGAAGCAACGGCTAACGAAGAACTACATATCAACTTGGAATCCAACTGAAAGCCTCCTTACGGGATCAAAACTGGAATGGAGGACCTGGAAAAGTCTCAACAGGACTAGATACTAAATGGGCTGGTATGGGGATAACCTAGCGAGATGGGGATACGCTGAGGACGATTTATGTGCGAGCGGGGAGAACCAGACGAAAAAAACAAAAAAAAAATTAAATTAAATCAAAATAATATATATACAAAACTAACCAATTAATTTAGGTGTAGCTCAGACACGGTTAAATAAACCTATAAAAAAAAGCTTCCGGAAGTATGTCCTTGAACCTAGGCATTCGATGGCTACCAAAATGTTTAGAATATAACCAGTACCAATTCAAAAAGTTTTAGAGGGGAAACGGTCAGAAACTACACTGCAATGTTCCGCAAGAAGCAGTAGTTTGCCCATTTTGATCTCGTAAACGTATAAAATATATTTGACTCCTGAATACGTTCTAAAGAGAAATAAAGATCTAACTTTTGTTCTACACACCACACCGATAGGTGAGGAGAGTATTGATATCGCGAAAATGGTCGATTTTGAGACACTACGGTTTTTGGACATTTTATGATGCCTACATAACGAAAATCCACGTCACTTGTTCCTGTCGGTCGGTCTGTCGATCTATCTGTCTGTTGGCGTCCTTCTAGACTCGCAATATCGGTAATTCCTGTCTGGATTGTGATGAAATTTGGGTAGCTATATGCTGTGTGGTCGTAGTGGGTATTACTACTGCTGATAATAATTTTGAGAACCGGTACATGGGCGGCGGGGCAATTAAAAAACAAAATATTTCAAATACTCCTCAAACTTAGTTTTCAGGCGTTTTAGGGGAGGGGTGAAATTTGGGTGCTTGGGAGTGGGGGCTGCAAATATTAAACATATTTGTTGTATTCATAGTAAGCTACTATTGACCTGTGAAAGAAACAATTAGCGGCATATTGCACTTTTTTAGGTCCATCCGAACATTGTCTTGCCTATTAGATATACATACGATTGTCGCCTTAGATCTTTCTGTATTGTGTAAGCTGGAGATTACTAAATTGATTTTAATGAAATTTTGACACATTATTACAGTGGTGAGGATGGAAAACGCATATATTTATTGGAAATCGTGTCGGTAGCGGTACAGTAATAATCAAAAGACCTAACATATGAATACAGTTCAAACTTAGATTTTAGGCTATCTGGAGGTTATTGGTCGATTTCCACATTTCAATTCCCATACCAGTGGGTGATAGAGGAGCATCATAATGGCTAATTTTTTCGGTTTTGAGATAATACGCTCTTTTATGGTATCTACAAAACGAACATCCACGTCACTAATTTCCGCCTGCTGTTAAAATTCTGAAAATTGGTGCATTGGAGGCGGATAAATTGGTAAAAAACGAAAAATGATCAGAAACCTTCCAAGCTTCGTTTCAGGTGTTCCTGATCCTTTTCCATTCTATTTTTGGAGGTAGGGTATATGAAGACTGAAAAATGTGTTGCATTCATAAAATACTTTACCTTGCGCTGAGAAAAATTAATTTTGGTATATCTTGTGCTCTTTAGACGTGTTTAATTGTTGCTTTTTTTCGAAAACATCTCTTTATTTCTCATATTCAGTGAAATATAAAATCAAATTTTCTAAACAGTGCGAAAAGCCATGGTCTCGAGAATACTTAAAATTTCATATCCGTGTTTAACACCAGTAAATATTCACATATACATAGGATGACTTACTAACTAGACCCAAATACAGCTTAACATATCTGCCAAACATTACATAATTATTTATGTTTCTTGTGCTCTCTGGAATTTTGTTGTATGTTTTACTAGCTTATGAAAAAGGACCGTAGCTCAACTGGCGAGAGCGCCGGAGTACCGATCTGTAGGTTGCGGGTTCGAGTCCTGCCAGCCGCCGAATGTTTCTAGAAGGAATTTTCTGGTAGGAATTTAAATTAAAAAATCCACATGCAGATGTAACCATGAAAATGGATACTTGTATTGGATATACATATAGAAGAAGTTTCAGATTTTATAAAATTCCGAAGGTGTGGTCTTCACGGGCTCTTGGACTACAGACCCTTTAACCTACGCTCATGACTCTTTTAGCGAAAAGGAGTTCAATGCTTTGAAAGAGCTGCAAATTGGGAGAAACTGAATCGCGTCTCTTTGAATGGGTATCCAGTAAACGAGATTACGCCATTCGTATAATTAATTTGCTCTTCATCGCTGCCATAGATGCTGGTAATTGACTGAGTTAAAATTAAAATAGGAAATGAATACACAGTCATTCTTAGTAACTTTTATTTATCAACCTTCTTTGATTCAAATAATGAAACTGTAATTAGTTTTCCATTATGCCAACCTTATAGTTTGTGATGTTCATCGAGCCTTTGCCCTATTTCCAGTTGGTGAGCCGACAGTTTTTTGGCAAAACGACATTTGCTTTGATGGGAGAAATTCCCGGTGGTCTTGCTTGCAAATTTACATCCTATACTTTTATTCGTTCAAATAATGAGAGCAAAGGACTGAAAAAATCTGCCAATATCTACATTATGGGTTTAGGTTAATTCGTTCTCGTACATATAGCAATATAAGTACGTCGCTGTTTCATAAAGCTTTTAAACTGCTGTCTTTGATATTCTAGTTCTAGTATTTTTTTAGACGTTCATGGGCACCGCATATCGATTGTGTATACAAAAGGTCTATAGCTAATATGTGGCAGCTACGTCGGGTAGTCGGTAGGACCTGGGGCTTGAGGCTGGCTGTATACGGCAGTAGTCAGAACCAGGATCTAGTATGGCGGCTCGGTCTGGTGGCCGAGGGTAGAGAAGGTAACTCTTGGGCTCAAGCTCGCTAAGATTCAGAGGCTTGTAGTAATCAGCATAACAAGCGCCATGAGGACAACACACACTGCTACTCTTGGGCTTGACGCCTCTGTACCTCTGGATAAAAAGAGAGGCGGTGTCTGCTTGCCTGAGAAAGCGTAACGGGGAACGTGGACGGCACGAGAATCACTAGCTGGTCACACTAGAATAGAGCTATTCGTGGAAAAAGATATCCCGGTATCGTCATTCAGGGTGGAAAGAATCAAAGACCTCTTAGGTTTAGATAATTGATTCTCACTAATCATTCCGGAAAGGGACAATTGAGGTTTTGAATTAAGAAAAAAATATATATATTTTTTGTGATAAATCGAAAGATCATATATAAGTTTTATAACAAAACTGTTTTTGTTTTCTTTTTTTTCGCAATAACTCAAAAGTTATATCAAAATAAAAATAGGTTTTTGAATCGAGTACCGAAAACACGCCGACGGCTTCCGAACCCATGTGACGTAACGATGGCGGTTAAAATGCTCCTTTGACCAACGGAGTCCTACATCGATACTAGATTCTAGATTCCCAGCCAATCGTGAAAATACTTGCTAGTAACTAGTGTATATTTGTTGCAATATAGCCGATGAATGAATTTTCCAGCTCGAGACGACCTCTACGATCGAAATAAATATCTTTTTGAATGTTTGAAATCAGATTACAGATTCGAGTAAGTAAGTAAGTAGCCAATCAAATATGTCTTGTTGAAACTATCTGGTGCATGTTCGGCTGGCCTAGTGGTTAGAGTGTTGGGTAATGGATCCGTTGGTCCAGGTTCAAAGCTCAGCCTGTCCAATTTTTTTTTATTTTTTTTTTGATCAAATAATTCATTCATGTGCTTTTTGCACTTGTTACGTACATTTTTTTCTACTATCAACATAAATATGTTCTTGAAACAAATTCTATCAGACATATTACTTGCACTGCATAATGCAAAAACTAAGTACAGGACGCGGTGGACAATCCAAAAAATCAGTGCAAATGGTGTTTGTCCGTCAATATCAATCCCCAATATTTTTTTTAAATGTAATAGTTGGTTAATAAAACAAAATCCATTCATTTTTTAAGCTTTTAATATAAACATAAAGTAACTCAAACTCGTAATCACAACAGTCTTCTGTTTATCACTTGGTATCTTTATTTATCTAACTTTGAGCAATGAAGCTTAATAATTAAATTTTCATAAAAATTTAACAAACAAAAATATATAAATGCAATGCAAACAAACAAAACTTATTCTTCTATGAGTTGCAATGCTATAATTATCGTCTTGACCAAAACTTAAAATAATTATTTTATTATTTAATATTATTATTGATAATAAATACTTATACGATAAATAAACTATAAGTATAAATTATTTTACATAAGAGTTAACACTTCAAGTAGACAAAACTAAAACTATATTTTTTAGTCCCGAACATAGAAAAAAGTATAAAGTATCTAGGAATATATTTAGACTCACACTTACGTTGGGATATACATATTAATAATCTATTAAAAAAAATTGGATTCATTTCATATAAGATGAAATTACTAACAAAAATTTTAACAGAAAAGCATCTACGTATAGTTTATTTATCGTATAAGTATTTATTATCAATAATAATATTAAATAATAAAATGATTATTTTAAGTTTTGGTCAAAAAGATAACTATAACATTGCTCAAAGTTAAATAAATAAAGATACGAAGTGATAAACAGAAGACTGTTGTGATTACGAGTTTGAGTTACTTTATGTTTATATTAAAAACTTAAAAAATGAATAGATTTTGTTTTATTGACCAACTATTACATTTAAAAAAAAATACTGGCCATTGATATTGACGGACAAATACCATTTGCACTGATTTTTTTAATTGTCCACCGCGTCCTGTACTTAGTTTTTGCACTATGCAGTGCATGTAATATGTTTGATAGAATTTGTTTCAAAAACATATTTATGTTGATCGTAGAAAAAAATGTACGTAACAAGTGCAAAAAGCACATGAATGAATTATTTGATCAAAAAAAAAAAAATAAAAAAATGGACTGGCTGAGCTTTGAACCTAGCCCAACGGATCCATTACCCAACACTCTAACCACTAGGCCAGCCGAACATGCACCAGATAGTTTCAACAAGACATATTTGATTAGGTACTTACTTACTAGAATCTGTAATCTGATTTCAAACATTCAAAAAGATATTTATTTCGATCGCAGAGGTGGTCTCGAGCTGCAAACTCCATTCATCGGCTATATTGCAACAAATATACACTAGTTACTAGCAAGTATTTTCACGATTGGCTGGGAATCTAGAATCCAGTATCGGTGTAGGACGTCGTTGGTCAAAGGAGCATCTTAACCGCCATCGTTACGTCACACGGGTTCGGAAGCCGTCGGCATGTTTTCGGTACTCGATTCAAAAACCCATTTTTATTTTGATATAACTCTTGAATTATTGCGAAAAAGAAAGGAAACAAAAACAGTTTTATTATAAAACTTATATATGATCTTTCGATTTATGACAAAAAACAAATGGATTCAAAACCTCAATCGCCCCATAGTCTGGTGTGTTTCAGTGACGAAGCACCCTCAAAGGAGTCAGGATCCACAGCAGCAGGCTTCTGCCTGGAGGGAGAAGAAGTGCAGCAACGCTTCACGCTTGGAACCTGCACGACTGTCTAACAGGCGGAGGTGTATGTGATATTGATGGCGGCATACTCGACGGAAGTCGAACAGTGTTCTGAACAGAGCATAGATATTTATATGCTTTGACAGCCAGGCAGCTCTTAAAGTGGTGGCAGCTGCGATGGTCAGATCAGTTCTGGCTCAGGACTGCTCTGCCGCCTTTCATAAATTAGCAAGCCATAAGAAAGGGGACCCTGCTGTGAGTCCCCGGACACATTGGTATACCGGGTAACGAGAGAGCGGACCGATTAGCTAGGACAGGGACCAGCAGCCCTGGACAACTGGCCCTACAAGGAACTGGCGAAAGCCTGGTCAGAGAGAGATATGACTGCAGGCAAGCCAAAACATTCATAGCATGCCCTGATAAGGGCCGAACGCTATGGCTTCTGAATAAAGGCAGAGAGGCGCTCATACTTCTGGTGGAGGTTCTCACTGGCCATTATCGGCTAAATAGACACTCACTCATGAGAGTGGTGGAGGACCCTATCTGCTCCAGATGCTGAGAGAAGGACGAGACAGCGTTTCACTTCCTGGGCAGATGTGCAGTGTATGTATGCACAGTGAAAGCGGGTAGCCTGCTTTGTCCAGCGCCGAACCGGTCGCAGGTAGAAGCAGACAAAGCAGGGAACGTTAAAATAAAATTAGTATATGCATTTATAAACCACTTTCAGCGCCGGTCGGCGCGGGTTCCCTGCTTCCACAGTGAAAGCAATCTGCCTGCTTGCGGAGACCTGCAAGCAGTAAACCGCTCCAATGTGTCTACGCCCTATCGCAACCTTAGGGTTTAGATATTCGGCACGACGGAGTTCGGGGAGGAGTCACTATATTCAGCGAGATGGTCGCATATACTGACTTTCGTCAGGAGGTCTGGTAGGTTCGACAAGGGGTTTTTTAGGACGTAGAATTTTAGTGCTTTTAGTGTTGGTTCAGTGGGGTTAGCAAAACGGGCCAAAGGTGGCTCACTTACCTGGCTTCGCCACCCCATCACTACTACGACTACAATTTGTTGGATCTAAAGTGCTTAGTTCACAGGTAATGGAAGAAATCAATTAACGATTTTATTTCAAAACATTGAAAAACTATACATCAAATATTATCACAAATAACTCAATAAACCGGAGCACCGATACTTGTTTCAATATTAAAATATTGTTATACATAAATATTATTACAAAATTGAAGTTTTTTGTATACAGAAATTAAAATCCGATATCGTAGAATCGACATCGTGAAACGAATACAAGTACACTCACTTATAAAACTATTATAGGTATATTAAACAACACATGGAATACAGAACAAGGATGGATTGGCAAACAGAATGAGTTAATATGTGGAATACAAATCCTGGGCCTTGATTCTAATTCACAGGCGACGGTCGCCTCTTGGCCACAACAATGCAATTTTGTCCTTTCGTCATTCATATTTCTGACGTATTCTTTGGAAAGCCGTGCGATTGCCAATTCTTCTAAATTATATTTTAGTTAAGCCTAGTTTACCTGAGCCAGGTTCAGGTTTCAAAATGATAAGTAGCAAAGAGCAAGAGCAATTGAAAATCATGGCGAATCCCATGTTGTTCCACCTGACATGTCGAAATCCATCAATAGAGTGTGGCATGAGCGACTGCTGGTCAAGCTTCCTGCTCATGGACTACCACCTGGCCTGCACCCAGTGACTGAATAGATCCATGAAGGATCGATCTCTGTTTGTTTTAGCCGAAGGCTGTTCAAACGCCGGTGTTTCTCAGGGATCTGTCCCGTCACATATACATATTTGCTTTCGAGGTGGCAATATTTGTAACTCATTAATAGGTACAAATAAAATTGAATTGAATTGAATTGTACATCAACGAGCTGCTGGAAATGAGATCCAATCCAATCTACAACCACTATTATCCCTGGAAACGGTACGGCGCCGGCGGTGACAGCATCACGCCTCACATATCAACGTAGATATCAAAACAATTGTAGAGTGGGGATTAGTAAAGGAAGTATAGTTTAACGTACAGAAAACTCAGGCAACAACACTGACAAAGAAGTTTCACGTTGGCTTACCAGCTGTAGAAATAGTGGGTCGCCCAATAGTCGAGTCACCTTTCCCCAAGCTTTTGTGGATCAACATCAACAATAACATGTCCTAACATAACCACGTCGTCAGTATTTCTAAGACGGCATTCCACAAGCTTGGAGTTTTGTTCCGCCGTAGGAAGCTGTATGTACCATAGCAGCTACTGCTGCTACAAGGCACATATCCGACCATCGTTGGAGTATTGCTCCCATGTGTTGGGATGCGCTCCGAAGCACCCTGTAAAGCTTCTGGAGGCTACCCAGAAGAGAGCAATTAGGCTAATCGATGCAAATAACCCCACAAAGGACCCCCAAAGCCTGGAACATCAAAGAAGTGTGGCAGACTTGTTTTACGTATAAATGCACGAAAGAAGAAATGGAAGAAGTTGTAGCCCAGTTACCAGAACCATATTTAATACTGGGCGACTTTAACGCCCACAACCCCATCTGGGGGTCAACAAACTTATGCCCTCGAGGAAGAAGAATAGAATCTATACTGGACAATTTCAACCTTATGACACTAAATACAGGAGATGGGACTTACATAAATTCCAGATCCAATACGCTATCTGCCATAGACTTAAGTATATGCTCACCCCATGTTGCGCCACTAATGAATTGGAAATGTCCGAAAGGTGAAACAGCATCCGACCACCTTCCTATATTAATTGAATATGCTAGCAGAAATATTAGTAATGAGC
Organism: Callosobruchus maculatus; assembly: GCA_951848785.1. NCBI lineage: Eukaryota > Metazoa > Arthropoda > Insecta > Coleoptera > Chrysomelidae > Callosobruchus > Callosobruchus maculatus. The sequence goes on along the minus strand of CATOUR010000054.1, from coordinate 11,657,265 downwards.
GCCCAAGAAAATGGAAAACAGGTCTTGCAAACTGGTCACTATATAAGGACTCACTACTAAACTTTAGGCTACCAAATACAGACGTTAATGCATCAGCCGAGGCAATGTCTGAAGTAATTCTTAGAGCAGCAGCTGCATCTATTCCCCAGTCTGGGAGACCCAGGAATAGAAATCCAGTTCCTTGGTGGAATGAGAATGTTGCGAAGTCTATTCAGGAAAAAAAGCGTGCATTTAATGTATTTAACCGCTATCCGACTCGAGAGAACATGATTTCTTTCAAACGTCTCCAAGCTTTGGCGCGACGAACTATTATCAACAGTAAAAGAAATTCCTGGAAACAATATGTATCCACTGTAACCTCAGAAACCCCCCCATCAGAAGTGTGGAGAAAAGTTCGAGCCATCAAAGGAAGACGATTTCCTGATTCGTCCCCAGTATTAGATATTGCCGGACAACTTCTCTACGATAAAGCGGATAAGGCCAACGCGTACGCTTCCTACTTTGAAATTACAAGTAGTAACTGTAATTTCACTCCAACATTCCTAGAACAAAAAAGTCGAATGGAATATGGAATAGAGAGAAGTCCTGCAGCCGAGTACAACCTACCAATCACCATGATGGAGCTAGAAATCGTTATCAGTGAACTGAATAACTCTACACCAGGAGAAGATAATATTCCGTATGAGTTCATTCAACAACTACCACCACAGGCAAAAGAACAACTACTCCTTTTATACAACCAAATATGGAGCACCGGAGTATTTCCAGAAAAGTGGAGCACTGCTGTCATTATCCCCATCCCAAAAGAAGGCAAAGACATAAAATTACCTTCAAGCTATAGGCCTATTTCTCTTACATCCTGTTTATGCAAGGTACTTGAAAAGATTGTTAGTAAGCGCCTTATGTGGTTCCTTGAGACAAACAGGCTCATATCGGATCACCAAGCTGGTTTCAGGCAAAACAGATCAACCGTGGACCAACTTGTCCAACTCGAAGATGCTATTCAAAACAGCTTCGCAAAAAGGCACCACCTAGTAGCTGTGCTGTTTGACCTGGAAAAAGCTTTCGATATGACCTGGCGCTTCAACATCCTTAGAACTTTGTATAATTGGAATTTGCGTGGTAATCTTCCTAACTTCATCAAGTCATTCCTTAATCATAGGCAATTCAAGGTGAGGGATGGTACATACTACTCAGACTTACACATGTTGGAGAATGGAGTACCACAGGGATCCCCACTCAGCGTGATATTATTTGCAATAGCTGTTAATAGTCTAACGGATAACCTGGCGTCTGAAATAGGAAGATCTTTATATGTTGATGACTTGGCAATTTTTTACTCTGCTCCCTCTATGGATGATGTAGAACATCGACTCCAAGAAGCCATCAACCATATTACAGAAACGGCTCTTGATATTGGCTTCCAGTTTTCCAAAGAAAAAACTAAATGTATTCATTTTTGTCGACTCAGATCACCCCATGCACAACCTAGGTTGTTTGTCCAACAAACACAGATACAATGTCAGGATACAGTAAAATTCTTCGGCGTAATTTGGGATAAAACCCTGAGGTGGAACCACCATATCGACGATCTGGTTATCAGGTGTAGGAAGAGGTTAAATATTATTCGCGCGATGGCTAACATAAATTGGGGAAGTGACAGAGAGACTTTGCTAAATCTTTACAAAGCTCTGGTGCTCTCAAAAATCGATTATGGTTCAGGTGTGTACTCGTCCGCCCGCAAGTCAAGGCTAAGGTCTCTTGATGTTATCCATTCAAGTGGTCTAAGATTGGCATTAGGTGCTTTTAGAACTAGTCCTGGAATTTCCCTTTGCAGTGAGACTGGTATTCCGCCTCTAGAGATAAGGCGACAAGAGCTTATCTCCAACTACTGCCTAAAAATGTGGGCGCAGCCTAGCCATCCCAACCACGCTCTGTTATTCACGAATCAGGACCACAGGAGATACACTAATAGAATCACAATAACCAGACCGTTAGGTGTAAGATTTAGTGAGCTCCAAAACGACATTGGAGAAATAAATACAAGTGTGTATAGTTTAGATGTTGATAAGCTCTGTCCTTGGAAAAAAGTACTACCTGATAAACACCTTGAGTGCCTTGCGTACGATAGAAATAATGTTAATCCCGTTCTTCTCAATGCTGTATTTAGGTCTATATTTCAAAATTATCCGAATTCTATCCAGATATATACTGATGGCTCGAAATCTGAGACAGGTGTGGGATCAGCCTTTTGTACGGGAAATGAAAGCCATTCATGGTCTTTGCCTAGAAAATCATCAACATATACAGCTGAACTCTTTGCGATAATGAAGGCACTCGATTATGCCATGCACACCAATATTGCTATATGTCGCCTCTGTACAGACTCTCTTAGCTCCATCTATGCCAACTTAAAAAACTTAGAGAAGAGAATTATACTGGTTTGGACTCCAAGTCATATTGGCATAGAGGGAAATGAGAGAGCGGATGCTGCTGCTAAATTGGCGTCAAGTTTGGAACCAGACGAAAATATATCGACAAGGTTGGAAGATGCAAAAGGATATTTAAGAATGAAAATCATAGAACGATGGCAGTCTTACTATGAAGCAATCGATCCCAAATTGAGAACAGTAAAACCGTCAGTGCAGCCATGGTCGTTTCCAACCCCACTTCAAAGACGAGAACAAGTGGTTGTTACTCGATTGAGAATAGGGCATACTTTTATAACGTCATTCTTCCTCCTAAGAGGCGAAGAACATACCTTATGTGAAGCTTGTGGCATAAATTTAACAGTCAAACATATTTTGCTAGAGTGCCCACAGTACGAACCCACAAGATCACAGTTGAGCCTGCCAAGCAATATATCTGATTGCCTCAGTACTATAAATATTAAGAAAACTATAGCTTATTTGAAAAGTACTGGTTTATTCAAAAAAATCTGAACATTAGAATTATCATTACCTTTCCCATTTTTCTTCTTTTTTCTTAGTAATTACACTCACTGTTTACGCGGCTATGACCAAGTAGTTAACGCCGCTATTTAAAAAAAAAAAATGCACGAAAGATGTTCAAGTGGGCTCTGCCAGATAAAACACCAAAAGCCGTCTAAACGGGGAACACTAGAGAGGCCCTGCGGGCTCAGCCTTACCAAGTTGAGGTCCTTACTCCCCCAAACCAGTCTCTTCCAGCATTCCTTCTTTTAGAAAACTTGGACGCTGTGGTATGAGCTGCCGGGTAATTTGTTTCCCGATGGCTAAAATCTGCAGCGTTTCAAATCTAACGTGCACCGGCACTTATCCTCTCGCAGCGCTTCTACAGCGCCATAGACTTTCATCCTTTGCGGGAGGCTGGCCAAAAATAAAATAAAAGAAGAACACCCGGAAATAACTTTATGCTGGACCAAGTTCAACTGAACCCATTGTGTACCTGGGCCTAAGATATTTACTATGTCCATCAACATGTTAAACTCTGTTGAGGTATCAATAATACGAACACCATAACGACTTCAATTTTAATGGCGAGTCATATAATAGTGTATGTATGTGACACCTTCAGGAAACTCCTGGCGAATATCCAATTGCTTTCCACATCGTCGCCGTCGTCGTCACTTCAACGCCACATCGTATGCAACCTATAATTATATGACGCTCTTTGTCCCAGGTAATGCTGCACTAATAGATGCGAAAGGACTTACGGCATAGAAGCCGCTATTAGATTTCACTATAGTATTTATGGAGGAGAGCGAGCGCGAGCGTTCTGCTTTGATGAAAACCAAGCTGTTTAAGACACCGCCGAAATTGCGACAGGCTGTCATAGGCCAGTCGTTGTACGTCAAATAATAAACTTGAATTGAATTATGATGCCGCATTCCGTGGAAAAAGTCTGACAAGTTCTTCGTCCATTATGTACGGAATATAGTGTACAGAGTATTCTAGTTTAATAAGAAGGCATGCCAAAATGATAAGGGACAGTTAAAATTGCGCATGATACTGTTTACTGGCGCAGCATTGGAATTAACGCGTGGAATAGGCTTTTCGGAAATTCGATACTTGAAAAGTCTTACCTAATTTTTTGGAGTTAAATAAAAATACAAATGCGTCTCTTTGAAAACTGACGTGGTGCAACAGTCTCTAATTCACGTTCAGTAGTAGTGGTGGTGAGGAGAAATAAGCCACATTTGGTCCTTTTTTCCGACCTCATAAGAAAAGACAGAATACTTCGTTGATTCTCAGTGAATTCATTTTTGTCAAATATACCAGACCTGGTAAAGGTCGGTACGTCCTACTATTAATAGGAAAAGTAAAGCACCTGTGACCCATTTTTGTTGACCTCCAAGAACCTATACTAAAAATCCTTCGAGACTTCCTGTAGAGACACCTTCTGCCAAACCTACCAGATTGCTGGTGAATGTCACTACATCTAACTAGTTTACTGAGTATAATTTTATTTTTATTCAAACTCCGTAGTCTCAAACATTGAACTTTAATATTGCGATACACAGCACATCTGCCCAGGTGCCGAAACAAATCTTCTATTCTTCAACATGTCGAGCAAATGAGGTTGTCCAACCGTTTTGATATATATAGTTTTTTTAAACTCCGTTATATGAAATATGGGAACCTCAACTTTGTTATACATTGTATACTCGACCAAGAATGAAGTTTAGTTCTCTTCCCAGCATCTATGCTCAAAAGCCATAAAGCGAGGCAGCCATCTTTCTTGAGCCATGATTTTGTCAGCTCGCCTTAAACCCATTCACTTATCAGCATCGCTGACCTTCTGACCTAAAACCCAGCCTTAGTTTGGGACCAGTGCAGGAACTCTCAGTCCCTCTCACGGCGATTCGCTCTCTCATTACCCGGCTCACCAATGTATCAAGAGTCTTTCTCCCAGCTACATCACCCAGGTGCCAAATGGTGTATGTTGCCTTCTTATAAAGATTATCGACATGCTGCTTCCATATGTTAGTTGAATATCCTTCTTCTTCACTTCAGGTTTTAGGCATTTTGCCTGTTAGAGTCCCCAACCTTTTTTTGGCCTTTCGTTATCTCTTCTTCGAGAGCATTGATAAAACCTAGCTCTGGCTATTTTCATGCATTCGTTCCACATGTTCTTTCCATTTAGTTTTATTTTTTTTTTTTGCTTTGTCTATCCAACTCTACGTCCTAATACTTAGCCACATAAGGAGGGTGGGTGACTTGAAACCATCTATTTGCCTTCCCGAATAAATAGAATAATATTAGTCTTCGAAGAATTAACTGATTGATACTGTTTGCAGGTTACTTACGCTATTGTCAGCGGCATCTAAAACTCTACTCAATATTAGCACAGGGGCTTTTTTGCACAAACTTTCGTATACAGGATCATCCACATTATAATGGCATAGCTTCAGGATACTATAGATAACCTTAAATTTTATGTTTATCTTTCTAGTGACGCGACTATAGATTATGGTTGTTTTTCATGGGTTTCAGTCAACGATTGAAACTATAACTTTCCTTCACTACGTTTCGGTTTATTTTAATCTAAACCATCTTCAGGTGTTTATAAGTGAATGGGATGTGATCTGTATATAATAAAAATAAGAATAAAAATACAGAAAAACAACAAAAAAAACGAAATAAATAAAAGAATTATAATTTGTATGTGTAAAGTAGAAATATAACTAACTATAAATGTATATATAAAACTTTTAAACATAAACGTTTATTGAAAATGAATATAAAAGAATTAAATTCACTGAGATAAGGAAAATAATACTAACAAACCTACTTACGTTAATTTCAGATGTCGGTTACATTTCTGTAATATTTTTTTGTGACCTGCACGGCGTTTTTAGGATATTGTAAAATACACAGATGTTCTTAAAGTGGTGGTAAAAGATTGAAGGAACAATAGGGGTGAAAGCTTTTGTATCTGTCTATACACAAATATGGTTTGTTAGATTACTACAGGATGCAGATTATAAAGTAGGATTTCTGTAGTATTATTTTCCTTGTCTCAGTAAATTTAATTCTTTCATATTCATTTTCAATAAACGAAAATAAAATCAATAAGTTTATGTTTAAAAGTTTTATATATACATTTATAGTTAGTTATATTTCTACTCTACACATACAATTTATAATTCTTCTATTTAATTCGGTTTTTTTGCTGTTTTTTTTTTAATTTTTATTCCTATTTTCATTATAATATACCGATCATTTCCTATTCATTTATGGACTCCTGAAGATGGTTTAGCTTGAAATGAACCGAAACGTAGTGAAGGAAAGTTACAGTTTCAATCGTTGACCGCAACCCATGAAAAACAACGATAACCTTAAAATAATGATAATGTTTATATAATACCTATTTCCGGGAAAGCTTTGACTTTTAAGTACAGTGCGTTCGAGGTTTAATAAAAATCTATATTATTTTGAGTATTTCCTAAACAGTTGCTTAGAAAAATTTCAATTTTCGCAGACAGGATAAGCTAAGGGTTCTCCATAATTTATAGAATATAGTGATAAATTACAAAAACCAGTGGTAGAGATACCGTTTTTAAAAGAAACTCCTACACCACTGACTTTTTTTGCAAATGACTATATTATTCAATATTTGATAGTTTTTGTAACAAAAAAGCTTTCTCACATTTTTTTTCCGTACAACGAACTGCTTTCGAGATGTTTGCAATTTTGTCCGGTTATGTAGGACTATTGACAGCAAATGATCTCGAAGTAGGCTGACTTATTTTTGACGTTTTCACCAATTTAATGCTTCTAGTTATCACTAGTTTAAGTCTGTTTATTATTTTTAAACTTTGTGATGAATATCTGTTATTATGCGTTTCAGTGCAATTTCGATTTATATGTGATAAAAAAACAATGACGAAACTTCGCAATATTTGTGGAAAATACATTGGAAATGATAAACGTTAGGCAAGTTCCATAAAACAATTCACGCTTCATATTAATATGAATCATATTTATAATCAAGCAACAGATGGAGTATATCAGCGCTCGACCAATCAGCAAAAAATGGATAAACGGACATGTTTCACGTTTCCATTGCAGTTGGCGTTGCCTCATGGTTATGTAATGAGTTAAACTCTGTGCTATTTCCAACGTTGCCTATGAGTTGATGTTGAAGAGTAATGAGATATTTAACGGGAAAATCTGACATCCACATAATCTAAATACAAGGACTTTGTTATTGTTACAGAATAACAATACCCCTCATTGCCCCTATACTTTGGCGCCGTGCTAATTCTATCCACTTTTAATATTCGATGGCCAATTTCTTGGACTGGCATCTAGAATATAATATAATATACAAACAAGGCGAGCTCTGCCAGCTGATTTCAAGGATTATATACGTTCGTGCCAGGCTTAGCCCATGAATGCTGAAAAGCGGTGGTGACAAATAATTCTATTTTACAATCTCATAAACCCCCAACACTGTTGGCTGAAAAATCAGCTGCGAATAACTGTCGATGCACTTTTGACCCGAAATGGCTGGCAATGATATTAAAACAAAATTAAAGTCTCGGTAAATATTTATAAAACTAGCACATAAATCTGTTTCCTATTGAACAAGCGTACATAATTGATATTTTGATCCGTACGCATGCTATTAATGCGGACACAAAACGCTGCGGCTTTCAAAAATGAATACCCCACAAAAAACAAACGAATAATATTGCGACTCTCCAATCCTATAAATAATAGAAACAGCATCGAAATAATTCCACGAGTATCGTGTGTGACGATTTGTTGGGTATTGCCAATATTTGGATGATGTATTCGAGTTTTTATGTTGTCGAAAACCAGCTGGTTTATTAGGCCAATACAGTAGTGCTAAATGGGCTTTGTTTGAGGATCCATGGAAAATATTCCATATTCTACATAACCAGTGGAAATAATATTGCACCAGGCTATTCATTTTTCTGTACAAAAATGGAGATAGAATTTTGAAACATTGAAAATATTGTCATAAAATACTGGCTTTTCCCCTTGGCAACAAGGTGCTCCAATAAAGTGTAATTTTCCTCTACATCATTTCCAGCTGTAGTTTTTAAAGAATAAAATTACATTTTTTAAGCGTCAGTTGTAAATCAAATAGTAAGTTGTAATTTTCAATGCGTCAGTTGTAAACTCAAATAGTCAAGTGAATTTTCTAAAAAGCAGCAAGTGTAGCTTCAAACAATCAACTGTAAATTCTAACGCGTTGATTGTAATTTCAATCAATTGAATATTCAAAAGCATCAGACCAATTTTTAAATGAATCAAATAGAAGTTCTAAGATGTCAATTGTAACTTCTAAATTGTATATTCTAACGTGCTTGACCTCCGCGGAGACCAAAATAAATACAGTACGGTAAAACGTACAAAAGGCATTTCTCATTTCTATATTGATTTTTCAAAATCTATTGTGCGTCATTCTCTACACATGCATAATCTTAATGGCCCGTAAAGACAAAGGTAGTTATTTGTGATCCCATTTTCTCTATCTCAAATTGCTTATGTACATAGATGTGTTTCAGACAAAATACTACCCAAATCAGACACGTACAGTAATCTCAGCATTGCGCTATGACATTATAAAGTCCAAACAAATGCGTTTTAAAGCCCTTGTAATTTTACTTGATAGTTCGTACCTATATTAAAGTACAATGGACACGGGACACGGGATATTACGGTTTTAAGGAAATGAAACCCAAAGGCTCGTTGGTTCAGTGGTTAACGTTCCGTCTTTCTAATCCATAGGTTCGGGGATCAGTTCCTAAGCTGGGTTACTTTTTTCCTTATTACACGGTATAAATTCATTGCCACTCATTCATTTTCTCCAGTATGTTATTTGGTTACCACGATAACCTATTTATAGGCATTTTTTGCAGTACATAGAGCAAAAAAGAAGTACGTAGTTTACATAAAAAAAATCTCAGGCTCACTTGGCGATTGATATGTATGACGTTACCTTTCTTCATCTATTGAGCCTTAGCAGAATTAAATAATCATAAGATTTAATAGAATACAAGACTTGTGAGATAGCCTAACAAATTTCGGTTTAAAAACACATTTATTTCGTAAAAAAAAATCTGTAGTATGTGCAAAAAGCATATCAATCAATTTTTTGTAAAAAGAAAAATAAAAAAGAAGATGTACAATATGCGCTGGGATTCGAACCAACCTCGAACCCGAACATTTTTAGTATGAGGCTAGCCCTTAACCGTTGAGCTACCATGGCACCAAGAAGATTGTTTGATTACAAAACATAGTTACTTTTCTACTGGAATTTGTGATGTATGTACTTTCAAATATTCAAAAACATATTTATTTCGAATTTCGATCGTGGTAAATATGTTGTATGCAACATGTGCAAGAAGCATATTTGACAGGCTCAGAGCGGTTACACACAAAGCACAATCGAGAGTGCTATAATACAATACAGTAGGAAACATATACCAATAAAAAAATATCTTCTCGATTTTTGACAATGTTGCGGTTAGCGCTTGAGGTCGCAAACTTGGATTGTACATGCTTAAGTCTATTTATATATCTAGTGATGTATACAGTGACCACAACATCTGACACAACATAAAAAATGTATATTTGCTGGATTACAGCAGAGGTAAAATTGTAAAAACTATACCCTGTGATTTACAACTGACGCTTTCGAATATTCAAATGATCCTTTAGAATTTTCACGCGACCTTTTGGAATTGACAACTGACTCTTGGTAATTACATTTGACGCTTTTGAAGTTCCAGTTGATGATTTGAAGCTATTATTGGTGTATTGGAATTCACAACTGACTATATATTTTAATTTACATTTGCTGCTTTGGAATATTTAAGTGACTACTTAAACCTACAAATCACGAGTTGAAAAATTAACTTCACGGTTTTGAATTATCACTTGACGCTTTAGAAGCTACTGCTGGAAATGGTGTAATATGGTAGCAGACTACTGTCAGGATAAACGATAATGGGAACCTGATATTGCCTCCACTGTCGATATCCATACATCTCGGATGAATCTATTATTTTGCAACCATTCCAGGCTACTACCAAACGTAGCCGTAACAAGAAGGATCACGAACGTGGCCGATGTCGCACAACAGAATGCTGCTAGAAATAAACCATACGGCATGACAATTCAAAACATTGAGAAGCCGTCGTAACCGTTTGCATGGGAGTTGTCATGCCGTATGGTTTATTTCTAGAAGCATTCTGTTGTGTAGCATCGGCCACGTTCCCCTTAGCGCCTCCACACACAAGTCGACTGGCTACGTGATTGACGCGATACCCAACCCACGTCTACTCGGCTTCTCAAAGCATTTTAGTTCCGCTAACGGGCCGTTTGATGGTCATATCGAGACGCACGTTTCCAATCTCCTCAGTTGTACCACTGTAGGTGACTTGGTGTATACCGTCGGTACTTGGAGATAACCCACTGAGTAGAGATTGAAACGACCTGATGGTTTCGAACATCTTCTTTTAATTGTCCTCAAAACCATACATCATCTCGAAAATGAACAATGTGATTCTTATATAACAACCTATGTAAATAAAACAATATAAAAATAACAATCACAACACTCGCTAATTGTTGATGCCAAATTTCTCAATATGACAACTTAGATCTAGAACAAATAGACTGGCCTATATTATCACGCGCGTTGCGCCGGATTAAACCAAAACAATTACGAGCTAAAATTTTCCAATGTAAGAGCTCTCTACAATTTTTATATCCATCGCAGCAGGTACGGGTACATCATATGCCAAAAATGTCGCGCGATTTGTTATTTTGTACCACAACAATTAAAGTCTGTGCAATCAAGATCGTCACTCTTCTGATCATTTCAGCTGGGAATCGAGTATTCCAGGGTTTTCTCTTCTACTTAGCCAATTTCGAACCCAAATCGTTCTACCCCTCCTCTTTTTATATTTTGATCACATAAGTTTTTTGATAAGTTATATTCGAATCAAAATGATGATATTATTCAATACTCTGATGAGCGTCAGGCACGTATTTGGGGCCCACCCCAGACAGTTATATTACGCCGCCCAAAAAAATCTAATCCACAAATATGAAACCACCTCCCCGACGACAGTAAATTTTAAAGGTGGCAAACCTAATCTGCACCCAACCAAAACCAAATTCTGGTTACGTTCCTGGTGAGCGCCTCTCAGTTTTTCATTGTTAACTGGCAGGTACCTTGCTACTAATAAGCACGTGTGTCCGGAGTTTTTTCTTTCAGCAGGATCGATAAGAGCATGTTCTAAAAAAGCATGCTAAAAAAAAGCAAATGTGTCAGTTTCAAGAGCATGCTAATTTTGACAAGCTTAATTAGCATACCATTCATGAGCATGTGTATCTGTGAATGTAAGTTTGCACAGGAAGGTTTATTTTATGGTGCCCTACAATGAACATGGGGCGACCGGAAAATTGACACTGCCCACGCGACTCTATCTTATCCAAACCTTTGATATAAAATACCAAAGACAAAATTGAAAAACACGATACCTTTGAGCTCTCTGTATCGCAAAGTCCGACAGTGTATTGACACGAGCCAATACCATTGAAAATAGATGGACACAACGAGATTTTTCTGGAGTCTTTCCGGAAAGCCGATCTCACGTTGAAAGGTTTCCTGTGTCTTTCGCGTCTTCGTAGCACGTTAAGAAAGTGTAATATTTAAGGAAGGATACTTGTACATAGCAAATGTAGCAGGAACTGTAAAAGCCAATAGCTTCTGAATTGATGATAAGTACAAATGGAGCGGTAAAATATACGAAATCATTGGTTCAAGATGATTAATCCTCGCATCGAGATTTTTTATAGCTTACTGCTATATCTTGTTCTGATGTTACCGTGCAACTGCGATTCACTTATTTTATAAGTAGCAAATGGTAAATGAAAATTTAAATTCTGAAGCATATCCTGTGGTGTGTCATAACCCTATTTTTTCGAGGGACTATCGCCGCGAACTATTGGTTTCTATTTTTTTTCCTCCAAAACAAAGTGGGATACAAACAGATATTAAAAGACAAAAAAGTGTTGGGTTTTCATCTGTTTAAACTGAAAAACAATATTTATTTTTTTTTAAGGTCAATGGCATACATTCAATATTTAACATACTTTGACACCATGTATCACGAAGACCAGATTCTTTAGCACACATGTTTACGTGAACTTTTTTACTTGAATTTGGGCCAGAGATGCGCCATTTTTTACTAATGGTGGAGGATAACGTTCAGTAATTTCTTATCAAGTAAAGCTCAAATAAAGGAACATAAAACTGATTAAAAAACAGAGAAATACAAAAGCGGAGACGTCTTGATGCCAAGCATTCCTATGATTCCAACGAACATGCCATTTGGCTTTAAGTGGCTGCAATTTTCAGTGCGAATTGCGTTTACAGTGATGATAACTAAATCGATAGGGCAGTCGTTGAAGGTTTGCTAGTCAATCTTGATAATCCGTGTTTTCCGCATGGCCATGTCACCGGTTCCCTGTTGAGAAAATCATCATGATTATTTACACGCCCGAAAACAAAACACAAATGTTGGAGATCAAAAAGCATTTTAATAAACACTATGCCTTTCAGATAGTCATCACCATCATAGTCACAATATCTTAACAGACATGCTGTGAACTCGTAAAATGCATTATGTCGGAGCTAGAGTATTGTCGACACGAATATTATCAATAGTTTTGAGAACTGTAGCTCGCCATCGTTCGCGATTTACTGTCAGTTGAGTGGCGCTCTTGATACTCACATCTAGCAACTGTTTCGTCGTATCCACCCAGCGTGTAGGGGAATGGCCTCGGCGCCGCCCACTCGGGGCGTGACCCTGAACTACAAGTTTCTCCATATTATCGCTTCTGTGAATATGTCCGAAGAACGTAAGCACTCTCATCGACACAATGGAGGATAGTCTATTTGGATTACCGACCTCATCCAGTATGGAAACTCCGAGGCATACAAAAATATGGAGAACACAAGAGACTGAGCCAATGACATTTTGGTAGCTTTAGTGATGTTATTGTCACGCCATATTTTAGTAAGTTTTGTCATGGCCACCCGTGCCTGTTGAATGCGCCGTCGAATCTCATTCTCACAGCTACCTGAATTGTCGATCAAAGAACCGAGGTCCACGAAACTTTAAACTACCTCACAACGGCCTATTGACTTTATTTCTCGATGATTGTCATGCTCTCTATCTACGATAATAACCTTGGTCTTGTTGTAGCTAATACCAAGACCATATGCTGCACTGTGTTGTTATAAAACATTCGATAGAGCTACTAGTTCTTCCTGAGAAGCAGCAATAAGGGTTGTATCGTCAACATATCTTAAGTTAGATATTTTGCTTCCGCCAATAGTTATACCTTCCAGTTGTCCAATACCTGTCTCATCACAAATTCAGAGTAAGTGTTAAATAATAATCACTGTTAATTCCAGATTCAATTTCAACACTCATAGCTAAGACAGCAAAACGTCCGTCGGGTCAGCTAGAAATTTATAAATGTCTGGCTTGTCTGAAGTCTATCGCTACGCAAAGCCCGTCCCAATACTACATTTTCCATTTATACACACCTATCGTACGGGAGACAATAACCTTTCACGAGGAACAATCCCTGAATCCGGCACGTTTCCACCTGCATTCAAGATGATCTGGGAATCTCGCTCATAACATAAAAGCTTTTTCGCATACAGCCGTGCCGTCGGTAATGGGTGGATGCCACTACTAGCGCCACGGCTTGAATTATTATTACATCATTTATATGCAATGCCAGTGTATGCGCGCAGTATGCAGTTCAAATTGCGCTGATTATTGTGACTATCTAGACTATGATTAACGAGGTATTAACTCCGGGCTTGAACGGCGCGGCGCTGTGTCACGTGGTGGAGGGGGAACCCGGCATTGTGTTGGTAATGCTATAGGTATGTGTGTGGCGACGTGGTATTTAAATTTGCATACCGGAAAATCGGGCCGATTGTGTGCAGGAGTTTGCAGAATTATTAAACTCACTGCCGAAGAAGCATTTTCACACACTAATGGCGTCGTGGAGGTTTTAAATGGGCTTTCAGTTGGGATCTGATAAAAGCTGCTCTTTGTTCTACGTACCGTGAGACAAAACAGATTTGTTTAAGCATGGTTACCCTACTTGCAGAATGTAGTGCTCCTGGTGTCATCTAGGTATTCCGACAAACAAATGGGGTTTGTCCCAACAAGCGGTGTCTTATAGCTGGTTCGTTCAAGACGAAGTGGTCTTGCTCTATGCAAATGGCGGTGCTTGGTGCCAAAATGGTTTGTTTTTGACAACGAAATTTACACTTTCTGCTTCTTGTACCGATAGGTGAGGCGAGTATTCTAATCGCGAAAATTTTCCATTTTGAGATAATACGTTTTTGGGCGTATTATGATATCTGCATAACGAAAATCCACGTCACTTTTTCTGTTGGTCTGCTAGTCTGTGGCCTGTCTCTCTGTACGTCTCTCTAGCGGGGTAAACCTAGGAAATTTATTTCATTCATAATAGGCATAATAGGCTCTGCATTGACCTGTGAAGAAGCAGCGTTTTTGGCGGACAGGAACTCGATGGTTTGATTGCAAGGAGATCTTAGACTATAGCTTTATGCTTTGGGAAAATAATGAACTAGTATCACCGTAATGTGTGGAAAGTACTGAGTCAATCAACTTGATCTCATTATTTTTATTAACGTATGATGTGACCAATAATGCCAAATACCTAAGTCAATTTGTTTAAAACCACTTAAAATGTAATCAGTACTTGAACGTACGTACAGGTAGTTTGTTGTTCGAGTCAATCAACCTGACCTCATCATTTTCATTAATATAATCAGTTATGGAAAATAAGTCAATTTGTTTAAAGCCAGTTTACATGTAATCTTTACTCGAGTGTATGTTCAGGTAGCTTGTTAGTCATACGCACATACCATTTGGTATTATTTTAGATCAAAAATAATACTGTGAGAGGGATAACAGTTCAGCTGCGCCATTGAATATAGAGTTCCATGGAATATTTAGCATGCCACTTTCAAAGAGTAATAGGTGCATAAATACTTATAGTCAACATCCTCACTGCTGTGTAAAAATATCCTTTTTTGACAGATAGTTAAGTGATATCACTGGTGACATCAATCATTGAATAACATTTTTTGATCGCCAACAATTTTACATTTCGTCAACTCTTCGAGGCATGCTCCGAAAGAGACGGTAGATGTCTGTTGTAGTCCGTTCATTTAAGAGGGGGTTATAGTATGTAAAGCTAGATTGAAAGTCCCAACTAAGTTGAGACCTTCAAGCTGGCAGAAACTGGGGTGCCTTTGGGCTGCTCAGTTTACTTATGGTGGGTCGTGAATCCTTGGCAACTTACTCTTTTATTCTTATAAGAGATGTCAGGTAAAATCACTAACTTTTAACGCGAGATTACTCTAAAGGCTCAAAAACTTCAAGAAAAAGGGCGCCAGGAGTTTTCACCTCCAAACTCCAAGGAAGTTAGTGAAGTTACCTAACCTCTCCAGAAACACTGAAGGGATAGGTGCAGACAATTTTAAAAGAAATTAACAGTAACAAGGTATATTGATTTTAATAAAAAAAATATAAATAAGTAGTGAGTTGTATGATATGACTATAATGGGATGACTGCTGGCTAGGAGAGTGGAATGATACAACCTGGCTTGTTTCGGCTAAGACTGATGGTGCTGGGTCAGTATGTGTGCTCGTCCAACGGCTCCTTCAGAGGGTCCCCTTTTGTAGACTGGCAGCCTCTTCAGGTTCCTTAGGCCAGACTACTCCTGCTTAAGCTCTCCCTTTTCAGGATGTAAGGTCTCAGAGTCTGGCTCGGCCACCACTTCAAGCCGCCGTCATGCAAAGTACCAAAAAAAAGAGGATTAGTGTGTGGACCCTCTATAGAAAAACCCCAGGATCAAAATCGTTAAGCAAGCTCAGGTGTACTACTTGGCCTCTGAATTGTACAGTCAAAAACCCCAATAGCTTAATTAAGTACAATATCTATTTAAATTTAACAAAGATCCCTTACAAAATGCTTAAATTCTATACTAAAATTTTCTTAAAAGTTAGACACAAAAGCTATAGCAGATATCTCCCCACAACGGTTCACAATTGAATCTGCATATGTAAAAAGGTATATAATTTTAAAATAAAGTACCAATATCGTATCAACAAAGTATCACCTAACCTAGATACTTGATAGGTCTTTCAAGTCTAATACTTAAAATAAAACTAAAAGAAAAGTCTTGAAGTGAGCAAGGCTATAGTTCACTTAAGTTCAAAGCAGCTTAACTGATTTAAGAAGAAATCAAGGCTATGATTCTATTAAGTTGCTGCTGGCTCTAGTGCTCCAGAAATCTAGACTCTTGAAAGGTAATACAACCACAAAAAAAATTATCAAGCCCACAAATATTTACTAAAATGACTCAAATTCAAATATCACAAATAATCCAGAAAATTGAAACTATATGAACAGTAGTTGCAAGGTACGAGCAACTATACTTCAATAAATACTCTCAATGTTAAAACTATAGCTCTAAAAGAAACAAAAATCTATGAGTACGTTCAGTCTCACATAGATGCACTTCGGTAGGCTGTATCGGTTGTAAAGATGGAAAATTTTGTCAAATTCGTACAGCAAAATTACAGCTCAAAACTTGCAAAATGTGTGTGTGAGCACACTCAAAAACTATCAAAACTATACCAAAATAAAGAAAGGTGCTTCTCTCTCTCTCTCTAAAATTGTACGAGGTACAAAAAAAACTGAATAAGGTTAGACACCTATGCAAAAATGCCCATTAGCTGCCCAAAATGGCGGAAATAATAAACTAAGCAATTTTTACACAGAACTCTGCCAACTAAAAAGGTGTGCTCCTCTCTCACCTCTCTCAAAAATGTACAAAAGAGCAACAAAAAAAAATGAATGAAGGTCACACTTGGAGGTGACCACAAACTCTAGATGCGAAAGTACGTAAAATAGCTCGATAGATGCCAAAATGGCGATCAAATTTGAAATAAGCAAATTTTACGTACCTTCTATATCCAAAGTAGCAGGAACAGCTTGTAGTCACACTCCTGTGAATCCTTACAGGGTCTAGAAGTAGGCGGAAAAGGGGCGTGTATTCCCTTAGATTGACATCAGCACCAGGTCAGTTCCTTCGGGAAGCAGATGCACACACTCGGGCTGAAAACACATATAACACAGTAAGGCATTCACAACCAAACTAGAAAAAGAAACTAAATCAACAATATCGAGTCTAGAGACTAAAGGTTCGATATTAACAGCAAAATGCTAGCAAAATACGAAATCACTCGCTGGTTGCACAGCGCACTACGCAGTTATACAAAATGTCGGAACGACGTGTAACGAAATTAACAAGAATTTCGTTACAAGTAAAAAAAATAAGCATAAAGAAAAAGGATGATTCTAGAGAAACGTCGATGCATTTTTTGAAATTTTCTAATGGACAATTATTAAAAAATTGGCAAATGTGGCGTTTTTTTAACTAAATTCACTTGTATAGACTTAATCACCCTGTATAAACTTATTCTAAAATCTGGATCGACATTTCTCGAGATTTAAATGTTAAGATTACGCAAACCATGTTTTTGTGTCAAAAATTTTTGATATACAGGGTCAAAAATGGATACAGCCAGAGCCTTTCATTGAAGAATGGCGCGCCTTTTGGGACACTGATAAGTTCATTCATTTCTGGAATGAGATAGATATTGTTTTAGGCATCGACTAAATTTGTAGTCGGTGGTTTTGGGCGATTTATTCATTTACACTGCAGGCCAAAAGTTAGGAATTACTAAAATTTAAAAGAATCGCGGTAATTGGTTTTGAGCAGTTATCTGCTATCTTACGATTTTCAACCCAATTTATATACTTGTATTTTAATTGACATTGATTCATTCCAGAAGTCATGTTCCTTTTGCCATTTTCACGTTTTTTTTGTCTTCAGGCGGCAGCCCCGGGGAGGGGGGGGCATAATTTGGTTTATTTTTCTGAAGCTTATTGTGAATCCAACAATTTTGCTGGCGCCTTTTGGGGGATGCTACAGGCAAATAGTATGAAGCATGATACAGTTTGTCTAAACTTTAGCTTTGTGGGGGACACGCCCCCTTATCTCTCCCGTATATACCCCAATTCTATAATACTTTTACATCTTTCATTTTTTCAACTGCATCGGAATGTCTAAAAACTGCTCAGTGTGAACCTCACTGTGTTCATCATCATATTTTCGCTATTGCACCTAGGATCAATTCATTTTTTGTGTGACAACTCAGTTGCATTTGAGTCGTTGAGAAACTGTAGAAACAGATGAGTGAACAGTGGAAAATTGTAAAATATTTGGGTCCTGGGAAATTTTTCCTCGAATTTTACTATTAAAAAAAAAGTGGAGGCGATACTACAGTCCTGCGTATGCATTCACCATTCTTCGGATTGCTCATTCACCATCTCTTATAACATTGGGCAACTTAGGTCGTCAAAAAATATATCAGAACTGAGGTTTCTTCTGCTTCATCATCTACTTCAGCCAGGAATCTCTTGTTATGCATATGTTGAAAACTGAGATTGGAAACGCATAAACAGAAGCAAGCTTCAGAAGCAAACAAAGATCAACTGAATGCTTCCATTATGATCATATTATAGTATCGATCTGAACTTTTTTCAGAATCAGACACTATGAATGCGGCCAATTAAGAATATCTTTAGAAAAATGAATTTTCCGGCGGTACATTGGGAGAATATAGTGACGTATATTAGGAATTCGGACAAACGTCAAAGCTATTGCTAGTTTAACTACCCTGGTAGGAGGAACTTTTGCATTTCTAACAGGCGTTCTATTTCCCAAGTATAACCACTAATTAAATTATAATCGAACATCATCCTCCCATTATTTCTACAACTTTGATCCCACCATTCTATAGCCAAATTTCCAATAAATAGCCAAAAGTCTATTATTGGGAAAGGTACCGTTCCACAATTATTAGAAACAACATACAGGGTGATCATTTGAAAACCTCCCACCCCGGATTTCTCGGAAACCGCCGACTGAAGAAAAAAATCCGAAACGTCAGGAAATTTGTCATTCGTCAAGGGGGACAACTTTTTAACCAAAAACTACTTCATCCCCATATACCCTCCCCCTCCCAAGATCATCCCATTAAAAATTTAATATTTTAAATGACAAAGGATATCGAGTAATACCTTGTTTTAAAGGTATGTTGAAGTAGGTACTTTATTTTGATGATTCTTTAAAATCGGTCGATTCATTTTCGACAAAATTGGAATCTGGCAATTATTGGTCAAACAATGATATAAGTGATTTTCAAATTCCTTACGGGCAAAAACATGTTGTGTGATATCATGGCAGTTTTCGATAATAAGTTGATGAAGGTTATCCAAACTGCCCGTTAGGAATTTGAAAATTGCCTATATCATTGTTTGGCCACTAACGGGCAACATTTGAACACTTATTGCAATAAGACTCACAAAGATTCTAATTTTTTCGAAAACGAATCGACCGATTTAAAAAAATCAAACGTCAAAATAAAGGCCTGCGACTTACCTTAGAAACAAGATATTTCTCGATACCCCTTGTCATTTAAAATGTTTAAGGTGATGATCCTGGAGGGCAGAGGGTACGAAGGGGTGAAGTAGGTTTTGGTTGAAAAGTTGTCCCCTTTGACAAATGTTTTGATGTGTCTCAGCGGTTTTTGAGAAATCGGTGGTGGGAAGTTTTCAAATAAACACCGTGTATAGAAAGATCGAAAAGAATGTATTAAATTCAAATAGGTTTTGTGTTCAGTTTCCATTTTTTGTCCTTTTGAGGAAATTGGGATACGTTTGAGGGGGGACCGGCATTCATTAATGACATGAGTGGAAAATTTTCAGATTTGTTGCATAAAGTCTCCAGAACAAAAACTTACGATTGTATAATAATATTGATAAAGTTTGTATCTTTAAATTTAAAATGGCCCATGTATGGCAGCGCATCCACCATTTCTTGAAATACTACAGTATTAAGATTTATTTATGTTTCTAATAATGAAACACATTGCATTCAAATGTTGCATTCGTGGACAGAATGCAGTTGGTTATATTTACTAGTGAAAAATCTACAGGGCGGTATGTCTCATAATGCACTACACTGTCTAATCATACGTAAAACCAATCTCTAAACACCATACACCTTTCGCTATGTAAGCAAAGAGGTTTTAAGTTATATTTTCACTCCTAATTATTGCTTTAGATTTCTCAACGTGTGCAGCCAAGGGTAATATTACATGTTATCTAGCAACAAAGAAACAAGTGATAAAAGTGTTATTAAAGTCACATTACTTAACTTTTACAAGCAAGCTAGATTACTAGTGGTATACAGCGGTTAATGTAATTCGACGTACTTCTGTCAGGGTATGATAGAGGATCTAACTTAAAACAAATTTTGCTTAATATATGTGTGGACAAAAATGGATAGTTTTTGAAATTTTCCAATCTTAAAGGAATTCCAAAAATTACCCAAAATCTGGCGTTTTTGTTTAAACAATTTTAGTTCAATATCAATTCAACAATATCATAAATAGGTGAAAAGATACGATACTTCAGAAACAAACTGGTAATGTGGAGATTAAAATAATTCTCATTTACCTGTTTCATTTCAGAAGAATCATATCTAGCTCCAAATACTGCCAAGAACCTGTGCATACAAACCACTGGAAAAACTTGCCCACAATCTCAGCTTCTCAAAAAGGTATAAATGTTGAATTGAAAACCTACATCCGGGAGCATATCCAGGATTTAAATTGGAGGAATTGAGACTAGTGGTTTGATCATCGAATTACCTATTATCCTCATGGTGATAATTTTTTTTTCGAGGGGCAGAGGCACCACAAGCCCCTCCGGTTATACGGGATGTCAGGCCCCTCTGGTTATACGGGGTGTTTGGTAAGCATGCGGCAAAAATTTAAAAGGTGATTCTTTGAACCATTTTGAGAATATTTTGTTATTTGGTGAGTTTTGAAAAACCGCTCCATTTCTACGACGCAGGATGGAACAAATTGCGACAGCTACATTCTGTTATCAAAAACCACATGGCATGTTGCTCAATCTACAATAAATGTTAAAATGACTTCCACCGGCTTAGATACGAGCAGGCAATCTTCTCATCAGTGACTGCTGCACACATTCATACGCAATAGGTCCGTTTTGGATGAAGTTCAATTCAAGACAGACCTATTTTGATTGAAATAATGCAGCAGTCGCTGATGAGAAGATTGCTTGCTTGTATCCGAGCTGGTGGAAGTCATTTTGAACACATATTGTACACTGAGCAACTTATGACATGATATTCGATAACAAAATGTAGCTGTCGCAATTTGTTTCGTCCTGTGTCTTTGAAATGGAGCAGTTGTTTAAAACTCATCAAAGAACAAAATATTTTCAAAATGGTTCAAATGATCACCATCTAAATGTTTGCCGCATGTATATCAAACCCGAGGGACTAGACACCCTGCAAAACCAGAGGGGCTTGAGGTGCTTCGAATTATTTTGGCTACCTTTATGATGTATTACACCCCCTCCTGAAGGATATAGGATGAATATAGGATAATAGGTAATCGATGACCCAACCACTAGATGCAGTCCTCCGAATTTGAATCCTGCCTAAGCTCCTGAACATACCTAGGTCTTCAATTCGACATCTATACCTTTCTGAGAATCTGAGATTGTGGGAAGTTTTTTAGTAGTTTGTATCCGCAGTGTCTTGGTAATATTTTGAGCTAGATATGATTCTGTTGAAGTGAAAACAAAAATAATAATTCTAATATTTTTCTCGATACCTATCTGTTTTTTCTGAAGTATCGTACGTGTTGATCTATTTATGATGTTATTGAATTAGCATAAGCCTATGGAATAACTGAACATGCTACTGATTTTTAACGTAGATTTTTCATTATTTAGACAAAAATGCCAACTTTGGGTGATTATTAAAATTCTCTTAAAATTAAAAAATCTCAGAAACTACCGATTTTTGTCCGCACATGTATTAAGCAAAATGCGTTGCATTTTAGATTTTCTATCATGCCCCGACACGAATACGACGAATTACATTAAACCCTGATTACTAACAGATTATTCGAATAAAATTTTTGAATATCTATTTAAGAGAAAGCCCTTAACTCATTTCACGTCTCAATTGTTAAACCCGCCTAGACTCTTCTTGAATTTAGTGAATAATTATCTCGGATATCTTATCGGACAATCTATCGTTTGAACCTTATACTGCGATTATCGCTCTGAGTTGTTGTGCTTTTTTGCCAATAAATATAGATACACTATCTAGAATACCTCGTAGCTGGTAATTTGCATATTACGTGCTCATTAATATTGGATTATAACTAGTTCGCCCCGCAACAGACGGAGGTTGACCTATATATAAGGGTGCGTCAATCAGTGCCTGAATATATCATGTATTAGTCCGGACTCCAATGAGATGAGACTCGCCTGTTCAGCATCATGTCCTTAATATTCCGATAACTGCTCTATCACCCTATCATGTCTAACCTTTAACCACATTACGTGGGGTTGTAATTAGATAACCTGCTTTGTGACAGTTAGAACTATACTTCTGAATCATTTATCTGTAATTTGGTGGACCTTATCCATCGTTAATATAATATCGTAACTGAGTCCCACAAAATTAAATGGTTAGACTATGCTGGCTTGCCTGCCTAATGATAAAGCTTGCTATGCCTGAGTGTCATTATAGTATCCAACAGATCAACATTAATTATATGCCAGTTTCGGCTTTTCTAGGCAATTCACGGCTATTCCAATGGTGAGCAACTCCGATGGAATTTCGCGTACCTACCTTCAACAACTTTTGAAGGGTACGTTCCAACTAACCTAACACAATGTTTACAAGAGTCTCAAAGATGTACATTACAGATCAGAGAACGATGGGTAATGCAATAGGCCACACTCCTGTAACATCCTCATTTATGTTTTTGTCTCAAGAACCTCCAAGTTGCAGCACATGTCACGTACACCTAACTTTGCAGCACATCATTCTTAAATGTTTCGTGAATGTTTAATCAATTGGAAAATGAGTAACAAACTATATTACAGTTCATAAAATCCATAGGGCTTTTTAAATCACTACAGATCTGTGCCAAAATACGGCAATACTAATATTATGTATACATCGAAAATTCCCTTCTGGTTTCTGTAATAGGCAAAGTAACGTTCAAATGGACCTAAAACGATGTACTATGCCACTAGATCTCTCTTGCACAGGTCAGTGACAGCATATTATGAATAAAACAAAATTTTAGTTTTTTCAACCCCCCACCCCTCAACCACCCCAAATTCGCCATCACCTAAGAAAAACTAGAAAATGGTTAGGGACCCCTGAAACGTCTGGAAACAAAGTTTGATGAATTTTTGAATCTTTTTTCACTAATTACATCGCCGCCCATGCACCGATCTTTTAAATTGTAGCAGCTTAACCTACTATGACCCCACAGCATATCGCTAAGCAAGTTTCATCACAATCCATGCAGCAGTTACTGAGTTTACGAGGCTAGAAGAACGCAAACAGATAGACAGATCGACAGACTGACCGACGGAGTGACGTGGATTTTCGTTATGTAGACATCATAAAATGCCCAAAAAGCCAAAAAGCGTACTGTCTCAAAATCAAAATTTTTCGCGATCACCATAATCTCCTCACCTGTCGGAGTGGAAGGCAAAAATGTCAGAATTACTATAATTATACTTCACTAACCTTACATACTTTCATTCTAGGCTGCTTATGGAGCCATTCTGATATACTTCTGTTTTTTAATAAATGATCTAACCTAATATTTTTTATGCTTTCAGGTATACCTTGGACGCAGATTTTAGCTTCTTCGGCATGATCCTTTGGTTTCATCGCTCCTGGTATTGTATCCATGATTTGATGCCTAGGGTTTTCGTGTTGAAAAATTGCT
This sequence comes from Callosobruchus maculatus, assembly GCA_951848785.1. Classification (NCBI taxonomy): domain Eukaryota; kingdom Metazoa; phylum Arthropoda; class Insecta; order Coleoptera; family Chrysomelidae; genus Callosobruchus; species Callosobruchus maculatus. Next base: position 11,633,243 of record CATOUR010000054.1, on the reverse strand, counting down.
AAACTTCAAAACAGAGTTACTTTGTATCGAAAAATGTATATTTTCTGTATAGTTCGTTCAAACGATACAAGGTTTTGGATTAGTATTACTTATCTTGAGCCCCTCAACCTCCATATAAATTTTTGCCATTCCGTCTCAACCAATGATTCCATAAATTTGAATTTGTTAATAAGGTATCTAAGCTTGTTGGTCAGATTTTTGATTTGCTCATCTTATTTAACATGCATACCTTCAAATCTCCTCTCTGATTGGCAGATTGGTTATATAAGAGGCACGATATACAAACCTAGTTTTTTTCTAGTTTACTGCCAGCTTCTTGCGGGTCAAAAACTGTAGAATTTTGCCGAAACTGCCTTCAGTTAACTATTTTAAGTTATCCCAGGTTCACGTTGATGGAAAACTGCCGTAATATCTGCAAAGCTAATGAAAGAGGTCCCTATACTGTTCCCTGTGGCATACTTCATATCATTTTAGGTCAGAAATCTCAATATTAATAGTATAATAACGGCTACAGCTAAACCGTTGCAAACAGGTCTCTCGTTCGTACTAACAACCTTTACTTGTTTAATGTTTGCCTGGTTGCGAAACATAAAAGCAAGCATCTGTATATGAAGTTGATATCCAAGCCGGCTCTCGCGACTTGCTGTATACTTACATTTTTGCCATGAAATTGACGCATGACTCCCTCTAACAAGGCCAGGGTGAAAAGGGAGAACCGCTTTTTCATGTCACTTAATATTGCGAGCATTCTCGTCGCCGTATTCCTATAAATTTCTTGGTTTTTGAGCGAACCGAGCTTTCATTATCGTCGGGAAAGGTTTCCATTTGGGTTAGTAGTAGCTGTAAATCATATGCTCGGAGGATCGGCCCGGAAAGGAGTAAATATTTTGTGCAGCACTGAAAGCGGTGGAAAAGTGAAAGACTATTCGGATTATTTTAGATTGCTTCGCCTTGTCGTCTATAAGGCAAGAAAGTAGCATTGTACTGAGGGGAGAGGTGTTTTTTGGAGCAAAGAAATTTTGTGTTTGGATTGTAGCAAGGATATGCTTTAGTTTGAGGTAACCGAACGTACAGTTTAGAACTTCTAATAGTTTGTCTGTTTGACTTGTCGTTCAAAAAAGCAACCGGTAGTTGTGCTTCCGTGTAAAACCGAAACAAATTACTTTTCCAGGTAATGCAATGGAGGCTTATACAAAACACTTTATAACACTTAGGGAATAGAGGAAACATAATTAACCTGCAGTTATTGAAATACATTTTTTTGACGAGGGAAAAATGGAAAAGGATACATAATGAGTTGTTTGTCATGGAGATATTTGAATAGACTGCAACACAAGTAAATCTACTTGCTTATAGTTAATCAGAGATAACTTAACAACATTTTTTTTGTTCAGCAAAGGAGAAACATGGTGGTCTTCTAAATGTTTGCTAAGATGTTAGAGTGGCACGCACCGCTATTTGCGGCAATTGGGGGTCCTACCAGTGAAAAACCTCTGCATGCTCCTCTTCTCCACAAACCAACGGGGCCAACTGAGCTCTCGTTGCTTCTCAATAAACAGTCTTAGCTTTCTTTTCTGTTTTCAATCTAGCACAAGTGTCAGTATTCTCTACTTCGTAAGTTGTATCTCTTTCACTTTTCTTTGATATCCAAGGACATTCCAAAAAAAGTCGTCAAAGCATTTGAGTTATCATTTGAGCATGTTATCAGGTCCAGCAGCAGTAGTAGTGGTAGTAGTGATGGGGAGGCAGGCAAGTAGGCCACCTTTGGCCTTTTTGCCAACCCCACTAAATCAAAACTGAAAACATTAAAGTCCTACGTCCTAGAAAGCAAGATGTCGAACCTACAATACCCCTTGACGAAAGGCAGTATGTCCGACCATCTCGCTGAATATAGTGACTCCTCCCCGAACTCCGTCGCGAGTGGTGCCGAATATCTAAACGCTAAGGTTGCAATACACAGTACATCTGCCCAAGAAGTCGTCCTCCTCCCAGCATCTCGAGCAGTTGGGGTCCCCTATTACTCTCATGAGTGGCAAATGTTTATTCAGCCAGCACTGGCCTGTGAGAAACCCCACCAGAAGGTTTAGCGTCTCTGCCTTTATTAAGAAGCCACAGCGTTCGGCCCTTGTCAGGGCCCGCTACGATTCTTTTAGCTTTCCTGTAGTTGTTTCTCTCCGTCTTTTTCTCTAACCAGGCTTCCGCCAGTTCCATGTAGGCCCAAGATGTTTTCGGGGCTTATCCGTAGGTAGCTCTGGCATAGAACACTGTTCCATCTCGTTTACGTGAAAATTGGTCATGCACAACATCGCGCTTTAGGCTTGCATGATTCCTCACTATTCCAAGATGGTGAAGGTGATCCTCAAAACAACCGTGCCCCGTAAAAAATCCTCTGAAGTAGAAGTCAGAAGTACAAACATTGGAAACTCTCACTGTTAACTAACTTAGGATACTGTTTCCTTTCCAAATTCTATCGTGCCAAAGGTTACAATACATCGGATATCTGAGCGTGTCCAGGCACTAGATCAAAGTTTTGTCTTCTTCTCAACATCTGAAGCAGATGTGGTCCTTTTCCACCTTCATGAATGATAGCTTAGCCGCCAGTGACCTGTTAGAGCTCCTAGATGATAGTTGAGCGATTATCTGTCTTTGTGCTATAGCACCTTTTGCTTATTATGAATCAGTAACTTTCACTTTTTCTGGAACAAACATATTATTAGTAGAAACTGTTTTTGTTATACAAATCTCACCACTAGGCATCCTCATGAAGATCAGAATATTCAACATTACTGGAACGTTACCTATGGAATAATAGTTCCTCGTTCTGCAGGTAAAGTACACGTTGACTCGATAGGAATCGTTCTTTTGTACTTCGTACTCATTAATTTTACGAAGTATATATTTATAATTGTTGTTTCATTTTAAAGGCACCCCTGAATGAAAAACTTACTAATGGAAGGCGCCATAGTAGATGAAAATTGAAACTAAAATATTTAGTATTAACGATATTGCAAGGCACAAAGCCTTCCAAACGTCTTCCAAATGAAACAGGTAGTGCAAAAGTCACCGGTTCAATACGGCTTCGTTTCAGTTTGTCCCGCGTTGTGAGGGGATGGGGTAAATTGCAAATGTAGCGACTCATCCAATTCCATACTTTTTAAATTGGCGACAAATCGAGCAGTCGTTGAGGCCGTGGGTGCACCCTGACCTCAGCTTCCTGTAAGAACCTCATCAGTGCCTTTGGAATATGAGGACGCGCATTATCTTGGTGGAAGAAACCCTTTTCAAGACCTGGGTCATATGGAACGGCAACTGGTTCTAACACCTCATTCACATAACTTTGGACAGTAATTGTGCCACGAACCACAAGTAAAGGTGACTCGCTGTTAAGTGCAACACCATTCCAAACCTGCAAGCCAATAGGATGGCGTTCAACAACAAGCTGGAGATGACATCGTTTACCTCATCGTCATCTACCACATTAGCGTTCAACGTGTGCCCCCAGACAAAAAACCTGGATTCGCAAGAGAAGGACTTCTGATGCCACACCTTGAATAGCAGTAAAAAGTAGTCCGTACATACATAAAAATGTTTCAAGCTAAGCAATCTGGATTATTAGGCGTAAAGGAAATCATTTTCTTGAGGATTTAGTTTCCTCACGTTGCTATATTAATGTGTTACTGTTTAAGAAGAAACTGAAATCCTAGCGACAAATTTTGTATTATTTAAGGACACAATTAATAAGGATAGCTTTCCTACTCATAATATGTGTATTAAATGAATAACAATGATGAGTTATCCTGAAGACTTACTCATAAAAAAATTTGTGATCTGGACATGACAGGGTGAGCGGTGGATAGTTTTTGCCTGCTTCCACTATTACCTAATGTATGTCTGTCTGTTTGCTTTGGAAAAAATCTCTGAGCGTTTCTATTTGTCTTGTTTGTAGTGTATGTCTATAATTCCTCTGACCCCCTGTTCTTTGCCTATGGTAAACCATTTCTTGCACGCTTTCGAATGTGACATTCTGTGTTTTGTAAGTTCGGTTCGTATGAGTATGTTGATATTTTCAGTGCCAGTGTGCAACCAAATGAGGTTCAAATAGTATGTGAGGACCGGTATCGCAACTGTGTTAACGGCTTTTGTAAGACTGGCATCCATTTTTGTTTTTAGTAATCTAATCAGTCGGTATCTAAGCTCTTGTTAGTTGAGCCTTGACTTGCATGTGGTCGATCTTAATGTTCTGATTAAAACTTGTACGTCTCTTCCTTGTCCATGTTGCCCAGCGTTTGACCAGTTAATATTTCCTGCTCAGGATGGTTCTTCCATTGGCATTTATTGATACGTAGCATCTTGCATTTGCTCATTCCGAATCCCATCCTGACGTCTGACGTACGAACTTCTGTTATTCAATTGCACATCAGTAGCGGTATATAGTCTCATATCATCCATGTAAAGGAGATAATTAGATGATTGATTCTGTGTTGGTTGACTCTCTGGTATTTGATGTTGAAGTCATAGTTTGTGTTGTTCAGTGCCTAAGGGATAGGATTTAGAGAAAGGCAGAAACACAATAATGCCAACCAGCCAACTATCACTATGGTATAAGCTCTAGTTTTAATACACTTTGACTGGACTATTCTTTAAAAAACTGGTAGCACGCGAAAACAATAGAGGCGAAGGAAGATACGGAAAGTCAGTGTCATTTATATTCTAAATGAATATTGCTCGGAAAAACTGGTCTAGCATAGAGCGACCCAGTTGCGAAAGGGCGCCTCCTTAAGGATTTATACATGAACCACAATGGTGTATGTAGTCGTAATTGTTTTAATTTTCTTTTGTGCTCGTCCGGCGAAGTGATATTTATTAGGTTGTTATTCGGCTTCGTGAAAGCCTACAGCGTCACAGCAACAGCAAAAGTTTTCCCAAAAGGTTTGACAGGTTAGGACTGGCTCTGCTGGTCGCAGCTGGCTGAGAAAGCAAGTGATGGTTATACAAAACAGTCTGAAAATTGAGGCTCTACCTCGCGTAATGTACGGTGTTAGTCTTTTTCAAGTATAATATGTACTATAACCAACGTGTTAGGTGTAGAAAGACGTTCAATCCTAACTGCTAGTAATAAATGGACTAGTACCATGATTTGCATAAAATATGAGAGAATATAGAATAAGAACCTCTTCATATTTTTCCGCGATTTTTTCGTGCACGAGAAAGCCGTGAAAATTAGGAAAATATTTGAACCCCTTTAGAATCATGACGTCACGGGAACAGCCAATCGGAAGACAGATATGTGTGTGCCGTGTTGCCGTTCTACCTGATCTAAGGTCGTACGTACGTATATGGTCCGTGTTTGCGTTCTATTGATCCATGATTCTGTGACCGTGATCTAGGTTAAGGTTTGTGATCCATCAGTCTGTCCCATTACTGCTCTCCTCATCAGGGACAGCTTGCACGTTTGTTGTGGGCACTTTGACGCCATTGACTGTATTTGTCTTTTTCGCCTGAAATTCAGACTTGTTTCCCTTTTTATGATTAACTATTCTTTATTAGAGGTACGAGGGTTGCTCCATATCTGTCGCCTGCCCTCACATGCTTCAAATGTCTGGTAGACATGAAAATTCTGATGCTCTCTGTCTCCAGCAATCGACCTATGGCGCACTGATGATCGCTAATAAGCGTGAAACAGTTGAGCCCGCGCTCTTCTGGTGGCCAAGCGAACGCGCCGTGGCGTTCCGTGGCGTTCCACCAAGAAAAGAAGCTGCTGTTTAGCAGCGATTTTCTTTGGTTTGCCGTTACCTTCGGGTACCAGATGGCGTACCGTCAAATCTTTTCTGTCGCCTGAGCTCACATTCTTTATTAGGTAGTATTTTAATTATGTCTCTTTAATGTAGCTTCTCATAACCAACAGGAATGAGTAGGATAGATAGTGGATTTGCTAGAGCCGGTTCAGATGATCTGCCTGAGGTTGACGTGGATATGGTGAAGGACTACCTATGTAAATAATATTCAGTTCCTCAATACAGAGATGAGAAACGTGAAAACTGAGTTCAGATGTCAAATCTTTTAAACAGCATTTGCGGTAATAATATGCCTTTGGATGTATCTCATTTTCCAATTGCAGAGAACGAAAATTTACGCTGTTCAGTATTTCTTAGAATAGCACATGATATGTATGTTAAGTTTTTCCGAGAGAAAGGCACAAAGCATACTTTTTCCATTCTATTATCTGAAAATAAATATAAGCTTCAATTTCCAATGAAGATTGCGTACCTTTATATAATACATTTTACACATTCGAAGAAATAGGTACATGCCTTTATATAAGATGCTGGTGGAGCAGACTTTAACAAGCTGGTCGATGTTTGGTTGGGAGGTTCGTGTTTGTCAGGTAGGGATAATATGGCAGTAAGGACAACGTGTTATGAGTATCTATTAATGCGAAGCTTTTGAAAGTATCGGAATCATTCACCGCAAAATAAGTGGAGACTAAAATGCTTCCGATTCGAGGCAGGAAATTTATGAAATTATAAGGTTTTGTTTAGTTTCACTTGACAGTGAACTGCACAGTTCACAAAACAAAACTCACAGAACCTGTCTTCCTCTTCTCCCTAGACGGCAGACAAATGACAAAGGTTACTTTTGCTGTTTCTATATCTTAGCAACTTCAGCATTAATGAGCCCATATGTAGTTGCAAATATCTAATAGCAGATATTTTTTCCTTAATTTCAAGTAATCGTTACACATAGCTTTAATATGGAGGACCGCAGTGACCTATATCTTGTCCCAAAATGACAAAAATTGGATATTGTTCCACTCCTCGTCACACTGCAAGACTAGGAGTAATGAAAAATGGCTTCTCAAACGTTGTAGATCAAAAACGATGGTTTCTTATTTAAATGATTCCATTCAATTCGATTTATCTGTATCAATGAATTAGAAATATTTCTACCCCTAAAGCAATGCCTTGTACTAGGTACAGGTATATTTAGAGAGACTACAATTTATCTAACGTATTGCATGCATCCCATTCAATGATAAATCCGATTACAAATTTCGGAGCAGAAGTGAAATTCGTTACGGCGCTCCATGCCGTATATAAAAGCTTTGTAAAGCGATTATTCTACAAACAGAACAAAAATTGTTTCCGAATGGTGGCGCGTTCGCTTGGCGTGACCAGCAGAGCACGGTTCTATATGCTACTGGATATGAGAGTCGATATACGAGGGTTGCTCTATAAGAGCGTTCCACCAAGAAGTCTGCTGCTGCTTAGCAGCGATTTTCTTTGGTTTGCCGTTACCTTCGGGTACCAGGTGGTGCACAGGCAGATCTTTTCTGTCGCCTACTCTCACATACTTCACATGTCTGGTAGACATGAAAATTCTGATGCTCTCTATCTCCGTCAATCGACTTATGGCGCACTGATGATCGCTAATAAGCCTGAAACAGCTGTCTGCGTACTGGTGGATTGACGGAGATATAGAGCAACTCTCGAATAGGTCTTACACCTTATCAAGAAAGTACTAAGGGGATAGGGCTAGCTTTTAACTCTACTATGTTGTGTTTCAGTTAAAACTAAGTCGGATACGCCCCTGGGTAGGGCAGTACGCGGCATGCCGCGCTCTTTTCAAAGATTAATGGTAGGTAATAACTACCTTGGTTGCGTTTTGTTTGTTTTTTATGATATACCTTTATGGCTACTAGAAAGGGTTAGGATTGGCACTAAAATATGCAAACTGAAAATAAAAGGGGTTGTAAAAAGTACAGAAGGATTGTCAGAAATGTTAAGGGGTACTAGCAGCGGATTAGGCCAATTTTTAAAATGTCAGGGAAATACAGGATCAGCAGGGCTACACAGAAAAAAATACTGTTGCGTTTCCAATTAATTGTTAGTATTTGGATGTTTTTCCATCGCTTTGAATATATTTACAGTTGTTTCAAATCCACGTCATTGAAATAATTCAATCCTTATATTCGAAGTAATCACAGGTACGCCAATAGATTCAAAATTATTTTATATTCGTTCTAACAATATGTATAATCCTTCTAATACCAGTATTGACATATAATGCAATCAAAACATCCTTTTGTGTTCGAAATTTACCCTATGTTTCGTTTAAGCAAAGCATGCAATCTATTCGATGTACAAAAATTATTACTGCAACAGCAGTTCGTGATAATTCATCTGATATAATTAATTTTGTTTCAAAATTTAACTACTACCCGAACAATAACCCATGCTTTCAAAACACTGTCTATGCTGTTAGAGAAATTGTTAAGTAGTATTTGTAACAACAACATAGTATATCGAATTCAATGGCCCTTGTTGTTTGCTGAACCATAGTCAGTCGAGTAATCAGTGTTGGGCGGGACTGAAGTCCCGATGCAATGAACGTAAAAATAAAGAACAGGGGATCATCTTAGTGTTATTATTGGCGCCAATCCGCCAACATGGACGAGGTTGTTTCGTTGTATTTCGTTGTGTTGTTTTGGTGTTAGCCGTGTTGTGTAATCTCGTGTTTTTGCTTTTTGCATCAGCAATTGTGTGATTTAAATGTGACCAGTTATGTGATAAATGGAGGACCTACTGAGAAATTGGGGCTTAGAAGAGCTTACACCTACATTTGAATGTAGGTATTTAGATTAGTCAGACAGTTATATTTCGGGTAAAAATGCAACAACTAGTGCAGGCTTATGTCTAATTTTTATATAATGCTCCTTATAACTTCATACAAAATCACACCATTAAACATCCAAACGAATCGATCAGCTGTCCTCGCAACAAAATCTGTTGGTCCAAGGAAAAGGAAGTAGTTTAGTATCAATTACCAAACACAGATTCGATTCAACGACAGGATGCGATTGAATCATTCGTTAGAATCCAATGAGATCTTGTAGTTGAATCGACAATACTATATATTAAGTGCGAGCAGACAGACAATACTATATAAGTGCGAGCAGACAGAAAGAATTCTGCCGTGGTGGATTGACGGAGGTATAGAGCAGCCCTCGAATACTATATAATTCGTTACCGACTATACACTTTCCATTGGATAAAACATCACTGTATTTGAGGAATGCTGAGTGTAACGTTCCATTGAATCCAAGCGTAAGTCTTTGACAAAAACGACATATTTTTCTGTGTGTACAAAATTAATACCGTCCTTTTGCATCGATAACCCGTTTATCAAGGTTGGTTGAATATTTCACTCTGATCAAGCCCACTATTGAGGAGTGGAAAGGTGGAGAGACGTTTCTATGAGAGAAATTGGTCTGCTGTACAGACGGTTCCCATCTAGCTAGTGGACAGGCCTCAGGAACAAGGATGTATGTGGAAAATCGAGGAATACGAAAGAGTTATTCTATAGGCACGAACACCACGACTTTCGAAGCAGAAGCTTATTCAATACTTCCGCCGCATGCAATGAGGAGGTGAGAAAGCACACGGAGCAGAAGGTTACATCTGCTCTGACAATCAGGTGGCAGTGAAAGCCATATGCGGGACTAGAACCAGGACACCCATGTATTCCTTCATGTGGGTCCCGGGTCATACGGGGTCCTGGTAATGTGAAAGCCGCTAGGCTCGCCGGACTCGGCACCGGAGGATAGTTTGTTGGCCCGGAGCCAGTTATAATGATTAAGTAGGTAGCAGGTAACATCAGCCTTCAATAAGTGGGTTAACGAGTGCATAGATGAACAGTGAAGCCAAAGTGAGGGAGAGGAAAATCGAAGAATATGGGAGAGTTATTTTGTAGGCCCGAACACTACGATTTTCGAAGCAGAAGCACATTCAATACTCCCTGCTGCATGCAGTGAGGAGGTGAGAAAGCACACGGAGCAGAAGGGTACATCTGCTCTGACAGTCAGGTTGCAGTGAAATCCATATACGGGCCCAGGACCAGGGAACCCATTGTATTACTTTCATGTGGGTCCCGGGTCATACGGGGGTTACTGGTAATGCGGAAGCCGATAGGCTGGCCGGACTCGGCACCGGAAGACAGTTTGTTGGTCCGGAGCCAGTTATATGATTAAGTAGGCAGCAGATAACGTCAGCCCTCAAAAAGTGAGTTAACGAGTGCATAGATTAACAGTGGAGGCAAAATGAGGGAGAGGAAAATCGAAGAATATGGGAGAGTTATTTTAATGCAAACAAGCTAATGTTCTAGTAGCCGGGCTGGACACATATTATTATAGATCATCACGGCTAGACACAGAAAAATCTGTCGTTTTGTCAAAGACTTACGCTTGGATTCGATAGGACGTTACACTCAGCATTTCTTAAATACAGCCATGTTTTATCCAATGGGAAGTGTATAGTTGATAACGAATTATACCGTATTGTCGATTCAACTACAAGATGTCATTGGATTCCAATGAATGATTCAATCGCAGCCTGTCGTTGAATCGAATCTGTGTCTGGTAATTGATTCTGAACTACTTCCTTTTCCTTGTACCAACACACTTTATTGCGAGGACAGCTGATGGATTCGTTTGAATTTTTAATGGTGTGATTTTGTATGAAGTTATGAGGAGCATGATATAAGACTTAGACATAAGCCTGCACCAGTTGTTGCATTTTTACCTGAAATATAACTGTCTGACTAATTTAAATACCTTCATTCAAATGTGGGTGTTAGCTCTTCTAAGCGCAAATTTCAATCAGTAGGTCCTCCATTTAATATATAACTGGACACATTTAAATCACACAATTGCTGATGCAAAAAGCAAAAACACGAGATAACGCAACACGCCTAACACCGAAACAACACAACGAAACAACCTCATCCATGTTGGCGAGTTGGCGCCGATAATAACACAAAGATGATCCCCTGTTCTTTCTTTATACGTTCATTGAATCGGGACATCAGTGTTGCCGAATACTGATTATAGTTCAACAACAGGGGCCATGGAATTCTATATATGATGTTGTTGTTATGAATACTACCTACCAATTTCTTTAACAGCATAGACAATGTTTTGAAAGCATGGGTTATTGTTCGCGTAATAGTTACCTTTTGAAACAAAATTAATTTTTATCAGATGAACTATCACGAACTGCTGTTGCAGTAATAATTTTTGTACATCGAATAGATTGCATGCTTTGCTCAAATTAAGCATAGGGTAAATTTCGAATACAAAAGGATGTTTTGATTGCATTATATGTCAATACTGGTATTAGAACGATTATACATATCGTTAGAACGAATACAAAATTATTTTGAATTTATTGGCATACCTGTGATTACTTCGAATATAAGGATTAAATTCTTTCAATGACATGGATTTGAAACAACTGTAAATATATTTAAAGTCATGGAAAAGCATCCAAATACTAACAATTAATTGAAAACGCAACAGTATTTTCTTCTGTGTACAGATCCAAGGCCGATGGGCAATCAGAAGCATCGTATTGGTGTTCTGACGGGGCACTGCAGACTCAGACGGCGTCTATTACTATTAAGGATTGAAGAAGAAGGCTTCCTATGTATGGGTTGTGGAGAGGCCGCTGAAACGGTCTAACACTTCCTTGCGGAATATTAGTTGCTAGGCGGGCTGAGATACGAGATATTTGGAACCGATAGACTTCAGCCGGAGGAATTACTCTCCCTAAACTGGGCCGATATACTGGCTGGCCTTTGTTAAAATGTCGGGAAGGTTTGGCAGGGAAGGGGAGGCGGGCAGCGGTGTTTGAGGTGTGATGATATTCGGGTATGGCAAAAAGGGCCTACTGCACGGGGCCTACTTGCCAGGCTTAGTTAGCACACAGCTACTACTACTATGCATCGATAACTGTTATTTGTTTATTAAAAGGTATCGGATATGCAGGGGGTCCCACGACGATTAAGACAAGCAATATATCAGAACTGGGCTGTAGTAGCGAATTATAATATTGGGGGTGTAAATTAGAGCAATTATAGTATATTTTCTTATTATTGTGTTACCCAATGAGGTACTTTTTTTTCGTCACGTGACGTCCGAATCAAAATTTTTAATGGGACACCCTGTATATTTCTAACTTTTTGTGTTCCTCTCGATAAAACAGTTCCAACAAACTTGGGGTCTAAAGTGATTCGTTCAAGAGCTATAGGTACTTAAAGGACTGAACCACTACCATTATAAAACACTACCAAAGCAATTTAACTGTAGGGGTACATGTTATAATCAATGTTAGTGGTACTTTAAGTACCTGTAGCTCTTGAATCAATCACTTTAGATCCCAAGTGTGCTAGTTTCTTGGAATTGTTTATCGGGAGGAAGAAATATACAGGACGTCACGTGATCAAAAACAAATACCTTACCGGGTGACACAGTGACAAGAAGAGATACTGTATTTGCTCTAATTTAAACCCCAAAACATATAATTCTCTACTACTGCCCAGTTCCGATATATTGCTTGTCTTAATCGTCGTGGGACATGCTGTATAAGAAAAATACAAAGGCGGGAATCTGAAAGTGGGACTTAGTATATGGTTATTACTTCAATAAGATTTGTTTGACCCGAGCAACCCTTGTTTCGTTGAAACTTTAAGATATACAGTTTACTCAAAACTCCGGCATTCGCTTATCTTTATCGTAATCTTTTAATATCCACTTAACGGATTACTTTTGGGAAAAATGGGTACAGCCGTCACCGTCCAATAGAAAAAAGGACGGAAATCCCAAGACGAGTTGAATAGGTCAAGGCCGCAGTGAGCTTTCCATTCACTAGTTTCTATTGTTTGGCATCCATTCGATGTTCACGTGGATCAAAATGCGATCACATGGAGACCGTTTGATGATGTGCTATATAACCAGAGTCGAAATGATTATGAATTTCCCGAAAAAATACGAATTGAGCGGAAAGCAGCAACAAAGTCTCGTAGATTGCACTATCATTTGCCTGTCGAAACACAGCAAATTGAACTAAACATGTTCGAAAAGTTATTCCGAGAGAATCAATATAAGATAGGCGTAATCAAAGCAATATGTTCAGCAATTCAGTTATAACACTTATATGCGAGAGTGAAACTTTTATAAATAAACACTGGCCAAAATGTGTAAAACATATTGAAGAGGTTGAAGGTACATAGAGCCAATCGTGAATAACTGTCGAACCTGTAATGATCAACATCTACAGTGACAGTAATTGGGACAAATTCCATATCGCAGATATAATTCATCTGGTAGGTATTGGTTTTTCGGAGGGGTTGACCCGAAAACTATACTTTACGCGAGCTAAGCAGCCATCGGTTAAATCGAAAGTGAGTTTCTAGTCAGATGTTGACATACAGAGTCAGAAAGCACATCTCCGAAATTACGAAATTAAATTGTATGAGTTGAAAAATAAGAGGATGAAGCTGTACACTGGTCGGTGGTAGACTTTTTAATATGATGATGTATTCTTTTCAAATGCGTGTTCAAGTTATATATTACTGTTCCCATTCTATTACATAATATTATATACGGTATATGACTATAGCAATAATACCATTGAATACTATTCAGCTGGTTTTATTATTATTTCTATTATATAACCGAAAGTGCAAGCAGTATGATTTCTTCAACCAACCGGTCAACTGATTGTGCTTCTAAATGGTCAAAATATAGTTAATCCCGAGAGATCATCCTAATGTCTCGTCCGGTGCCATTATACCAAAAAAGAAGGTTCTGCATCCGGCCTAAAAGCCTACATCAAATATGCCGACAAACACTCTTAGAAAAGCAAAAGTCAATCGATCAGTTGCAGCTTAAATAATGCATACTAGCTCATACGATAAAATAGTGGATATGATATGTGAAATACTATAGTATACGGAGTACCACTCCAGGGTGTCTTGCAGAGTTTTAAATCAGCTTTGCCAGACGTAGAAGTCGTCGAGCGACTGAACTATAAATTTTGTTATATTCCTTCAATCTAGTTGCGGGCCCTCGTCAGAACTCATTAAAGCAGTCTACGCGATTGGATTCGGGCGGAACCGGAATAAAAATTCAAATTCGCCGGAAAGTTCTTGCTTCGCGGACGACTTGTCCAAATTAAAAAACTTTTCCAGAGACAACAACTGGATTACCATATTAAATCCTATCGTTTGTTTTAAACTCTAATCCTAGAATGTCATAAACTTAAATAAAAACTAGCCCGGTGCATTCTACGTAGCTTCAGGAATTTCCGCTACCAAGCTTTTAGGTGCAAATGAAGAAGACTATAAATTGTCCGTATCTGTTTATGACTAGCAGTCGCAGTTGCAAAATTACAGAATTTTTAATAAAGCAGGAAAGAATTTACTTGAGTAAATTCAAACGGTGCTCTCACTGTGGAACCGGATGCGATATTGTCAAAACTGGATTTTTCCCGGAGTAGTTTTTTCATGCTAATTCCGAATCTGTATTCAGTCTTCCTCTAGCACTAGTTTTAGCTTTCTTTTGTATACGGACAGACTGACAGAGGCTCTGCATAAGCTCTCTTCAATGAGAGCTTAAATGACCTTTTGACGTTTGAGGCTGCTATCATAAATTCTTCACCCAGTTTCCTTCAATCTGTTGGTTTGTTGGTATTTTATCCTGCCGTCCAACGTTTGTCTGGTACTACTGTGTCCCTCTTTTTACCGAAAAGTTGAAATCATAAATCTCATTCTGCTCTATTTTCAAAAAAGATTTAGTGGCAATGGAGTACTCGTGCTAAAATGGGAATAGTGGACCTTTCTCGAACTGGAAAGGTGGTGGTCTAACTTTCACAAGTTTTCACATCAAGCTACTGCTGAGGACGGAACTGAAAATCTGTATTTTGTTTAATTAGTTGTGGTCAAATGGTAATCACTAATATGAGAAATAAAAAATGAGAAACATTTTTTGGGGGAGGAGGTTTATATATATGTTGTGCATTGTGATCGCGAAAATTTACAATTTTAAAGTTTTTGGGCGTTTTATGATATCTACTAAGCGAAAATCCACGTGTCACTCATTTCCGTCAGTCTGCTTGTCTTTTTGTCTGTCTGTTGGTCTGTCTGCTGTCATTTTTCTAGACTCGTAAGCTCAGTAACCGCCGATTGTGATATTCTGGTGGGTTGTAGTAGATAATTCTGTTATAATGTTGGAAATCGGTGACCAGTGAAAGAAACACCTAGCGGCATAATACACTTTTTAAGTTCATCCGAACATTGCCTTTATAAATTTATGTATACAAGTATTGATTTAGATCATTCTGTATTATGTACCTGAATAACTACTGAATTGATTCCAATGAAATTTTGACACAGTATTACTGCCGTGGCGAGGATGGAAAGCGGCTTGGACCTCGTTCTCCGGCGACTTGGAGACTCCTGATCATTTTCCAGCATTTTTTTCAGGGGGTGAGTTTGGGATAATTTGGAGATGGGGATGGGGGTTGCGAAAGTGAAAAATTTGATGTATTCGTACTGCGCCATTCATGCCGCGTGAGGAAACGACATAATATACTTTTCAGCTCTACCCAAATTCTGTTCTATACCTTAGAAAAAGAATAGTTTTTGAAATAACCATATTGTTGTAGACAAAGTCTATTGTTCTTTAAAATTGGATTAGTGCAGGTGAAGCCGAATGAAACAGCTGTTCAAACTCTGGTTTTGAGTACTCTAGAAATCTTTGACAATCTTCTACTTTTTTTGTTTTGAGTGGTTGAGATGAACCGCGGTAGGCTAGAGTCTCGGATAGAGTCTTTGGGAAACCTCGAAACAATTTGTTGCCCTTTGAAGATTAATACTGGTGATATAGTTTGTTTTTAAATATCAAAAAATTAGCATGCCATGTATCAGTTGAACATTGAAATCTGTGTCACCCTAGTTCGTACGGAGAGAGACGCAAAAAACAATTTACAAGAATTTTTGTGTTCTATGTTTCTTTACTTACCACACCGATAGGTGAGTAGAGTATTGTGATCGTGAAAAACATTTTTTGAGGGCGGGCGGGCGATGATTTTGTTGCAAGCGGATCTCAGACTATAGCTTAATGGCATAGGAAAATAAAAGAAGGTATTAAGTATTAGCTCGAGTGCGGTAAGGTAAGAGGTAACGTAAGACGTAAGAAAATAAACCTGTGGAATCAGATGAGAGTGTTTATAGTCGTAACGTTTCTTCTTACGTTACGACTATAAACACTCTCATCTGATTCCATAGGTTTATTTTCTTACGTCTGACGTTACCTCTTACCTTACCGCACTCTAGATAATCCCTTACCGTAATGTGGCGGTAGCGGTCACGTAAGTTAAGGAATAAGTCAGGATAATACGTAACAAGGCCACCATGTTCAAAAGTGAATAGCATAGTTTTTGTGAATTACCCGAAGCGTAAGGGATTAAATAGAGTGCGGCAAGGTAAGAGGTAACGTAAGACGTAAGGTAATAAACCTGTGGAATCAGACGAGAGTGTTGCGTTACCTCTTACGTTACGACTATAAACACTCTCATCTGATTCCACAGGTTTATTTTCTTACGTCTTACGTTACCTCTTACCTTACCGCACTCTAATTAATACTTAGGGACTAGATAGAGTGCAGTAAGGTAAGAGGTAACGTAAGACGTAAGGTAATAAACCTGTGGAATCAGATGAGAGTGTTGCGTTACCTCTTACGTTACGACTATAAACACTCTCATCTGATTCCACAGGTTTATTTTCTTACGTCTTACCTTACCTCTTACCTTACCGCACTCTAGTTAATACTTTAACCGTTATCACTACAGAGGCTTACAAAATCGGTAAAATATGAAATTTTGTAGAATTTATTCGTCTGAAAAGATACCTTCTCAAGTTTCGTAGTTTGTACGCGATGAAGATCTAGGCGACTAATTATGACGATTAGCCTGTCGGTATGTTGGCATGTCACTATGGTTCCTATATCATTGTCCTAGAACTTTATACCACATACACTTAGTTTAACTACGTATAGTGTTGGATTCGCAGTGTAATGATTTTGTAGCATGGTATCATTATGTGTTTCACTGATTCGAAAACCTGTTGGTCTGCTAGTATAACTGAAATAGATTTCTGTTTTTATAAGTTGCTAGTCTACACTGTAACTAAAATTGGATTTTCGTAGTTGCTGCATCATTGAAACGGCGTACGATGATCACGTCACATACCTTTTTAACACGTTTTTGTTGGCTTTACCTGTATGTTTGTTTATGAACTTGCAACACCCTTTGGATTAAGAGGTCAGACCGACCAAACATTGAACTCTCCAACTTTGCCGTATAAATGATTTTGACGGCCTTAAATCCGTCGGACCAGCGCCAGCGGCCGTATCCGCTGACTAAGAAATGGCGCAGACAGTTTGTTAATATTACACAGAGGCGTAGCGACGAGAGCTTAAAAGCCGTTTTCGTGAAATTTATTCCGGAACGTCGACAGTTTTAATTATCGTTTATGCAGTAATGGTAACGATGATACTATGAATACTAATCAAAACCAATTGTTCATCTTCATTACAAGAAATATAGTTTAAAAAAATAAAAACACGCGTTTAAAGAATCTCGGACTGAAAAGTTAAAATAGGTTTTTAAATAAGCTTAAGGGGCCTGGATACACACATTTATACATACCTATTTGCCATGTAAAACACGGACTCACCATTTCTCGCATAACACACTCAATTTCCAAACTACATATATATAATATTTCAGAAGGCGATAGTTAAGACCTTAGTGAATGACAAGTATTTTCGATTTTTTCAAAAAAGGTTTTTAATGTGCAAAAAAACTCGCAATGCAAAATCATACATTCCATAATTATAGAAATGTCATAATGTCACTTCAAAATATTACGGTCAAAATCATCAGCGAAAAATAGGCTACAAATTGAAATTAGACATTATGGAATGTTAAGAGGTTCTACGTATATCCTGCAGATATCCTGACATATAAAATGAAGCAAGTCAAACACCAGTGGCAGATGGAATGAGGCGAAGTAGCAGCATGTAGGTTAGAGACATAAATTTCAGTTGTATACAGGGTTACTGGTAACTCGACCACTTTCCTGCAGGAAGTGATAGAGGGACTCAAATGCAATAGATTTAACCCCCCATATGTGATTCCGAAAACCGATAGTTTTCGAGATAATTAACATTTAATGTTTTTCAGCGATATATCCAAATTTCCACACTACATCCCAAATTTAGAAAAAAAAACCTGCTGTCGATTTTAGTAATTTCCAATTTAGTTTTTTAATGGCACATACGCAAATCTAATTTAGTATTTAAATGTGTAAAAATACTAAAGACTTTCAAACTACATGTACAATTATTTAAAAAATAAAGAACAAAATTTTTACATTCACCGCGAAAGAAAATTGTCTAGCTCAAAAAAGAAACACAACCAGTCAAACAAATTATTTTAAAAACTTCCTTATCTGATGGCCTATTCCAAGGACAAGAATGACAGTACAACCACAAGTAGCTATTTAACAAAATTTATCAACATAATACAGAATCATCAACAACATGATATTCCAGCATGATGGTTGTCCAGCACATTACCGTATCACAATTCAGCAGTTGTTGGACAACACATACCCGAACAAATGGGTAGGGAGGGGTGAACCCATCCCATGGCCTGCGCTGAGCCCAGATCTGACACCTCTTGATTTTTACGTCTGGGGTCACATGAAGGCATTGGTTTACGAGACTTCAGTTAATACTGCTGACGAACTAAGGCAAAAAATTATCAATGCGGCGGAGGAGATGAAACGATCTTTTTCAACACGAGCTACAAAAACCGAAGTGAGGAAGCGGATCCGTACTTGTATCCGAAATTAAGGGCAACACATTGAGCAAGATCTCTAGAAACTTTGAGTGGATTTAATTAAAAGGTTATTAGGTAGGGAAGATTTTTTTAGTGATTTGTTCAACCGTTTGTATAATTTTTTTGAGCTAGATAATTTTCTTTCTCGGTGAATGTAAACATTTTGTTAATTATTTTTTAAATATTTGTATTTAGTTTGGAACTGTTTAGTATTTTGAAACATTTTAATACTAAGTTAGCTTTGTGTATGTGTTAGTTAAATACTAAAATAAAAATTATCAGAATCAACAACAGGTTTTTTTCTTAGTTTGGGATCTAGTGTGGACATTTTGACATTTGGTTGAAAAACATTAAATGTTAATTATCTCGAAAACTATCGGTTTTCGGAATTACATATGGGGGGTTAAATCTATTTCATTTGAGTCCCTCTATCACCTGTTGCAGGAAAGTGGTCGAGTTAACAGTAACCCTGTATAATTTCAGCCAATACTCTACACAAGGCGTAGCCTTAGAGTGGCACTATTTGTATAGACCAATACGAATAAAGTAATAATAATAATAATAATAAATGCCTGTAATTTAACAACCAAACACGATATCAAAAAAAGACTAAATAGTTGCACAAGCGCAAGCTTTCCCTAGATGCTTTAGTATGCCGGGCAACGAGAGAATTGTCCGTCAAGCAAGGATAGGGGCCAGCAGCCCCTGCATCGTCCCAAAACCGATGCTTGGAATTACCAGGCGCCAGGTCCATGCTGCTCTGGACGATTGGCTTTACAAGGAACTGGTGAAAGACTGGTGAGTGAAAAACGACTCCAGGCAAGCTAAACATTCATAGCGGTCCCTGACAAGGGCTCTGAAGAAACATTTCTCACTCATGACAGTTGTAGGGGATAGAGGATCCCATGGGGACCCCATCTGCTCCAGATTCTGATAGGAGGACGAAATAGCGTTCCACTTCCGGGGCAGATGTGCTGCGTATCGCAACTTTAGGGTTGAGATATTAGGCATGATGAAGTTCAGGGAGGAGTTATTAGATTCAGTATGATGGTCGCTCATACTGACTTTCGTCAAGATGTCTGGTAGAGCAGGTAAGGAGCTTTCTATAAGACGTAGGCTTTTAGTGTTTTCAGTGGTGGTCACGTGGGGTTGGCAAAAAGTGCTAAAGGTGGCCTACTGAACTGGTTTCGCCTCCCCATCACTAGTACTAATACTAATTAATTGAAGAAACTATAAATAGTGGATATTTGTTTTATGTTATTCTCAGAATAAAAGACTTAGAGCGACTTTTTGTGCCGGTTCTTGACTCAGATTGAGCTGACATTAACCCTAAGTTTTTAGGTAGTCAATAACTAGTTGTCAGTCGAGATTACGGTTCCCAAAAAATTAGTTATTATAAAAATTTAGAAAATAACTCTGTTACTTACGTACTCTCTGCAGCTATTATGAAACTCACTTCAACCAGGAAACTTCCCTCCAATTTTTCTCAATTCCCTAATTGTCCGCAGGGACCAGCAGCAGAGTGGGCTTGAACTTCCATTTCCCGACGACAAACTCTCATATTACGACTTTCGCCCACCACTTGGGATGTTATTTATTGCTGTTATTTGGAGCGCCGTTAGCACCTGCACTTGGTTTAACTAAAACGGCGTAACTTTCTGACAAGTGCTCCATACAAGAGAGGCTTTGTGTTGTGCCGCAGTGACGTCATATTGTATCCTGTCTAGTAAACGGTATTAGTTTGGGTTTGGGCCTATTTGGAAGAGAACTGTAATTTCAACCATATCGGAGAACGAAATTTTGGTACCGGTATACACTGTCTGGTTCACGGTGATGCAAATCAGGGTATCTCAGTAAAATCGTAAGATTGTTTTGCACTTGGTTTAACTAAAACGGCGTAACTTTCTGACAAGTGCTCCATACAAGAGAGACCTTGTGCTGTGCCGCAGTGACGTCATATTATATCCTGTCTAGTAGATATTATTAGTAATGTTTGAGCCTATTTGAAGGAGAACTGTAATTTCAAACGTATCGGAGAATGAACTTTTTGTACCGGTACACTGTCTGGTTCACGGTGATGCAAATCATGGTATCTCAGTAAGATCGCAAGATTGTACTTGGTTGTTATTCAATATTTAATTACTCATAATATTCAAATCAAGGGTGTTGCAGATATTTGCATTCACTTCAGTACATTCCCAAGTTCTGTACTGATTTAGACTTAAGGGTCTGCATCCATAGTGGATGTGGTTAGGAAGTCGAGTCGAGACACAATGACTGACTGCTGGTGACAAAATCCACTAAGTTTGATTGATCTCTTCAATCCCCATGATTCTTTCAGCAAGTCAACTATAGTATGTAATCACCATGTTTATCGTGAGTTGTTAGTTTTCGCTAAAAGCAAAAAACTGAATAAAAATGCCACCACTGACCGATGTTCTTTAATAGGTATATGTAGTGCATCTTTGTTGAAATAAACAGAAGATTGATTCTCAACAGTAGTAGTGAATTCTTCGCGTCGTGTTTTAATTCAATTTTAGATAGCTTTTTCAATTTTTCGTCCAAGGAAGAAAATGTCATTGTATACTTTGCTTCTGAGATTACAGACACCTTTCTTTGAAACTCACACCATTGTTCAAAATCCAAGTTATTCCATTTATACGTTAGATTTTTGTGCAAGCTACATGATTCCATTTTTAATAAACTACGCTCACCGCACAGATATTTGATTTCTGACTCCAACCGTTTGTAGAGACCTGCAAAATCTAGACCTTGCTGGTAAAGTTACTTCTATAGACTCTGTAAAAACAATGTCTTTACATGCTGCTTTAGGGCACCATATGACTGAACTGACAGTAAATCGCGAACTATGGCGAGCTACAGTTCTCAAAACTATTGATAATATTCGTGTCGTCAATACTCTAGCTCCGACTTAATGCATTTTACAAGTTCACAACATACATTGTGACTATAAATATGAACTCAATTCTAGTACATATCTCGTGATCTAAATCTCCCCTGAAGATGCCAATATAGCGGATTTGGAAGAATCGGCTTGCACGAACTGTTCTCCGATCAAGCTTCAACCTGTAGAAAATGGGTCTTATCACTGAAACTGATTTAGTTCGCAAAACGCAATTCACTTCTGTTCCCTCAAGAATCCAGTAGGGGCACTCTCTAACATAGAAACGTATTTCTATCTACTATCTACTATCAGATCGGGATTGTTCGGGATTTTATCCTGACCTGAAAACATTGACTCTAACAGGAAATTTATAAGGGCTATTCCAATTTACGGCTCTATTACCGACCTAGAACAGTTTTTATCATGCCCCGCCCATTTTACAGTTCTAAAAACGGTGATTGGTTGGTCTGCCAGCGTACCAGCTAATCATCAATTCTATAATCACAAAATGGGCGGGGCATGACGAAAACAGTTCTAGGACGGTAATACCACCGTAGATTGGAATTGCCCTAAAGGCGGGCGATCGTCCGATCTGTCAAAGTGTCAAAATAATCCAAAATGGCTTGTTGTCATGTGAGACGTGTAATTAAAAGTTGTTTATTTATTTTTTGAGAATTTCTTTATGTGGAGGGTATTTTGAGCATTATTTTGATTAAAACATAATTATACTATAGTATACGTGTCTGGTGGTTGGGTGTGGATCTTGATCTAACCGAGAAAAACTTAGCTTTGACTCGCAAAAATGAATTATCCCAACAACGCAGGAGTTTTGTTTATAGCTGGAATTTAGCGAGATGATCTCATAGAATCAAAACTGAAACATCAAAAATTCATCAGCAAGCATTTTATCACAGGTAAGGCCCTCATCGCCTTACAAAGGCAGTCATTTTACTGTTTCGTTTATATATAGTAAATGTGGTTTGTGTTATGCTTATCCTTCAATTTAATTCAGGTAGACCTACAGATTTGGAGATGATTTGGAGGATAAAAACCATCCTGATTGGGTACCATCACAGAACATGAGACACACTGCTCTAAAGGTTTTAAAATGACATGGAGACGTTGAAAGGAGAGGCTAGAGAAAAGAAGAAAACTGCAAGCTTCTAAGGTCAGTCTTAGTAATAAAATTAGCAGAAAATATTGTCTCATATTGTTCAAACCAAGCTAGGGATTATTTCATACTGGTATATTAAGATATTCATTTCATAGATTTACGGGAATGCTTATGCTTTGGCGTCTGAGCCCTGTGAGGTCTCTCTCTGCAGGCCCATAGCCAGGATTTCACTTCGGGGGGCTCACTAGCTTAATTTTCTGATCTGTGTCAGGGGGGGGAGGGGTTAAAAACCTGGAGCAGTCAGGTATCACCATTTTTCGCAAGCAAAAAAGGGGGCCAGATAGTTAGGTTTCCATTTCTCAAACTTTGTTGAGGAGCAGTAGAGAAGCATCATCATTACAGCAAAACAAAAGCTTGTATGGCTCCTACCTGCTATGAAATAATTGTTCAGGTGGTGGCCCTTCCTAAGGGCAACCTATTGTGTATTTGAAATATTCAAAGCCTGTTTTTATCTACATACCTCCCAAGCCCCTGGGAGGACTTGAGCTCAATATATTTTTACTGGCTATTATCTATTCTTTGAAATCAAAAAATAAACTATATCAAATATAGAATTATCAAAGGATATGAAAATAATGCATGTTTTAAGGGTGTTTATATATTATATTATCAAGGAACTAAACTCAACAAATATTCTTTATAGCCTACTTGGGTGTAAAGGTGAAACGTAAAAATGATTTCTTCTCTAAATTCTGAGTGAAAACTTTATGCATCATAATACATAAATAGTAGTACATAAATTCAACTGTTTTAGAATTTTCTTATTTTTATCAACACCAAAAGATGCAAATTAGTACATCTAGCTTTTCATTGATGTATCACTAGTTAATAATATCATTAGACATAGTTGTTCTTATTGTTTATTTGTCAATTATTTTAATGAGCACCACTTATTATAACTTAGATAGTTGATACCTAGAAACCCCAAAATTTTTGTTTAAATTTGTTTCGTTCCCTTGAATATTTTACCCAGTAAATAATATTGAGATGGTTTTTTCTAAGCTTGTAGCCCAGTAATTTTAGCATAAAAGTTTCAACAGCTTAGAAATATATAAATCACTAAGATAATTTGTAACCTTCGCCCCCCCCCCTGACTACGTGCTTGGCTCTCTGTCTCGTTTTCTTGTATAAAAGGCTATTATTTATAAATGTAAAAGACTATTAAATGGTTTTATATTTGTATTAGTTACTGGAAAATGGTGAGAAAAAGGGAAGGGGTCTAAAAGTTACTAATTATATTTCTAGAAAAACTCAAAGCTGTGACAGTGTGGCGGACAGTGTTGAACCAACTGAAGAGTAGGGTGAGCAAGCAAAGTGGAGTTTCTTCACAGACTGACATGGCAATGAAAGAATTGATAAAACGATTTGAAAGACTTGGTAAAGCAAAAAAATGCAGACCTAGAAGAGAAAGTGGAATAATTCATTACTTGGCCTTATTGGTGCAGATGAAGTGAAATGGAAATATTATACAGGTTTTTCATATTATATAATATAGTGAATTGTATAATTTTCCAAAATGTTAAAGATTTTGTTATTTCTAGCCGTACAACTACCATCTTCATTTGCCTTTACTAATACTAATGCTTATTAAATTGAAACTGGATGTGGATTTTAAGGATCTTGAAAATATTATTCACTTATTATATAACAAATTTGTTATTTTAATAAGGTGGCCAGGCCATTCTACTTTAAAATTAATATCCTCAAATGCTTCAGGGAAGTTTTTCATGATAAAACAACTGTCATTATAAATTTTTATAGGTATTTACTGAAAAACTGAACAGACTTGTTGGTCAAATTATAAACATCACCAGACAATAAATTAAATTTAGATAGCATCAAGCCAGGTGACATTGTTCTGGCAGATAGGGGATTTTTAATCAGCAATATTTTGAGCATGTACAGGGCAAAACTTGTCATTCCAGCATTCACAAAGGGAAAAAATGAACTGCATCCAATAGAAATCAAGGAGACTAGGCAAACTGATCATGTACGAATACATGTTCAAAGGGTTATCAGTCTTCAAAAAATAAGTTTAGAATATTTAGGGGTACTATTCCAATCAGTATGTCGAAAAAAGGTAGTAGGTCTGAAACGTTTAGCACGCTTGATAAAATTGTCATTATCTCTTGTGTACTCATAAATTTAGGCCTTCCTATTATTCCATTATAAAAATCTTTGTAGAATTCTGGAAACAAGTCTATAAATGTAATTTTAAGTAAATTCATTGAAAACTTGTTTTTTGTTGTGATCTGGATAGCTTTTAGTGCACTATATTTAAAAACAACAATTTTGCAGATGACATTGCCATCCTGTGTAGTGCTAAGGGATAATAAAATACAAGTAATTTAAAAAAATATTATTTATTAACCCTGTTCATGCCATTTTAAAATACCTACATCCATATTAATTTGGTACCAGTAGGTGATATTTTGTCAATAACAAGGAAAAAGATATTTTTGTATAATCTGCAAACACATGTATTTGTTATCATTACTTTATCTATATTATTAATTTATTTGTAATATTAATGAATAAGTTTTATTAATATAAAAAAATAAATCGATAAAAGTCAATGGAGTTTTAATAATCTTATTGTATAACTGAAAATATAAAAAATATAATGTTTGATTGACAATACTGATGGTGCTATGAGCAACTCAATAGTAATTAAATGGTCATAGTACTGGGAGTAATCATTTTGACATTATATATAAACCATCTAGTAAATTATTAGGCAATATTATCAGATACATGCTGCAAAAATATATCTGAATGACAAACATAACAAGCTGTCATTGAATAAACAGAAAAAAAGATTCATATTCACTATATTTAAAACTTGCAAAAACAAATTACCAAATTTGGGCTCACTAAATATAGTTTCAAATATAATAACTAAGGAATCTAGTGCAGTAAAAAGCCTAATAACCCAAATGTAAAGAGCACTTTTCCTACCTTGATAAAACACTTAAAGGGGTCATATCAAAATTTTGATCAATGACAGGAATTTTATGTACGAAATAATTGTGAATACACGTTGTACTTGTATGATATCAATTATTGTTTTTAAAATTTGTTTTCATTTTTATACATTCAACTTGCAGTTATAACAGTACCATGGAAAATTAGTGGTACCTTCTACGCATTCAAAATGAAACCATTCTACACAACATTCATCTCCATCATATCTAATGATTGGCACCACCACTACGAATACTATATGTCTATAACTGTATACCCCTCTAAGCGCCTTCTTTTTTGCCTACCTCATAATGCAGGCATTATAACTTCTTTATGAAACTTCACGCCAATTTTTTTATTTTCCTCCCAGAATTTAAAATCAGGTAAAATTCTATTTCTGAAAAAAAGATCAGACGACACAGTCACAATAGTTTGTATTTGATACAGAAATTTTCATTTGGCACTGGTAATATAGCCACCACCTTCTTCTATTAGTCATGGTGATTTCATTTTTGGAAAAGTTTTATATGCAAAATATCACTAATGTGCAATAGATATGGACATGTTAGCAATTTTATAAGAATGGCACATTGCCTTTTGTGCATTTTCTAACTGTTCATGGAGTTGTCACGGGCGGAAGAACGAAATCTACTTCAAATACCTACCTATTTCAGAGGATGATATGAAATGCCAAAGACCCATTTTCTATTCCTAATCCAGCTTCTAAATACAATTTCAGACTGAGTAAAGATAAAGAAGCATGTTGGTGTTTGGAAGACACGTTGGAGCTTTTCATGAGAAGTTACAGTTTGCTGATAATATAATTTTGTAGGTACTTGCAATGTTAGATTTTCTGAGTGTCTGGAGGAACAATTTCAGCATAGGTGCTAATAATAGCTTATCTTTCATCCATGAGCAAGACAGTACTCACTAGTTCAATAGAGGAAGTATGTGATTTGGAACCACTGCCGCTTCAGTGGTTGCTTGCGTTGAGGCTGCAAGGACAAGATGCCTGAATGTTGAAAGATATTACGGACCCAAATTATTCAACAAAAAAATTCCAAGAAATTAAAATTGATTTAAAAATTTCGCGTGTTTAAAAAAGAAATCAAAACATACAAAACAATAAAAAAAATTCATTATTTAAATTTATACCGATTTCTGTATATTTTTCTGAAACACTACTCCTTGGCCACTTCATTCACTAGTTCCTTAAAGGTTAGTAGGTGTAGTTAATATATAATAGTAATTTTGTTTCTGTACTTTAATTTAGGTTACATACTTAATATTAATATTCTCTACATGATTTGTGGGAGTGAGCAATACACTATTACGAAACAGACTTCCAAGCCTAATGTGATAGCTGTATTAGTTCAATCCCCACTTGACCCACAGATTTATATAATATTGACTTATACATATTATTACATGACATTATTTTGTATAGAATATTATTCTAAATTGTGATTGTATTTGTAAGGAACAATGTACAATAAACAAACAAACAAAAAATAATTTCTGAACAAGAGGTGATCCATAAATGTAACTTATTCTGACTGAAAACTACATTCAGTGCTATGATAAGAAACACTAATAGATGATCATTTGCTATTGAAATTTCCAAAGTATTGAAAGGAGCATGTCCAATAATACATAATTTGGCAGATAGACAAACTTACAGACAATTTTTCAAAGAAAGCAGTTTATTAACTTTACCTGGACCTTAATAAGTGTATATTATTTCTTATAAAACAATTTCAAAATTATGTCAATTATCCTATTCATTTTTGTCATACACAGAGAAAGGTCCTTTATTCTATGCTATTCTAGCATTAAATTATACTACCAACTGCCTAATGAGATAAACATTATTTCTAACGTAACACATTTCAGCTTTTAATTATTCAAAGACTTATGTGATATGAAACCATATGCTAAAGAGAATCTTTCTAGATACAATTGTTTGTATAGTCCAGTGTGCTTTATTTTATGTATGCCTATTAGTTCAGAAACTCCTTCAATGGCCTATTGTAAAATTTGTAATTATACAATTATTTTGAAATTCATCTGTCTATCCAATGAAATAACAAATTAACTGCTAAAAAAAGTGAAATATGAGATTACAGTAAAAGATTAGTGAATGACATATTATATTTTGGAAACATACTTGATGATTATAAATTCTAGAATATACTTGATGATTTGAATCTTATAATCCAAAATATAAGGAGTGATGCATCGGCAAGGCATATTTTATTGCTGAGGTACTGATACTTCTTTGAATTCGTTAACAATGGTTTTATACTGAAATTAATGTCTCATTGTTAATTTTTCAACCAAATGCAGAGAATTAGTGTTTTCCTTGTGAATCAGCAATCTAACAAACATTCTGGTCATACTTACCTTTGCAAACAAATTAAAGAAAGAAAACATCAAATTTATCAATAACTTTTAATTATAATAAAGCGATCCAATTTGAATGTGATATTTCACTTTTTGTGGGTTTCCCACACCTATCCAAAGCAAAATCCATTTGAGCTTCACTTTGGAAGCTCTACTCTACATATGAAAATATTGTTGTGTAAAATCAAAAGCTAAAAAGTTATTACATTTATTTATGAGCAAATAATTAGGGCATTAGTTGAATCATATTGCACAGATAAAAATTATTCTTTTCTTTCTTCTACTTTGATGTATCTTCATTATTTTCTGTCTCATAAGATTACAATGTCATATTCATACATTATGTACTGCCAATGGCAAAAACTAGTTTTATTTTCTCCATGGTGTAGGTATGTAGTTTGTATTACACACTAGATGAATATAGGTATTATTAAAACAAAATTCGATTTTTTTTTAAGATAAAGGTTTCAAAATTATACCTGTCAGAGGTAATAGATACATACACATTCTTTCAACTCGTAAACTCATGAAGATCTTTAAATGCCAGACCAGAAAAACATTGATTTAACATCACTGCTTTTAATATGTTAGAAATAAAAAATAACAAATTGTTTAATTTTTCCTTCATTTCTTCTAGCTCCCTCCTTAAAAAATAATTTTAAGCTTCTGTACCTCCATGGTATTTAAAGGCAGCGCATGTTGGGATATGCTATAGCTTTTGGAAGGGTTGATTGCTAGCCATTATACTTCCATACTTCTTAAGTTATGAGTCTTTCATGAAGCTGTCTCCTGTAAATAATGAGATTTAAGAAACAGTTTATACAGAGTCTGAATTGCTACAGTATACACATAATTTGTAACCAGTACCTCGTATTTTTAAATTTTTTATTCATACAACATACAAAATATTTCCTCATGTCTGCCTCTTAGGCTTAGATAATATCAAAAAAGATTAATTAGCAGATGCTTTCTACTAACTTGCAAATAAAATAGTTCAATTTCCTAGGCGTTTTTGTGCCCCTACTTCATAGATTTATGTTCAAAATGGTTGGTCCATTTTTTTATATCCCTGTCCTTGAAATAGCAAGAACAAGAGAATAAATCGTATGTTCTATTTGTTTCCCTGAAAAAATATTATTTTATTAAATCATCAGGGACAAAAGTCAAGGAAGTAGATTCATTATCAACCCAAACAATTAAATAACCTATTTTTATCTCTTAATTAGAACCGACGTGAGGAATAACAGACAGGGCAATACAACCAAGGTTCAACAATATATAATAATAATTAATATTCGATTACTTACCGAAGTAAGGAAATATCCATTTTTCCTTTCCGTTTCATCTTTGGACAAAACAAAGAATCTACACCATTATTTTTTCACAGTAATGCTTGCAATTGAGAGCATAAGGCATCACCGTATTGTAAAATATGATTCTCTCTTCTTGAATATTTTTAAACAAATCAATTAATGCGCTTATTTCAAAGTATCTCAATTTTCAAAAACCTCTGTATTGACATGACCCATTGGCTTACATCTGCCGAACAGATGTTTGTCAGCTCACAAGTCACAGAGACACAGAAGATGACGTTAGGGACAGCAGTCCTAATTTCAAAAATTTATTCCACCAACCCAAAACTAATTAAAAAACTATAAAAATCCCCACCGTCGGAATTTGGTGAGGCCGAAATAAGTTGAGCCGTCGAAATGAATTAAAGTAGACCCTCATTATTCATTTTAATAATTTTAAATAACAATAAACAAACAAAATCTATCTAATCAAACATCAATCAGAAATATCAAGTTGAAAACATTGACACATGTGCATCCACTTTATTTTCGATCCATGCACAAAACAGAATTCGCCGGCAGACATAAAACAACATATGCTTCTAACAATTATTTTCCATCCATGCTCACAGGCTGGGCTGAGTCAAATGTTTTCAGTAGGGTAGTACACGTAACGCGAAACTGCCCGATCGTCATGGTTGCCATGGTAATAGAAACACGTTTCTATTTCTTATCTTAGAGAGTACCAGTACAGTTGATCAATTCTTTCGCTGTGCGTAGCCTCTTAGCTGTTACATCATTTTAGCTTTGTAAGTATTTTTTTATGACAACTTCCTGTTTCCGTTGACGATAGTTCTGATTGTGATTATGAGGCTCTGTTGTTTATTCTGTGGCTATGTGCGGAAAATTTAATGACATATAGGTACATAAAAATTAATTCTTGAACGGAGAATATATACTTTTAATTAAGTATGCCATATCTGCGTAAAGCTGTGATTATTTTAAACCAAGAATATGATATTTTTTATCAAATACTGCTTTGTTAAGTAAATAGTTTTAATTGAAGTCTGAGGAAGTGTTGAAAGTAAGAATACCGAAGTCTTAAATCAAGCATATGATAATCCTGAAAACAAGACACTGATATAACCTATAAAAATACTATACATACAGGGTGAGTTTTTAGTACCGGCTCGGTCGATAACTCCACTACTATAGAAGATAGCGAAAAAAGTTGTATACAAAAGTTGTAGCCACGGGTATGTTCCTTGCTCAGAAAATATTTATATTTATACAGGGTGATCCATAACTACGTGGTGATGCAAACATATATTTTTTTAAATGGAACACCCTATATATTATGCCATATTCAAATTCCACTAATGATTTCCGTTCCTACAATATAGGGTACTAGTACATTATACAAGGTATTTCAAAAGTTATGACCATTTTTGTATCCATATGGCGGTAAAATGAACGTACTGTATTTCAAAAATTGATGTGAATGAATCAAAAATTATTTTTTTTACATGAGTAGATTAAAAATACCCTCTAGTTTTAAAATCGTCCCTAAAAAAAGCCCGTGACGCATATTCGTATACAGGGTGATGTAGAATGCAAAATCTAGATTTTCTCTCTTTTTTTAAATATAATCTCTAATATTTTATTATACCAAAGAATTGCTTTTAATATGCTTTTTCATCTTTGTATAGCACTTGTTATGGCTGGATTCATTAGTTTCTGAGATATTTCGATTTTTCTACAAATTTTAAATGTACCTCCTATTTGTTTACTAAAATTTATTTATTTTGAGAAAATACTATCAAATTTAATTTTTTCTTAACAAACAACTAAAACATAAGGCCACAGTAGTACTTGGTCAAGTCAAAACAATGAATTAACGAGGTAACATAGGTCAAGTGTGCTGAGGAAACAATTTTATAGACGTCGTGCATAATTATCAGGCAGATGTATCAGGTAGGCTATAAAATATTAAACGACACAGTCCAAATAAAACGATTCTTCAGTCTTTCAAACGCATTAGTTTTAGAGTGCCTCCGTTGTGAATATTGCTTTTCATAGTTGATATATTCTAGAGGCAAGTAGACAGTTTCTCAAAGATTCTTCTAAATACCCCCAACGGAAAAATTAATTTTTAAAGCTGGTTTTTCACATATTACGCAATTATTGAGCAGGTTATGAAAACTGTCAATTTTTCAAAGCCTACTTGATAAATCTGCTTGATAATTATGCATCACGCCTACAAAATTGTTTCCTCGGCATACTTGACTTCATTATCTAGACTATTTAGGGGCTTGACTTCATCAAATAGTATCATGACCTTATAATTTAGTTGCTCGTTAAATTAAAAAACAAATTACATAGTAATTTCTCAAAATAAATAAATTTCTGTACACAAATAGAAGCTATACTTTAAATTAACCGAAAAATTTAAATATCTCGGAAATTGATGGACGTAGGTACAACAAGTGCTATACAAAGATGAAAGAGCATATTAAAAGCAATTCTTTGGAATAATAAAATATTGGGGGTTACATTAAAAAAAAGAGAAAAATCTGGATTTTGCATTCTACATCACCCTGTATACAAATATGCGTCACGGGCTTCCTTTATAGCCGATTTTAAAACTAGAGGATATCTTTAATCCTGACATGTAAAAAAAATAATTTTTAACTTATTACTTTTTGATATACAGTACGTCCATTTGACCGCGATTTGGATATAAAAATGGTCATAACTTTTGAAATACCCCGTATAATGTAATAACACCCTATATTGGAGGAACGGAAATCATTGGTAGAATTTGAATGCGAAACAATATATAGGGTGTCACATTTAAAAAAATGCATGTTTGCATCACCACGTAGTTACGGATCACCCTGTATAAATCAAAATATTTTCTGAGTAAGGAGCATATCCGTGGGTACAACTTTTATATACAGCTTTTTTCGCTGTCTTCTACAGTAGTGGAGTTATCGACCGAGCCGGTACTAAAAACTCACCCTGTATATACTGACTGAAGCATTTCATAATCTTTGCGCAAACAGCTCAAGATTTTGGTCTTCTTGGAATAATCATTTAAGGGCATCAGTATAAACATTCGGCTATTTTACGTTACATAGTATGTTTCCTAATTCGTGTTGAAAAATGCCGATCATCACAGAATGTCAAAAATATGTACCTGTACTTTTCATCTAGAAGCATCCGTTACATTCACCGGTCCGTTTTGGCTTCCCACACCGACAGGTGAGGGGAGTATTATGATCGCGAAAATTTTCGATTTTGAGATAACACGCTTTTTGGGCGTTTTATGCTGTCTGCATAACGAAAATCCATCACCCGTTTCCGTCGGTCTGTCTGTCGGTCTGTCGGTCTGTCGGTCTGTCGGTCTGTCGGTCTGTCGGTCTGTCGGTCTGTCGGTCTGTCGGTCTGTCGGTCTGTCGGTCTGTCGGTCTGTCGGTCTGTCGGTCTGTCGGTCTGTCGGTCTGTCGGTCTGTCGGTCTGTCGGTCTGTCGGTCTGTCGGTCTGTCGGTCTGTCGGTCTGTCGGTCTGTCGGTCTGTCGGTCTGTCGGTCTGTCGGTCTGTCGGTCTGTCGGTCTGTCGGTCTGTCGGTCTGTCGGTCTGTCGGTCTGTCGGTCTGTCGGTCTGTCGGTCTGTCGGTCTGTCGGTCTGTCGGTCTGTCGGTCTGTCGGTCTGTCGGTCTGTCGGTCTGTCGGTCTGTCGGTCTGTCGGTCTGTCGGTCTGTCGGTCTGTCGGTCTGTCGGTCTGTCGGTCTGTCGGTCTGTCGGTCTGTCGGTCTGTCGGTCTGTCGGTCTGTCGGTCTGTCGGTCTGTCGGTCTGTCGGTCTGTCGGTCTGTCGGTCTGTCGGTCTGTCGGTCTGTCGGTCTGTCGGTCTGTCGGTCTGTCGGTCTGTCGGTCTGTCGGTCTGTCGGTCTGTCGGTCTGTCGGTCTGTCGGTCTGTCGGTCTGTCGGTCTGTCGGTCTGTCGGTCTGTCGGTCTGTCGGTCTGTCGGTCTGTCGGTCTGTCGGTCTGTCGGTCTGTCGGTCTGTCGGTCTGTCGGTCTGTCGGTCTGTCGGTCTGTCGGTCTGTCGGTCTGTCGGTCTGTCGGTCTGTCGGTCTGTCGGTCTGTCGGTCTGTCGGTCTGTCGGTCTGTCGGTCTGTCGGTCTGTCGGTCTGTCGGTCTGTCGGTCTGTCGGTCTGTCGGTCTGTCGGTCTGTCGGCCTGTCGGTCTGTCGGTCTGTCTGTCTGTCTGTCTGTCTGTCTGTCTGTCTGTCTGTCTGTCTGTCTGTCTGTCTGTCTGTCTGTCTCTCTGCCTGTCTTTCTGTCTGTCTGTCTGTGCGCGATTTTCTAGCCTCGCAATCTCAGTAACCGCTGCATGGATTGTAATGAAGTTTGGGCAGCGATATGCTGTGGGGTCGTGGTAGGTAAAGTTCTCATAATTTTAAAAATCGGTGCATGGGTGGCGGACTAATTGGAAAAAAACAAAAAAAATAAATATTCCTCAAACTCCGTTTTTAGGTGTTTTAGAGGTTCCTGACCATTTTATACTTTTTTTGGATGGGGGTGAAATATGGGTGACTGGGGGGTGGGGGGTTGTAAATCTCAAAAATCTGTTGTATTCATAATAGGCTGTCCGTTGACCTGTGAAAGAGAAACCTAGCGTCACAATACCCTTTTTTAGGCCCATCCGAACATTGCCCTGCCATTGCCAACCAAGGGACTTAGAATTTTCTGATATATACATAGGAATATTGCTTTAAATCGTTCTGTATTGAGTAACGTAAAGCTATGGAATGAATTTTAATGAAACTTTGTCACAGTATTATTACCGTGGCGAGGATGGAAAACACGTACGGTGTTGTGTCACTGGCGGCGCAGCAACAATAAAAAAAACTAAAAACATAAAAACAGCTCAAACTTCGTTTTTAGGTGTTTTAGGGGTTCCTAATCATTTTCTACTCATTTTTGGGTGGTGGTGAGATTGGGGTGGTTGGGGGCTGGAGGGTTGTAAAACTGAAAAATTTGTTATATTCATAATAGGCTGTTATGGACCTGTGAAAGAAAGACCTAGCGCCATAATACACTGTTTTGGTCAAACCGAACATTGCCTTGCCTGTTACAGGACCTAAGAATTTTCCGATGTATATATACACAGGAAAATTGCTTTAGATAGTTCGGTATTTTTACTTCCCACACCGATAGGTGAGAATTCTTGAATTGAGAATGTTTTTTGATTTGTGTATCTTGAACTAACATGGTAATAAACCGAAATACAAGACAAACAACGAATGTAGTCGTATATGGGACACCAATAACAAGAGTCTCAAAGTTTAGATATTTGGGCAGTTGGATTAGTGAAGACCTAAACCCAGACTTAGAAATTAGAGCTCGCATCGAAATGGCTAGATCGAACTTCTTCAAAATGCGAAACCTATTCTGCGATAGACGTCTCAACATCCATATAAGAGATAACTTCGTCAAATGCTACGTCCTTTCCACACTACTCTATGGAGTTGAGTCGTGGACACTCAAAGCGAGCGCAATGAATAAGTTAGAAGCATTTGAGATGTGGGTATATCGCAGAATGTTGAGAATACCATGGACTGACCGTGTCTCGAATGAACGAGTTCTACATCGAATGAACAAGGAGCGAGAACTCCTCGACATAATAAAAAAGAGGAAAACAGCCTATTTGGGTCATCTTATGAGGAATAGCAAGTATGAATTCCTCCAGCTTATAATCGAGGGCAAGATTGAGGGAAAGCGCGGACCCGGACGTCGCCAATGCTCCTGGCTGAAGAACATCAGAGACTGGACCGGCTTGGACTCAAATACTTTGTTGAGAAGAGCCCAAAATAGAGAGGAATTTGCCATGATTGTTGCCGATCTTCATTGAATGGAGATGGCACTCTAAGAAGAAGAATCTTGAACTAAAGACATACAACAGGTCATGTTCATGATGCTATATTAGTATATCAGTAAGTAACCTTACGAAGCGCATATTTGCTCTAAACTCAGTCAAATTGTGGAAGCTTGGTTGAATTTATCATGCGTGAAAAAAATGTAGCGATTTAAAATAGAGTACATGGAGTGAGCCCGGGTACTGGATGATGCGGGCCGCTGGTGGCACCAGGAGATGGCGCGAGAAAGCCGTCGGCGGGCACCGGCCCGTTGCCGCGTAGTACTGGTCGGCGCTCTCGAAGTTGAGCTGAAGGGGCGACCGTAGCTCAACCGGTGGGAGCGCCGGAGTACAAATCTGGAGGTCTTGGGTTCGACTTCCGCTGGCCGCCGACTTTTTCCCGACAATTTTCTGGTACGAATTTTAAAATAAAGTGAGCCCTGATGTTGCAAAGCTACCTTACCAGGCAAAGCAGATCGATTCTGGTTGCTGCTCCCGACTCTTTCCAATAGAAATGAAATCTCAGGGTAAGAAAATAAAAAATATACAGGTTTTGATTTGCGAGCGGGGATATCGTGTTTGAGTAATTCGGTTACCAGAACCATTGCGTGTGTGTTTTCCAAATAACAAACTGCTTCTCACGAATAAACCTCACCTTATATAATTTACGAGCTCTTCACATGGGATGTCTGCTGTTGATCTACGATTCCACGTTAGCGTTCTTTTGACTAGCCTGTTTTTATAACACAAATAAATCTATCCGCGCTCTGGAAACATATGTATGTAGCGGGAATAGCAGTTATAAATATACTAGGGTTGATTTCTGTCCTGTGTGTTCTAGACAGAGGGTTACCTAATATGCAATTACGTTGTCTTGCTTCCCACGATAGGTAGGTAATTCGCTTTGTTGGACTGTTGGTCTTTCTGTTGGATTGACTCAGTTTCTAGTATCAGAGCAATGACGCGTAAGTTTAGTGTCGAAAAACAAACCGGATGACGCTTGGTATTCGAGTTCTAGAGGCAGTTTGGAAACTTTTTTGTCGTTGCACCATAACTCCAAAGTAGGAGGGATCGGGATTTGTTAA
Organism: Callosobruchus maculatus; assembly: GCA_951848785.1. Taxonomy (NCBI): domain Eukaryota; kingdom Metazoa; phylum Arthropoda; class Insecta; order Coleoptera; family Chrysomelidae; genus Callosobruchus; species Callosobruchus maculatus. The sequence goes on along the minus strand of CATOUR010000054.1, from coordinate 11,596,763 downwards.
AACGTGGAAAAAATCGTCAGTAACCGATTGAAAATGCGGTAGCATTTTTGTACACTTACCAACCAATATTCCAAAAAATCGTCATCCGGAATCTACGGGCAGTACCGATTTTTTTTGAAGAAAAGGAAGTATCGCGACGAAACTGGTCGGAGCTTGATGGAAAATTCTTTTTTTTGTTTTGTAGATCACAAAAAAGTACTGTCATCCGTGTCTGCTGGGCAGTTTATGAGAGATATGATCTTAAAGTTCGATTTTTCACGTCATTTTCATCAAAAATAGTTTGAGGTTATGGTCGTGGAATTGCTCTATAACAACAGCTAACTAATAAAACAAAATAAAAGTTGAAGCAGGCGACAGAAAGGTTCTGCTGGTGCACCATCTGGTACCCGAAGGTAACGGCAAACCAAAGAAAATCGCTACTGAACAGCAGCAGATTTCTTGGTGGGACGCCACGGCGCGTCCGCTTGGCCACCAGAGAACGCGGGTTCTATATGCCGCTGCACATGGAAGCCAATATACGAGGGTTGCTCTATATCTCCGTCAATCGACTAGTACGCAGACAGCTGTTTCACGCTTATTAGCGATCATCAGTGCGCCATAGGTCGATTGACGGAAATAGGGAGCATCAATTCTTTCATGTCTACCAGACATGTGAAGCATGTTGTAGCAGGCGACAGAAGGGTTCTGCCGGTGCGCCATCTGGTACCCAAAGGTAACGGCAAACCAAAGAGAATCGCTGCTGAACGTTTTTTTTTCTTTGCTGTTTTCAATATGCATTCAAGTGTTCATCATGCATTATCTCATGAATTACATTATTTTAATTGACAGATGTGCTTACCCGACAAAAAAGGTACCTTAGAAAACACAACACAACAACAATTATGGTGAAAATGTTCAAGAAATTGTAATAAAACACAAATAAATGTCCTCAATTTTACATGGCGGTGTACGGAGAGAAAGCCATGTTTGCCCAATATCAGCTGAGCATGACAGCATGCCGCGCCATCATGGAATTGCTCTATGGAATATAAAAAATATTTTATTATTCAAAACAATGTCAAAAAAGTATGGCATATTTGCCAAAAAGTTTTAACGACTTCTTGAACATATTACTGCTAGTTATTATTTGATAAGCAGAAAATGTACCGAGAAGAAGCATAGTAGTATTTCTTTGTCTGTGTGACTAGCATCTTTTCAGAAATAATTCAATAGATTGTAATTTTCATCCATTTAGGACCCATAAATAAAAACTAGAAAATTTAAGATGATCGATAAGGTAGCGTTGTATAGGAAGGTTATCGTTGATGACTGTCGGACAGTTTTAACAGCATCGTGTTCTGTTCTCATTGGTCAAACCATCCATTAAATTCTGCATAGACCTTGGTAAAATCGGCCCTATATCTTTTGGCGCTTTCGGTATTAAGGCGGTTGACCTTATTGAAATTTAAGACACGTACCCCAGAGGAAGTAGGAGGGATAAGGGCTCTTTCTTGGGTTAATGAAGTTGCAGCGGGGTTGACGCTCTAATACACAGGAAGGAAAAACCGAGAGGGTAGAAAAGTAATCTATTCTTGACTAAAGTTGTTGATAAGGTTAGTAAGAGTTCGTTACAGGCTCGATTGAAGCATGCTGTAAATACGTGGAAGTTACCATGTAAACGAAAAGTGTATGTGTCAACGTACGTGGATTATGCACAGAAAAACTGCGCCAAGTTCTCTAAGTGAAATTAGGTTTGTAGATAATATATGCAATATGTTTGGGACTTATTTCAAGTCACTCCTGGTGGTTGGACTATCATTTTTATCAATCATCTAGTATGAACAATAATTGCTGAAAGTTTATTAAGTATACTAAGCAGGCTATCGCCATTATAGAAGCGAATAACGCTCCTTTATATAAGATTTTATCTTCCAGATTTACCAATAAGGTACATATCAAAGCATCCCTCTAGAAGTGTAGTTTTGGTTGAAGATAACTAGTACAGTTCTTCCCAAGCACCAAATTGGGTACTCCAGAGGGCCGCCAAGTCTAAATACCAGAGCACTTTAGCTGCTATGAAGAGATTAGATTTTCAAAGGCTTGTTGATATGGAGAGGGCAACATTTAGAAGACAAAACAGGCATCATCGGGCAGTGATCCCATATCCTGGATGCCCTGGAACCAAAGGTGGCAAAGGCAGGACCGTAGTGCTCGTTCTAGATGTATGAATAAGGACCGCTCTGGAATGAGACATATCTAGTAAGTTTGGTGAGCAGCTGAATAATTGAAGATAGCTCAAAGGAGCAGATTCCTTTTGAATAAGAAAGCGAGAGATCACCAAGCGCACGTCGGTAAGGAAACAGCTGGAGGGGTAAGCCACCAACTAGTCAAATTTTTCTTCCCTAAATAGCGAGAAATATGGACACATTAGTAGCGGTATAAGGTACTCAACTATGTGAGCAATAGTCCTGGTAATTTTATCTGTACTTTACATAGTGCATCGATGTTAGATAATAAGAGACTGAAAGTATCACGGATGGCGTTACTCTTAGACATAGGCAATAATATTGTACATGACTATTTATTGTCAAAGTATCTGGATATTTTTACTACCTACATATGTTTGTTGTGCTTAGAATTAGTGACATGACTTTAAGGTTCAATATTTTACTTTGGCTTGTAGGATTCGAGACGACATTTAGCACAAACATGCTACGACTATTAGTGCAGTTGCTGAGAAAAACCTCAGCGGAAACATGTAGCAGCTGACCTCCGAACATCGTTTAATGTACAAATAAGGCAAGACCTGGGGTGCTGCTTCTTTATCTTGTGAGTTGTTATCACTAAATTTAAAAAATCCAGAGTATGTTTTGACGTTTTGGTTACCCTGCACTCACGTTTCGTCTTCGGCGGGCGGCTGATGACCTACAGAAATATTAGCTGGTCTCGACCTTGGAAACCTCTTCCAAGTTAAAGAACTCGTGATAACGACAAAAGAGCAAATATATGAAACGTGAGTCCATGTAAGCATTTATAATTATTATATCCCTCAGAAAGTTTAGACTACTCCGCAAATAATTTGTATGTGAAAGAATTGCTTAAGTGGTAACATCAATCTGGTCATTAAATATCAATACCTACGTATCTTTAATTTAATTTAGTTAACATTTTATCTACATTATCAAGATTTAAATGTGTTTTATAAACAATAGTTTATGAATATTGGAAAAGGCTTGTTTTAATATCTCTATTTTCAGAGGGTGACTGATCTATTTTGTGGATAGCAACTGAGACGACATCTTTCTTCGTATGGCGTTAAGATTCCGAACATTTTAGGAGTAATGTTTTTCTAACTGTTTTTGATTTACATAGTGCGCAGTTTTGGTCTATACTGTTTGGGATCCCTTCTTTCTAAGAATAAACCTCAACTAAACATAAGTTTTCATTTCATAATAATGACCAATCGATATGAATTTTTAGATACGTGATAATTATATAGGTATAACTTGTCGCTAGTGTTGTTGAAAAATAGTAGATGTACACACTGTTTGAAAAGTGCATTTAACAATTATTTCACAATTATACATGTCATCGATATTTTCATCTTCTACACTTTGTATCGATCGTACTCCATTCAAAACTTTTATACAACATTCAGTTTTGATTATTAATTTCTTGAATTTAAATTATATGCATATCTTTAAATCATGTTGCAGCATCATCTAATCATAGACGTATAAAATAGCACTGAAACTGGTGATATTCGCGTCTCATGGTCTCAGACTTTAATATTAGTTGCTTAGTATGCTCTGTTACAATTATTCTTTTAAACAGACGCCTGACTTGCAGATAACTGCTGTACGCTATGGATTTTGAACAAAGGCAGAAAATTAGTCAACCTTTTGGCTGCTCTAGTTGCTAGGAAAAAGGCGCAGTATGCTGTGTACCTTTGGAGCTTAAAAATTTGGCACGACAGAGTTTGGAGAGAAATTATTATACTTACTAAATAGGTTGGACGTATTGAACTGTACAAGGATGGGGATTTTTTATGTTGGTCTTTTGGGGTCGGAAAAAAGATTTAAAGGTAGCCCGCTTGACTGTTTTCGCCTTTCATCAATAGCTGCTACTAAATAAATGAATACGGCCTACGTTTCGCTTGCTTGCGTGGTTGCTTTTCATCATCTTTTAGGTATGTGTTGTAGGAGCTTTAAAATGGGATTTAAATAGGCAGTCTATAATATGGATAAGGTAGTAAGTTGAGATTTGAGAAATAAATAAATATAGCCTAACTGAATGATTCCGATTCAGATAAAAATTAGAAGTTATTTGTAGTGTCATTGCCATTTTTGAAGTCACCGAATTGCAACGCAATGAATTTCCTTAAACGTGATATTTTTGTAACAAAAAAAAGGTTCAAACGAAAACTGAAAGACATTTTTGAAAGCACCATAATGTGGTCTATCATACCATGCTATTAAAACATTTTTTTGTACTTCAACACTTAACACACCTTTGATTTTCAAATAGCACTAAATAGTTTTTTCTATACACAAGTTAAGTCCTTATATTATTTAAAATCTTGCACTACCTTTGGTTTTATACACAAACTTATTTTTTTCGTAAAATCATTCGCATAACATAAATAAAATAAGAATTTGCTTCACGCAAACAACGGATAAAAATAAAACTCATTTTATTTATTTCATGTTAATGACTTCACGAAAAAAGTCAAAGGCACTACAAGTTATTAAATCAAATAATGACCTGAATAATATAGGAAAAGCTGGGGGGTGCTATTTCGGAAATGGTGGTAGGGCGTAAGTTTTAGGGATTGAAGTCAAAAAATATTCCGAAAGCATGACGTGGTCATTCGGTACCCTTAAAAGTCCCACTTGTTTTGTTTTTTATCTGATTTTCTTACCAAAATATTACGCCTCAAACAAATCCTCAATTTATTTGTTTTATTTATTTTATGCTTATGGCTTTACGAAAAAAATAGATTTCTGTATAAAATTAAAGGTACTGCAAGATTCTATATAAAATAAAGACCTATTTTGTGTAGGAAGAACTATTAGGTGCTATTTGAAAAAAAAAGTTGAAGGTGTGTTCTAAGGGTTGAAGTACAAAAAAATGTTTTGAAAGGTCGTGTAGTACTCTCAAACATTCCCCTCAGTTTTGGTTTGGTTTTGTTAAGAGAATATCACGTGTCAAGGAAATGCAGGGACTTCTTTTAAACAGTAATTATGCCCGCCTATGTTGCTGTACTACAAAACGACATATATATGTACGTAAGAAAACGCTTTTACCGAGCCAGACCACGTATGTTTTTATGTAGAAATTTTTCACCACACACTCGGTGTCCATTATCTTAAGCACGTTTACATGTAAAAAACTAATGATTCATATACGTGCGGAATATTCACAGTTCCATTCTAAAAAGATTGTTTCACGCAACGGTGCCGACCAGCAGGGTGTGTTGTACACTTACATAATTTTAGATAAGGAAGTTCATTTCCTTTTAATCAGATAACGGTGCTATACTCCGAGCATTTTTCTGTTTAGATAAAGCTACTTATGTGAAATAGCTTCTAGAGAAATTAGAGGGAATTAGTGGGAACGAGAAATCTTGCACGTCAGTTTCTAAGAATCGCCCTTGGATGAAAATAAAATATGCCTGAAGGAAGTCGACTACCGGGTAAAATTGACCTTGGGTGAAAATAGAATATATTAGGAGGAAATACCGGGTAGTAAACTTCAGTTTTTTATCCAAGGTTTTTTGTTAGGACATCTACATCTTGTAATTTGACATTCTCTATCTGGGTGTCCCTGAATTTCCTTGACACGACGTATTTTCGTAACAAAAAAAAGTTCATACGAGAACTGAGTAGAATTTTTTTAAGTACCATAGGCTTTGCCATACCATGCTTTCAAAGCATTTTTTGTATACACCAGCCCTTAAAACTCACCCTCAAGTTTTGTTTTGTAAATAGCACCAGATAGTTCTTCCTACATAAATTAAATACTTATTTTATTTAATATCTTGTATTACCTTTGGTTTTGTACTCAAACTATTTTTTTTTTGTAAAATCATAGCATAAATAAAATAAGAATTTGCTTGATCCAAAAAACGCATACAGATAAAACTAGGTGGGTTAGAAGTTTACTGAACTTTCGAAAACAAATGTCTTTTTTAACCCTTTCTTACGAAAATATTACTCCTCAAAGAAATCCTTATTTTATTTATCTCATGTTAATGACTTTAAGAGGGAAATTCGTTCGCGTATGAAGTCAAAGGTACTACAAGATTTTAAATAAAGCAGTGATCTTATTAATGTAGGAAATAATTATGGTTATTCTGTAAACTAGCCAAAACCCCCAGTTAGTTTGTGGAATTCTTTTGTGGTTTGTACTTTAGCTACAATTCGTGGTTACTTTACAACCTATCTGGATATAATGCAAATCAACCAGCATTCATAGATATTTTAGTTGAAGGATAACTTTCCACTAAAATAACCAGGCATTTGGATAGTTTGTATAATATCCAGCTAGTTTATAAAGTAGCCATGTAAGCCTTTAACCTTTAACCATATATAACACAATAATGTAATAATTGGCAGTAATTTTTGAGAAATATGAAAGCCATAAAAATGTCTATATCCTTCTATTATCCCTATTGATTCGAATTTACCCTGAAAAGTCGTTATAGCTTTATTATGCGTTGTAGAAAAATTAATGTTTGTATTCCATCAATCAAAACACATTGTAGCTTTATGTTTTCTGCTCAAGACTGTACTGTTGACCATTGGTGTCACGTTACGGTTCCACGACAATTTTAGATCAATCAAACGTTCTGACATAGCCTTACCGGCAAATATCCAACAAGCAGTGCGTGCCCTCGGCCTACTGATGCGTGTCATTTTAATACGTGGAGGCCCAAAGTCAGATATATAACGAATATTGGATAGAGGCAACTATACAAAACAGGATAAATTAATCTGTCATAGTTTTTAGTTATTCGCTACGTATGATGCTAATGCCCGATTTTATTAACATGTATATTTTTAACAAGGACCTTGACAAAGCTTTTCTATTGGATGTGGTTTAGCAAAAGCTTTCTATTGAGTATTGAGGGCTATGTTAATAAGTATGATCCAATAGTATATCATCAATATTGGAAACAAGACGTCAAAGCTGGATGACACTTTTATCAAGAATATTTTAGAATTCATAGATCAAAATCATAGCAGAACATCAGAACAAAGCGATTGATTTGCAAGTTAATGCTGGATTTTTAATGTTTACCTTATAATTATTGTATAATTACCAATTGCACTTGCAGTCAGATTGATTATAGACTGGATGCATATTTGTTATAGACATTCTTATAGAAATATTCACAGAGGATGTAGAGATTGTAAGGGCACTGCGTAAAAGGCACCGTAGCACAGAAACGCTGGTTCCACCCTTTCTGTGAAAGTTATATAAAGCGCCTTATTTACTTTCTGACTATACGAAAGGTTTCTAGTTTATGTAAAATAAGGTTATACGTTATAGTTTTGCCAGCTGGCAAGCTTTGCTGTTAAGAAGGATAGGCAACCAGTGAGGCACACTTGTTAAATCGTGTGTGTCTAGCTTTGTGAAATGCAATAAAATGTTATTTTTACCCCTTTTTATTATAATACAAAGGTATATTGAAGGTATTTATAATTATTATCGATTGTAAATTATTGTTTTGTCAAAAGAATGCAGTAATTTGAATTTCTTGTTATCATTATCATCAGATTAACAGTACATTTGATCCAGTGATCCAGTGATCAAATGTATCGGTTTTGTGGAATCTGATTGGTTGAGATTAGCAATTGCTAAACTCTTCGTTAAACAGAAAAATGCAAGTTTGCACCCATTTAGGATGGAAAATCAGAGTTGAAAAGATACTAGAGGGTTCATAATGGTCGATTATATATAAAGCATGTCTTTTTTCACCTTTTTTAAGTAACTTTCAAGAGAAATAAATAATTTTTAGAGAACCTTGACAGATGCATGTTCTTGAAATGGCTGGTCTAATTGGTCAAAGCTTTTGTTAAAATGCCCGTATTGATAAAATCAACCCTAAAGCAGCTATTATTTCTAATCTGCATATTGAATAGTTCTAGTTGTAATTTTTTGTCGCTTTTGAATTTTTTTGGGTCCCCTGAGGGCCGGTTTAGCAATGTTTAGTCAAATGTGGTAGTTAACTGAATGGCAGTGAGCTTCGCTCCTTAACGTTTCGCCAGCACGAGTGGTTGGCATCCTCAGAAGTATTACCTGTATTACCACATATTTGGCTCTGTCACCTTTTTGAAACGTTCACACGGTCCAAACTTTGATGACCTTCGGCTCTTGCCGTTTATGTGACGCTATATAAAACTAATGGCCTAAAATTTGTTTTTTTTTACCTTGGCACTAGGATTTAGTCCCATTAGCCAGCATCATATTATGTAATGGTTTTGAAGTCATAGTTTTAACTGATTATCGATAATAAAATAAATAAAAAAAGCGAGGGTGAACGCCTACCGTGAGTACACCATCTGTTGAACAAATATGTGTAAGGCATTACATTACATACATTTATTTGTACTGTACAATACAAATATTTCCACCTCAAAGGCCATGCCTTGTGTGAGGTATTGGTATTGAAATATACACTAAAATTTTTGCCTAACCTAATTTCGCTGCTGTCTCTCTTTGGACTGTTATATTTGTTCGATTTTCAATGATTTGGTGCTCCTTCTTCTCCTTGGCCTTCTATGGATCCATTCTCAGTAGCAGCAGGACATTCTCTTCTATAATTTTTTTGATGATTTCGTAATTTGAACGTAAAATTTTGATGAAATGACTATTTAGTGAAAAACATAATACTTTGGTGTCTAGAAGTATAAAATATTAAATGAGAAAGATATATTACGGAAGGTCTGAAAAGTTCAGATGAGTGGCTTATATAGTTTTTATGAACCATGGGAAGAAGGCTCAAATATTAATATAATAACCTTATTACTAACAAGATTGTGAGGGAATTACTTCGTTAGTCAACCCTAGTCCATATTTGACAAACATTGCCTCCGTGATTACCCTTCAACGTTGTCATAATTTATTATTATAAAAATCGCAAAGATAGTCTCCAGAATGGCCAAAAGTGAAGCCTGATAAGGTCTATATTTAGATCATTCGCTGCTGCATCGAGTTCAGGCCCTGATGTAGAACGACAGATTCTAGGAGCGCCATGCTCGTTAGTAATGGTAGAAAAAGCAACAAAATGCCGATTCAAATAATCTGCACCTACCAAAGAACTAGGACTCAGATCTTGCAAACAAAGTGATCTTCTACACGAAATGGCAGCACGTCGAAACCTGCGAGAACGAATCAGGAACGCTGGATATGACCGAACTTTTTCGCAGAGAACAAAAAGTAGAGTGCAAAGTAGTTTCGCTTTTCTCGGTGGCCACGTATTTTTGAATATATCAACGGATCATGTCTGGTACAAACATATATACTGTTGACTTTTGCGTAGAACCTGCCATATTCAAACAGGAAGTACCCAGAATTAATAAAAAATCAGGTGTTTTTGACCTAGCATATGCATGTATGACTAGAAAGAGACATCTTATAACCTTAGTGCAGCTTTCAGGATATATTGCGCTTTACCAACGACATCTGCAAGCTGCCATAAAAGCTTCAGCTTACCGAATATAATTAAAACCTACCTTCTTCAAGAATGAGCCAGCAATACCATTGGGCTTGCGATTCTAGCCACTGAAGATAAAGCTTCCTTTGGGACATATTTTAATAAAGTAGTAGACATTCTTTCAGAAAAGAAAATGCCCCTTGTGATGCCGTAACAGGGTTATGGACAAAACATACAGGGACATGAAGAAGACTGATTATCCGTAGCTTTTTCTGGCCCATGTTCGAGGCTCAAAGAAGATAACTATGTTGTTTAGATGGAGTGTCAGTATACAGTGACAGTAATTGAGCATTTATTTAAATCTTCACGCAAGTCGAAAGCAGTTTTCAGCATAGGTTTTCTGTAAACGTGTGGTGTCGTATGGTCGACAGTTATTCAATAATTGGCCTCTTCATTTTGGAGAATCGCCTTATGAGAAAACTACTTCAATTTTCTACAAAACGAATTACAAGGCCTGTTAGAAAATGTTCCTGTAAATATCAGAACGCAGGTGCACTATCAAAACGATAAAGTTCCTGCACATGTCGCTCGTCAGGTCAAGCAACATCTGGACTAACGTTTTTCAGGGCGTTAAGTTGGTCGTACAGATCCTATTAGTTGGCCTGCCAGATCTCCAGACCTCAGACCGCTAGATTATTGTTTATGGGGCTGGATCGAAAATAAGGTATACAAACTAAAAATGGACATGCAGGATGCACCAATTCGACGAATTAAGAATACTGCCCATTAGAGATGTGTAGTTCGCGAACGAACTATTTGAAAGAACTTTCTCCAGGAAGAACTAATCAAACTAGTTCGCGAATTAAAGGAGAACTACTACGTTTGTGTTATCGTTCTCGAAAACGCCACGGGAGCAGTGGCAGTTGACGAGCTGACTCGTTGTTCGTTGACCGAGTCGGGCCCAAGTCACCGTCACTACTACTAATCGCTAAGCGATTGCGAACTAAGAACGATTATGAGGACTGAATAGTTCAGGGAACGGTTTGACCGATAGCATGGTGCGTTTTCAACTTATTATTTTCACCGAATATTTTCGATTTTTCAGGCGCTCTGCAACTAACCAAAAACGAAACATTAAAGGATTGTGATAATAGTTTAATCATTAAGTAACGTATTCACTGGTCTACATTGTAATTGTTAGAGATTTTGATTTGGATATAAGTATTCCTTTATAGGTCTTTTATTCTCGAAATTTCTCCTTCTGATAGAATGATACCTGAAAATATATGTGAAAAATGTATCACTTAAAAGAATATTATTTTTCCGGCCCACGTTAAATGGGAAATGACAGTCAAGCTTTGAATATTTAGCCTGATAAAGTATAGAGGTCATGTACGTAATATGATATTGATTATACTAATGAGTTGTGGTTGGAGGAATATTGATGTTTTGATCATTTTTGTGTATTTTGATTTGTATCTCAGATACAGTAATTTACAGTAGAAAAACTCAAATTGTTGGAAGTAGTATAAAATTTAATTTTTTAAAATCATTATACATAGAAAATAATCCGTCAAAAACCCCTTAAATAAAGTAAGTATCCGTTGCCCGTTTGCTCAAATTATAATTACAAACCTTACTAGTTCGTTCGCGAACTATTAAACGAACTAGTTCATCCAAAAGAACGGCTAGGCACATCACTATTACCCACATTGGGGAAGAATGAAATGAATCAATTGGGAGAGCAAGCGGAGCTCTTCGTAGGTGAAGCAGAAAACGTTTCGAGGTCAGCGGCGGTATTTTTGAACGCTTATTAAAAGACCGCTATGATTTATAAAATGTTAGTATCTGAAATTTGTATTTGGTACTATGCTATAACTTTAAAACAAATGAGAGCCAGATGAGATCATCTTCTTGAAACATGTTAACTCAATAAATTTTTATAGTGAAATATTAATACATTTTAAGTCATCTTGTAGGTAGTAGTCGCGGCATTCATATGTTAATATACTAGCAAGATACCTAAAGTGAACTCGACATCCGTAGCTGAAAGCCAACTTCCAAAAACATCCCGCAATCTGCGTTTCTGGAGAATATCCTCACGTAATAACCGTTCTAGCTCCAGCATCGCTTCCTTTATCTACTCTAGTTAACAAACAGTATAACCGCAAAATCGCTGTATCCTAAAACCCATCGTCCCCTCTTCTTTCGACAGCGTGGTGCTGAACGGAGTTAACAAACTTTTATCAACCTCCACAGAGCACACTCGCCATCCGTAGGAGATTTTAGCGAAGTCTTTGAGCCCTTAATGAGAATTCATGGTGTAAGGCGTGTGTGGTGTTTACCCGTCACTAATGGAAGGTTAATGTTAATAAACGCCAATGTCATTTACCTCATTGAAAGCTAGTCGAAGTGGAATACCATGGGTAGCAATATTTGCGTCACTAAAATATATCGATGTTCACACAGCCAATTGTCAGCCCGAAAGAAAATCCTAGAGATAAAAAAATATGGAAATATTCCCATCACACTGTAGAATGATGAAAAAATCATAGTTTTCTCTTCCTCCTCTTACATTTGTCATTTCAAATGAAGAGAGATGGGGGAGCTAGCAAGCGGAATGCTAAAATAAACCATAACAGGCAATGCGCACGAATGTAGCCACCAAACCTACAGAGAGAGTGAGGCAAATGTGATCATCACCACCCCCTTTACGAGGTGTCCGAACCAAAAAGGAGACAAAAACCACGGAAAGGTTTTTTAAGGATAACGCCTGGACTGGAGAATATGTCAAACTCTCAACCGCCTCAGAACTGGAGCGGCTCCAATTAAGCTAATCTGGTCAAGTGGGGTATCGCAGATGGAAATGACATAACGTGTGACTGCGGAGAGCCACAAACTGGAGGGGATATTCTAACCTCCCTGAACTCTCCAAGCATCTGCACCCTCGAATATTTACGGCTTGCGAGAGAAAATCCTTTAGACGTGGCTAGATCTTGAGCCTGAAGACTGATTTGCATGGAAATATTCCAAAAGTAGGCTTTATAATAGTGACCGCTTTAAAATAACTGGCATTCGCAAATAATCACACTGAAATTCATATAATTTGAAACAAGTGTTCAGTAGACAATACAATTTCATCTTGTTGCGTTATAATGTCTAACAACGTATACTTATTTTGTATTTTTGTTTATCAAAGATCACCAATATTGGCTACGTTACGAAACGTATCTTAAATTAGGTCGTAATGATGGGCAAAAAATTAACTCTGTTTGAAAACTCGCTCGTTACACGGATGGCCATATCGTCCAACAGGGGTGAGAGATGGTTATGTTATTTGGGCATTGGATTAAGATAATGCTGGTGATAAAACTGCTATTATTTCGCATGCTCGCCGAAGATTTGAATGTATATTTCTGCAAACTTCAGCTGACACTGCAGCTTTTATTGATTAACACCAAATAGGTATCTTCTCCTTAAGAGGCCTGGTTACACACAGTTACACATATGTATTTGCCATGTAAAACACGGATTCCAATTTCGAAAAGGACTCACTTGTTTTTCAAACTACACAAACATTATTTCAGAAGGTGATAGTTAAGACCTTAATGAATGACATAAAAGAGCAATTTTTTCAAAAAAGTTTTTCAGTGTGCAAATAAACTCGCAATGCAAAATCATACATTCTACAAATTTCTTCAGTTTAACAACCAAACACAATATCAAAAAAATACCAATTATTCAATTTACCTTTTGAGTCATTACTGTAGGTTTGAAGGTAACGTCAGGAACTTGGAAATCCGAAACTAAATTTAATGGCGACCTCTGGACCTTACCTTTGGAATTTTTGACCTTACCTTTGACCTTTTGGACTTACCTTTCTTAACCATAGCCACCCATACTGGAGAAAGGGAACAGGCGGCCACGCCTCCTTGCTAACACGAGAATACATATCTTATTGGACTCTTCAGGTCCGTCCGCTATACCCTAGAGCCTCAAGGCTCTTTATAGTAGAGTAAATATACAGGGTGAGTTTTTAGTACCGGCTCGGTCGATAACTTCACTACTATAGAAGATAGCGAAAACAGTTGTATATATAAGAGTTGTAGCCACGGATATGCTCCTTGCTCAGAAAATATTTAGATTTATACAGGGTGATCCATAACTACGTGGTGATACAAACATACATTTTACTTCCCACACCGATAGGTGAGGGGAGTATTGTGATCGCGAAAATTTTCGATTTTGAGATAATACGCTTTTTGGGCGTTTTATGATGTCTACATAACGAAAAACCACGTCACTCATTTCCGTCGGTCTGTCTGTCTGTCTGTCTGTCTGTCTGTCTGTCTGTCTGTCTGTCTGTCTGTCTGTCTGTCTGTCTGTCTGTCGGTCTGTCTGTCTGTCTGTCGCTTTTTTCTAGCCTCGTAATCTCAGCAACCGCTGCATGGATTGTGATGAAATTTGGGCAGCGGTATGTTGTGGGGTCGTAGTAGGTAATGTTCCTACAATTTTGAAAATCGGTGCATAGGCGGCGGAGTAATTAGCAAAAAACAAAAAAAATTAAATATTGCTGAAACTTCGTTTTTAGGCGTTTTAGGGGTTCCTGATCATTTTCTACTTTTTTTTGGGTGGGGGTGAAATTGGGGTGGTTGGGGGGTGGGGGGTTGTAAAATTGAAAAATTTGTTGCTTTCATAATATACTACCCACTGACCTGTGAAGGAAGACCTAGCGACATAAATAACTTTTTTAGGTCTATCCGAACATTGCCTTATGCCTATTACAGAAACTAAAGGACTTTTTCCGATGTATACAGGCAGTCCATTTAGTGCGTAATTCTTCGATATCTCGCAAGGCATAGCTGATGGAAGAAAATCTTAAATACAAAAGTTATTTGGTTACTTGAGACGCATATTCTAAAAATATTTCGAAATATACAGGGTGTTGCGGAAAAGTAGGATAGAGATCAACTTGATTTTTTTATATGGAACTATAACTTTCTCTCAAGTTCTTCTAGTGTCCATCATTGATCTCTATTCAACTCTAAAATATTTTTGGAATCGGTTGCGACGTTGCGAAGGTATAATTTATTTTCTATTAATTTCCGCATTTGCAAGGTCGCAAGTAATACGTCCAAATTGATATATTCCTTTAACTTTTCTCAATAAAATTATACAGCGAGTTACTTGAATATTAAGCGGATATTATTCTGGATGCTACCAGCAATTTGTATCTACAGGGTGTTTTTGGCAGGATTTTAAATTCCGGCAAATTAAAGGTCGTTTTACTTTGTTTTTTTAAATGTAACACCCTGTATTTTTTATTTTAAATCGAAATATCTACTAATACTCTATCTCGTCTTGTAATATTTTTTTCGCGTTTTTGACGTTGCCAAGTGATAAATTATTTTCCCAAATTTTTAAACAAGTATCCCCGATTTTAATTTATTTTAAATAGAATCCTCTACCTATTTTTATTGCAATGAATTGCGCATGTCGAATTTAGTAAGATCTCACAATTTCAAAATTTTGTTTCTATTAATTAATGAGATACGGCAACACCGCTTTTTCAGTAAACGGTACCGGAACGCTTAAATATTTCCAAAACTGCCACAGCTGAAGAGGTGAAATTCAATACAAACGTTTGTATTATTGATAATAGGCTGTTCATTGACCTGTGCAGGAAAAACCTAGCGGCATATTACAATAATTTGGGGGGGGGGTTACTGGCGATGATTTTGTTGCAAGGGGATCTCAGACTAAATCTTTATGCTATGGGAAAATAATAAACTGGTATCACCGTAATGTGTGGGAAGTACTGAGTCAATCAACTTGACTCCATTTTTTTTAAATGAGACATCCTATATATTATTCCATATTCAAATTCTACTAATGATTTCCGTTCTTCCAGTATAGGGTTTTGTTACATTGTACAGGGTACTTCAAAAGTTGTGACCATTTTTATATCCAAATCGTGGTCAAATCAACGTACTGTATATCAAGAAGTAATAAATCAAAAATTATTTTTTTTTACATGAAACGATTAAAGATCTCGTCTAGTTTTAAAGTCGTCTATAAAAAAAGCTCGCGACGCATATTCGTATACAGGGTGATGTAGAATGCAAAATCCAAATTTTATCTTTTTTTTTTTAATGTAACCCCCAATATTTTATTATCTCAAAGAATTGCTTTTAATATGCTCTTTCATCTTTGTACAGCACTTGTTGTACCTACGTCCATCAGTTTCCGACATATTTCGATTTTTCGGTAAATTTAAAATATATCTTTTACTTGTGTACTGAAATTTATTTATTTTGACAAAGTACTATCTAATTTGTTTTTGTTTAACGAACAACTAAATTATAAGGTCATGATACTCTTTGATGAAGTCAAAACCCTAAATCATCGAGATAATAAGGTCAAGTATGCTGAGGAAACAATTTTGTAGGCGTCATGCATAATTATCAAGCAGATTTATCAAGTGTGCTTTGAAAAATTGACAGTTTTCATGACCTGCTCAATAATTCAGTACTGCGTGAAAAACCAGCTTTAAAAATTAATTTTTCCTTTGAGGGTATTTAGGAGAATCTTTGAGAAATTGCCTACTTGGCTCTAGAATATATCAACTTTGAACAGCAAAACCCAGAACGGACGCGGTCTAAAACTAATGCGTTTGAAAGACTGAAGAATCGTTTTATTTGGACCGTGTCGTTTAATATTTCATAGCCTACCTGATACATATGCTTGATAATTAAGCATAACGTCTATAAAATTGTTTCCTCAGCACACTTGACCTATATTATATCGTAAATTCAGTGTTTTGACTTGATTAAGTATTATTATGACCTTATGTTCTTGTTGTTTTTTAAGCAAAAACAAAATTTGGTAGTATTTTCTCAAAATAAATAAATTTTATTAAACAAATAGAAGGTATATTTAAAATTTGTAGAAAAATCGAAATATCTCAGAAACTAATGAATGCAGGCATAACAAGTGTTATACAAAGATGAAAGAGCATATTAAAAGCAATTCTTTGGTATAATAAAATATTGGGGGTTACATTTAAAAAAAGAGAGAAAATCTAGATTTTGCATTCTACACCACCCTCTATACGAAAATGCCTCACGGGCTTTTTTTATAGCCGATTTTAGAACTAGAGGACATTTTTAATCTTCCCATGTAAAAAAAATATTTTTGATCGATTACTTTTTGATATACAGTACGTTCATTTGATCGCGATTTGGATATAAAAATGATCATAACTTTTGAAATATCCTGTAAAATGTAACAGAACCCTATATTGGAAGAACGGAAATCATTAGTAGAACTCGAATATGGAATAACATATAGGGTATCTTATTTAAAAAAATGCATGTTTGCATCACCACGTAGTTATGGATCACCCTGTATAAATCTAAATATTTTCTGAGTAAGTAGCATATCCGTGGCTAAAACTTTTATATACAACTTTTTTCGCTATCTTCTACAGTAGTGGAGTTATCGGCCGAGCCGGTACTAAAAACTCACCCTGTTCCATGAGTGCTGTTTCTATTTAATGCTTCACGTATTTACATAATTCTATACTATATGTTGTGTAACTTTCAATCTGTCTACTAAAATTATTTCATCGTATAAAAAACTGGTTTGAGGAAGACATCGCAAAGTTCATAGACATTTTTGAAGACAGCACTGACACACTCTATCGCTGAATCATTTTCGTTCAAAGTCCACTAGTCTAATGCCAAGGTAATACAGGGCATTTGTCAGTTAAGCTATACGAAATGTTGAAAGATAAGGGATAGGTTTTGGAAAATTACTGCGAGATTTTTCAAGAAGTTTTTCCATCGACCTTGTAGTTCTTGAAGTGCATAATACAGTGTGCCCAGCTACAATTTGCCACCCATCTTATCTCTGAAATGGTAAAAAAATATAATTGTATTTCGATTCATTATTATGGAAGTTAATAGAAAATATGATGATTACCGAAATGGAATGAAGCATTATTTTTATTACCTGAAGTACTATCGTAAGAAAGGTTCCAAAAGGGAGCAATTTTGTTCTATACAGACGTACAGGTGATATTCAAAATGTCTTTGTTCTTCTCAGCACTAAGCTTTGCAAATTGTCATGGTTTTGTACGTCTGTATGGAACAAAGTTGCTCCCATTTGGAACCTTTCTTACGATAATATTTCCGGTAATGAATATAATACTTGATAATCACCATATTTTTTATAAAGTTCCATAATAGTGAATCAGTCTTCAATCCGATTACACTATTTTATTTGTCAATGCTGCTATAGTATTCGGTGGAAAAGAGTTCCCCTCGAAGCACAAATCGACGTGATTTTTATTTTTCTTTTTTATCATTTCGAAGGAGGGTAGCAAATTTTAGCTGAGACACGCTGTATGTACATTCTTACTTTCCACACAACAGATGATGGAAGAATGTAACCTAAAAAAAATGTAGTAGCCGTTTTAGGGGTCATTATTTTCCATATTTCAAAACTTGGCAGTTCAAATGGAAAAAGTAGGTATGTGTTTACCCTACTAGTGGCCAAAATGAAAAATATAAAAACGCACAAATTTTGCTTCAGGATCTTCAGAGAATTCTATCAACGGTATTTCAAAATCTTGTCAGTGACGGTGGACTATCAAAAACATTACAAAAACGCTCAAAATTCGTCTTCAGGTGCTTTAGGGGATGGGATCATTAGATTTTTTGTTTTTGGGACTGAACTGTGTAAAACAGCTTTGCTTCAAAAATTATTCCAAATTCACACTAAATGAAAAAAACTCTTCAAAATCACAGAAAATAAAGGTTGTATGTCGTTTTTCAATGCTATGTTGATGTATAAAAGGTACCAAACTGAAAATGGAGGCTTCTAGTCAAGAAAAGAGCACCAGAAACTTTTGCAAAAATGCTCGCAGTAGATGACGCTTTTAGCGAGTATTTTCAAAATAACGTCCTACTTGTTTGTGAAAAAACAAATGCCCTGGATTAAGAGACTTGTTCTCAAATTCATCAGAGACTTATAAATTTGAGAACAATCTGTGTATGCTGTGTATGCCCTTGGCAGACATATTTTACTGATTTTGTAGTGTTACTATTCATTCATTCATTTTCTTGAATGGAAAAACTAGAAACAGAAGCTTGATTAATTTTTACTTGATTGGTTAGGGTAAATCCTGCAAAACTCCTATTGTAATTAAGAAACTTCAGCTGAAGACATTGTATAAAACTATCATCCACAATGCTTTTGGTTACTTTTTATATCGGAGTAATAATTGTAGTTAAGTAATACAAAAGTTAGCTACATTGATTTTATTGAAAACTGTAATATATGAACCGGTAGTTGTCTTTGATTTTGACACAATGGATATTTGGCATTTTCTAAATCAAGCGCGAATAAACGTACTGTATAACTAAAAGATGGAATAAAAACTTATTTTCTTTATATGAAAAGATGAAAAATATCCTCAAGTTCAAAGACCGGCTGTAAAAAAAGTCGACGACGCATATTCATATACAGGGTGATGTGGGATGCAAAATCAAGATTTTCTCTTTTTTCAAATGCAACACCAATATTTTATTATTCCAAAGAGTTGTTTTCAATATGCTCTTTCATATATGTATAGCACTTGTTATACCTACATTCATCAGTTTCTGAGAAATTTCGATTTTTCTGCTACATTCAAATATATAAATATTTAAATAAACTCGTATATTTGGCTACAGAGCGACAAGTTTCTGGAAGCTTAGGATAAAAACAGTGGAGTAGTTCATCTCGCCGCACGTTGATTAAAAAATAGTACCACCGAAACAAATGAATAAAGATATCTCCCTGATTTTTTATGGTACTGTTTATTAATCGCCGGGCAGCAATACAGCACCGCGAGATGAACTACTCTACTATACTCGTACCCTTGGACTCTTGAGCTACTACTGAAGCACCCTTTATAAAGGTCATAATGCATGGAGTGGCTGGCGATTGAGTTACAACAAACAGCTGCGAAAAAAGTGAAATGGCAATGCGCGAACCATTTACAGCGTTTAATTCCAGCGAATAACAATTCACGCAAGTCCGCCGTTTTATACACGCTCTCAGATAAGAAACGTTAGGTAGGTTTTCCGTTTAGATCAGATAGGGCGGGCGCTACTTTCCCGTGCTGATTTTTTTCTGGAGAACAGTAATTACACGGTCGTTGCGAGGTGGCCGATAAGCGCGCTTGGTTTATCCAGCTGGATGTACGATCCATCTTCGAGAACGACAGTTAGGCAGCTCCCAATCAGCACGCAAGATCGCCGACGCTCGGTATTTTCTGGTGTCGACTGAGTTAATTTCCCGTCGCGAGACTGGGCTGGCCGCATAGGTCATTGCTGGTGTGTCGTGCTATTCTGTTTCAATGAAAATACTGATAATCAATTATTGGAAGATTGTCACTGACCCGCTGTCTATCGGACGATGCTAAAAAGTTACCTAGCAAGTTCTAGCTAAACTTGAATCAAACTCTGCCCAGCTATTTTAGCCACATCTATCTGTAAAATAAAAAGGACGAGGTACGCGTGAACAGATCATAAACTTAAGACAGTTTACTGAAAAAGCCAGAGAGCATTATTTTGCCGTCTTTATCTGCTTTGTGGACTACTCCAAGGCGTTTGATAACGTAAAGTGGCCTAAACTGTGGGAAATCCTTATCTCCATGGGAGTCCCTTACCACTTAGTATTTCTCATACGGAAACTCTATGAGTCTAGCTCAGCTCGTGTAAGAATTGATGGTAACCTGTCTAGTCAAACAGCAACCAGAAAACGAGTTCGTCAGGGATGCGTATTATCTCCGATGTTATTTAACATTTACTGTGCATTTGTGATGAGACAGGTATTGGACAACTGGAATGGCGGTATAGCTATTGGCGGAAGCAAAATATCTAACTTAAGATTTGCTGACGATAGAACCCTTATTGCTGCTTCTCAGGAAGGACCAGTAGCTCTATTGAACGTTTTAGAACAACACAGTGCAGCATATGATCTTGATATTAACTACAACAAGACCAAGGTTATTTTCGTAGATAGAGAGCATGACAATCATCGAGAGATAAAGTCAACAGGCCGTTGTGAGGAGTGCAAAGTTTTGTGTACCTCGGTTCTTTGATCGACAATTCAGGTAGCTGTGAGAATGAGATTCGGCGGCGCATCCAACAGGCATGGGTGGCCATGACAAATGTTACTAAAATATGGCGTGACCATAACATCACTAAAGCTACCAAAATGTCACTGGTTCAGTCTCTTGTGTTCTCCATATTCTTGTATGCCTCGGAAGCTTGGACTGTTGAAGAGGCAGATCGAGCTCGCATAGATGCTTTTGAAATGTGGACGTGGAGGAGAATGCTGAGAATTCCTTATACCGCCCATCTAACTAATGTTTCCATACTGGATGAGCTCGGTAATCCAAAGAGACTATCCTCCATTGTGTCGATGAGAATGCTTACATTCTTTGGACATATTCACAGAAGCGATAATATGGAGAAACTTGTAGTTCAGGGTCACGCTTCGAGTGGGCGGCGCCATGGCCGTTCCCCTACACGCTGGGTGGACACGACGAAATAGTTGCTAGCTATGAGTATCAAGAGCGGCACTGAACTGACAGTAAATCGCGAACGATGGCGAGCTACAGTTCTCAGAACTATTGATAATATTCGTGTCAGCAATACTCTAGCTCCAACTTAATGCATTTTACGAGTTAACAACATGTCTGTTAAGACATTGTGACTATGATGATGATGATGAATGGCAAATTGGCATTTGTTTATTTATATTTTTATTGTCGCTGTCATGAGCTGTCATTTAAAAACTGCTGGTGAAACAAATTTGTCTATCACTTTTTAAAAACTGGATATAAAAAACTCAATATGATACTAAGAAATACTAAAAAACATTGCTTGTTCGTTTTTATCATAAAATACACTTTTAAGTTATAATTGCAAAGAGTTCAATACACCTATATTCAGAGTTTATGCTGTAATGCACACTCTGTTCAGATCTATAATAAACCATTATTTCAATTAATCTCTAATAAGTTCATTATAGACGACCGTAAAAAAATACTAACCTTACTTCTAAAAAATATGACGATTCACGCTTAAAATGGTAAGCTTCCAAGGTAAACTGAACTGTATACCTCTATCCAAGTGGACTCTAGATTACTAGAAATCTTGATAAAACAATAGTGGTGTACTTTTTATTATACAGGGTGGTCCAATAAGCGTGCGGTGCTCTCTAGCGGCCATAGCGTTTAAAGCGTCTGTTAAGACATTGTGACTATGATGATGATCTGTAAAAGGAAGAAAAAGCAACACACTGTTAGGTTAGGTTCAAAGTGAGCGCCGGGACGATTATGCCTCCTTCGACTGCGACACTATTGTGTCTATTATGAAGGCGACGGATACAACCTGCAGCATTTCAAATCTAACGTGCACCGACACTTATCCTCTCGCAGCGCTTCTATAGCGCCATAGGCTTTCAGCCTTTGCGGGAGACTGGCCATAAAAAAAATTCAAATAATGACCTGAATTCTACCGCTTCTAGCAAGCAAATAAACACTCGGTCGACTTTGACAATGTTAGAACGTTATGCGAAGAAAAGTATTAGTATAAAAGGAATGTATTAAGCGGCCTTCAGACGTTGATGCATGCTGCGATGCAGGTATCGGCTTCTACGTTTCATGATACAAGTAGCAGCCTATGTAGTACTGAATCACGTGTTTGGCATCAGTTGCGGCTTGCAGTGATGCAGAGTCGCATTTTGGTCGGTGAACCATGACGCCGAGTCGGTGACTCTGATGCAGGTTTCAAGTGTTTCAACATGTATACTTGTGTAGTATTGCGTCGATGCAATGAAGTAACTCCACCCCACTATTCTTGTATTGTATGAAACGTGCATAAAATATAAAGTCTATTCTGGCATCACAACGGGTTTCGATGTGAGTACCAACTTATGCAACTGATGCAAGTTTCATGAAACCTTGTGCCGATTCAGGAATTGTAGTGAGTTCTAGCTAAACTTGAATCAAACTCTGCCCAGCTATTTTAGCCACACCTATCTGTAAACGGAAGAAAATGCAACACACTGTTAGGTTCGGTTGAAAGTGAGCGGAGCGATTATGCCTCCTTCTAATGCGACACTGTTGTGTCTATTATGAGGGCGATGGTCGTGTTCGGTGAAACTTCCTTGTAGTCGATAAGTTTCATTTGGGTGAATGCGAAATTCTGAAACCTAGCTCTTTCTGGTACTGGACAGGAGCACAATATATGTCTAGCGTTTCGGCCTGCACATAGCAGAGACGTCAGTGTGTTGTTTGTTCTATACCTGCTCACCTTCTCACACAACAACGTCCCGTCAACAGACCAACCAGAATGCGCAGATCATTCCTACTCCAATCTGTAATCGGAGGGGGGCTAATTGAAGCCACTATTAGCCACTGCAGGAGCGCTTTACTCTCTGTCCAATCTGAGATGGTTGCCTTGGTAGTGCTTTTCGCAATACCTTCAAATGGTTCTGGTCCTCTGAACACAGATTTGGTTCCTCCTATTAAGAGTGTGTCGGCCAACATATTGTCTTCCACTCCGCTATGATCTGAAACCCAAACCAAAGTTCCTTTGTTCTTTTTTCCAAGTTAGTTGAGGAGATGCATGCAGTTCCATACGAATCTTGAGTCAACTTGTTTGGGGCTCAGTGCTTTAAGAGCAGCCTGGCTATCTGAAAAGGTTCTAATAGATTTGTTTGTAAGGAGCCTTCTGTTCAGCTCCCTAAATCCTAACCTTATGGCTATCATTTCTGCCTGGAAGACTGTGGTATACCGCCTAAGGTTTAAACTTTTGGATTAGTGTCATCTATTTCAGCTCCTGTTCCCAGTTCTGACTTGGAGCAACAGCGAAAGACCGGAGGGTGATATGAAAATGTCACTCATCTTTCAATCGTCTCTTTCTGGAAAAAGGACGTTGTAGGGTCTTTGCGTGTGTGCTTGAGGGACCACAGAGTCCGTGGTTCATAATAAATTTCACTAATAGTACCCGTTCTCTTCAGTCCTAGTACTTTTTTGTCCTGTCTACCAGTTGATAGCAGTTAGCGACCATTCTGGTACCTCTTTCTACCTCAATATGTAGAAAGGGTAAGTTTAGGAGGGTCTCCATGGCCAGTGTTGGTGAATTAGAAATGGCGCCAGTAATAACCAAGCAGGGGACGATGCGTTGCATAGCCGCCAGCTTGGTTCTGGCTGTCGGTCTGCTTCCAGACAGTAGCACCATGTACTACCATTGTCCGATATATCCAGTAAATCAGTTTAGGACCAACGTCGCATAACTTCCTGGGTGTCCAGAGGGCAAGTTGGGCCTTATCATGTTATCCAGATGGGGGTTAAAGGTGAGACTTTTGTACAGTATGAGACCCAGATATTTTACCTCCTCCTCCAACTGGATTGGCTCTGCCGCTATTCTAGGTAGGCGGAGCTTGTCTAATTTCCGTCTTTTATTTAACAGAACAACAGCTTTGCGGAGGTTTATCGACATTTGTTCCCCTGTGCAACAGCTGCCGATTGTGTTCAATGCATGTTGAATAAGGTCAGAGATAGTCTCTTCATAATTTATTCTGACTAGGATAACTAACTAGATCATCCACATAGCACTGAACGTCCACACCTCGTTCAGTAGGTCATCTACCAGGATGGTTCACAGGAGAGGTACAAGCACCACACTCTGACGACATCCCCTCGCGGGCCTGAACGTGCTTGGCGCTGCATGCATTGATGTTGAGATTTTCCTGCTTGCCAACATGTATCCGATCCATTCACATGTAATCCTCTCTACGCCTCTTTTTATGAGGGCAACTTGGAGCGAGTGAGGCAGTTCATTCTTGTGTTAACTTCAAATACTAAACAAATATTCCTAGACGTATTGATATCAATGCTAGTACCAAGCAATTATTGAATGTTTCGCCATTTTGTAGTAGACGAAGGTACTGACTATATATTCCAGGGTTGTAAAGACCTCCACCTCCTCACAAGACTTCCATTTCAATTCAAATTTTTTCACAGGTGGCGCCCAATCACCACCTTGAAAGTTTCATGTGACAATTTCACTTCAGAATATAGTACCCATGGATTATTTTTCTAGTTGACCCATTCAAAAAACAAAAGGGGGGGTCATTAAAGAAAAGAGTATGCTACACAAACGTACTGAAATAGCACACCAACAGACGTTTGAGATATTTAGGTTATAGGGTTATCCTTCAGCAGCAAACCAGATCGAATATACTGCCGTTCACAGAAAGGCACATATTTCAACGGCCCCCTCCCAACCGTGCTGTATGCAGAGCACCCTTAGGGGCTCGGCGGCTTCGTATGCTAATTGCCCAGCACCCCAGGAGGGAGCGGCGGTTCGCCAGCGTTTCGTACCGACTTAGCAGCCTGGGATACGTTACAGGATGCGGCTAATTGCTTTAGTCCCGGATCCAGGAATGACTCTTCGATATATATGTTCGACTCCTTGTCCTGACCTAGCCGGGAACAAAGGAGATTGTATTACAGGAAAAGGACAATCGATTATAAATCCTGTGAACTAACCCACCTATTGGAGTGTAGTAATGGAATTTAGTCTACATTCCTATATGAGAGTATTGTTTATCTGTCTCTAAATAGTTCAGACTAAGGATCGGTTTCTCAATCTACAGATTAAACTGTCAGTTAGGTCGCTGTCAGTTAACGACAAGTGTCAGTTAAATTTGTTTGTAGCGTTTCTGTACCATATATTAACAGATAAGATTTACGTGAATTCGTTCAGGTCTGAGTGACCATCCTGTGACCATGAGTATAATAATAATAATAATAATAATATATTTATTTCAATAAAATAAATATTACAAAAAAAACTGTGGTAATATATCAATGAGCAAAATTTAGAATGCGGTGCCAAAACACTGCCTCTGCTCTTCCATTCAACTCATACTTATGGAATTTTAATACAATAATAGAAACAAAATATCAAAATCGCCCAATTGTGAGTAGCTACATATAGACGTAAAATATATAATTATATAGCGAAACTGTATAGAAAATTGTACACTAGTTAAACATGTTAAATAGTAATATGATTAAATCAATTATAAGGGAAGCATAAATGCAGGGTGTCCCACGACGATTAAGACAAGCAATGTATCGGAACTGGGTAGTAGTAGCGAATTATAATTTTGGGGGTGTAAATTAGAGCAAATATAGTATCTTTTCCTATTATTGTGTCACCCAATGAGGTATTTGTTTTTGGTCACGTGACGTCCGATTCAAAAGTTTCAATAGGACACCCTGTATATTTGTGACCTTTTGTGTTCCTACCGATAAAAAAATTCCAACAAACTCGCACACTTGGGGTCTAAAGTGATTAATTCAAGAGCTATGGCATTGATAATAAATAGTCTTACTAATCGAGCAATTTTGCTATTTGTTTGTCAAAATAGACCAAGCAACCTCAAAATGTGAGGAAAGTCCAAAACAACTACCCTTAGCATTTTACAGATACAGTCATCAAGAAGAGGGTCCATTAAATTTATAACCGACAGAAACACTTAAATTTTAAGAGCAGTAACGCAAAGAGATACTTCCCAATATCCCCCACACCACCCAAAGTAAAATCCTCAGTAAACCTAACAGACAAGTTGCTCATACTGCCATTGCAACAACCCGTGCTATTTTCAAATCTAAACTCACAACTGAAGAAGGACATGCATAGTAACTTAACTTATGAAATCCCCTGTTAAGATTGCTCCAGCTCATAGATAGGGCAAACTGAACAATACTTACATTAACGAATATATGATGAAGTATGACATTAAAAATAAAAATAATAACCGGAATTCTACCGCTCTTAGCAAGCACGCTGTAGAAAATAAACACTCGGTCGACTTTGACAGAGTTAGAACGCTTTGCAAAGAGAAAGATTGGTAAAAAGGAAATATGTAATAGAGACAATACATACAAAATAAGATTGAACGGCAGAATTTTAGAATAGATACAAGCAATTTCTCATGCATATATGCAAATTTGATAAAAGGAGCATAGCCTACACTTGCTTCCACCTCACCTTCTTCAAAATGGATTTTAATGCGTTTTCTATTTGTATATTTTTTTAACGCATATTTTTTGAGCTGTGTATTTCTGTACGACTACTCTCTCCATAATATTCAATTTTCTAACGCTATCCGGCAAAATATGTGACTTTCGTGATAAAATGTAAATTTTCTGTGCATTTTTTCGTTTTAATTTGCAATATGCCTCGTAAAATTGTAGATATTGTTTGTTTTCTTTGTTGAAATGATTGCATTGTTGTATTCGTTCTATGAAGTGTATTTTGACGATAACCTGAAGATGACCCACATCTAAGCGTCCAAACGTCGTAAAAATTATATTAATATTATATAATAATATATTATACAATATTGACCGCATCCCAGGATTTATTATCAAATATAATTGTTACCAAGCTACTATGTAACAAACGATACTACCGTGTGAGGTAATAGTATATTATTCAACAACTGGTAGGTACGGTAATAACTCATGCACCTGAAGGTTGCTGGCCTAAGGCTCGTACTGTAAATTAACAAGCGAGTTATCACAATTGCCCACCGAACCTAAAGAATCCCCTGCACTGCTAGTAATGTGTAAATTTACTATTTCTCGTGTCATTTATGTGCACTGTGCACCGTAAGTACGTCTATTTGTCTGGTCGACATAAGTATTGCAACAGATTTTTGGTCTGGATTCTCGTTGATTTTAAGGGCTAAACCTAGTGACAGGTGAACGATATTTCTGATAGTTCTGTCTGAAGATTTTTTTGGAAACTGAAATGTACGAAACATAAACTACACTAAAGTTATGTTTTAAATGTAGAATTTGTGTTTTAATCATACTTTGTGCTGCAAAATGTAGGTTATCCCGTCTAGATACTTATATCGTCAAGATGTCTCGCATAAATTGCATGTACAAAGGTCCAAAGGATAGAGTATAGTTCATTTATCACATACTTCACACGGATTTTCTAGTAGTTCGTTTTCATTTTGGACACCATGTTGAATTAAGTATTTGCCTATAGCCAAAAACTAGATCAAGAAAATATCTTTGTTACCATTTCTCATGAGATATTACTGATTAAGTTGCAAAACTTTGGTGTGCGGGGCCCTGCATTAGCCCTTATCGCTAAGTTGTTGTATATTACAAAGAATTTTTTTTTGATGGGGGTTTGGCATCGAACTCCAGTTGATCTGCCACAGATAAGTTACAACGTATTCAGAAGGTAACAATCGATAGCCAGATGAGAACAGCAATGCTAGCGGAGACTGAGGTACACAAGGAACAGCTTGGGTCCAATATTATTTAGTGTGTGTACAAGTATTCCCAATATAATGACAATGAATGCATTTGAAAGTCATTGTCCATACTATCTTAGTTATAAAGGAAAAAATTGGGAAGAATTTCGACGTGGTTGAGAATAAGACAAACTAATTTATAAATGGACCGACTTATATAAATAAATTTGAAATGTCCATAGAAGAACACCATGCTGATCGTCGCATTAATGGACATTGTACAGGGTGTCCCATTTTGAGCACCTTTACGGAGTATCTTGGTTATTTTAGAAGCTAGAGAATTGCGGTTTTCAGGGCAGTTTGCTATTTTTTTGTGAAACTAAAGATGCCGTCAAGAAAGTTGTCATGGCTCTCTTAGTTTTTGAGATACAGGGTGAAATCGGAAATTATCGATTTTGGAACCACCCTCGTATCTCGGTTGTCTTTTATTTTATTGAAAAGTTTAAGTTTAGCAATTGCTAATCTCAACCAATCAGATTCCAGATTCCATTTCCATTTGATCGCTGGTTCCATGCTGTATTAAAAGAGGGTCTTATGGAACTTTTTCAATCGGAAATAATTCAAGCTTTTCAAAAATATATATTAGTATTAAGTTATTTTGAAAATGACGCTCAAAATTTGAATTTTCCAATTTTTACTTCATTTGTAGCAGTAGGCCATGGTTAATCAACTACAAATAATAAGCATCTAAGCAGTTATTACTCTACAAGAAACTTCCAACTCAAACTCGAAAAAACAAAATCAGAATACATTTTTTAAAACAATAATGTCTCATTAAAATGATGAATATTGTGTTATTATAATATTGAGTAGATAGTTAGGCTATGACTCATCTATTGGAAATAAAAAAGCAAATCTGTAAAAAACTTGCTAGACAGCCAGCTTTCAATTACATTTTTATTAAACACAGCTTTGTTCTTCCGGTGTTTTCATTTTAATTATTGTCAATTTTCTATAATAGTGTCAGCTTAGATACCCAGAGAGTCAGCAACCGTTTTCACATATATTAGCTCGTCTAAAAATAAATATAGTTAGGTACGGATCCTTTACTCAACCACGTCCTAAAACTTATTTCAAGGAGAATAGGGAGTAAAGGGAAACAAACGTAAAAAGTTACATAGAAGCAACGCATTCATCATCTTGTAAGTACAAAGAAGAAGCTGTAGGGGTACAAAAATCAATTGCAGAAATAACTCTAAAAAAATACAATTACCATCCATACAAGTTTAAGATACTTCATTTGCACAGAATCCAAGTTTGGGAATTTTTGATCGCTATAACACGAAGGAGCACAGTACCGCTTCGGTTGTCGTGCTAAACACACGTACTCCCAGCGATCGGCTCGTTTATCGAGACAAATAGTTATCGTAATTATTGCTCAAAACTAGTGCCTGTGCGGTTTAAATAATTATGCCTCCACCTCCAACAGGGGTGGGAGGCCCCAGTAAGGATAAAAACGATAGTTCGAGTAGAAATGTCGGTGTGTATGATTTAACCTTCGATGAGGATACGGATAACGGTGGAGGTATGCAGTGTAGCGCGCCTGCTAATATGGAGACGAACGCCAATGTCGAGCACAACATTGCTAATGATACCCGAGGAGATCGCTTGTTTTCATCCGGGAGCACCTCTGCTGCAGCTACAAGAAATAATCCCTTGCGATTATTCAACATTAAAAACGCTAAGTATTACACTAATAATAATATATATGTATTCTTAGAGAAGATCAGCGGTGAGAATTTTGGTAGATTACACCCATTACATGTTGGCCACATATTGCACAAAAAACTCAATCTAAGTAGTATGATAACAACCATTAGTTCAGTCGGCTTGAACCGGGTTAAAGTAGGGGTAAAATCGTTACAACAGGCAAATGACCTGGTAACAAGTGGAGCATTAGCTAAAGAAAATCTTAAAGCGTACATTCCAAACAATCTACTTCTTAGAAAAGGATTGATCAAAGGCGTTGATACACAATTTGATGAAAAATATTTACTAGAAAATACAACGATACGAACGTAGATATCCTAGAAATTAAAAGGTTACATAGGCGAGTTAACAAAGATGGGGATCAATGCTTTAAACCTAGACAAATGGCTGTTCTTACGTTTGATGGTAATTTTCTTCCGACTGAGGTGCATATAAATAGCGTCATATTCAAAGTGGAACCTTTTGTCCACAGAGTGGTTCAATGCTATAAATGCTTACGATACGGTCATGTGTCAGCGCAGTGTCGCAGTACAGGGTCAAGGTGCATCATTTGCAGCCAAATAAAGGAAGATGAGCATGTCTGCGAAGATAGTAAAACCTATTGTTTGTACTGTAAGAACTTTGATCACAGGTCTACTTCTAAAAACTGCCCATCATTCAAGAAGCAGCAAGAAATTAAAAAAACAATGGCACTCACCAATATGTCATATAGTGAAGCGAAAGGGGCCTCTAATAATACATACGCAAATGCCGTTTTATCTCAGACCAATAGATTCCAAATGCTAGAAAGTATTACTGAGAATAATTTTTCGTCCCTCCCCAGTAGCTCCCGCGATAACAGTGCTAGACATACTCCAACACCTCCCTTTACGCAATACCAATCAAGGTCAAATCTAACTACTACTTCTAATAAAAAAAGGAAAGTACAGTCACCACCAGTAATGACTAATGACAGGATGTTTACATTTAACGCTGGGCCATCAGCCCCCGTTACCTCCAATCCAGTATATGCATCTAATATAACGATTAAAGAAGATTTTCTCCAATCTCTGCTAAGTATCTTTTTACGCCTAATCAATCAGTCGAAAAATTTTGATGACCTCAGAAATATTAATATTGACATGCTAAAGGGCGAAGTCGCTTCTATTTTTCATAGGTCCGAATCCAGGACAATATAAAATGGTAAACACACGCAAGAGTATTCTTAAAGTTATGCAATGGAACGCACGATCAGCTGTTGCTAACAGAAATAGCATAATAGAATTTCTTCATCGAAGTGAGATAGACATAGCACTTATTACCGAAACATGGTTTAAACCGAACCATGTTATCAAATTTCATAATTATAATCTAGTAAGAAGGCATAGATTTGATGGCAAGGCAGGAGTTGCTATTCTTGTTAAAACAGGGATACAGTACAGTCAAATAGATTTTGATAATAACTTTAACGAAGATATCCTTGTTTGCGGCATCAATATAGTTAATGAGAACAACGAATTGTCTCTACTATCAATTTACAAACCCCCTAATGTTCACTGCAATATAGCTGACTGGGAGGCAATATTTTCTAAAACAAATACATCGTCAATAATAGGTGGCGACTTTAACGCTCAATCACGTCTATGGGGCTCAGCTAATGACAATGCCGCAGGCAGGCAATTGATTGAACTATGCGAAACAGCTGGATTAGTTATCATGAACGATGGCTCCCCCACAAGGATGCCTTTTCCTAATACGGTGGCTTCCGCGCCTGATATTGCCGTAGTGACGCCAGATATAGCTCAAATCAGTAGCTGGCAGACCTTCGATGACACTCTTGGATCTGATCATTATCCTTTGCTCTTAACAGTGAATATTACTGTGGCACATAATGACTTCATATACCCCAAGTGCAAATGGAACCTGAACAAAGCCAACTGGGACTTGTTCCAAGATTCACTGCAGGACATATTTAACTCAACTCCCACCTACGATACCGCTGAAAGTAAATATGCTTTCTTTACAAGCAAACTGAATGAGGTGAGCGAAAAGTGCATTCCAAAATTCGCACCGTTCAAGACAAAAAACCGACTCCCATCGCCATGGTGGGATGGACAATGCGTAAACGCAATTAATCAAAGGAATAATGCACTCACAAACTACAAACAAAATAGTTCGCTAGAAAATTTTATTGAGTGTAAGCGAGTCTTTGCTACAACCAAAAAGCTATTTAAAAAAAAATCCAAATGCAGATGGATGTCTTGGGTGTCCAGCCTCAACAAAAATACGCCTTCACGAGATTTATGGAAGCAAGCCAAAATTATTAGGCGAATACCTGATCCCAAAAGCAAATGCACAAGGCTTGATTGGTTGGAGGAATTTCATAGCAAGCAATCTCCCCCATCAGTACCCCCAGAATTTGGATCGTATCCTCAATCCAGTCATCACGATTTATTTGGGAAAGCCTTCCTCATGTCCGAGTTTAACATAGCCCTAAAAACAGCCATAAATACATCACCTGGTTACGACGACATACGATACCCGATGCTGAGCAATGTACCAATCAAAGCAAAGGAATACCTTCTGGAAATATTTAACGATGTTTGGATTCACGGTGAGAGCATAGAGGAATGGAAAAAAGTCATAATCGTTCCAATCTTGAAAGCTCACAAGGACCCTAATCTTGCAGAGTCCTATCGCCCTATCTCACTGCCATCATGTGTACTTAAAACATTTGAAAGGATGGTTAAAAAACGTTTGGAATTCTGGCTCAAATCGCATCCTCTACCTACCAACCAATATGGTTTCAAAAGGGGCTTAAGTACTACAGATACAGTGTTAAATATTGTTACTGATATACAGTGTTGTTTTTCACGGAACAATTAATTAGGTGCCATGTTCCTGGACATAACAAGCGCATATGATGGTATTGACCTCTTGATCCTGAGGAAAAAACTGGAAAACTATGGCATTTCTCCGCAGGCTAGCTATGTAATACTTCAATAGATCTATATATGTACGTGACGGTACTGGCAAGAGAATAGGACCTCGATTTGTTTACAGCGGGATTCCACAAGGTGCAGTCCTGAGCCCGATTATATTCAATATATTTACATCCCATTTGCACCACATCGACCAACCAGTACAGAAAATTCAGTATGCTGATGACATATGTTTGTATGCTGAAAACCGTTATCTTGATCAGTGTAAAAATGTGCTTGATTCTGCTATGGAAAAATTCAACCAGTGGTTCGCACAAAATGGTTTTACTGTCTCAGAATCAACAACAAAAGTTGTCTTCTTTTCTCGTCATAACATCCCCCATATGACAAACATTGTCCTGGGAGGTACTTCTTTTAAGGTAGATAATGTCGTTAAATATTTGGGTGTAACACTTGACAAAAAACTTTCTTGGAAATATTTTATAAATGATATTATTAATCGATGCAACAGAGGATTCATGTTTTTTCAAATGGTGTGTAAGATTTGGTGGGGAGCTGACCAGAAGATATCTCTGATGTTCTATCGTTCCTACATTAGAGCAATCCTAGACTATGGTTGCCTTTTTTATGGGTCTGCTAGTAGTGCGAGTTTGCACAAGCTAGAGGTTATTCAGAATAAGTTTTTGCGGATATGTTTAGGAGCAATGAAATCTTCTCCAGTTGAAACCCTTAGAGCTGAAGCACTTGAGCCACCACTCCATTTACGCAGGGAATTGTTAGCTAGTAGGTATCTTCTAAAAATGTGTCAAAGCAACTCACACATAATAAGTAAAGTTCATCAACTGAATGTGTTCGACTTGACCAACAAATACTGGAATAAAAAGAATTCTCCTCCAGTATGCGATGCTATACAAAAAAACACCCTCAGCTGTGATATCACAAATCGGCATTGAGATTACGATTATTTTCAGTTCCTGTCTGAATTAAATATAACATTCCCTACTTACGGAGAAGGTTCATCCATCAACAAAAGAATTTACAGTCAAATTTGCCAAACCTTGCCTGAATACTTAAGCATGCACACCGATGGCTCTAGAACGCAAAATGGCACAGGTTGCGCTTTTTACATTCCATCCAACTCAATATCAGCCATGTTCAAGTTGCCACAACATACAACTATTTTTTCTGCAGAAGCCGTCGCCATTATTGAAGCTCTCAAATACATCGAAGAACAGAATATCCTTAACGCTGCTATCTTCTCGGACTCACAGTCAGTACTGAGGAGCTTGCAAAATTATAATTACACGACAAATCACAGCATTCACACATTTGAAATTAAAAGACTCATCCATAACTTAGAACAAAGAGGTTACCACATAAAACTAGTTTGGGTAAAGGCACACTGCGGAATAGATCCCAATGAAACAGTTGACACACTGGCCAAAAATGCTGTAATATCTGGAAGAGTAACAAACAGCTCCCTCAGTATCCAAGACAAGCAACTGGTCCTGAGAAAAAAGATTCATAACAAATGGTCCTCCGAATGGCTAGAATACGCTCATACGAATACGACGAGATACACACATATCCATCCCACCTTACCAACGAGACACTGGCACAATAATTTTAAAATACCCAGGAAATATATATCGTCGATTATAAGAACAAAAATTGGTCATGGATCATTCCCAGCTCATCTAGCAAGACTACACTTAATACCTTCTGGAATTTGTGAGCACTGTGGTGTTGAAGGGGACCTGGACCATATCTACTTCAATTGCTCTAGGAATATTGAACACAGCAACACACTGTACCAAAATCTCATAAATTGTGGTTTAACTGCTCCTTTTAATACAGCTCATCTATTATCTCTAGACAGAACTGATGTCATCTCATGTTTGATACTTTTTTTGAAAAATTCGCAACAAAAAGTTTAGCTGATGTATATAGATTTCCTTTGTGACCAACCTGTGTCTATTATAACCCATCCTAACCGTGGCCTATATGTTGTTTGTACGAATCGAAATGCCTTAAAGGGTCCTTACGCGAGAAGAACTTGTGACCCTGTTTAATCCTATCCCACATCCTTCCTATTTAGGGTTCTGTAGGTTTGTCTTCTATAGGTTACTCAATACTCGATAGGTATTGTGAATGAAGACGGTTCTAATAGTTGCAGGAATATTTTTGCGTGTGCGTAGATGTATTTGAATTTAGTATTAATAAAATAAAAAACGCACAGCCTGTTGTCTGTGTAGGGTAGGTGAATTTTCGCCTTGAAGCATTTCATTAACAGGAAAAACAAAATATAGACATATTGTTTCTGGCTAGTGGGACTAGCTCCTAGTGCCAGTAACCAAACAAAAAAAAACAAAAAAAACACGAAGGAGGCCAATAATTATTTTAAATGCCATTAAAAGAATAAGAAATTGTGCCAGATTTGCATTCGAGAAAATAGTCTCCAATTTGAACCGACATTTCTAAAAGCTCCTCGATGTTTTTAGTTTTTATTTTGACTCAAATTCAAATTTAATAGTGTGTTGATATTCTTCAGACATAATGTTGTTTGGTTTTAGGTAATGTAATACAATAAGTGATATTAACTGGACATTATCACAAATAGTAGTTAATAGCGTATAAAATACAATTATATAATTGACTTCAAAAGTATAATTATCTTGTATCTTAATAATTGTTTACTTGAATATTGTTTTTAATATATTGGTCATGGCCTACTGCTACAAATAAAGTAAAAAATGAAATTTTGAGCTTAGTTTTCAGAAAAAGTTCATACTATAATATATATTTTTGAATTATTTCCGATTGACATACAAAATAATATATAGGGTGTTCCTCTAACCGAAAAATGGTTAGAGCAAGAAAAAATCAAACTACACCAGTGGATTCTACAAAAAAAATTCTATAAGGCTTTTTTTTAAAACTTTTCAATAAGATAAAAGACAACCGAGGTACGAGGGTGGTCTCAAAATCGATAATTTACTATTTCACCCTATATCTCAAAACCCAAGAGGGCCATGATAGTTTTCTTGACGGCATCTTTAGTTTCACAAAAAAGTAGCACACTGTCGCGAAAACCGCAACTCTCTATCTTCAAAAATAACCGAGATCTCCAACCTAGTGCCCAAAATGGGACACCCTGTACATGCAGTTCCAGAGAGAAAGTCTCTAGTATTAAAGGGGTTTAATACCGGTTCAATGTTTTAAACAGTCGCCTCATACAGCACATTGTAATAAATGACCTTATATTATATGGGAGTTACACATTACGACAAATTTTGTCTAGAAAAACCTAGTAACATAGTGGCCTACTAGATTTTTAGCGGATGTTAACATAATGAAGTGCTAATTTATAAAGTAAGTACCATTCAGGCTTGCATTCTAATATTATTATTTCAGGATACAAATGAAAAGTGAGGAAATAAAAAGCAAATTAACACAAGTCGAAATCAGATTCAGATGAGTCGCTGTCATTCAGGTTGTAAATAGATTCATTCGCTTGTGTTCTTAAACATTATGGTTCCACTTTTAGCATATTGTGCCAGTCCGGCCCTGGACGGCCGTGTATATTTACGTGAAGTCTAGAAAAGTTCCTTCTCGATTCGTGCTGTTATTATCGCGAGCTGCCGCGAACGTTCCAGAGGTGGCGCGCCGCATAATATAAGGCGCCATCGCACGAGAGACGGGGAAGTTAGAGGACAGTCAGTGCAGTGCAGCAGTCAGTGTTCGGTAGTACAATACGCGACGTTCCAGTGGCGCGCGCGAAATAAGTGAACTGTGACATAAATTAGTAAAGTGTAGGACCAATATAAATTAGTGTAGTGACTGTAAATAAATTAGACTGTTAAGTATTAGGCTAGGCGTAGTGTACATAGCTAGCGAAAATAAATAGTTAGGTAAATCCGTACCAAGTGTGTTCGTGTCCAATCGGACTAAAGGCTTGTAACAATATTTTTATTGCAGTTTCGCCATTCTTTTTTTGAGTTATTAAAAGTGCCTAATCTCTAATAAGACTTATAACTGCTAATGAGCTTCCGAGGTGATTATTGTGCTTTCTGATATTTCTTTTCAAATCACTCCACACTAATTTAATCGGAATAAGAATACAAAAATAGAGCACTTTCCCAGATAAACTATGATAATTTTCTATCTGATTCGAAGATAAGGAAATTCGCTGTTTCAATAAAATGATATTCTGTACAGTCTCACAGGTACAAGTGAACATGTAGACAGTTTAGATTATTCGACATTGTATAGAAATGATAGTTTCACTTGTGTTTTACTAATAATATAAGAAATATTCCAGTACTGCCCTGAACAGAGGACGGTCTGCCATAAGTATAAAGGGTTTCTTTGGAGACCTTTTAACTCAAACAGCCGACGAACAGCCAAGCTCTTGAATTAATTTATCCCAAAATCCGAAGAAACATTATCTACTAAAAAAACTGGGATAAGAATTACTTCCAACTGGTCTGCAATAAGAGTTGCTTAATGTATAACCACGCATAGCTGTGGTGTTGGGAGATTAACTCTTTGACTGACTGAATACTGCCAAAAAATTTACACCCTGGTATATCTCGAACGTTATTACTATACGTGGATAAAGTTTCTTGAACCACTTGAGGCCCTTTTTTACTGGAGTAAAGCTGTGCTCAGACAGATTTAATTATTTTGTGTATTAACAATTACTACGCCGGTACGCGATAGAGCAATTACCTCTTTATATAGTTTAAATTTGCATAAGGTACATATAAATATGCAAATTTCGAAAAGGGTTCCGAACATTCTCTTTATCTACATTAAATTTACTGTAGCTAATGATCTCGTAACATGAATATTGCAGTATCGATCAGAGCTGCAAGTCAACGGGAGCATATAAGTTCTAAGTTCTCGGGACGTTGTCCTACCCAAAGCACTAAATATGTGACAAACTTCGTCCAAAACTATTCGCGCCTATACGTCGACTTACCAGTTTGCCACCCGAAATTAATAGCGAATATTAAATTAACTTCATAGTAATTATTTAGTTGAGGACGCAATGCCGCAGTTGCTTTACAACCCCATCATCGGAAAGGGTAAGTAGGTGCTAAAGTCACGCCGTATTTCAACCGGAGTACTATACAGAGACGGCTCCAGATTGATTGTAGAGATGAAACTATTATTTGTTCATGTGAACATCTTAAGTATGGACATAGTTTTGAGGAAATTTATTGTACCGGTATCCTTTGACGAAAACACTGCTGATCTAGACTTTGCACCAGCATTGCTTGTGATCGTAATAAGTATAATACTGTAAGCAGTCAAGTCAAACTAACACATTGTTGATTGTTAGTGTTCTGTAACACATTTTCTCCTTGAGAGAATAGCATTTCTCATATAACTATTATCTTCAATTTTTTAGATAACACATTTGGGTTAAAAAAAATTACCACATTTAGGACTACATCGCTACCTACTACCGATTTTAGTCAATCGTCGTCCTAAGAAAGTATTTTGAGCACAAAAGGTCGGAAAGAAATGCAATTTGGTGGGTTGCTAGACCTTGGTCCCCTGAATGGTGACCTAAGTTTGCGACCTTAAGGGGTTGCCGCTCGAGGGATGGGGGGGGGGGGGGTCAAGACGATTCACTAGGATCGGTAGTAGGTAGCGATGTCGTCCTAAATATCGTAATTTTTTCAAGTCCTAATGCATTATTTAAAAAATTGGAGATAAGAGTGATATGAGAAACGATATTGTCTTAGGAGAAAAAGTGTCACAGAACTTTTTGATAGCGCTCTTTGAATTAGTACGTGATAAAATTCAGATTTTAGTAACAATCACAAACTTTGGTATACTGTAGCATGGAAACTGTTGGTCGCACACGAAAAATATAAAGAACAAAATGGTGAAGAATTTTGTTGTCTCCATACATCATTTGAACTTTTGTCAAAAAGCGTCACAAAACAGTTTTCACCCCCTCCCCCCAACGAGTGGAAACCCAAAGATGTCGCAAATTCAATCTTACCGTAATTAAACAATGCCGGAAAAGTATCATTAAACTAAATAGTATGTACAAATACGATATTTTTCGCAATAGCACATATCGGTAGTACGTGGGTGTGTTTCTAAATATCGGAATTCTTTTTTAAGCCAAACGGGTGAGTTAGGGCAGCTGCAGACAATAAAAAAATGAGAAAATATCGTTCTTTTAGGGAAACAAAAATGTTACACGTCTTTTTGATAAAGTTCTTCACCTTAATCCGCCCTTAAACTTTGATTTTAGTGAAAATCACAAACCAACCCCTAATTTTGACGCAATGTAGCAACACCGTCTCAAATAAGGCCTACTGTCTGAAAGCAAATTTTGCTGTGACGTCACGCATAGTAGTCATAGGTCATTCGGCTCCGAACGTGCCCAACCGTATAGGTTCGGGCGTCCAGCAAACGATGACCGCCACATTGCCAGACGTTTGCTTTCTTTTGCAGCTATGCGTAAAACGATTGTTTCCAGCCGGTAAAAAAATACTACGGTGTACCTACTGTATGGAGAAAATCGGTATTTCGGATTTGTCAGCACATTTCATAGTTCATAAAAAAATCATATATTGGTTACTAAGAGAGTCGTTCCATAGTTTTCACTAGGTATAAGACTTGTATGTGTAGAATAATTATGTGACCTGAGAGATTTTTGCATATATTCGTAATATGACAATAATTAATGAACGTGGAAGTATATTTTAATTCTCAATTACTTGCACAGTGAATCGATATTCACACCGACTATGATATTCACA
This sequence comes from Callosobruchus maculatus, assembly GCA_951848785.1. Lineage (NCBI taxonomy): Eukaryota > Metazoa > Arthropoda > Insecta > Coleoptera > Chrysomelidae > Callosobruchus > Callosobruchus maculatus. Next base: position 11,557,293 of record CATOUR010000054.1, on the reverse strand, counting down.
ATCCAGTGAATAATCCAGGAAAGGCCGCCGACGCCGTTTGGCAACGTCGCCTTAGTTTCTGTTGTTTTGATTCGGTTTTAAGGTTAGGTAACGCGGTTCGCGGGCTTCGCGGTCAAAAATTGTTCTATTGTTTTGCTTATTTAGATTGTTATAAAATCGCGATAACAAATTCACTACGCCTCTATTTCCATGAGAGTAGTGAAAATGCCTTACAGGTGTTGTGTCCCGGGGTGTAACGGAAATTACAGCGCCGCGGAAAAAGTGCACGTTTTCTCGTTTCCCACCGAGGAAGTGCTCAGAAAAAAATGGGTGGTAGCAGTTCATAGGGATAACTTCACTGTAACGAAAAACAGCAGGGTTTGCGAGCGTCATTTTGCACAGGAAAGTATACTTTGGGTATCTTCTTATTTCGATAAATCAACCGGCAAAACCATAACTGTTCCACTTGCTCGTCCGCGTTTGAAAACAGATGCAGTTCCTACTCTTCTTCCAAATTGTCCGCAGTATTTATCAAAAAATGTTACTCACAGAAAAAGTCGGGATGAAAAACTTTTTGAGATTGAACGGAATAACTTGTTGAAAGCTTTGGCGGAAAGTATTGATGATTTTGCTGTCCAAAGGGAAAAGACGATATTTGAAAACTATACAGAGTTTTTAAATATTCTAAAATCATGGCAATGTCCAGATGGGTGGGTCATGACATGCAGGGACAAAGTTCTTATATTTAAAATAGATTGTACTGATTCCCCAATCATAACCTATTCCATAACAATAGACAAGGATTTAAAGTTAGAAACTTATTTGTATACAAATCGTTTGACACTGAATATTAATCACAATATAAAAACACCTTGTTCACTAAATAACATAAATGATTTGGATGAAATAATTGCATACATAGATGGACACACCAGTGGTTATCAAGTGGATAAAAATTCATTACCATCATTAATTGAATATGTTTGTGACTTGCTAAACAGTGTACCCCAAAACGAAGAGAGTAAAATACATGAAACAATACCATTCATTTGTGAACAGCTAAAATTGCATATAACACCAAAAGAAGGCTATAGATATTCAAACCAGACTTTAATATTATGTTCAATTATAAATACAATTAGCCCGCATGCCTATAAATATTTAAGAAACCATGGACAAATAATTTTACCACATCAGTCTACATTAAAGTCAATATGTAATGCATATCTAACAGATCCAACAGCTGATGAGAGAAATTCCTTTTTAACATATGCTAAAAATGTGATACAATATTTAGAGCCAGATCAAAAACATGTAGTCTTGTTAATGGACGAAATACACATTCAACCCTATTTGGATTATAAAGGCGGAAATATTGTTGGAACTGCCATAAATAATAGTTTGTTAGCTACATCAGCCTTTGTATTTATGGTCAGTAGTATTTATTGTAACTTTAAGGAAGTAGTTCATATATGTCCCTTAAGGAAAATAGACCATAATTTATTACACACCATAATAAAAAAAGTTATAACAAACCTGGAGGATATAGGATATAAAATATTTTGTGTTGTTAGTGATAACAATGCTGTTAACAGCAAAGCTATGTGCCACTTTGCAAATGATGACAAGCTACATATAGTTTTTCCCCATCCATCAGACAAGTCACGACCACTTTTCTATTTGTTTGATCCAGTTCATCTTTTGAAGTGTATTAGGAACAATTGGTTAAATTCAAAGCCCAGTCAAATATTAACATATCCTGAACTAGAAACTCATGAAATTCAACATGCATCCTTCCAGGCATTAAAGTCTTTGCATCAGCTAGAAAATGATAAATTATTGAAGTATGGCTATGGCTTGAGTTTGAAGGCTTTATTTCCCAGCAACCTTGAACGACAGAATGTCCACCTGACTCTAAAAATAATTAATCAAAATGTAGCTGAAGCTCTCCATAAGTTTGGTAGTAATATTGAATTCTCAAGAGAGACTGCAAACTTCATTGAAATAGTTCTCAAATGGTGGAAAATCGTTAATGTAAAAACACCCTCAAAAGGTAAAAGGTTAAATGACATTTACTGTGAACCGATTATTTGCGAAACAGCAGACACTGACCCCAAAATTATTTACCTAAATAAAATGCTAAGCTTTTTGGACACTTGGAATGACTCTGAACAGTTTCCAAACAGATTGACTAGACAGACACATACTGCTTTATACCATACAATATATGGCATGTTAGAAATTATTAACTACTGCAAAACAGAACTGAAAACTAAATATATTTTATTAGGGAAATTTCAAACAGATCCACTTGAAGCCAGATTTGGGAAGTATCGACAACTTTCAGGAGGGCAGTATCATATTTCAATCCGGCAATTGTATGAATCAGAGAAGAAATTAAGGATCCAAACTTTATTGTCATTAAAATCTAAGCATGGTGAGATACCAGTAACAACTTTTTGTGAAAATGAATCCGAGGAATCAATAGCCGCTATTAATTTTAATGATTGTTATCCATTCCCTAGTTTTGAAATATCTGATACAGATATAGAGAACATAAAAGATCAGATGCCTATCATCACCTATTTAGCAGGATATTGTTGTTATGTTCTGCTAAAAAAGTACAAATGTGAGAAATGTAAAACTAATTTAACTTACCCTGATAGTTTAAATGTTGATGATAAACATGATTTGATAAAAAACATTAGTAGAGGTAAATTATTATATCCTAAAGAAGTTGTATCTAATATAGTAATGTTTGAATATATAATTTTTAATAAAATATTAGAAAACGATGAAGAAAACTTTTTAAATGTATATCATAAGCGTCAAGCAATAATTACATTAATCAATGATTATTTGAAAGAAAATGATATCATAACCCAAATACCAAAATGTGATTCCCATTCTGAAACAATGATAGCTAATGTTGTTATGAACTGTGTAACAAATACTTTTTTAAAAAATTACTGTACCATGCGAAATGATACTTTAACGTCAAAAACATCAAAAAAACGAAAGTTATGCACTTTAATGTCAAAATAATAATATTGTACTTGTTCCTGTATTGTCAATATCTTAAACGCGATTTTTCTATCCGATTTATGACACAACACCTCAGATGAGTAAATTCACGAATATATATTTCTTTAGGCATATTACTGAAAAAAGTCCCTCCAAAATTCCCGTGTATTTTGATTTACAGTTTTTTTAATGTTTTTTTTTTAATTTTTTTACGTTTTTTTTTTGTTTTACAGATTTATTCTATGATTCTGTTATGTTTATTATTTACAATTTATTTATTTATTGCTTTTTAGTTTATTTTTGTTGTTTTTTGCATATACAGGGTGTCTCACAACGATTAAGACAAGCAATATATCGGAACTGGGCAGTAGCAGAGAATTATAATTTTGGGGTTTAAATTAGAGCAAATATAGTATCTTTTCTTATTACTGTGTTACCCAATGAGATATTTGTTTTTGATCACGATTAAAAATTTTTAATGGGACACCCGGTATATTTGTGACACAATAATAAGAAAAGATACTATATTTGCTCTAATTTACACCCCTAAAATTATAATTCGCTACTACTGCCCAGTTCCGATATATTGCTTGTCTTAATCGTCGTGGGACACCCTGTAGATGGTTTATTTTTGAGTTATTCTAGAATGCCCCTATACCTCTCAACCTTTTCCTTATCCTAAACATTCCCTTCCAGGCAAGATATAACCCTGGACCTCCTCGTGGTTCTTGCTGGACACAGTTGATTAATATATATATACAGATAGATACATATTATAATTTAAATATATATTATGTAAATTTTTTATAACTTAAACGCCAGTTTAATCAAATATGCACTAAGATAAATACAGAAAAGTCTCGCGAAAAGTGCTCAACAACAAAGTTAATCAATTAATCTGATATAAGATCTGCAGTAGCCAAGTTGCTATTATCTACTGTTTTTTCTTTCAAAATAGCGTGAATATAAGATAAACAGTCATTCAGAAAAATATCTAAATCTCGTTTCTTTACAACTTTAATAAGTATTATTATCTTTTGTTAAAATTATTTTGAATATCGAATTATAACATTGGAATGCTCCTTTGTACAGACATGGCACAGAAATAGTTATTTTATATTAATCGGCTGTGACTAACACAGGGTATACGTATATATATGATAAATTGTGCTTTATATTACAAATACATCCTCCAGTCAGTCCTCTAGCATGTAGTTTTCGTAAAAATGTGAGTTGCAAAAGCGCTGCAATGCTCATTTCACGTGTATATTATACGACCGCGAGCGCCTACTGTTGATGACGTCACAGCTGAGCCGTGAGGCCTTCTGATTTGAGACGGTGTTGAATGTAGGGAGGAAGCTGTTGATCGTACACGAAAAGATGTAGTCAAGTTGATTGACTCAGTACTTCCCACACAATCCGATGATACCAGTTTTATTATTTTTCCATAGTATGATGCTATACTATAGATCCCCTTGCAATCAAATCATCGCTCGCCCGACCGCAAAAAAAGTGTGTTATTCTACTGTGTACTTCTTTCAACGGTCAATGGACAATGTTCTAAAAAGAGGATTATACCGCTAGGTCTTTTTCTCTCAGGTCAATGGAGAGCCTATTATGAATACAACAAATTTTTGAGTTTTACAACCCGCCACCCCCGAACTACCCCAATTTCACCCCCACTCGAAAAAATTTAAAATCATCAGGAACCCCTAAAACGTGTAAAAACAAAGTTTCAGGTGTTTTTATATTTTTATTTTTTTTTATTATTGCCGCGCAACCACTGAAACGATTCCCAAAAGCCATACGCACCTTCCATCCTCGTCATGGTAATAAATCTGTGTCAAAATGTCATTAAAGTCACGATATATTAAATAAATTCTATAAGTCCCTCGGTTTCTGTAATCGGCAAGCAAGGTTCGGATGGACCTAAAAGAAGTGTATTATACCGCTAGGTCTTTCTTTCACAGGTCAATGGACAGCCTATTAGGAATACAAAAAAAATTAGTTTTACAACCCTCCTACCCCTCAATCACCCCAATTTCGCTCCACCCGAAAAAAAGTAAAAAATGATCAGGAACGCCTAAAACACCTAAAAACGAAGTTTAAGCTGTTTTCATATTTTTAGTTTTTTTTTAATATGCTGCGCCGCCGCTGAGACGATTTCAAAAAATCATACGCGCTTTCCATCCTTGCCAAAGTAGCAATACTGTGCCGAAATTTCATTAACATCAATTCAGTAGTTTCCACATTATAAAATACAGAACGATCTAAAGCAATACTCGTATGTATACATCGGAAAATTTTCCCTTGGTTCCTTGCCAAAGTAGCAATACTGTGCCGAAATTTCATTAACATCAATTCAGTAGTTTCCACATTATAAAATACAGAACGATCTAAAGCAATACTCGTATGTATACATCGGAAAATTTTCCCTTGGTTCTTGTAATAGACAAGGCAATGTTCGGATGAACCTAAAAAACTGCATTATACTGCTAGGTCTATTTCTCAATAGACAGCCTATTATGAATACAACAAATTTTTCAGCTTTACAACCCCCCACCCCCCCACCGCCCCAATTTCACCCTCACCCAAAAAAAAGTAGAAAATGATCAGGAACCCCTAGGATGCCTAAAAACGAAGTTTAAAGAATATTTGAAATTTTTAGTTTTTTGCTAATTACTCCACCGCCCATGCACCGATTTTCAAAATTGTAGCGACATTACCAACTACGACCCCACACCATATAGCTACCCAAATTTCATCAAAATCGATACAGCGGTTACTGAGATTAGGAGGCTAGAAGAACGCCAACCGACGGAAATGAGTGACGTGAATTTTGGATGGATGTCTACATAACGATGTAGACATCATAAAATGTCCAAAAGGTATATTATCTCAAAATCGAAAATTTTCGCGATCACAATACTCCCCTCACCTATCGGTGTGGGAAGGAAAATCAGACCGCAACTATGCAGAATTTTGTTCGCTCCATAAATTGTTAAGCATTTTCCGATATCACTTACCGAATCGAAGTTATTTTTCGAAAATCGTCGTGAAACGCAAAATGAAAAATAAAGTTGGAGAAATTATATAAAACTAATAAATGAATTCATGTTTAAATAAGTGTAGCTCAGATACGATCAAATGAAAATAAATGCTACTATTACTATGTTATCTAGCAAAGACCATTTTAGCTATGCATGGCTTGAAATAAATAGCACAAGCTGCTACCCCAGTCATACGAAGACCTCGACTCTATGCTTTGCGAGTCATCTGTTGTTACCCTTTACCCTCCCCTGTCTCATCCAGTGTTCAACTGGAATGCGCTTATAAAGTGATGCCGTTACAGGGAAATTGAGCGACAACTCCTAGTTAAGTCTTAATACCGCGGCCGTTACAGAAGTTACAGCTTCGCGGGTTTTGCGCTTGCAAATCACCCCCTCGGGGGTGGAGAAGGGCGTTAGTTCTATGTGTGAATAGTTCATGCGCATGGAGCAGGTGTCTAGGTAGCTCTAAAGTGAACTTCTATTGTACCCTTTTGCTTTATGGCTACGTCAACCCAGATAGGCCGGTAGAAATAACGTTTACCCTTTGTTAGCTGTTTTGAGGAGGACAAGCCATAGGGACAAGGTGGATACTTCGCCATTGACAGTTCTATTATCAGTTTGACGTACAATATTCGATGCAGTTTAGTTGATAGTCGATAAGTTTCTGAGTAACTAAGGCGATTTATGTAGTGGAACGATGTACAGGGTGTCCGGATATTCGACTGACAGCGCTTGACAAGTGGTAGCCCTCATATTTTTTTGAACATTGAGAATGGAACATGAAGTTTAAGGATGCTTAGTTCTCAAGATTCAGGGTGTCAAACTTTTACTTTCATTTTCGCCTTTTCTCAACTGTTCCGCAATAAAATGGCAGAACGGTCTAAATTTACCGATTGGGTGGCTTTTAAGGCAATAAACTCAAATTCAATCACGGTTTTGCTATCACGAATCTAGGGCGCCATCTACAGCACATCGAAAAGGATACCTTTTTCTCGTAAAGCATACTAAAGGGAACAATTCCTTTGACATCTAGATTAATGCATCAAACCGCAATACATAGTTTTGATAATTTAAATAAATTCAGTGTGCCGTAGGGGCACTCTCTATTGATGATAGCAGAAGTGTGGTTGAATCTAGATTTCTCGCCTTAAAATATCCCCCGATACGTAATTCTAGATCATTGTGGCATTTTATTGCGGAATAATTGAGAACAAATGAAAATATAAGTAAAACTTTGCTTGAAAACTAGGCATTTTAAGGCTTTATGTTTATAGCTCAATGTTTATAGAAATAGCACAAGTATACAGGCAGCTCCTCTCCCACGTTAATGTTTACAATATTACGAATTCCAACCGACTTTGATAATTGAGATGATGTCAGCTCAAAGTTAAGTGATGGCAAATAAATAATAGATACTGTCAGACTATTTATTTAAAGAAGTCAGGAGCAATCGGCCCGAACACGGCCAACTGCATTGCAGATTCTGGAAGGAAACTTGCTATGAATTTTTTACTGAGACTTTCAGTCCCACTCAAATACATTCTAGTTGATCCAAGGTTGAATAAAACTCTTATCTATCGATTCCTGTAAGCAATTTTTCTAATCATTAACGAAGATGTAATCAATTACTCCTTATTAATTTTGGATAGTAACACTCAGCATATCGGCATATTCGTCCATACTTCAAATATTTTATCGATTGAGGATTGCTTATTTGGAAACGCTGTAGTCCGAGTACGACGTCCAACCACTTTCCAAAAGTTCTCAATATGGTTGGTGTCTGGCGATTGTGCTGGCCAATGAAGAACCTGTATGTTGCCTGAAACCACTCCTGTACAAGACAAGAGGAGTGTTTCGGGTCGTTGTCCTGTTGGGACACAAATCCCAGAAGCATCTCTTGCTCATCATATGGAAGAATTCTACACTATGTCCCTGTAGACGAAGCGGTCCATAGTGTCGTCTATAAAATGAAGTGGAATTACCCTACTCCACAAAAAAAAACAAACATTTTCACGTTTTATGGTTGGCGTAACGTACTTTGGGTCAAATCTTTAATTAACCAAACGCCTAAAACGTCTCATTCCACCATGCAGAGTTAAAAATTTTGTAATGAGTTTCGTCGTTAAACAATACTTTTCCCCATTCTTGGACTGTCCATGTCCAATTCAAGTAGAGTTGGGCAAATTCGATCCTGGCAAGGTGATTTCTTTCGGATACCAACGGTTTCTTAGCTGGACGTCTGATATAAAGCTTTGCCTCAACTAGTTTTTACCGAATAGCTCTTGCACTTACTTCCAGCTCTAGAATTTCAGTAACTTCAGTACAGATTCGTTCTCCTTTTGGAATATTGTATGTGAGGTGCGATTTTTGAAGTTAATTTTCTTGTAAATCCTTTATACTAAACTAAAGGGTTGCTATACTTTTGTCGCACCAAAAAAACTGTACCGCTGAAATGAATTATTACAGACTAACTTTTTGACACATGGTAGTATTCTAAATGTTATATATGACAGCAGCCTACTATGACCCCTAAGCTACTGAATTTTGATCTTTTCAATAACCCATTTAATTCTTGAAGTACAAATATTTGATTTGATCTCGAAAGTTGCATCACTCTCGTCCGATGGTGTATGTCCTAGTATTTCTGTAGTTTTTTGAACATCGATAGCAATTGCTAGAGTCATGCTAAACAGGTTTGGAATAAGGGAGGTGTATTAACAACGCCGTTATTAAGGCGCAATTTGTCGCCTGTCAAAGATGATAAGCCAGCTGAAAGTACCATAACCCCAAATACTGTTAATAAAATTGCAAACCGATATGTTTCATTTAAGAAAAGTTCAATAACTAACTGTTCTGGAATAATATTTGTTTGCGGTAGTGCAGTGCGGTAACTAACTTCCTGTCTCACCCCTTTCAAAAGTCAGCCTTCATATAATGGTATCTATTATTTTTGTAGTACCTCCTTGAACGGGATCTTGTATATTTTGCTGCAGGCAGCTTACCTAATATAACGATCCGGTATGGGTGGTGTATAACAACTTACAGTAATGAGCTTGTAACAAAAATCACGGGATAGCGCTGCAATGTCCCTACCATATGATATCCAATACCGCTAACAGCCTGTTTCATTATTTTAAGTACACCAATACCACAATAGCTGGCAGTGTATCGATTGCAGTTGGCGACAAAACAAACTCGCCACAATTACAAAACAAGACAAATCCTCCACATATGTTGCAGGACACTCTCCCTGAAGCGGCCACCCTCTTCAAGAATCGGCTGTGTCGAGAGCAGAAGGTGTCCTTTGATATACGGTCCGTTGTCTGATGATTCTCCACAGTCACCGTCCATAAGGATGGAAGGCGAGGGTCCTTTAGACGTACAAGGTCATTAAAACGAAGCTTGTGGGGTTCTTAATCACGACGCGACGCCTTAAATGATCTGAAATAGTTCGAGGGAACTTTTTATCGCTTCGGATGTATGCTTTTGTATAGGAGTCGTTAAAAGTTTTTTAAATAACCTGTTTCAGAAAACTGAAAAATAGGCGAGATACAGAATAAAAAGGGGTATAATAATGATTTGAGCTTCTGCCTGAAGACGTACCTAATCTGTTTGTGCTAGTTCGTAGCTCGGATTTTTGTCAAATATTTGTACCGTTGAATAAGGTTTCGTGGCCTGTGTCAATAAGATGTTCTGCAAGATCATATCCTGTTGGTTTTCTAGTATGCTGTTCATTTTACTTCAATCGGGTAATTGCAGTCCTACCTCTGCTACAACCGCCTCGGTGGTTTCAACAAAATATACAATTTGATCCTTAACGGATCTGTAATGTTGAAACTATTTGGGCATGATTGAAAATCTGGTGGAGATCTGGATATATGGTAAGTCGGCAAATTTTTAAGGTGGATCACTACCAGCATGGGCGGTGGGCTTAGGCTAAATACCAATTTGTGAATAGATCCTGGGATGAATCTTTTTACATGCTGAACGTCGGTTTTAAGGGTCTAGGGTATAGCGCGCGAAATTGAGAATCAAAGAAAATACGTATTCCCGTGTTAGCGAGGAGGCGTGGCCACCTGTTCCCTTTCTTCAATGTGTGTGTCTAAGATGAGGGCAGATAAGTCCAAAAATCCAGAGGTAAGGTCAAAAGGTCCAAAGGTGAGGTCCAAAGGTAACTATAAAAATGAATTTTGCGATTTTCAAGCTCCTGGAAGTTACCTCTAAACTTACAGTAATGATTCAAAGAGCAAATTGAAGAAGAAAGCTGGCGCTTGTACAACTATTTAGTCTTTTTTTGATATCGTGCTTGGTTGTTAAATTACAGGCATTTATAGAATGTATGATTTTGCATTGCGAATTTTTTGGCACATTAAAAAACTTTTTTGAGAAAATCGAAAATGGTTGTCATTCACTATGGTCTTAACTATCGCCTTCTGAAATATCATATATGTAGTTTGAAAATAGAGTGTGTTATGCGAGAAATTGTGAGTCCGTGTTTTACATGGGAGATACGTATGTATAAATGTGTGTATCCAGGCACCTTAAGGGAGTCGGTATCAGACAGTATGACAACTCTATGCACAAGTGAGTTAATCAATGATTGCTCCTGTGTTGGATGATAGTGTGACAAACCATCCATATACCTATCCGTATGTGTGGACTTCCAGTAAACCGCGTAAAGTACGTCCCTCTGATCTACGAGAAACTAAAACGTCCAAAAAAGGACAACATCCATCTTTTTCTAATTTTATTTTATTTATATATCTATTTATTTATTTGCACTGTACAATACAAATACTGCCACCTCGAAAGCTCCGCCTTGTATGAGGTATGGGCGTTGTCATGTAGAAAATATACATTAAAATTTTTCTAACCTAACTTCTCTGCTTCCTCTCTTTGGACTACTATATCCGTACGCCTTTCTATGATTTGCTAGCTTCTTCTTCTTGACCTTCTATGGATCCATCCTCAGCAGCAGCATGGATTCTTCTATAATTTTTTTCATGATTTTACGCTAGTGAGTTTAGATAACTAAGAAAAACGTATAAGGGTGATTTTCACAAAAAGTGGATACTTGGAGTGGAAAATCTTCCTAAAGAAATGGACGTAATTAATTTTTTAGGATACGTTTCCCACTTACTACATTGCCTACAATTACTAAAAGCCAGTGGTTATACATTATCACTAGTAAATTTCTTTTTTTTAGGATTTTTTTCAGAATTGTTATTGACGGAGGTGCGACTTGATTAACGGAGGGTGATTCATTTCGTAATTAACAATATCAATAAGGTATTTTTTAAGATATATGTTGGGCTGCTGTTATCTTGAAGCAGCACCGTTTGTTTATTAAATGTTGACTCCGTGTGGTTAAAGAGTTTTAAACTTGGTTTATTCGATTCATAACGTGTACATGTAGATCTGAATATCAAATACAATTCTGATATAAAAAAGTCTGTTATTTTCGTGATGGCGTCGAATAGCAATAGCGTCGTTCTTCTTGTTCTTTCTCGCCAGCGTTAACGCGCCGGCGTCGCGTTGAGCTGCGTCTGCGTCAGGTGGGTGGGTATGACAGGCGACTGCGGAACCACATCGCCCTGAGCATGGGCGTCGCATTGGGACGTAACAATATATTTTAGTCAAAATAACATGACAGTTAGTACTTAAGTCACTAACGCAGAAAAAATGTTTTATGGGAGATCAAGTGTATGTTGCCCTCTTCTGACGGTTGGTTTATTCAAAGCAGCTATGATTTCCTTATTTGATATTAGAGCAAAACATTTTTCATCTGGAAATACAGAGGTATTTCCTTTTGAAATTTTCGGAAATATTTCACTATATAGTCAGAATTTTCTTTTTCAGATAAAACAACAGCCACATTTTCTCTTCTCCGCCATGTTAGGCCGTGAAATACTATCTTTGATTTGTGAAACTGTCTAACCTCTTGTCATTTTCATAACTTTATTATTAGATGACTATAAACGCAAAAAATTACAAAAAACATCCAAAGAAAACAATTTTTACACGGTTAACGGTAGTGAGAAGATTGACCTTACCTGTTAAAAAAATCGCCACGTGATCGTAGATAACTGCTCTAACATAGCATGAAGATCTACTCTGCGTGGTTGACGGAAACAGACTAGCTAAGACACATTCTTTCCTTATAGTAAACGAATCCCCACTCTTTCTGCCGCATCGAAATTTAAAATAATCGCCGTGATAACGGAAGTGAGATTTTATTCTGGGGACAGACATGTCTTGGATGATATAAATAATACTAGAAAAATATGGAAAAATTTTCGATAGTAAGTTTTTCAGTCCTCTTATTCTCGGAATATAAGCATTTTCATGTAACTTCTTAAGAACATCAGAAATTAGCATCAAACAGATCAACCTCGGGGCGGGGACAGCTAATGGAGGTGAGAATTTAGGGATCTGGGCTTAAGAAAAAACATATTAAAACCTCGATTAAAACCAATAAAATTTTGTTTTTTTATATGGATTTATTAAAGCTGGTTTAGTGCTCAAGTATGAATACAGAGAACGATTTAAATATAGATTTCAGATACCCAAAATTGGCCAGGGACACAAACATCTCCTTTTTGTGAAAATGACCCATAAGGAAACTCTTCTACGAGCCCAAGTTACGAAAGTGTCACCGGTGTATCACAACCAGAATTAAGATATTATTTAATACTTGTTGTTCAAAACCTTCCATAAAAATGTCTACCACCACAGGCGACAAAGGTGAGTCAATTGCACCTACTCCAAAAATCCCCAGATAGGACGCTAGTTTCTGGATATCTTCATATACATGGCGGAATATAAATTCGATACAATTTAATTTAGTCGGTGCGGTCCTTTCTAGATAGCAGTAATTTGTACGTGTATTCCCTAGGGAGCGAGGATCTCCTGAAACTTAGGGTTGATCCCCGTGAAAAAATCGGGCAAGTTCTCTGGGTACTTAGCAATAAATAATTACCGAAAACCGGTGATTAATGAAAGAATATCAGGAGCGGTACGGGCGCAGGGTCCGTAACAATTTATCACCGATTACGGTAGCTCGGTCGGCCCTCGGCCAGTGTCGGAATTAGACATTTCGCTTAAGGGGGCGGTCGCTTATTCAATGAGTCCTAAAATAGGACTCCGTGTACTATGTAGTAATGTTTATTTAGCATAAATACAAGGCAGTATAGAAAGTGATTAAAATAAGCACCAGGGATCCACTGAAGCTATGCTAGCGTTTGGATTTTCAGAAAAATATTGAGTCAAGTTGATTGACTCAGTACTTCCCACTCAAAGTCCCTTAGCTTCCGTAATAGGCAAGGCAATGTTCGGGTGGACCAAAAAGGTGATTTATGTCGCCAGATCTTCTTTCACAGGTCAGTGGACAGCCTATATGGATACAACAATTTTTTCAGTTTTTCAACCCCCCACCCCCCAACCGCCCCAATTTCACCCTCACCCAAAAAAATGCAGAAAATGATCAGGAACCTCTGATGTGCTTAAAAACGAAGTTTGAGCTGTTTTTATATTTTCATTTTTTTATTATTTCTGCGACGCCACTGGCACGATTTATAAAAACCGTACGCATTTTCCAACCTTGCCACGGTAGTAATAGTAATACTGTGTCGATATTTCATTAAAATCAATTCAACACATTTTCCTCGTTAGACAATATAGAACGATGTAAAGCAATACTCGTATGTTTACGCCAGAAAAAATTCGTAAGTGCTTTGGTTTCTGTAATAGGCAAGGCAGTGTTCGGATGGGCCTAAAAAAGTTGTTTATGTCGCTAGGTCTCCCTTCACAGGTCAGTGGACAGTCCATTATGAAAGCAACAGATTTTTCAATTTTTCAACCCCCCCCAACCGCCTCAATTTCACTCCCACCCAAAAAAAAGTAGAAAATGATCAGGAACCCCTAAAACGAATAAAAACAAAGTTTGAGCAATATTTTTCTTTTTTTTTTGCTAATTACTCCGCCGCCCATGCACCGATTTTCAAAACTATATGAGCGTTACCTACTAGGAGCCCACAGCATATCGCTGCCAAATTTCATCGCAATCCATGCAGCGGTTACTGAGATTACGAGGCTAAGAACAGACAGACACACAGACCGAAAGACAGACAGACAGATCGACAGAAATGAGTGACGTCGATTTTCGTTATGTAGACACCATAAAACGCCCAAAAAGCGTATTACCTCAAAATCGAAATTTTTCGCGATCACCTATCGGTGCGGAAGGTAAAAAACTACGTAATAAATCTAAAATAGGTTTATACTAACTAGGAAAATAAAAAGTTTAAAATCTAAATACAGAAACGATGCAAAAATATTTTTAACTTCCGCGGCTCTCTGTCATAGCAAGGTTGAGCTAATATCGTGACAACAAATGATAATAATTTTTCAGATCAATTAATTCTGATACAAATATTCTGGGTTTATCTAATATCCACCTTTTTAAGTTGTTCTTAAATATATGTATAGACTTGATGCTTAATTTCATCAAGTACATAATTGTATGCCCAAGGACTAGACATTGGTAATGTCTCTCAATACCAATCTTGTGTCGTACTCATATAAGACATGACTTATTAGAATTTGACAAACAAGACTGTTCGTGCACCAGTAGTGTTAATAGGTATATTCGCTTAACATCTAATAGCCTTAATTATGAAAACAATTCATCACTAGGGCAAGCGTATTTTACATTTTTCACCCCTCTCATAAGATATTTGTGTACCACCTCCACAGGTTCTAGGAATGCATTAGCAACAGCACTGCAAGTAGATTATGTTCTTGATTTTATTGAAATTTACACTGCTACAACAATAACATAGCCTTCTGGAAAAAACTCCGTTTTTTGAGAAACGTTTATCACAAATATTTCAACCAGGTTTACTTCTTTCCGTATAAAAGGCAAATTCAAAATAAAAATGAAGTCAAGTTGATTAACTCAGTACTTCCCACACATTACGATGGTACTACTTTATTATTTTCCCATAGCATGAAGCTACAGTCTGAGGTCTCCTTGCAACCAAATCATCGACCACCCACCCGCTCGCCCACAAAAAAGTGTGTTATGCTCTTAGGTAAGGAAAGAGGGGGGACACCGCTCGCCCGTTTGATGCTATATGAATTAGTTGTGACCGAAAACAAATAGTTGTCAAAATTTTGGTATCTGTTATAGCTTACGTGAATAGAAATATACCCCAAGTTGGTTATCTGATTTTCACTATATATACGTAAGCAACCTAATGTTAATAAATATAAATAAGATTATATTATGGGTACTTTAAGTCCCCACTGGGACTAGCGCTTTGGTACCTTTTTGGTACTTTTTTTGTAACAGAGATGTCAGCCGCGCGTTTCGTCCTCTCTCTTTCCTTGTCTAAGGTTAAGCTATTAGGTTTTTCTTTCAAACGTCAATGAATAGCCTATTATGAATACACAAACTTTTTAGTTTTAGAACATCTCACCTCCACCATTTAAACAGAGATAATAACTATAGTGTTTTTGCTCTAATGATGAATGTTAAAGGGTGCAAAGTGATTGATTAATTCTCCAAACGTTCAAATCCATGAGTTGTATACCGATATCTCTACAGTACCACCAACAGTAGTAATAGTCAACAAAAAAACACTACCTTCTGCATCGATTGAAATTCACAATAGCCGCACATATTTGGCCAATTCAAAAGCATCCTATATAGAAAATGTTTAAGCATACTTTATAATTAAAAAAATTGCACTGAACTACAGCTAGCCGTGGACATGGAAGTTGCAAGCCCACTGCTGTTATTCTATGGTCTGATACAGGAAAGGCAACATTCCTTGACGATCGTCTAAAGTGACGGCATGGTCACACAGAATGGACTTTTTCAACTTACCGGTTACAGATAAAGTCACTACACTAAGGTTTATGAGAATATTTCCCTCAGATATAACACTGGTAAACCGCTTCCACCATTTCTAATCAGGAAATGCACACATTTCTGACCAAAAGTGCAAATGAAATAAAATCAATGATCTTTTTTTTTCAGAATCCCAATTACCATATGCCTAAAACCCATTTTTTTCAGTACATTGCTGCTGCTATGTGTCTCGGAATGTGTTTGCCCTTATGCTTCTTCATACGCAGATATTGGTATTTAACTTGCGTACGGCACTGCAGATAGACAAATCTTTGGGATTAGGGAGCCCTCAAATGGCAATGGGCGGCCTGCCCTTTTGCTCATAAATTAGCAACCGTGCTGCAAAATGTACTAGAAAATTTTAAACGAATCGCCAGCAAATGCCTTGGTTAACTTTTCCTATCAATCACCAATTTAAGTGAGGTTTTTTGTTTCATGGGAAGTTATGCCACTCCGTGCCATAAAATAAATGCCTGTTATGTTTACGTTGTTTATTCGTTCCGTAACTTTGATTCTACCTAGTTTGGGACAAAAATGAGAACTTTATTTCTCTTGAGTATTGCTTGCTATAAAACTCAACTAACTTATACATTGATTCAGCTTACCTTGAGTTTTTGCTGTCTAATAGTTTTGGATACGTGGGGAACAAGAAGATATAAATTTTTATTTACATTTATACAGGGGATTGTGTTTATCGCACTACTCAAACAAACCTAAATGTTCTCCCTTTTCCTACCTTACTTGTTAGGTCGCTTAGTTTATAGCTTTTGGATGCAGAACTATAGTTCAATACAGCTGTCGTATTAGACAAATACGACAACACACATATTCCTTTCTTTCATGCTATTAATGAAGAATACTGTCTGGCTTCTTAAACGTCTGCACTACTCAAGTCACGCAAGTATCCGTTAGAGATCTTAAAAAATGTAACGTGCCAACCGTTACATGTTTGCATACCTTTATTTTTGTTCTTTTCTCTGGAAATCTCTCGCTACTAACTCAGTGTGCGAGTACCATCCCTGCCTAATGTTAGGATTGGATTTCGTATCTAATGTTGGAATACACTGTTTAGCTTCGTATACGCTTACTCTTAATCCACTACTGTAATTGTTGGAATGAGACCTGTCGATAATTATTTATGTGTCTTCGTAACTATTGCATCGTACCACCTATTTTTGCGCATGCGCGATTGGTTTTTAGTCTGGCATAGACAACGTCGTTATGATTCCTTGGTGTTTTGTGTGTCGGACCGTAAGAATCTGTTTTGGTTGATATCAAGATGACCATTATGCTTGGATAAAGTCGCCCATACCAGATCACGAGCATATTTCTTCTTCTTCAAGTTCCATCTCCTAGCGAAGGTTGGACACTATCGTAGCAATACTAACTTTGTTTGTCGCTCTCCTAAATAGTTCATATTAGGTCATCCCAAACCAATTGATGATACATAAATTCACACTTTGGTTGTCGTCCAATCATTTATGTTTGAACACTTCAAAAACAGTCTTTATGAATTTCACGTCACGTATCAGCAGCAGACAAGAATGTTTTCTAGTTACAGTTAACAACGAATCGATACAGCAGGTCGATACTGTAAAATTACTAGGGCTTCATTTGGATAATTCGCTAAACTATACTAAACGCGTGAATAGTCTGTGCACTTGCAGTGATTTATCTTCTGTTTGTTACTGTTGGATAAAAAAGCTAACAGAGACATGTAATAAAAACACAGTTTTAGCATTTTATTATGGTGAATTCGTATCAAGACTAAAGTATGGTATTATTTCAAGTCTTAATTCTAGAATATTTTTAATACAAAAGTAATTATAAGATCAATAATTGCGGGTGCGTCTCCAAGATCATCATATAAGCAACTTTTCAGAAAATACAAAATATTAACGATTCCGTGACTCTACTTAGAGCTACTACTTTACGTTAAGAACAATATCAGCACATTTCCTGAAAACTCTGATTTTCACGAACACAACACACGCAACTGTTCTGCTCTGACAGTTTCAGCACATAAACTTAACATGTATGAGAAAAACCTAAACTACATTGGTTTGAAATTATATAATAAAATTGACCCTAGTATGAGAAATGTTAATTCCTTGAATAGTTTTAAGTCAAAATTGAAAGAATTTTCCACATAAGCAAATGTTTTTATACTGTGTGAATTTTTAGAAAGTGGGCAAGGTAAATAATGTAAATAATTGTGTATGTGTATATATTCTCCTTGTAATCTCTCAGCATATTTGACCCTTCCTATACCACCTTTTGGTATCTTGGAATGAAGTTTATTATCATAGGTAAAACAAAAAAGTGCAGCCCGGGCTCCGAGACACACCGAGCTGCTGTTCCATTACCCAGTGACTACTCCTCACACCGTCAGGTGAGCAATCACTGGGTCCGCGAATCGTGCGCCCTAAGTAGACGAAGGGACCCAAGGCTGATTGCCTTCTGCATTCTGGCGGCTAAGATGTGCGCCGCCGCACGGCACACCGGTACTTTGCGCAGTGCAGAGAGCAGCGTATTCCTCATTCCACCTAGAGATCCAATGATCATAACCACCAGACTTACAGTGTAGTCTGGCCAGAGCCTGCGAAGTTGTCCGAGCAACTCCTGATATTTGGTCCGCTTTTCCTCCTCCTTAGAGACGATGTTCACCTCGGCAGGTGCCGAAAACTCAATAACGGACATCGTCTTCTGTTGGTGGTCGAGAAGGACTATCTCGGGCGTGTTTGCCTGTACAAGCTCGAGCGTGGAGAACGAGTAGTTCCAGTAAATCCGGCATCTCTCGTTCTCCACAACGGACTCTATATCCCCTGGAGCGTATGGCAGCACCGGTGTCTAATCATATTATTATTGTCATCATCATATTATTACTATTGTTATTATCAGACTGATATGCCTGTCTTAGCCAGGTCCACCTGATGAGATCCTAAAGATTGAAACAGCGTTGTCGTTGATCAGCATCATCGTACCTGATCCGATTTAGGACATGTTACAAACAAGGATTGTAATATCCTTGAGCTCACGTTGGGTAAGGTAAAAGTCACTTTCTGTATTGAGAAATTCCTTTTCCTATTACGTCTGTTTTCCCGAAAAAAGTTCCTGGGATCTTCATCGTCAATTCTGGTTCATAAACTGCTGAATGCACTTCCACATTTTCTATATAATAATCTGCTCGAACAACTTCATATAGTCACTTCCACCAAAGTTTTCAGTACGCACCTTTATCGTTGAATAACTTCAAACAGAAAATCTGCTAGAAACTTCTCACGTGGAGCGGCCACTGCCTTCTTTATATCTACTAATTACGTAGTGGAAGTTACTCAAAAGTACGCTCCTTGCACTTACACCAGAACCTCTTTGTCGGTTGTTTACGTAATTACGAAAGGGATTCTCGCTCATTAGCAGCCCTCATTAAGCTCGTTTCATAAGACTCTCGCTCTTCTTTCCCACTCCACCAGTTTTGAGATACCCCTACTGAATTCAAGGCTTTTACGATAGGCTAGTGGCCTTAGACGTTAGCACTGATGTCATGTTTGTGACTTGAATGAATACAGACCATCAAGGACAAGTTTTGAGAGAGTAAGTTTTTGAGCTCAGCATAATCGGCATGTATTAATAAAGTCTTAGATAAGGAAAGAGAGGGGATACCGCGCGTCTGTATGATGCTATATGAATTAGCTGTGACAGGAAACGAGTAGCTGTCAGAATTTTGGTGGAAAACAAATATTTTGGTACCTTCGTATTTTTTATGCTATTTAGCGTTTCTAAGACCAATTATTGTAAAATATTGTGGTGTGCATAATGTTAGAGTGTGCAGCTCACGGTTTTAAAAGCCACAGCAGTAGGAAGGAGCCAGGAATGACTTTTTACAAGTAAATTTGTGTTGATATTTTTTGGTGCATTCGAAGTTTATGCAAATATCTCGATATCTAGTTCCGAGATATATATGTATCCAGAATATAATTTCAAATGTACCACTAACATTCGAATCATAATATTTTTGAGCATGTAGTGGGTAAAAATTATATTTTTTAAGGCATGCTTTGGTTCAAATACAATCAGTTTTCCAGTGACCTATCTGTTATAGCTTACATTTTGTAAGACAAGGTATGGCTCAAATGGTTAATTTTAATTACTTAAATTTGAACTGTGCATGATGACATTAGCGATACCGAACCCGTGAATAACAATATTTTAATAAATTTTATTTGAACATAGGTTATTTCTTCAAATAGCTTAACCATGGGACAAGCGCTGTGGTACTTTTTGGTAACAGAGATGTCAGCCGCGCGTTCTGTCTTCCCTCCTTCCTTGTCTAAGTCTAAAGCACTAAGATTAAGATAGCCCTAGGTGAAATACGTAGATAGGAAGGCCTATTGACAGACTTTTAAAATGGCGACTGGGCACCGTGTTTGAAGAAAAATTAAATTGATAGGGGGGTCATCGATGTTTTTAATGAATACTTCACAACTCTAGAATATAAAGTCAACAAATTCTCTTACTACAAAATGGCGTAATATTTAATAATTGCCTAAATACATCGTTACAAAAACATAATAATTGTATTATAAACATGCTGTTTCATCTAAATTAAAATAAAATTGAATCCTTAGCATAGGTACATTTTATTTCCTTTTTTAAATTTCTACATTTAACTTCAAACTTTATACAAATATTTCTAGATGTATCGATATTAATACAGTGTTTTTCTTTAATGTCTCCAACCTATTTTTTGAATGGGTCAACTCGGAAAACTGAAACTTGGGGTAACGAAATTCATGCATGAATAATACTATATTTTGGAATAAAATTGACATATGAACCTTTTAAGATGGCGACTGGGCGACATTCTTGAAAACGAAATAAAATTGAAAGGGGGGCTCTTGTGATACATCTTTGCGAAACTCGTGATGAATACTTTACAACCTTCACCTACTACAAAATGGCGGAACATAATTACCTGATAAAAACATATGAATATTGGTACATCTTGACGTATTTGTCTAGAGTTTGAAGTTAAACGTAGAAATGTAAGAATGTATAGTTTGTTAAGGGCCCTGGGTATACACAGTTATACGTTAGGGTGTCCCAGGTGGCATAGGGTAGAATTTTTTTTCAAGAATTTTGACATGCATACCCTCCATATTTTTGCCTTTTGGTCTGAATAACGTAAATATGAAGTTTCATTGCTGTAGGATGATGATAGCCCGTGCCGACTTGAAATTAAAATTTGGTCAAGAACATGTATTGAACTTTCTATCGAGCCAACGAAAAAATATTTATATTTGCTGAAATGAGACAGCACTATATTGAAAAAAGCTATTTATTGAAACGAAATATAATTTTACTTAAGAAATTTTCTTTTTAAAGTTTGTTTTTTACAATCAGGATATAGGCTTCTATGTTCCTGTACACAACGTAACAAAAATTGTTTTTGTTCCTCCTCGACAGTTATCAAGCCATGAAAGGCCTGCATCAATTTGACCGCTCTTTCGGCCGTATCATTCACTGCTCTTAACATAGATACTATGCTTTTGGCGTGAAGAAATGAAGCATTACTCGCCCATGTATTAGGATCGTCGTTGAGAAAACTGTCGTCGATTTTCAGGCGGGAGAATAACATCTTGCTTTTTGCTGATACAAAGTCATATATATGTTTCTCTAAAACAAGAAATATGTATGTATTGATCTGACAAACAGAGATTTGAACTTAATTGGGCAGATCATCATTTCAAAACCAACTCACCATACAACGAACCACCAAGTTCTTCTTTCGAGGGTACGTAGCGCTTTCCGTGGGATGAGATGCTTTGTACGTCAAAATTTCGCACTATTCTTGCTTTCGTCTCGAGATCGACATCATCATTAAATAGTGCCAAAGCTGCTACTTCATCTGTCAGGTACCATAAATGCTGAATAAACTTCTGCAAAGCAACGTTTGAGATAGCGACATCAATTTCTTCGTATGCCTTCAAAACCTTCAAAAAGCATAAATCTTGATAGGGTGCTTTAACTGCCAGAATACAGTGAAGCCATGGTTTTACATAAACCAGAAAAATAAACAAACATACTTCTATCAATGCTGCCTTGTCTCTGTTATTCAGGTTGATTTGAAAAATGAGTAAAGCCATTTTCAGGGAATAAATGGCATTAGCCATCCAGCGCGCTTGGTGCATGGCACCAGGAGGCCTGACTTTGAATAGTTTCTCCTCATCTCCACCCAAAAATATTATACAAAGCTCTATGAGCTCTCGATAGTCATGTCTCGCAATTATGCCATTAAGTTCACTGCGGTAATGATCAACTAGTTTTTGAATTTGGGCAACATTGAGCAATGATTCCGTCTTTTCTCTGTAGCATTCTATTTTTGAAGGGTCTATCTTATTCCAATTTTCTCTGAACTTTTTGAAGAGTGGTATATATGGACTTGTAGTTACTTGTTTCATTTTCAATTCGAATATGCTTTTCAATACTAGCTCATACATGTGATGCCGGCAGCCAAAAACAAGAATATCTCTTTCTAGCTTCTATTCAAGAAGTACGCATGCTCCTTTATTACGGCCTGTGTTTGAAGACGTTGTGTCACAGCAGAAAATTTGCACCTTTTCTTCTAGATTCCACGATAAGATTGCATTCCATACAGCCTGCGCTTGTTCTTTGCCACTTGAATTCTCCAACTTAGGGACGGCAAGTAACTGTTCTTTATTTCCGTAAGATATTACTATAGGCAAACGTTCTTCTTTTGATTTGCGGACATCTAAAGCTGGCAGTAACTTGCCATCCCAGTGGACGGTTAATACGTCTGGAACATCGTTTTGGAAATCAACTTTTATTGCTTCTGCACATTCTTTCCTCTTTTCCGTACGTATTCTCTGAATAGAGGACTTGCTTATAGGATATTCATCAACGTTCAATCCAAGTGCCTCAAGAGTAGCGCCAAGAACATACACAGAATCTCTTATACTTAACTGGCACCTATCTAATGCGGCTACTAACTATGGAGTGATAAAATCTTTTCTCATGGCAGGTCGACTAGTCCCTATTTCGGAGTTTTTGATCGTCACTGGAATATTTTTGTCCGATTCTGCAAATTCACTACAATCGGAAGAGGAATCATTAGGAAACGGTTCACCTGGAATCGATGAAGTTGAAGGGATAGCTTTGGCTCTGCGATTTTCTATTTCAATAGCTCGGATTTGTGCTCTTTCGTCTCTTCTGGCCAGTTTTTTATCGACACCAGCTAAGTGACCAGGTCGACCTGGTTCTCTCTGACGTTGCAAGAAGAGTTTATCTTCTTCTATCTTCATCAACTGAAGTGCATCGGCATGCGCAATATCAAATTAATTATCAAGATCTCTCACAAATTCTTCTTGGCGCCGCTTAAAGATGCTTTGTGTCTTTTTCGCATTTTTTTGTAAATATCTCCAAACATGATATAAGCTTACAAGTTTCTTAACACAATTTGGTAATGATATGGTTGGTATTCGTGCCTTTTCCCAAAATATTATACACTCTTTAATAGTTAGATTAGCGCTTCCGCTCACAGTAAGATTCACCTCACGTATATTATAAAACAATACTGAGAGTACCTGTCCATTTGATGGTAGTTTCGAACCAGCAATTTGATGATTCACATCACCTATCAAGAAAATATCCTTTTTAGAACTACGTAATTCGAGTGACATGTTTACGAATCGAGAAAACGTGCGGAACTGTCGAATCAATCGGGAATTACAACCACATCACGAATTGGGAGAGCGCGCGCTAAAGCAGACTAGTCTTGACAAGTTTAAATGCAAGTCGGCACGGGTTTGCGTGGTCCGATCTGCCTAAAATTTTGTTTACATACGTTCTAACATAAATCGAATGCGTTAGAAAAAAACAACCGAGATTTTTTTTGGGACACCCTATTATACATATGTATTTGCCATGTTAAAACACGGATTCCCATTTCGAACAGAACTCACTTGTTTTTCAAACTACATACACAGTATTCCAGAAGGTGATAGCTAAGACCTTAATGAATGACAGCTGTTTGCGATTTTCCCAAAAAATTGTTTTAGTGCGCAAAAAAACTCGCAATGCAAAAATCATACACTTTTGAAATGTCTGTAATTTAACAACCAAATACGATATTCAAAAAAGGCCAAATAGGTGACAAAGCCCAAGCTTTATTCTCCACTCTGCTTTTTGAATCATTACTGTAAGTTTAAAGGTAACGGCAGGAGCTTAGAAATGTGAGATTCATTTTTATTGGTGACTTTTAGGCCTTACCTTTGGACCTTACCTTTGGATCTTTGAACTTATCTCCCCTCATCTTAGACGCACACACTGGAGGAAGGGAATAGGTGGCCACGCCTCCTCTTTAACACGGGAATACGTCTTTTCTTGGATTCTCAATTTTGCGCGCTATACCCTAGACCCTTAAGGATTAAAGTTCATTTTAATCTAGATAAAACAACATATTTATAATACAATGTTGTTATTGTAACGATATATTCAGTTAATTATTGAATATTCCGCCATTTTGTAGCAGGTGAAGATGTGTCACAAGTAGGGTTGCCATCCGTCCGGGTTTCTCCGGATTTATCCTAGTTTATGTCGTGTAGAGCATCCGGGTATCGTTCGGGCGGGACTTCATTCATAGTCCGGGTTTAAAAATTCAAAGTCTTGGACCTAAAAATGTGTATAGTTTTTGGCTATTACATGTTTTAAAGAGTTAATAATGCAATCTACATCACAGTAAGTCTAAACTTTAAAAAGGTTCAGTTTTGTTGCTTAAGATTCAAGAAGACTGAACTTCGTTCATATTCTGTTGAGAGACGTTTTGTTATGTAAACGGCTGCTGATAAAAATTCAAAGAATATAACCATTATTGAGTTAAAAGAGTTATATTGAAAACAGCAAGACTGAACACCAAAATGTCTTTTAAGATTTTTAGGTTCAGTTTAATATTTTAGTTAGGTTTTGTATTCGAAGCAAAGTATACTAATGATTTGTGTATTATTTTAAGAATGAAAAGTTCTAGCTAATTATTGAAAAAAATTGTAACAAACTGGAATGAGGTTGTATTTTATTGCGTACATTTAAAATGATGATAAAAAAATCAATCTTATTTTAAGGTCTGAAAATAACTAAAACAGTGATCTTAGACATCTTTACTATTTTTTGTTACACTATGTTAAAAACACCAGTTGAGATGTCCAGGCTCCGGGCTCAAAAATCCATAGTTTTTGCGCGTCTAGTTCAGATTAACAAATTTTAGAGATAGCAGCCCTAGTCAATACCCCCCTTTCAATTATTTTTTTCTGCAAAGATGGTGTATAGCCGCTATCTTGATAGTTGCATCAATTTCATTATTTCAAGTTTCAGTTCTTTGAGTTAATCCATTCAAAAAGTAAAAAGGGGGTGATACTCAAGAAGGGCATCGTAGAAGGTAAAGGTATATTATAGATATTGCCATCGTATAGAGTGAACAACTTACGATTACGATTTTGTTAGGCGCGTTTTGCTCTTGCGTCTTGTGCTTAAATTAAGTAACAGTGTATTGAAGCTAGAGTCATATCTGATTTTTTACTACCTATTACTATTCCTTGTTTTTGATGAACGTATATTGTACTTAACACAGAGACAATACGCAGATTTCATATATGTGATCAACTAGTTTATTTATCATGTAATCAGAACTAATGAACATCTATTTGCAAAGACGACCAACCTATTCACAATAGGATATCTCTGCTAAAGGTGCGAAGAGGCTCCACTTAGCTACTAATTAGAGTCTTACCGGGCTCCAATTAGTCACTTCTGCAATGTTTCAGCCAGAGAACGAAATAGATCATCCAGCTGACGGAAGGAATACTAAAATTAGGGTCGCTAAATGAAAATATGAGATGGTGTTTCAGTTAATCCAGGCTGGTGTTGCGCTCCGTCAGATCCGAGATATGCAAATAAGAACTGGAGAAATTCGCTGCATGTAATTAGTTTTTATGAGGGTGATGAGCAAAGATTCGTCTGGCCGCGTAGTGTAAATTGGTTTCCCAGAAGCTACAGCTGCTCGGAGATATTTGCTGGTCCAGTGAAAACAAGATACTGGATAAACGTGAATTAATGGTACACAGAAAACTACGGACTCATTATGTACTCTTGAACTTAACCAAACTTTTCTTGATCCCAAGGTTAGCAATACAGCATACTGAACAATCAGAATATCTCTGAGGATTTCCTATATAAATATGGTTCATACAGAGGTTGACCCTGACTGCGCCATTATGGATTAGAAGTCTGTGTAGGGATACGAAAATAACAAAAAGTATCAATACCGATACGAATTTAATATTTCGTGGCCACGTATCGATTCTCCCCGACATCACTTGAAGACAAAGTATTTATTCTCTTAAATATCGATATCGGCAATATGAATGATCGCAAATTTGCATACTAAAAAAAATTAAACTGCTTAAAATGATTTTTCAAGTTGCATGTATCTGCAATAGTTTTTATACTCATAACTACTCTTACCTAAATTGACTTTTTAAAATAGAAGCAGAAATTACTTTCTGTTAGTGGCGTATTTAGATGCAATAGGTCTAGTTTCTTTAGGCACCGAACCAGGGCTTAAACTACCCAAAGAAGTAAAACAAAGAAAAAATGTCCTCTAGAGCTCAAGATTCCCTTCTTTATAAATAAAAAATAGGAACAACACCTTTGCCTAATGGATAGTCGACTGCGGTAGTAGTATAAAGAAAGTTAAAGGAAAGGTATGTGTTCGCTTGATTGAGCCTATTTGATAGATGGTAGCGTCAAACGCTGAAGATTAGAGAGTAATACTTCTAAGTTAATTTTGACTAAAATGTTACGGACAATGACAAATTCAAGTGCACGGTTACACCTTTCAGTGAACTCCCAATTTTTGTTCAGTTATTACCTACTATAAAAAAATCTAGGCTTGTATAAAAATTAGTTCAAAAGCGGGCTGGCTAGCCACCTGTTATCTATCAAATCCGTCAAGTCGTGTCAATCGACCCGCAAAAATGGTGTCCGTATACATTTTGTGTACATACTTTATTTGTAGGTTATAATTATGTGCTTACCTTATAGGATCATTCAAAAATAAAAAAAAAATACCATTGTAGTTTTTATTTCTGCAGTATCTAGCAGCACACACACTTCTACAACATTGTTTATCCATTTTAAAGCAACACCGCGTATACAGAATCTTACAGCGTACGCCTATGCATTTTATCTCAGCAAATAAATACGACCGCGCCAATAGTGTTGGCCGACATATACAGGGTTATTCACGTTATTCGACACGGAGCATTATGGCTAAAGTATTTGATAAAAAAGATAATAATAATTTCGGATAGATAGAGACCCATAAAGGCTACATTTTAAAAATATTTTCATGTTATACAGGGTGTCCCAAAAGCACGAAATGTATCAAAGTTATGTTTTTTAAATGGAACACCCCGTATATTATTGCATATTCAGATTCCTTGGTGAATTCTAGTGTGACTTTATGTATCATATATGGAACCTAAAGCGAACCGTTTAGGTGTAAATCACCATTTTCGGTATAAGTAGATATCAGAAAAAAATTGAATATCGCAGAGATTATGAAATATATAAGGCTGTGACTTTGCCGTATTACTAAGCATAAAATGCGTCAGCTTTGGTGAGACTGTCAAATTTAAATTACATTTATGCTTGGAGAAATCGGTTGATTAATTAAGGAGACTTCGATCAGGGATAACTTGATTTTTTCAAATAGCAATACCTAATTTTTTTTATACAGTTAAACGTAGAATTTGATAGCCTTTCTAATGATCTAAGGTTGTCAATATCAATCTCTGGTAGTTTTCATTTAATTTTAAATTTTCAAAAAATCGGCGATTTTCAATTTTCCTACCTATAAGCAACGTAGCAGGCCATGAACTATAAACAAAAACCTGTTCAGATAGAAGAAAACAACTCACTTAGCTGAAAAATACTCACTAACTAGACTAGAGGGACAAGATTATAAAAATTCCTTACAACAAATCAACTCTCCCAGCAACAACTGCAATAACATCTCTAAGGTCAAAGAAAAGCTGCAGTATGGTAGTCATAGATATTTTTTACAGTCTACTGGCTACCGCAATTTACTAGAGGTTAAAAATTTCCAAGACATTAAAAACCCTGATATGAAACAAAAACAGCCAGTGACTGTTACTCCAGCACGCAACTATCAATCATATGTAATGCTGTAAAAAAGTACTAATTTGCGTCGAAGTCGATAGCTCTCACTGGAGCCCTTCTATTTTTCAATATCTATTAGCAATATTGCAAAAAAGGAATACTGTCAAATCAGATTTAAATTTTCTGCCATTTAAGTTATGTAACAAATTTTAATTCATTCTTCATTTTCTGCGATCTTGCTAATAGGTACTGAAGAATTCTCAGAACTCCAGTCAAAGGTACTTTTGACTTGTGTTTTGACATAATTACATACTTTTTTATATCATTAAATGTGAAATTTTATTATGAAAATAATAAACTGCTTACAACATTCTCTAGTAGTTTTTATTTTATTTCAAAATTTTTAATGGTTTTCGAAATTGCCAATCTCTAGTACATTGCAGTAGCTAGTAGGCTGTGAAAAAATCCATTTCTGCCATACTCCAGCTTCTCTTTGACCAAAGATATGTTACCGTTTCTGGTTAGACTGGTTTGTTGTGAGTAATTTTTATAATCCTGTCCCTTTAGTCCAGTTCGTGTGTATTTTTCAGCTATGTTAGTTGTTTTCTTCTATCTGAACAGGTTTTTGCTTATATTTCATGGCCTGCTACGTTGCTTATAGGTAGGAAAATTGAAAAACGCCGATTTGTTTGAAAATTTAAAATTAAATGAAAACTACCAGAGATTGATATTCATAACCTTATATCATTAGAAAGGTTATCAAATTGTACGTTTAACCCTATAAAAAAATTAGGCATTCCCATTTGAAAAAATCAAGTTATCGCTGATCGAAGTTTTCTTAATTAATCGACCGATTTCTCCAAGCATAAACGTAATTTAAATTTGACAGTCTCATCAAAGCTGACGCATTTTATGCTTAGTAATACGGCAAAGTCACAGCCTTCCATATTTTATAATCTATGCGATATTCAATTTTCTCCTGATATCTACTTATACCGGAAATGGTGGTTTACACCTAAACGGTTCGCTTTAGGTCCCATGTATGATACATAAGGTCACACCAGAATTCACCAAGGAAACTGAATATGCAATAATATACGGGGTGTTCTATTTAAAAAAACATAACTTTGATACATTTCGTGTTTTTGGTACACCCTGTATAATATGAAAATATTTTTAAAATGTAGCCTTTATGGGTCTCTATCCATCCAAAATTATTATTTTCTTTTTTATCAAATACTTTAGCCATAATGCTCCGTGTCGAATAACGTGAATAACCCTGTATACCCCTTTTGACAGACTCTAATCCAAAATCGCAGTATGCACGTATGGTTGCCACCAACCTGAGATATTCTGCTGACTGTTTTGTATTCGGTGGTTAACAATACCGGAAATTCAAATTGTCATAGCTGCCATTTTGTGTTTACTAATGATGCGCCAACAACGAAATAAAAATACTTGAAATTGAGAAGTCTCTTAAGAAGGATATGAATTATGTAATTTTGCGTCCGTCCGCCTTTTTGAGTAATCGTTGGACAACGAAATCGCGGACGTATACACAGAGACGGATATCAAAAAACCAAAGTTTTCAGATTTTCTTCAAGCTTGGTCACTATAATGGTTATGATTAGAAACAAAAATCTAGTTTTTGGTCCTGCTGCGATGATGAAAAAGGGGTGAGGGTGGGGGTAACTAAAAAATAATGTTATAACGTGAAATTCCAATACTACTACAATAAAGAGCATATTTTCTTATGTCGAAAACGCTACCGCGCTTGCTGCAAAATTCTCAAAATGGAGGAATAAAGATTCACTAAAGGTAGCAAATTTTTGAACCTGAAAATGACAGTAACTGTCACAAAAATGATCCAAACAAGTTCAAATTTTACTAGCATTAAGAGGTTTTTGTTCTCTATGTTTTGGTCCACTTCTGGTGAAAATTTATCATTTATTGGTGAAGGGTGGTGGGGAAAAACAATAATATTGCATAGTATTTTTTTTTTAAATGAGTCGGATTTTACCTTGGAAATTACACCTCGCACGTTGAGTTCGGTGAAATTTGCGGAAACGGGGCGATTCCAATGACTCCTTTGGCGAGGAGGTTAAAAATATGGAGAAGGTATTATAGTGGATATAGTCTTATGAAATTATCCAAAGAGTATGAAAATCTTGACAAACAAGAGGTACAGCTGTAAGTGTCAAAGTTTTCATATACAGGGTGAGTTTTTAGTACCGGCTCGGTCGATAACTCCACTACTGTAGATGATAGCGGAAAAAGTTGTACATAAGAGTTGTAGCCACGGATATGCTCCTTGCTCAGAAAATATTTTGATTTATACAGGGTGATCCATAACTACGTGATGATGCAAACATGCATTTTTTTAAATGAGACACCCTATATATTATTCCATATTCATATTCTACTAATGATTTCCGTTCTTTAAATATAGGGTATTGTTACATTATACAGGGTATTTCAAAAGTTATGACCATTTTTATATCAAAATTACTGTCAAATGAACGTACTGTATATCAAAAATTAGTGAATTGAAAAAAAATTTTTTTTTGCAGGGATGGATAAAAAATATCATCTAGTTTTAAAATCAGCTATAAAAAAACCCCGCGACGCATACTCGTATACAGGGTGCTGTAGAATGCAAAATCTAGATTTTCTCTGTTTTTTTGAATGCAACCCCAATATTTTATCATACCAAATAATTGCACTTAATATGCTCTTTCATCTTTGTATAGCACTTGTTATGGCTGCATTCATTAGTTTCTGAGATATTTCGATATTTCTACAAATTTTAAATATACCTTCTATTTGTTTATTAAAATTTATTTATTTTTAGGAAATACTATCAAATTTTATTTTTACTTAACAAAAAACTAAAATATAAGGCCACAAATAGTACTTGATCAAGTCAAAATACAGGATTACCAAGATAATATAGGTCAAGTGTGCTGAGGAAACAATTTCACAGACGTCATGCATAATTATCAAGCAGATCTATGAAATATTAAAAGACACGGTCCAAACAAAACGATTCTTCAATCTTTCAAACGCATTAGTTTTAAAGCGCCTTCGTTCAGGATATTGCTGTTCATAGTTGATATATTCTAGAGGCAAGTAGGCAATTTCTCAAAGATTCTCCTAAATACCTCAATAGAAAAATTAATTTTTAAAGCTCGTTTTTCACACAGTACGGAATTTTTGAGCAGGTTGTGAAAACTGTCAATTTTTCATAGCCTAACTGATAAATCTGCTTGATAGTTATTATGCATCACGCCAACAAAATTGTTTCCTCAGCATACTTGACTTTATCATCTCGACGATTCAGGATTTTGACTTCATCAAATACTATCATGACCTTATAATTTAGTTGTTCGTTAAATAAAAAACAAATTCGATAGTACCTTCCCAAAATAAATAGATTTCAGTACACAAATGAAAGCTATATTTTAAATTTACAGAAAAATCTAAATATCTCGGAAACTGATGGACGTAGGTACAACAAGTGGCATACAAAGATGAAGGAGCATATTAAAAGCAATTCTTTGGTATAATAAAATATTGGGGGTTACATTTAAAAAAAAAGAGAAAATCTGGATTTTGCATTCTACATCACCGCGAATATGCGTCGCGGGCTGTGTTTATAGCCGATTTTTAAACTAGAGGATACTTTAATCTTCGCATAAAAAAATTTTTTTTGATGCATTACTTTTTGATATACAGTACGTTCGTTTGACAGCGATCCAGATATAAAAATGGTCATATCTTTTGAAATATCCTGTATAATGTTACAGTACCTTATATTGTGAGAAGAGAAATTATTAGTAGAATCTAAAAATGGGAAAATATATAGGGCATCTCATTCAAAAAAATACATGTTTGCATCACCACGTAGTTACGGATCACCCTGTATAAATCAAAATATTTTCTGAGTAAGAAGCATATCCTTGGCTACAACTTTTATATATAACTTTATTCGCTGTCTTCTACAGTAGTGGAGTTATCGACCGAGCCGGTACTTAAAACTCACCCTGTATGTTCGTATTATTAGGACACTTCGCTTGTCATTAATATCATACAACAAATTTAAAGATAATCCAATAAAAATCTCCAAATAATAATTATCACGCCCACTACAAATTTTACATTGTATATATTCAGGTTTGCCAATATCTCTCTTTACATTTTTTACTTTTCTCAATATTTTGCTCCTCCTTATTGAGATATCAGGCGCATTCGTTTTACGCGATATCTCAGACAATCTCAGCTCGCTTAACTTTACTCAGTGGCGTTAACAAAATCGTCGAACACTTTAAATTTTAGGTTATAACCCGATCAAATGTGCTCTAGTTATGTAACGAATGCCACATTTTGTACATTCGCGGATGCGAATGCGAACGTCTGCTGCCAACATTCGCAAATACAAAATGTTCAGTTTTATATTTATAAAATAAAACATTTAATTTTAGTTTTGTGTGCTTAAAGTGTTAACTCTTATGTAAAATAAGTATATTTATAGTTTATTTATTGAATAACTATATTTATCGATTATTATTTCTAGTTTTGTTTAACAAGTATAGCATTAAAACTTCAGAGAAGAATGACTTTGTTTACATTGCATTTAGTATATATTTTTGTTTGTTAAATTATTATGGAAATTTAATTGTTAAGCTTCACTGCCCAAAGGTAAACAAATAAACGAAATCAAATGATGAACAAAAGACTGATGTGATTACGAGTTTAAGTTGCTTTTTCACATTAAAAAGCTTAAGAATTGAATCGACTTTGTTTTATTAACCAACTACTACATTTAAAAAAAATGTATTCCCAAACTATTTGGAGTAATTTTGCGAATGCCAATATGTGAAAATATGCGAACATCCGCGAATGCGAATAGTCGTCACATCACTACTGTGCTCAGCCGTTCTTTTTGAAGGCCTAATAGAACTAATATTCACTGATTTCACAATCTCACTTTAGTTTGAAACGAGGTTTGAAATATCTCACTTCACTTGCAAAACGAATGCGGCTATTGTTTTGAAATCGGTGGATGATACTGAGCATGAGCAGGACTTCCTGATAAGGGTCGACCAGCCAATCCATTCAAGAATCTTATGGCGTCACTATACAAACAACGGTACGCGTGTCGTATCAACCTCGAACTGAAGCGTTTCAGCAGTTCAATGTCCGGGGCGTGTCTTCTGCGGCCCTTAGCCTCTTGTTCTGGGCATAATTACCCTTCTCGTCTTTAGAAGCGGTAGTTGATGGAGAAGATGCTGACGCTGTCTTATCAGGCATAATGAAAAATTCATATTCCCTCAACTAACTAGGGTCGCCCATTTGCATTTTTATTGGCTTCTTCATGCGCGGACTACAATACGGAGTTCGCAAAAATTTTTAGACAGTCTTTAGATACAGTTGACAGATTTTCAATTTAGTGTTGCCGAGTGCAACAAATTTTTCTATTTGTCATCCTATTCTTCGTTGAGAGTACTATAGAGACTCAAAAATGAAGCCGCTGTCTACACCACAGCAGGCTCAGGATCCTGGAAATTACATTCCGATGCTCGCCTTGCAAGGTACCATTAGAAAGAAAACAAAAGTTGGTTGCAAATTCAACATCTTACAAGATGCAGTAGATCCCTGGCCATCCCTATTAAGCCAGACAACTTATCTTAGGGCCTCTATACGACGACTATACTAGTTTCAAAGATCCTTCATCCTGAAGACATAAGGTGGGCAGGACGATGAAGGCTCGACTTGGGAACTAGAGTAAGGACAGGTACAGAAGGATCCGCTTATAGCCCTAAACACTAGTGGCTTTTGTCACCAGAATGCCTCTTCCCTTTAACTCACAACACTAATGGTCTAATAACCATCATTTACAAAGCTAATCTGATTGTAAGCTATAGCTGCTTAAGTTTTGTTGATTTATACCTGTATTACAAGTACTATCTATTTGTGCGCCATTAGTCCTAATAGAAGATCCTCTCCCTTTTGCAAATTATTTTGAATAATAGAGGATTGTGATATTGGGCGATTTCCTGAACAGAATTCCTGCTTGATAGATGCAGGGAAGGTAAATAGTATATCACTGTATAATTTTCAAAATGGCAGTAATACGCGAGGAAACAGAAACAGCAGTCAACGATGCAGTGAATAACTACAAATTCCGACACATTTACAAAACCAAAGCTGAGAACCTGATTGCTACCTTAACAAAGACCATCGAAGATAAGATGGCGCCGTTCGAAAAGCCAGTGGTGGAACTCAGATATAGTTACAATACAGTTGTTACGAAACTGACTTCCGAGCCTAATGTAACAGCTATATTAGTACAACCCCCCCCCCACACTTGTACTTTTATATATATACATATAGAGTAAAGTAGCGTAGTTTATTGTCCGTTACCCTATAAGCATGTTTAGATGAATTCATTATCAGTTTGAGCTTATACGAAAATTTAAAGGTCTACAAACTCCTCTGTAGAATAAAAACAATGTTTTAAAGGTAAGGACTCAATTAACTGCTTAAATCTAAATTTGCTTAATGTATCTGTATTTACATTGACGTAGTAGCAACATATAGATATTGGGAAGCAATACTTTGGAAAAGTATTGGTTCGTCATCTATCTACCAAAGCCGGTACCTGAGCGCTTAATTTGATTATCCGTGTTCGAGAATGTTTATTTGTATTAAAATATTGTTTTTGTTGTTTGTAAAAAACAGTCAGTCAGTGTGACAACTACTGTCAATAATGTAAAAGAGTCAGTCGCCAATAAAAACTGTACAAGAAAGGTCGTCAGTATCATTGTTCCTGATTCACAAGGAACGTAGCAGGGAAAATTGATCCTACCAGTCCAAAGTTGTAAAACAGGGAAGCCGTAAGAAGCTCATCGAGATCCAAGGTAAACCCAACATATTTATGGTCCAATCGAGCGCGGATACTAGTGGATCTACACTCCTTGCTACGATTGACAGGCATATTGGCATATAGGGCTCCTTAAATCAAAGTTGAAGTATCGGAGTCAGGATAACAGGCGACAGAAGTCTACTCCACAACCTGGCGTACCTTTCCTTGATTTGCGTCAGTTACGCGAGAGTAAAAGTATTTCGGTGTCAGTTAAATATGCAAAGGTTAATCCAAGTAACAATATAAGTAAATTTAGTAAATATGAGTGAGATTGATTCACTTAAAAATCGTCGGAAGTCATTAAAAGGCTGGTTGACACGCTCGATGAACTTTTTCAATTCATTAGATAAAGCAAACGTTGATGACGAAAAGTATAATGAAGTTGTAAGTAGGCTTTTAAAGATTGAACCCATGTGGGAGGAGTTCAATGAAATTCAAAGTAAAATTGAGGCATTGGAACTTTCTGAAGACGATGAACTTCAGAGACAACAGTTTGATGACAGTTATTTCAAATTAGTAGGTCAGATGAAAGCATTCATCAAGAAGTGGGAAAATGCCTCTGATGTAGCAAGCAATAGATCACCGGCATCGGTAGTCAGATCAGCCTCTAGTTCAGCATCGCATAATAGTAATGTGAATAATAGCAATCTAGTGAAATTGCCATCTATAAAGATACCTTCCTTTGACGGTCATTACCATAATTGGCTAGAGTTTAAAGATTCATTTTTATCATTAATAGATAGCAATGAGCATTTGTCAGACATCCAAAAATTTTATTATCTAAAAACTTGTTTAGAAAGGAATGTCCTTGACACTATAAAATTCATTGAGGTTACTGCTGACAATTATCAAAGTGCTTGGCAGTTCTTAGTAGAAAGGTATGAAAATAAAAGATTGATTGTATTCAACCATATTAAAGCTATTATAGAACATTCAGCGGTCAGTAAAGAAAATCATATGGAGCTAAGGAATTTATATGATAGCGTCATGAAACATCTTAGATCGTTGAAAAGTTTAGGAGAAAAAACGGATGAGTGGGATAGCCTCATTATATACATCATGAGTACAAAGTTCGACTCAATCACTAGGAGAGATTGGGAGAATTTTATGTATAATGGGGATCTTCCTACAATGGCGGATTTACATATGTTTTTGAAGAAAAAATGTGAAGTTTTGGAAAAATTAGAATTGGTGAAGGGAGATGCCAGGCACTTGGATAAAGGGAAGTTTCACCCAACCTCGAGTCATAGAAAGTCACATATAAGTAGTAGCTTCGCAGCTACTGAGTCTGTTATTGAATGTTTCAATTGCAAAGGCCCGCACTCAATATTCAAGTGCACAACGTTTCTATCACTTCCAATTAGCGACCGCATTTCTACTGTTAAGAGATTGAAATTATGCTTGAATTGTTTGAGAGATAATCATCCTACTTGGAAGTGTAAATTAAGTAAATGCAAATACTGTAGGTTATCACATAACGCATTACTTCATCTAAGTTCTCGCGAAGAAACGACCGTTGGTGAGAAGAATCATCATCGTCCAAACGCGGAACGGTCGGCAGTCGGTTCAGCGCATGCACAATCGCAAACGTTACCGCTACAGAGTGAAGCTGTGTTGCCGTCATTGCCGCCGGCGCCGTCTACTACTACGAATGGTTTCACTTGTGCTAACGTTCGGACAGATAGTTCCCAGATTTTGCTATCTACAGCTTTAGTACAGGTAAAAGATGCTGAAAGCCAATCAGTAATCGTTAGGGCACTGTTAGATTCAGGTAGTCAAAGCAATTTTATCTCTGAAAGGCTTTGTCAAAGGCTTAATTTAAAAATGAGAAAAATAAATCATTCTATTAAGGGTGTGGGACAAACACTAACAAATATTAACAGAAAGGTTGAAATATCCATCAAATCGAATGTGACTGAGTTTTCCATAGATATAAGCTGCTTGGTAATTCCTCGCATAACTGATAAATTACCGATAGTTTCATTTGACAGTTCTAGTCTTGATATACCAAGTTATTTAGAATTGGCCGACCCTCAGTTTAATGTTTCTGGTGACGTGGATTTATTATTAGGTTCTGAAGTGTTTTGGTCAGTAATGGTACCAGATCTGAAATCACATAAACGTCTGATGATTTGGTTACAAAATACGAAGTTGGGATGGTTAGTTGCAGGCAATTTAACTTGGGGAATAAGTAATAATACTACGATTAGTTGTTTGAGTTTAAGTTACTATAGTAGTACAAAATGTAGTATTGATAATAAGCTAGAGAAGTTTTGGCAGTTAGAGGAAGTATCAAATGAAAAAATTATAAAATCAGATGTAGATAGTTATTGTGAAGATTATTTCAAAGAGACTACAAGGCAAGACGAGAATGGTCAATTTATAGTTAGAATCCCATTCAAAGAAAATGTTAAACAGTTAGGAGAGTCACGCGAAATGGCGCTTCATAGATATCAGTCACTAGAGAGAAGGCTAGTAAAAAATCCAAATCTGAGGTTAGAGTATAATGCGTTTATGACAGAATATCGCGATATGAATCATATGGAAGAATTCGACGATAGTTCCGAACATAATAAAGGTTACTATCTGCCTCACCATGCAGTTATAAAGTCATCAAGTATAACTACTAAGTGTAGAGTGGTTTTTGACGCTTCAGCTAAAACTAGTTCAGAATTATCGCTTAATGATACCCAATTTGTGGGACCTAAGTTACAGGATGACCTGTTTGATATTTTAGTTCGATTTAGAAAACATAAATTAGTTATGACAGGGGATGTCTCTAAAATGTATAGGAGAATTTGGATTGCTGAAGATCAAAGACTTTACCAAAAAATTTTGTGGCGTTTTGAAGCTACTGACTGTATTAAATGCTACAAGTTAAAAACTGTCACCTATGGTACTGCATCAGCGCCATATCTTGCGGTAAGGTGTCTTATTGAAGTAGCAAATAGGTATGAAAATGAATTTCCAGAAGCTTGTAAGATTATCAGACGGGATTTTTATATGGATGATTTATTGACAGGTTCAGAATCGGCTGTAGATCTATTAAAAATACAGGGTGATGTATCTAACATTTTAAACAGTGTTGGCTTACCATTGAGAAAGTGGTTATGTAATGATAAACAAGTTTTGAATAATTTTGAAACACATGGTGAGACAGATGCTAGTATTTTGGAATTTGGTGAAGATGAACAAAATAAAACGCTCGGTGTGTTCTGGAATGCATATAGTGACATAATTCAGTATAAAGTTGATGTGGATATTCTGTCTAACAATCGCATGACGAAGAGACGTGTATTATCCACAATCTGTCAGATCTTTGATCCGTTAGGTTTAGTAAGCTGTGTGATCATAGTAGCTAAGTTAATGATACAGGAAATGTGGATTAGGAAATTGGA
Organism: Callosobruchus maculatus; assembly: GCA_951848785.1. Taxonomy (NCBI): domain Eukaryota; kingdom Metazoa; phylum Arthropoda; class Insecta; order Coleoptera; family Chrysomelidae; genus Callosobruchus; species Callosobruchus maculatus. Next base: position 11,518,809 of record CATOUR010000054.1, on the reverse strand, counting down.
ATGGGATGACGAGTTGCCTAACGATTTGCAAAGTAAATGGATTCTATTTCGTGAGGATCTAAAGTGTATAACAGAACTCAGGATACCGCGACGGGCCGTTTTATCAGAATACATGAGTATTGAAATACATGGATTCTGTGATGCGAGTGAGAAGGCATACGCAGCATGTGTATATATTAGATGCACATTTAGCACAAAGGCCCCGATGTCACATTTGGTATGTGCAAAATCCAGAGTTGCCCCGGTTAAACAAATAAGCCTACCACGTTTAGAATTATGCGGCGCGGTTTTAGTAGCGAACCTAATCAGTAAAACTATGACTGTTATAGAAATAAGGTTTAATAAACGTTATCTATGGACCGATTCCATGATAACCCTCGCTTGGATACGAGGGGACTCCAAGAGGTGGAAAACCTTCGTAGCCAATCGCGTAAGTGAAATTCAGTCTCTCACTAAGGTATTAGATTGGCGACACATTAACTCTGCCGACAACCCAGCAGATTTGTTGTCTAGAGGAGCGACAGTTGAAACATTGCGAGATTGTCCACTGTGGTGGCATGGTCCTTCCTTTTTGGAATTAGATAACACTGAATGGGATAGGGAAAATCTTGTAATCAATTTTGAGTCAGAAATACCAGAACAACGGAGTACCTTTTCATTAATGTCAAGTAACGATAAAAATGTCTTTTTGGAATTAATTTATAAGTTTTCAAGATTAAATAAGATTGTCAAAGTAATATGTTATGTGAACAGGTTTGTTAATCACTGTCTCCGAAAACAAAGAAATGTCGGACCTTTGACTCCTATAGAGCTAAATAACTCTTTAAATTTTTTGATTAAGCTTGTACAAAATACATGTTTTTCGACAGAATATAAGGCTTTATTGAATAATGAAGAACTAAATAGTAAAAGCAAGTTGCTTCCTTTGAGACCATTTCTAGAAAATGGCATTATGCGAGTTGGTGGTAGAATACGAAACGCTAAACAGGATTATGATAAAAGACACCCGATAATTTTACCCAAGGGTCATGTCCTCACCTATTTGATATTAAGAGATAGTCATGAAAGGCTACTACATTGTGGGGTGCAAACACTGTTATGTTCAGTAAGAGATAAATATTGGCCTATTTCTGGAAGAAATTCTTGTAAAAATATAGTAAGAAACTGCGTAACTTGTTTTAAGGTTTCTCCCAAGGTTATACATTATCTTATGGGTGATCTTCCTGAAGTTAGAGTAAATACCTATCTACCCTTCCAGAATATTGGAATAGATTACGGCGGACCTTTCTATGTTAAAGACCGTAAAGGTAGGGGCGCTAAAATTAGTAAGGTTTATATATGTCTCTTTATTTGCATGAGTGTAAAGGCAGTCCATATCGAACTGGTGTCAGATCTGACCACCGATGCATTTTTTGCTGCGTTCAACAGATTTTGCAGCCGCAGAGGCAAACCAACTCATGTTTATTCCGATAACGGAAGTAATTTTCTGGGAGCAAATAATGAATTAAGGGTGCTGTTTAAGTTTTTGAAAGAAAATTCTGAAAAAATAGGTAACCAGTTAGCGATTGAGCGTGTCCACTGGCATTTTATACCTGCTAGAAGTCCTAGCTTTGGCGGACTCTGGGAAGCAGGAATTAAAAGTGCAAAATACCATATACGGCGAGTAATAGGTAAACAACATTTAACGTTTGAGGGATTTAGTACAGTTCTGACGCAAATCGAAAGTATGCTTAACTCCCGTCCTCTATGCCCCCTAACTGAGGATCCAGAGGAAACAGCAGCTCTAACTCCTGCTCACTTTTTGATTGGACGACAGTTGACGGCCCTCCCAGAATTGGACGTAACTTGCATGTCTGTCAATCGTTTGAATACCTGGCAGCAGCTACAGGCGATGACGCAGCACTACTGGAAGAGGTGGAGCAAGGAGTACCTGACGGAACTTCAAACAAGGACCAAATGGAAACGAGATGGAGGAAAACTATTGCAGATAGGCTCCTTAGTCTTACTTAAGGAAGACAACACACCTACGTTAGACTGGAGACTAGGCCGCGTGGTGCGGTTATTTCCGGGTAGTGACGGTATTGTACGAGTATGCGAAGTAAAGGTTAGAGGATTCACCGTGAAGCGGACTATAAACAGGTTGTGTTTACTTCCTGTAGAATCACAGACTAGTTGTTGAAAGTCCTGATCCTTTCAAGGCGGCCGATATATGTTCGAGAATGTTTATTTGTATTAAAATATTGTTTTTGTTGTTTGTAAAAAACAGTCAGTCAGTGTGACAACTACTGTCAATAATGTAAAAGAGTCAGTCGCCAATAAAAACTGTACAAGAAAGGTCGTCAGTATCATTGTTCCTGATTCACAAGGAACGTAGCAGGGAAAATTGATCCTACCAGTCCAAAGTTGTAAAACAGGGAAGCCGTAAGAAGCTCATCGAGATCCAAGGTAAACCCAACAATCCGAGCACTGTTTATGTGACCCGTTTAAAAGCATCATGTATAGAAACCTGCGGGTACGACAACAACCAGACTCTTTTTTGTGAAACACTCATTTAACACTCCCGACATTCGGTTTATGCTAAGAAGCAACTTAACTCAATTAAAGAGTAGCAATTTCATTCATTCGTCCGAAACCAATCGGAGACGACGACGTTTCGCTTTTATTAAAGCTCGTCAGTGTGACGTCAGTGACGTTAGTGTGACCAGCTTTAATAAAAGCGAAACGACGTCGTCTGTAGTTGGTTTCGGATGAATGAATGAAACTGCTGCTCTTTAATTTACATTGATGTGGAATTTACCAACTAGGTTGTATAACTGTGGGCCAATCTTATTACGTTTAGTAATCTCAATCCGAAAGTAATCGCTTCTTTAGGTACTTGCCACCCGGGTATTATAGCTATGCATGTCTGACAACTTAGTATACTTGGGCAAGTTCATTATGTAACTACATGCAATACATTTTCCAAAATTAGTAGACACAGTAGTGGTAAAATTTTATGCTTACGGACAATCCCGCTACATGGGGCATACATTGTAGCGCGATCAATAATACCCTTCTTCTGATGAGCAAAAGCCTTATTTACCGATTTACCAGATTAAGATACCATATCTACGTTAAATAACATTAGATAGTTACGTGATACACCGTTTTGAAGACGCTAGTGGGTAAAAATGAACTCAATAATTGACTTAACGCAAGTATTGGTTAATTGGTCATATCAGTTTAAGCCGAAATCAAGTATAACACCTAGAAATTTGACTGGCCGTATAAAGAGTTAAAGGATGTACCACTTCAGAAGATTTCGACAAAAGCGTTGAGTCATCAGCAAATAAGATACATGAGGTTATTTCTTTTACAGCAGGTAAATCATTTATGTATAACATAAATAATAAAGGTACTAGCACGGATCCTTGAAGTACACCGCGCTTTATGAGCGATATGTCAGAGTCCTCTCCATTTACTGGACAAGTGTGACATCAAGAGTTCTAGAGTACCGACTCTAATGCTGTATTCCAACTTCATGACCATAATCTTAGGAGTCACACAGTTTAAAGCTTTGGCTACGTCATAAAGTTTCACTCTTGCCGCTGATACCTCAGCAAAACTTTCGATCACACCCTCAACAAGAGACAGTACCGCTTTTACTGTAGATGCCACCTTCCTGAAGCCAAACTGTGATGCGGTAACTTTTTATATTGTATGGAATATTTGTCTGAACAGTAAATAAATACGAAACAGTGGGGTATTTTAAACCATCAATAATTTTACCTTGGGCACCTCAACGAAATGAATACATTGGTCTAATGCAGGTCCATCGCGTCAGCTTCCTCGTAGCTCCATTCAACCGAGCGACTTCACTCTTAAGCACTCTAATTCACCCCTTAACGATAACGCTTCACTGGGGAGTGTTCCAGATAACACGGCCCCATCTTCCTCTTGAGATCAATCTCATTCCGACCCGGCCATTCCAAGAAACCTATTAAACCCTCCTCCTTCCTATCGAAAATAAAAATCACATTCCACGGCCACTAGATTTCCATTTTCTATTCCGGCTGCCTCGACGACGTCTTTCTATTACTTCTGACGACAGATTCGTCTTTCTGTTTTCTTTGCTCGACAAATTTAATGGGTACTTGTTTGTTTGCATGCAGATCTATAGAGCTGTGCCTGGCGATTTAACGCGCTCTTGCTATATGAAACGTCTTAGGAATGTATTGGTATCCAGAGGGGTATGATATCCAATTTAAAACAATCCTTGAAAGCAACATTTTTGTTTTCGGAGGGAGTCCAACCCACATCCAGCAGCTTTTGGATGGTCCTAACTACCATTCTGCCACTATACATCGATATACTCTACTTAGGAGTTTCATAACTTTGATTGTATCGTGTTTGTATGATATCTCGGATATAAACAGCCTAGCATCAACTTTATACTAAGCTTTCAATTTAGTATACAGGGTGAGTCAAGCTCAACGCCCTGGACCCTTGTGACCAAACGATACCACTTTTCGAAAAATCAACTATGCGAATATATGTAGGCCGAGTTGGACTACATTCTAAAAATAATGACTTTTATACAGGGTGTATAATAAAAGCGTGACATATCAAAGTTTTTATGTTTAAATAGAACACCCTGTATATTATTGCATAATTTAGATTTCGTGGTCAATTCTAGAGACTTTATATATCACACATGGGACAGTAGGCGAACCGTTGTGCAAATTACAAATATAAGTAGATATCAGGAAAAAATTGAATATAGCAGCTATTATAAAACTAAGAGGGCTGTGAGTTTGTCGTGTAATTAACCATGAAATGAGGTTAGATGATCAAGTTTCAGTTACATTTGTACTTTCAGAAATCGGTAGATCAATTAAGGAAACTTCAATCAGTAGTAACTTGATTTTTTTAAGTGGGAATGCTCAATTTTCTTTACACGATCAAATGTGCAATTTGATAGGCTTTCTAATTACCTATATTAAGTTGTGAATATCAGTCGCTGGTAGTTTTCATTTAATTTTAAGATTTCAATTAAATCGGTGTTTTTCTCTACCTATAAGCAAACTACCAAACCATGAAATATAAACAAAAATGTGTTCAAATGGAAGAAAATGGCCAACTTAGTAGAAAGATCCAGAAGAACTAGAGTAAAAGGACAAGATTATGAAAATTTCCTACAACAAATCAACTCTAACCAGAAACAACGGCGGTAACATGTCTAAGGTCAAAGAGAAGCTGGAGTGCAACATAAATGCATGATTTTTACTGCGATGTATTAGAGATTAAAAATTTTCAAAATCACTAAGAACTTTAAAATGAAAGCAAAACATTAAGCGATTGTAGCCAGCACTTTAATATCTTGAGACCGCAATTCTACATTTAGTGCTATAATAGGCGTGAAACAGCTGACTGCGTACTGGTGGATTGACGGAGATGTAGAGCAATCCTCGTATATCGGCTTTCATATGCAGCAGCATATAGAACCGCGCTCTCTGGTGGACAAGCGGACGCGCCGTGGCGTTCCACCAAGAAGTCTGCTGCTGTTTAGCAGCGATTTTCTTTGGTTTGCCGTTACCTTCGGGTACCAGATGGTGCACCGGCAGAACCTTTCTGTCGCCTGCTCTCAAATAGAGGGTATATTTAAAATTTATAGAAAAATAAAATATTTCAGAAACTAATGAATGCAGCCATAACAAGTGCTATACAAGGATGAAAGAGCATATTGAAAGCAATTCCTTGGTATAATAAAATATTGGGAGTTACATTAAAAAAAACAAAAAAAAGACTTCGCATTCTACATGACCCTCGATACGAATATGCGTCGCAGGCTTCTTTTGTAGCCGCTTTTAAAACTAGAGGATATTTTTTATCCATCCGTGTAAAATATAGCGATTTGGATATATAAATGGTCATACCGTTTGGAATACCCTATATAATGTAACAATACCCCATATTGGAAAAACGGAAATCATTAGTAGAATTTGAATAAGGAATAATATTTCGGGTGTCTCATTTAAAAGAATGCATGTTTGCATCCCACGTAGTTATGGATCACCCTGTATAAATTAAAATATTTTCTGTGCAAGGAGCATATCCGTGGCTACAACTCTAATATACAACTTTTTTTGCTATCTACAGTAGTGGAGTTATCGACCGAGCCGGTACTAAAAACTCACCCTGTACCTAATGATAATATATCCTTAGTCGTGCGATAAGACTCGGCAGTTTTAACTTGATAACTGCTTTAGTCACAATATTAGGTATATACTTAATACAAATAGACATTATTCGAACTAAAGTACACTCATTGCGACTTTACAGTAATATGGGTTATATACAAAGCTACCATAGTGTCAAAATAAAACTTATTAGTTTGAAATTGCTACCACTTTACCTTGTGTGTACCTATTACCTACTATAAGATTCTTATAGGCCCTAAAAACAATGTTCTGGGAGGAATTTTTCTTAAATATGTATTGACAGAGTAGATGTTGCGCTCATAGACAATCGGATGATATCAAATATATTATATTATGTAAGGCTTTCGAGTTTGAGTTTTTTGGAACTTGCCCAATAGCTCACAGCTACTGAGATACCATTTACACGTGTTGGCGCCTGAGCCACGTCGGAGCTCACTTCAATGTTGCTAGCTGAATGGTAGAACATCTTGAGGTGGTACCATATATTCCGTTACACCTCACTGGCACTAGCTTATATTTAAAACCCCATCTGCCGAATTATATTTTGTTTTACCAATGCTGCAACCTACGTAGCCTATGTGAGTCACTGAAGTGCGACGAAATAGAAAGGTAATTTCAGGGTAAGTTTCAGATCTTACATTAATATATATATTTTCTTAAAGGATCCTTTGTGAATACATCATGGAAATACACGTCACGCATCTTCGTCGGCCTGTCTGTCAGCCTATTAGCGTTCTAACCACAGTGACGTCCCAGTTCCTGTTGTAATGATTTCATGCAATTGGGAGAAAATAAAGCGTATTGAGGGGCTAAAAGCACTTGGGCGCTTCAAAGAAGCCTACTCTTTACAAGTATGATAGTCATCGTCGAGAAAAGTGTTTAAGGAGGGGTCAGGGGTTAAACATATCTTATACTCAATTTTGGTAGAGTCACTATGCTTGTTTCAAAAAAGGTCAGTTATACATAGGCTTCAAGACCAAATAAAAATTGATCTTGGCGTATTTCTGCCTTAGTTGTTATATTTTTCAGGGCAAGCCAAATTAACACCTGTTAATAGTCGTAATTTATGATCTTCCTGCATTTCTTTTATTATAAGCTTCTCCTGCGAGACTATCATGTGTTAATATTCTTGTTAAGTCTGACGTTTTGATATTGATCCAATAGAAACCTCTATTGTTAACAAAACATCCGATTCAAGCAGTAATCTGCTTGTGCTATAATAAATATCTACTTTCGTCCAATTTATGACACGCATGCCGAATCAAAGCAAACAAACGAACTTACGTTCTAATGCGACCTGTAAATAGCCCTTTCCCAGCAGAAATCTTCAAAGCAAACTGAAAACAAAGCTTACGCCTGCCAGCCGTAAGTATTTACACGATACTTACACGATCCCGTATTTTTCGAAGGCCTCTCCCTAAATGGCTGTTTGCGAAAAGGGTTGACTTTGCGCCGGTACCGTCGTTGCCTAAGGGCGACCAATCGAAAACAAATACTAAAAGCAACCCACGAACTCATTGGCGGAGAACGTAAGGCACACGCTGCTATACCACGTTAATTCTGCTACTATTTATAGTCTCTTGACAACCAAGCTCAAAGGAGCTCACAGAGACTTCCCATGGAAAATAATATTTGTCTTAGCATAAAGTAAACGCCTTCGTACTTCTTTTTCAGTAGCAAATTCGAAAGGATCAGATTATATTTCTAAGGCGTTAAATTGTCAATTGTAATACTACATTTGATAGCTTGACTTCGCAATTGATACTTTAAGAATCTAACTTAATCCTTTCAATATTACTGCCAGAAATGGTATAGTATATAAGGAAAATTCGACAGCTTTACCCACAGCATACCAAATAGTCAGCAGAATATCTCAGGTTGGTGGCAACCATACGCGCATCCCGCCATTTTGGTTGAGAATCTGTCAAAAGAGGCATATACGTCAGTGGAGGTCATTGCTGAGATAAAATGCATAGACATACGGTGTGAGACTTTGTATACGTGTTGATAGTGTATGATCTTCAAGATGGATAAACAATGGGCTGGAAACGTAGAAGGTACTAAACAGTGCAGAAATAAGTACTACAGTAATTGCAGAAAAAGTTTTCTAGATTTCCGAATGATCACGTATAGTAAGTTCATATAACCTACAATTAAAATATGTACTAAAAAATGTACCAGCTGATCAACCAGCACGCTTTTGAGCAAAATTTTTTACAAGCCTATGTCTTTTTAGTAATTATTGAACAAAAATAAAATTATACTTGAGAACTAGAATTTAAAACTCCCTAAAGACAATCAATAAAAATTTCTAATACATTAGTTAAAATAAAATAATGACATGGTCTCACTGGTAATTTCATAATTTTTTAAATTATCTGTTGATTTTTGAGTTTCTGTACTCTGTACACCTGTGGATGTACAGCTCTGCTGATTCGGTACAATAGTACTTATTCAACCATCAGATACAACAAATACGAATATGTCAAAATCCAGACAACGGATTTGATATCCTTTTAGCCCAAGTATACTGTGACGATATTTTATATTATTTTAAACTGTTTTTACAAAGTTTTTCTGAAATTCAGTACATCTTTTGGGTCAATTTAAGTAAATTTCAAAACACGATAGAGCTGTGCATGTAGAAAAACGTACCTACTGATAGTCTTCCCTATATTTTCATGAATTTTAATCACAACTAAAAGAAGTTTTTCATTTTTTTTCTTTAAAACAAGTATACATATTTTCCATTTCATGTTATTCGAATAACAACATAAATTACAGACAAAACGTTACTTAAAAGTTTACCGTTTTTGTCATCATTGCCTTTGAGCGATTCCAAGCAGCTAGAGGTATCGGTATCGAAAATAACTAATTATTGGGGAGTATTATCAGTTGCACAAAATTCTCTGTACAAACCAAACGCGCCGTCATTGGCGTGTACATTTCTGTACTTGACCAAAAAATATCGAATTGGTATCTGTATCGATACTTTTCATTTTCACATCACTGCTCAGACTTCTCACTTACAATGGCACCGTCAAGATCAAAGTCTGTAGGAACCACTTTTATACAGGAAATCTTCAGAAATATTGTGCTGTTTATTTAATATGTTGTGGCTTTACCCGAAGTAGATTTGGCAACGTGGCAACAATAATCCTGTGCAACCATCCACCATGCTTCAAACAAACAAAAATTTGTTTACTTCTTCTAATTAGTCGAATTCTTTGAACGGCAATGTATGCGAGGCAGACAATGGACCAACTGCATGCACAAAAATAGTTGCATCCAATGTAGACGAATTGTCTTATTTCTGCGAATAATAGCATTTATTTGTCCAACAGATATGAATCACTTTAGAGGGCATTGGCTAAACTACATAGAAACAAACTAAGTTTTACAGAGAGTAATTTACAAAGAAAATGTAATAGTTAACACACCTGTACTGTAGTCCTAGCAGTTTGCTTAGCCTCATTGTAAGAGCAGACAAAAGGGTGACGCGATTTGACAATCTATTGAAATTAGTGCACATTACAGTAGAATAGGCGATTTTAACAACATATTAGTCCTAGCAGTTTTGCAGTAAAGTATAGGGTTGTATCGTGAGTTATATTGGGGAACATTAAAGTAAATGCAAGGCAAGAGGTCAGAGCAATCAATTTTTTCATGCAGTAACTTATACAAAAGCGATATAGAGGACAGTATCCATCTGAATTGTAGGGTCTCCATGCCATGTTAATTTAGCAGCAATTGATACTAAATACCTCCTCGTTCACGATAGAATGATGAATCTTAAATTATAGATATTTGAGGAATCTCATTTGTATGCTTTCAATTCTACCAATTTGGTATCTATGATATGGACTCCATCCTACCGGACAATATTCAAGCTTGAAATAGATATATTGAAAATATAAACATTCAAGGCTGCAATATTATCAAATTTACGACAGTTCCTCACAAGAAGACCATACATTTTACCAGTTTGAAGCTTTGGATATTTTTAAGTTTATATATGTTCGTTAAAGTTCAGTAGAGAATCAAATATCACTTCCAAGTCTTTGGTGGAAGAGAGATGATCTAATAATAATGTTATATGTATATTATAGTCATAATATACCACAGCCTTGTGTTCTGGAGAATGTTACAGTCTTTCATTTACCAGGATTTAAAAATAATTTATTGTCTGCACATTATCTGTTAATATAATTAAGAGCTGATTGCATCCTGATACAGTCACCAATTGAACAAATCTCTAGGTATGCTTTTAGATCATCAGCATAAAATAGTCCATTTACCACTGATCTGATTTATTTAAATAACAATGGTCTTAAATTGGACTCCTGATGTTGCAAAATATATAGCGGAAGAGCATCAATTATGAAACACAGATTGTTATTTAAGTGTGATGTAAAAAAGGCTTTCAAGTTTGGAGAAAAGCCTAAATGTAACATTGTTTAGGTAGTACACCAAATTCAATGGCTTTTGCAAAGTCAGTATATATCGACTGGACCACCAGAATCAAGGATAGTGGATATACATATACTGGGTAAATAATACCAGGTTTGGTAAGATAAGGTATTGTTTAATGAATTTGGTTGGAAATACTCTTATCTTTATCTGGGTCAAATGAATCAACAAAAACGCTACTGAAGAACTTGTATTTATTCATGTTTAAATAATTCTAAAATCCGTTGCCGTAACCAATGATGGTATGGACGCCTATTTGCAATCCTCCCAGAAACCTCTAGAAACCCAAACAGTAGCGTGATCAGGTTGCTTTCGGCTTTGTCTAATTTCAGCGTTTCAGCGTGTCTCACTTATTGTTTTGTCTTTTCCCAGAAGCACAAGTTGCCCAGGGCAACCGTATTTGTGATTGTTTACCGTCAACAAAACTGAAAACGGCATCGTTCTCAAAACGTTCCTCACGGTACCCTTGCCGATGCCTGAGGTGTTGACATTCGTAAAAACCGCAAATGCGGAAGGCCTGAGAATCGTTGTTTTACTTTGATTTGCTCAGAGGAAACTGAGGTCCTTACGATTTCTGTTTGTAGAAATTGAAAGTAAACAGTGGATGCACGATGCTTATTCGTGTAAACTCTTCCTGTCTTCTTATACCTACAAGCATGAAAACTTATACAGGATGTTCCTTAGCTAATCTAAGATATTTATAGGTGTAGCCCCTTAGGCGATTTTATAAAGGAAAGTTGATAATCATATAGGGTGGGTTGGAAACGCATTTTCTTTCTACTTGTTGTATGGTTAAGAAATATCGTTATGCTTTTACAAAACTTACCCGTGGATTTTAAAAAACTATAAAGGGAGTATAAATACAGAAGGGCCATTAAGTTGAATAAGAGTAAAAATTGTACATTATACAAACTGTCAGATGTAGTATTACATCTGAGGGTTTGATGCATTAGAAATATGTAATTTTTTTTCAAGACTACAGCTGGAAAACGTAAGTACGTATTCACATAATGTGAATACCAAAGCTGCTTTGACGATATATTGTAATAATTGCAGTAATAGCATAATGGCTAAATAAGCTTGTGAGGAACATCCCAATAAAGCCTATTGCATCAAAGAAATAATATATTCATCCAAGCTACTTATTTATTATTAGGTATATAGAAAATTGTAAAACGCTGTAATTAATCCAATAAAACTACGCTACCACAGAATGTGACATATGAACAATTCAAGAATAAGTTTATCGAGGCTGTGGTCAAGTAGTATATCGTATATTCACTTAGTTACTCACCTCGTTACTTACTGAACGTTTATTGACCAGCTATATACAGAGAAGTACTATGGCAGTCAAAACAATCTATCGTATTCATAACTACAAATCACAACAATTTACAACAAAGAGGACAAGCAATAAACAAGAACAACAAGGTTATAAGGACAAAATCTCATCCAAAGAATAGACGAAGGAGAAGAAAAAGGAAAACCGTTCCGCTAAGAAGAAGAAGAAGAAGAAAAACCACTTCGCGTATGTGTACAACTGTATTTCTGAAAATTTTTATATGTCCAGGGGAGAAGACAGTAGAACAGACTTAATATATATACGTAAATCGATTTTGTTTATGTCGGTAATCGATATCCTGAAATATGGAGCCATAAGGTCCGTTGCAGATCTGGTCCTTTGCTGGTAAATATCGGAGTGGCATAAGTGACTTGATATATTTTTATGTATTCACTTTAGCGTATGAATTATGTAGGGTAAGAAAGTTGTGCTTTTTGAAAAGGGTTCGGCAGCTCGTGCCCGGTGGTGCTCCTTCCAGGATACGAACCTCCTGTTTTTGTGACGTGAATACACTCCCAACAGCTGCTGATGCACCCCACAGCAGAATGCCATAGTTTAGGTGGCTTTTGACAAGACAGAAGTATGCTAAGCGTAAAGCGTCGTACAGTAAGCATGTTTTTAGCCGGCGCATGACAACAATAACGAGGACAGCTTGGCGCATAGATAAATAATCAATATGACAGGACAAAGAGAGACTGATATCTAGCACGATACCTAACAATTTGACACGCTGGGAGCGTGGATGGTGCTTATCAGGGCTGAATAATATATGTTTACTTACCATTTAATTTCTGTTCATTGGATGAGACCCAGATTTTTGTCTTATCCATCTCGCATTCATACAAGGTGGGCCAATAGTGCGTGGACGGAGGATTGTGGGCGTACTAAAAAATATTTTGAAAATATGTCACTCGATCATGGTAGGGACCCTTGCGGGCTATAACGTAAAAATATTTTCACTTAAATTTTGACGTTCATACAGGGTGATTCATATCAAACCTATATTTTTTTGAATGGAACCCCTACATATTATTGCATATTTGGATTCCTTGGTAAATTCTAGTGTGATTTTATATATCACACATGGAACTTTAAACAAACCGTTTAGGCGCAAATCACCTTTTTTGGTATAAGTAGGTATCACAAAAAAATTCAATATCGCAGCGGTTATAAAACTTATAAGGCCGTGAATTTGCGATACGGCTAAGCATGAAATGCGTCACCTTAGGTCAGACAGCTAAATTTGAATTCTTTTTGTACTTGGAGAAATCAGTAGATTAATTATTGAAACTTCAATCACAGATAACTTGATTTTTTCAAATGAAAATGCCTATTTTGGTTTAAAGAATCAAATGAAGAATTTGATTACCTTTCTAACGATATAGCATTCTCGATATCAATCTTTTTTGGTTTTCATTTTATTTCAAATTTTCAGTCAAATCGGTGTTTTTCAAATTTTCTGCGTGTAAGCAACCTAGCAGGTCATGAAAAATAAACAAATGCTCGTTAATATGGAAGAAACCAACTAACTTAATAGAAAGATGCAAACTAACTAGAGCAACGAGGTAAGATTATGAAAATTCCTTACAACATATTAGCTCTAACCGGATACAACAGCTGCAAGATATCTAATGTCAATGAGTAGCTGGGCTATGACAGAAGTGTTTATTTTTCACAGCCTACTAGCTATTGAGGTCTACTAGAGCTTGACAACTTTCCAAAATGATTAAAAATTTTGAAACAAAAGGAAAACTACCAGCAATTTTTGCTCACAGTCTAAAATGTTTAGAATGAAATTTTACATTTAATGGAATAAAAAAATTAGTCATTTCCATTCAGTTAAGTCAAAAGTGAAGATATCTCTTGTATTCTGAACATCTATTGAAATAATTGCTAGAATTTTTTAATTACGCTATGTTGTAATTGTGTTTATGTTATGTAGTTTTCTGCAAACTAAATTATGTTTTACAAACTGCAATTTAAGTTTTATTTTCCGCGATTTTGCTAATAAGTAGAAGTACCTACTGAAGAATTTGAAGGGTTCCAGTCAGAGGTACCATTACTTTTGACTTACGGAAATGGCTACTTTTTTATAGCATTGAATGTGAAAATTTATTCAGAAGACATAGGTATTCTACTGCCAGCAACAATCACTAGTCGTTTTCCTTTGATTAAATATTTTTTTACTGACTTTGGAAATTGGCTAATAGCTAGTAGGCTGTGAAAAATGAGCGTTCTTGTTACCACTATTGTTTCTGGTTAGAGCTAATATCTTGTAAGGAATTTTCATAATCTTGCCTCGTTGCTCTAGTTAGTTTGCATCTTTCTACTAAGTTAGTTGGTTTCTTCCATATTAATGAGCTTTTGTTTATTTTTCATGGCCTGCTAGGTTGCTTGCATGCAGAAAAATTGAAAAACACCGCTTTGGCTGAACATTTGAAATAAAATGAAAACAAAAAAGATTGATATCGAGAATGCTATATCGTTAGAAAGATAATCAAATTCTACATTTGATTCTTTAAACCAACATAGGCATTCCCATTTGAAAAAATCAAGTTATCTGTGATTAAAGTTTCCTTAGTTTATCCTCTGATTTCTCAAAGTACAAAAAGAATTCAAATTTAGTCGTCTGGCCTAAGGTGACGCAATTTCATACTTAGTCGTACCGCAAAGTCATGGCCTTCTAAGTTTTATAACCGCTGCGATATTAAACTTTTTTCTGATACCTACTTATATTAAAAAAGGTGATTTGCGCGTAAACGGTTCGTCTAAAGTTCCATGTGTAATACATAATGTCACACTAGAATTGACCAGGGAATCCAAATATGCAATATTATATAGGGGTTCCATTCAAAAGAATGTAAGTTTAATACGAATCACCCTGTATAAAAATCAAAATTTGAGTGAAAATATTTTTACGTTATAGCCCTTAAGGGTCACTACCATGATCAAGTGACAGATTTTTTGAAATAATCTTTAGTAAGCCCACAATCCTCCGTCCACGCACTATTGGCCCACCCTGTATATGTACGAGGAGTATAAACGATTATTGATTACAAAGTGTGACAACGTTGCATTTATTGGCCGCCGACCTTCGGTGAGCTGGTATAAACGGCGGACAGTGACAGCGTTTTGTTTGGTTTGATTGGTTTCTGTTTATTTGGCCATTTTGAATTTTGGGTTTTATCGTTCCGTAAGTGAAAAATAGTCTATTTTAGACAATTCCACAAGATGGTGAAGTGCTGTGCAATATCAAAGAGACGATTTGAGCGTGTGTGTGCAGATCTTGTCAAGAATGTAAACAGATGGCAAATAGTAACAACGTGAACTTGCAAACACACACCTGCCTGCTAAAGCATGGGCTTTGCTCTTCTAACCCATTCGAATTCGTTGCTAGTTTGATTGTTTTAGTCAATTTGCGATGCCAATGTGCAATAATTAGAAATCGATTAGTAAAAAATCCTATTTTTAACCTCACGCTACTACCTAGGTATACTAATGATTAATTTTAATCAAACGTTAAGGTGAAGGTAATTCTATACGATTGCATGCTTCCATGCCATTGTATGGCTTTGTCTAGGATCACTGGTAAAAGCTTTCCTGCAAGGCAGCTCTTTGACTGCAAGAAGATTTATATTAGGTAGGTGGATGCGGTAATGCGCGACGATAAATATATAGCAGATGTGACGCCCCCTATCAAGAGCTATTCGGTAGGTTTGCAACTGTTCCGATGTATATCACCACAAACTAAAGGTAGACGGAAGTAGCGCAATATGTTTTGAAGCTGACCTTTTAGTCCGTCGGTCAGTCAACGTCTGCGAAAGAAATTGTCTCGTCTTGACTAGTAAATGTTCTGGAGCTAGGTTGAAAGTGTTAGTTAATGCGATTTATTACTTTGAAAAGCTTAGAAAAGTATAACCTTATCATGAAGTATATACTATAGTGGCGTCTATCGTTTCTTGTATCAGACATGTATAAGATAAGTTTTCAGCAGCAGCATGACTTATTTATTTATTATCTCTGCAACATGGAAAATAGCGACTTGCTTTTATTAATTGTTTTTTAGAAAACATCTTTATACACAGGGTAGTCTCCTAGATCACCAAACCTGACACAACTGATTGTTTTCTTTGGGGATACATTAAAGACCTGGGTTACAAAGTACCCCCAAATACTGCAGCAAACATGCGGGAGAGCAGCATTTTGCTCAGTGACACGCTTAATGTTACGCAATGAAAATAGATCGCTTACAGATAAACTGAATTGTGTTTACAGTCAAATGGTAGACAATTTGAGTATGTGATGCAATAAGTAGGTATGTAATAACAAAACATTCGTCATGTTCGGTTTTATTCTAGATATGAGTAATTCCAGCAATTCTAATAGGCTTGTCACCTACTCGTCCATGCCACCTACGATTTTTCAAGTTTCTACGCGCCTATACGGAATAATTACAAAATTGTAAGTATATTGTAAACCATGAAAGATAGAACCACATAAGCTTGACCAAAGTCAAAGAAAATCCAATTTTGTATCCACAGATGTAAAACTTCTAAGTCTTTCAAATTTTAAAATTGCTAGTCTATTGGTTGTATGTACCTCTGAAACAATTACTATAGTCAATAAGAACGTTTCTTGCTCTTTTCATAACTGAAAACCACATTTTTCTGTATTGCTTAGCTTCCGAGGTATTCACATTTCTTGTAAAGTGTCCCAAACGTCAAATTTTCTAAAGATTGCAGAATAGCTCCGAAAATAGGCTTCGTAGAGGTGAACGATGTTTAATAAACTGAACTTAGAAATCGACGCTGAATTCAAAAATGGAATAATTTCCGGTATATCTGGATGTCTTTGAAGTTATTTTCTGCAAGTAGACCATTTGAAAATAAAATTTTTTTACTTAGAAAATGTCCTTCTGATTTAAACATTCTTTAGGTGTTGCTATACTGTCACACTAGCGACGTAATAAATACCAAAAAAATTGACGCATCATCAGATATGCTCTACGTTATCTTCTGTTTGATTCCGAAATATATATATAGAACAACCGTTATAACTACCGAATATTCAAGATATCAGGTATCAAATTTGATATTTCAATATTTATTACGTTCTTAGTTATTTTATAGCAGCTAATAAATTTCTTATATACCTAAGCAGATTTCAAGTCCTCTTTTAACTATAGTGTGGATTCTTTGGCATATGCGAAAATCTCAGTGAAAGCCTTCCATATTGCACATGAAACAAAATATCATAATCTACTTAACGCAATGTCTGGAGTTTGCAGCCATTTTAAATGACAATGCGACTGCATACAAGTCAAATTGATTATTAGCTTTTCCTACAGAATTTGTCATTACGGAAACGTATGTAATATTTGTTCGATAACCATGTTGCCAATATATGTAAGTGGCTCTGAAGTCAAACGATACTTCAAATCTTACAAGCAAATTGAATAAAGTATAGATCCAAATCTTAATATTCATGATAATGTTCATATAACTTATATAAGCGCTGGAATATTCCACTCAAACTGTTCTCATTCCTTAAAGTAATCAGTCTCTATCAATTCAGTTCCGCGATCAGTCATAGATGAACAGAAGGCTATAGTGAAGCCACCAAATAATTGAACGCAAATCGAAATCGAACTTTAGCGTAAACACAGCTTTACAGTTGATTAGGTCCGTATCAGTGGCGGCCCGTGAAGTCTCTAGTCTATCGGTGCATTTAAATCAGATGGTAATAAAAGTTAGTAATTGTGATATTTTTAATTGTCACATATCAGGTGACCGGAGTAATGTAGTTATCAACATTTTCATTTTAATTTCCAGTTAACAGTTTTGGTCTTCTACGGTATTGGGCTGCTTTTATGCTTCCATTATATACTTTGAGATTGCAAATCAGGGTCATAATAAAATCATAGTATAATAGCTTGCTGTGGATTATTCTGATTTGTTTATCGACCATCACCTTTGGAGACTCTCTTGCCGCGAACCTCCGGTGTCCTGAATCTTCAGGAATAATTTTTGGAATGAAAACGTAAGAAAAATTAGCATCGTCAGAAAATCGCTAATTGTGCCATCATTTTTTACCAAATTAATTTCTGCAATGGACTAGTATCTTGAATTTTGTTACGATTTCATTATGATAGAGTATGGCATGAGAACTTTCTCATATTATTCCGCGATTTTTTGGGCCCGAGAAAGCCAAGAAGGTGAGAAAAATATTGAATCTCTCTCGAACAATGACGTCACGGTCCTATAAGGGAACAGCCAATAGAAAGACGGTTATGTATACCGTACTGCCGTACTAACTTGAGTACCCAATATTCATTGCATACCTTTATGTGATGCCTTACACATTCTAAGAAATACATAGGGTGCGGTTGCCCACATTGAATCAAATTTTGAATAATTGTCCGTACATTATGTGCCAGGTGCTCAAATTGAACTCGTGGATCCTTAAATTAAACCTGCCCTCAGATCTTGATAAACTAGGGATAGTACTTCCAGGAAAAGGAAATAAACTCAACTAATGTCTCTTTAAGAAGAGTTTGTAAGTACCGAAATATATGTTTTTTATAATAATTGTTAACAAAATGTGTAAGAAGGTTCTGCACTGCACGAGATGAGCACTTGAATATTTTCTTTTTTGGTTCAAAACCAACACATTTCCGATGAAATCAAGTGCGTTCAGTGCAGAATCACGAATGTTCAGGTTCAGAACCCTTAGAAATTTAGAATGGCCTTAATTGAACTGGGGTTCAATTAGAGCTTCCATACGTGGTTCAATATGAGCAACTAGTTCCAAAATTAAGATTAACCCCATATTAAAATAAGTTTTTGACAATGCTATTGTTAGGTAGCGCTATGAGACACTGCTATCTAATAAACAAATTATAAAATTGAAAGATCAGACCTACATTGTTTTAGTTAGATTTGAAGTCTTCGCCAAGTTCATAAAATATTACACTGCGCGTGGTTCAAATCTTCAACACTTCAAAGATCTGTATTACGTTGTCCTAATCTAAATATCAACTGAGTCGCAAGAAGGTTCTATAATGTGTGGTGTCGAGCAGCTGATTAAAACATTGCCAAGTTTTACGAGAAGCAACATAGACGTTTCTTCGGATTTTGGGATAAATTAATGCTAGAGGTTTTTAACTCAAAGAGCCGACGTTTCGGCGTTTATTTTACGCCTTCTTCAGGGCTATCGAGCACACCCCTAAAGGAGCAAGGATTAACATATCCCTTTGTGTCAATAAACCACCAAAGACATTCTAGAAGATTAATAAAAGGAATCGTAGATGCCGTTCGTCATTACACCTTTTATTGATATATGCTGCTGTACACCGCGTATTGAGGAACGGCATCTACGATTCTTTCTATTAATCTTCTAGAATGTTTTTGGTTGTTTATTGACACAAGGGGATATGTTATTCCTTGTTGCTTTAAGGGTGTGCTCGATAGCCCTGAAGAAGGCGTAAAATAAACGTCGAAGCGTGGGCTCTTTGAGTTAAAAACCTCTTGCACTAATTTATCTCAAAATCCGAAGAAACCTCTTCTACTAAAAAAACTGGGAAGAGAATTACTTTCAACTGAATTAGTAACATACACCGCAAAGGCTCAATTTGGGAGACAGTTCAACGTGGGCAACCGCATTCTAATTTTATACAATATGTTGCCAATGAAGCAGACTTTACTAACCTGGTTGATACTTTGTTGAAAGGTTTGTGTTTAGCAGGTGGAAATAATACGGCAGTAAAGGCAACGTGTAATGAGTATCCACTCTGCGAAAATGAGGTGGACCTTTCAAATTCTTGGAATTAATCATGAGTTCATGAAACCTATAATAGGGCATCCCCTTGATAGAAGACAAATCACAAAAAGTAGTTTGTCCCGCAAAAATTGCATCAATACCGCGATTTGAAAGTTGGACAACAATGCACTGCTGATGTATGGCACGTTTCGCACTGATTGGCTAAACTTGGATTCCTTTTTTTAAAGTTTAGGTTGGAAATACTAGTAAAAAAATAACGTAGTGAGTAACGAAATGCATCAGTAATTTGTAGACACTAAGAGGTTATAATAATTTAATCATTATTTTCAAACCCATGATGCAAGTGTTTTTTGTGGCAGTTCGCAAAGTTTGTAGTCAACCGAGACGAGGTTCACCTTCAACCGATTCACATCCGTATTTAAACTTCATATGCCGCCCAACACTGAAATAGCAATAAACTAGCATCTGGTTATACACTTTTAATCGTTTCATGAGTTTCAGTTGGTGTTCTGCCCAACCGAAAACAAAATTTTATCGCATATGTTTGCTCTACTTTGATTTTTTCGACGGGCGCGCAGAACACTGACATTTCTATTAACTTCTAACAAACGTCAAATTTAAAATCAAGCCCTACTTGCACTGAAGTAGACTATAGGTGAGGCTTTCAGGTCTAATTTTCTGTGTCATAAAATTCTGCCTTTGAAAGAAGTTAAGATTAAAGTCAACTTCTTTGGCCAGACTGGTCGAGTACAACCGAGTGCGATGAACTAAATAACCTCAAATGTCATAATCACAAAATTTTTGTGCTGTTTGTATGAGTATATTGTTACAAAAATTTTATGTAAAACATATAGCACTGATTCTGGTATTGCAGAATTTTATTATTTGAGATTTACCTTCATAAGAACCTCGCTTAAATAATTGGGGTGCCCGGGAGGATTCAATAAAGGTTATATCGAAAACGCTTAGCTCTAGCGGCTTAAATAAAACTCATAAACCTTTTTACGTAAAACATATTGCGGAAACGATTTTTTTAATATTCATGTTGATGCACCAATCCGGAAAAAAATTTGTTAATTTAACATAGTTCGATGTGCCGTATGTGGCTCTATTTGTGGTAGCAAAACCGCGGTTAACTTTGGATTTACGTAGTTTTAGATCGTTGTGCCATTTTATTCCGGAATGATTGAGAAAACACGATAACAAAAGTAAAACTTCCACATCCTGTGTCTTGGAAATTAAGCATTTTAAGGCTTCATGTTGTTATCTCAATGTTCATAAAAATGTGAGGTCTATCACCGGTCAGGCATGGTCGGTCGAGTACCTGGACACCCTATATATCAAAAACGAGATTGGACCTAATACGGATCCCTGTGGTACTCCAGCCCGTATGTCTAATTTTTCAGAAGTTGCATTTTTTAATAATCCAGCCATTTGAGTGATATGTAGCTATAGCTGGGTTCAGTGGGTGGGTGTCCGCCACTGTTACTGCAATTCGGGCCATCATGCAACTGTGTTACTTAGATTTGCCTGAATATTTATGAGCCTGCTGAGTGTAATCAAAATGTTTGGAAACGGCCTCATCAAGGACCGTTGCCGCAAGACCATCCGATCGCCCATGTCTACACTACCATTTCATCATTACCATGCTATATATAGGCAGACAGTGTCTATCTATTTGTTTCTCCGTAATTGGGATAAAGGACGAGTTACGTTATTCTCAAGTTCTTTGCTATGACTTTATGGCGAGATATGTACGTTTGTTTTTGTCACCTGGGTAACACTACACTTTCTTCTAAAGAGAAGTTTCCAAAGGGTCCAGTAATAACTCAAAAGCGCCAGGCCAGTTCTAAAATTCGTTACCTGTAGTTTCAGATACTCAGTTGGATAATCCAAAGTGTCAAATATAATTTCAAATAGTCAATGGTAAATTCCAATGCTTTAACTGTAATTTAAAATAGTCAGCTAAATATTCAAAAATGTCAAATGTGGTTGCCAACTGTCGGTTGTAAATTTCAAACAGATAATTGAAATTTATCTATGAAAATATCATTCGCATATTCAAATGCCTCAATTGTAAATTACAAGATATGTATGACTTGGACGGCAACCTTTTTGTCAACATAGAAATATGAAAAACTTCATTCACGTGGATTTGCTTGCGCTTTGAGATTTCATTTCAATATTTCGATAGCTGGTTAGTGTAGGCATATGTTCCATGTGATCTGCTGGCATACCTGCAGTATGCAAAATGATTATTGTGCCCCGAGTCGAACCAATATACAGCAGACAGAGAATATCATAAGCAGAAAAAATCAAACAAGCAACGCTCAACAGGAAGATAACATTTAAATCTGCCAGCATGGGAGAGCATATCAAGTATGTTAAAACTTCAATTGCACTCCTTCTAAAATTGATGTGATGTTCCTAACTATTTAATTGATTATTCGAGTCTACAGCTGAGCAGCTAAAATTTAAAATTGACTACTTCAAACTGCAGTTGATGCTTTATAAAAATTCATTTGACTATTATCCTATGGAAACTACAATTGACTATTTGAAACATTAATCGCAAAAATCTCCTATATTTGCAATATTTCATAAAAATGTACACCAGGAAGCATTTACAGCACGGTAGGAAAATTTGTACTGGTGAGGCAAGTAGAATCGCGGCAACTTGCTCAGCTGAATACGCTTGGCGTACCAGACTCAGAAGCCTGACAGGGTTACAGAATATATTATGAAAGACAGGCATAACTAAACAGCGACTCTAAGCTTCACCCTGAACGCTTCTTTTCTAGCTCGTTGTCTGAAGGCACTCTTTGTCAGCAGATCCTGCTAAATTTCAGCTCCCCTGTAGAACACGAGATAGAAGCAGATGCTTTTGTATTACGCGAGACCAGCGGAAGCCAGATATATTAAAATAGTGATAAAAATCCTTTCATTTAACCTGTGGAAAATCAGCTCTGATGCTGATTTTCATTCCAACCATGTTGATGAGGTTCTTGGGAAACCAGACTGGCTTGTATATCGTTCTCAATCCTAAGCTTCCCAAAAGAACCTTTTTAGAATACTTTGTATGTTTTGGATCGAAGGGCTTTGATATGTTTTAAGCTTTCCTCTTTCAACTTGAAAAGTTTTAGATACTGACACTGGCACATTTTTCTTAATGTCTTTTTCTTTTATAAACCTTCCGCGACCAGATCTTCTCCTAAAGAGGCTAACATAGTTGGCGGGACAAATGACAGATTAGTTAAGGGAATGGTTTAGTGATGGGCTACTGTAACATTAATCAGTTTGGAAATTAGTTTTGGAATTTGGGTCAAATTAGCGCTCAGGAAGTAAAGAGCAGAACTACTCCTGGAAATGTTATATTTTCAGAATATATTCCCATATATAGTTATTCTAAATAAGCCCGTTAATCTAGTTATTCTTTAAGCTATATAAAAGTTACCACAACAAAGTAACCATACAACTTAGTGTTTATGGTTTTGGTGCAGCTGGAGGCGGTGGTGCTACTGGTGCAGCAACTGGTGCAGCTGGTGCAACTGGAGCTGCTGCCGCAGGCATTGCAGGCGCAGGCGCTGCTCCAGACGCTGGCGCCGGTGCCGCCCCAGCTCCCGATGCAGCTCCTGATTCGCCCATTTCACCTCTGTCACCTCTGTCCCCTTTTAAGCCTGGAAACCCGTGGAATCCAGGTATGCCCGGTATGCCACTTGCTGGAATTCCTGGTATCCCAGGAAGGCCTGGTACTCCTTCGGCTGCTGGGCCAGGTATAACGATTACAGGTGGAGGAAGAGCGTCGTCAGCAGAATCATTTGTTGGACCCGGTGGACCTGCAAAGAGTTGTAGAAGTTGAAGCAAGCCTTCGTAGACGCCATATCATTATCGGTTCAATTATATTTCGTTTTATGGCGAGAGAGCACATTTTGGGTTAGTGTTTCTGTTTCGGAAATCTACTAGTGCAACAGTAGTGATGGGAAGCTAAAACCAGGCAAGTGGAGTACCTTCGACCCTTTTTGTCGACACCACCAAACCAAAAACTAAAAACCCTCATGGCCTCTGAATATCAATCCATCCGACTAGTTTAGTGAGTATAATGATTTCTCAGTTGAGAACAAATACCCTAGTGTTTCGATACACAGCAATTCAGAGAGTGAAGTTTCATCTTTTTCCCAACGTCTAGAGTAGTCCTTTGCCATTTTAAACCTTGTGCCTGCTACATGTGTGTCGTGTATGTCACTAAAACCCTTTGTGGTTGATACGACTTTTTGTGTAAATAAAAAAGGATAGGCATCCATACACTACACATAAAAAATAACCATAGTATAGAAAACAAGTAAAGTATAGCACTACGGTTGAAAATGTCAGATTTATATGGTATGTTTATTATTTAAACTAAATGTTTAACTTTAAATTTTAACAATCCAATGCACGATGACTTTAAACTTACGGTACAGTGATGGAGCCATATAGGAAAGATCTTTTTTAACAAAATCCATTTTATGAGGCGGGAGATTCAGCGTAATTCCAACATGGCAACATGGCAAAGACAGCTTATTGAAAAGATACACTGAGGTTCGATTGTTAAGTATAGCCTGGATGAAGGACAAGACATGCACTACCCATCTCTGTTGCATTGTCAGCCAACAGTTTTTCTTGCACGCCAGGACCAAGCCATCGGCAATTTGTTGTAAGCCAACTTATCCAGGACATTATTCTGGCGCCAATTCCTAACATCGGTTTAGAGTGACGGTCCTAGCCAGATATTTCAAACTGTTATTATTACTCGGTACACCAATGAGTCTAGAAAATTCTATTACTGGTGTCTATCTGTAGGTCTTACCAAATGTGTCCAGAATTGATTCTATCATAAATTTGACCTTATAGTATGACTATAAATTGAACCCATTTGCTGCAGCTTAAACTGTTGATGCCTTTAATTTATTGCACCTAGACTTTCGGTCTTCTGCTGCGCCCACGCAACATTTTTTATTTATTTACTTATTACTCATCCTATTGCTTTCTTTCTATGTACTATGACAAAATAATTATTGTTAGTTTATCCTGCTGCAAGGAGAATTTGTAAAATTGTTAGCATTTTAGAGAAGGCATATGTATTTTAACAAACACCACTCAGCCAGTTCGTCGAATACAGAAGAGTAATCAAGTTCTAATTGGTTTCATTTTAGTAGGAGATGCCAAACCCACCTAACAACCGTTTGCACCCTACTTATACTGGTCACTTAACATCACGTCTGGATACTTCTTAGTATTATATGCCATTTGATTTTGGAATGAGTTCCTGGATCATATGTATTCCAAACTTTAATTAAATTCTACTTCACGATCGATAACAATTTAGCAACACCGTAATTATAGCCATTTTGTATTTTTGTGGGGGATACTTGTCTGTGAGTCGTGAAATTGCAATATATCCTCCAAATAAAGTTTGCAGATTGTAATTTGTGAATTTTTGTTTTAAATTAATAATTACATTTTGTTTCATTTCATTTGTGGTGAGATGGTGTGTTAGAATCGAAAATTCATATCCATTCGTACTTTCCTATCGATCTCTTTTGAATGGCCGAATCTAAAAGTACCACGACCAGAGGGAAATCTCTACCTATTTACAATCCTCCCAGAATATAAAACATACTAGAAGATAACCAAGCGCAACAGCAATTTTAAAAAAATAAGCCTGAGCCAAAATACGTCGCGAATTTAACTTCAACGGCTCTAAGGCGTAATGGTCTAATGATTCTGGATACATAGACTATAATTTTACTTGCTACCACTACGTTCCTATAATGTATACTGCTTTTAAATTTCCATTAAGCGCAACTCTTTCCTTCAACTACTGCTAGTTATTGAATTTGCCTTTAAATAGATTACTATTTTTTTGTTTTGAGTAATTTTTTTGTGCTCATACTTATCAGTAGATTTATCTTTTGTCTGTGTTATTTTATTTTATAATTTATCTTTTGTCTCAGTGATTTTGATCCAGTTGCTCTCAATCTAGTACCTATTGTAAGTACAAAGCAAAATAAGTACTAAAAATATTTTATTTGAATCTTTCAAGAAGTCTAAGCTGAGAATCGCGACTTCAATGCTATTCAAAATCACCTGGCACTATGGCGATCTATTGAGTCGCTCTCTTTAGCTTTTATCATCCCTCAGGTTCTCGAAAATGTGCCCGCCAGTTGAGCCTCGGTCGCATCCTAAGTAGGTTAATAATAATAGTAAGAGGCAGTGTAATATAAATTTTAATATAAATTTTAAGTACACACACTTCTGTCACTGGATATGGAAAATTTAAAAAAGTAGTCGGTTAGACCGTTTAACAACTACTTTTTCTGTTAGACGGAAGTTCATATTTTCGAGAAAGCAACCTTTTGTGCGCTGAATCTAAATCTATGCAGTGAAGCTCAAATCAAAGACGGCCTTGGTAATGGGTAACGCCATTTTTGTTCCAAAAAGATTTGAAAAAAAAAGAGAACTTTTAAGGTAAAAAATTATTGACTTCTTCGTGTTATAAAATATTATTCCATATAAAAGTTTCAGTTATGAATGCTGCCAAATCCTTTTGTCTATCCAGTAGCTGGAGCAGGAGCCGGAGCTGCAGCTGGAGTTCCCTTCTCTCCCATATCTCCCTTATCTCCTTTCAGTCCTGGGAATCCTGGAATACCTGGTACCCCTGGCAGTGCGCTTCCTGGAATTCCAGGAATTCCAGGTGTACCAGGTTTTGCTTCAGATTGTCCCTGCATAACAATGATCGGGGAACGAGCTGCATTGAGGGATGAGGCACTCGCTGGACCTGGTGGACCTAGGATGTTATTAAGTGAATGCACCTTCTTCATCCAATTCTCTTCAGTAATATTTGTGAGATAACTTCTAGTCACTTGTTCATCCAATCATCAGAAGTATTAATTATATCACCTTGTGAAAATTATCACTATGTCGCTCATTTCGGATACGTAGGTATTTTGTAAGTACTACTTAGTTATAGTCATACATTGACAAGTGGCTATTGGCATTAGTGATTAGCAAAAAAATTCATGAACCACTAATATATAGTGTTCCAGAAAGACGGTCCCATAATAAAATGCCGGATTATAAGGGTCAAAATAATACGATAGAAAACAAGATACCGTGCTGTATCGTTTATATGCGAGAGGGCTCAAAGCCAAAAAACAATTTTGAATCTTATCTTATAACTTCAATACGACTTCTGATAACAATTATTTTATTTAAAATTGGTAGAAAGCTAATAGTATAAAGATGGTACACATCAGACTACTTTCCCAATTTTGGTATAACTACAAAGCGGTATACTACAAATTATCACATATTTTATTTGTTATAGACTTAGGTAGCTATAACTTCTTTTTGATGAATGCAACATCACCTTCTCACGGATACAGAGTTACATGACGTAAAAAGTGTATGCCATTTATTTCTTCGCACAAATTCGTTCCTCTCACAAGGTTGAATTGCGTTATTCTTAAATCCTGTTTATACTAGAGCCAGTCTACCCTGTTTACAGTTCTCTCTAGGGGTTGTCTAATCGGAGTATTTATTCATTTTGCGTAAATAGTATTGATCAACATTGGCCGCGGCCTACCTGAAGTTGTGGAGTTGGTAGTTCTGTGAATATTGCACAATTCTTGTTTGTGACAACTGCGACATGTACGTAGGGTTTCCCAGAAAGTGAAAGCATGCTAAAGTGATGTCTCCTTTGTCACAAAAGCTACAGAATCTAGACCCATGGACATCAATAAAAACTATAACCTTTAAGCGGCAGACTCTTACAACAACATGGAAAGTAGTAGATGTAGTCTGAAATATAGGATCTATTTTTTCTTATTCTAACAAGTTCCAATCAAATCGTCTAAGTGACTTTGATGTTATAACAGAGAACTGGAACCTATTTTTCAGCTTCTGCGAGACCACAACTTTTGGATGCATGTTGAGTATTCGATAAATAGAGGAATCCGAAAGTTCCAGTTTGGTTGTAGGACACTTTTTATCATTTACCATCATCATTTATTAAGAATGGGATGAGAAAGTGTGGAAGGGGGAAAAATATTCGGCTGATGCGCGCAGCCAGCAAGGTCTAACAAGGCACCTCCTTTTGGCTTAATTGTAGATTATTTTCTCCATTTAAAAATGTCTTGTGCACAGCCAACCGACTTCTAAACTCAAATGTATACTTTTCTGGTAACTATCGTTTCACTCTCATTTTGGCTTTTCATGCTGTCCAGATTTATCTTATGTGACTTGAAAATGCGTCGAAAATATACAATCAAATTACCTGATAAGAAGTTTTTAAAACCAGAGATTATTCAATATGGGTAATTACCTGGAGGCCCGGGTAGACCAGGTGGTCCCGGAGGTCCCGGGGGACCTCTTGGTCCACGAGAATGATGCTCCGAACTGTCATCGTCTGCGTAGTCATACTGGAAAGGCAATTTATTAAGTATATCATATTTTCAGTTAGACGTTGTTACATAGATGTACATACATGGCTCGAGCTTTGAGGCAAGCTCACTATTACCAGCAGTAAAGTCAAATTGATTAGATCAAAAGCTCTATACTTTTTACTATATAAAAACAAGCATCAAAACCAGATATTCTGTTTTTTAAACGAGGATTTGTAAGTCGTCTCCTCCACTACACTACATTAGGCATTACTTCTCTTATTATAGTTAAAAAATGGATGCAAAATATATAGTGAACGTGAAGTGCCTGATACAATCAATAGCATTTGTCACTATACTAGAACGTCATATTTAGAAACTCCTAGCAAATGAAAAGCTTCGAAATAAACTAATAATATTGACGTTATTGAAATTTAACTACTAGTCAGTAAATATCTCTGAAGCTAAACCTCTTTTACCTGCTTATTCTATCGGAATTAAATAGCAAAATTAATACTTACGAACAGACCTGAGTAAACGGAGGTGCTCATCAATAGTACCACCAAACAAATATACCCAGTAATCATGACTGAGTCTGACAATTACAAACATGAAACTGATGTGTGAGATGTGTGTACAAGAACTTATCTCTGAGAACAGTGCATGTAAAATGCGTAAGCTCATCCTAATATACCTACTTCAGAGCTATTTGCGATAACATTTCCAATAACCAAAGTGGGTCAGGAGAACGATTCTACAATAGCGCTAATTTGTGTGCAACACTTCTAGTCTAAAAAACCACAGAAAGCAGTAAAACTCAATTGCCTAGCATCTGCCCGCTAAAAAAGTATTTAGAATTTTTATATACTTTTAAAGACACAATGAGCAGAAACCCAGAAGTACACAATTTTTACTTCCCACACCAATATAGGCTGTGTGTTACTATCGTAACCTGTTTATTTTATTTATCGTATGGTAATATAGTACACGTGCAAAAATTATAAAAAAGTAAAACAGTTTTTTTTTGTTTTTTATTTTTTGTCTTGTTTGTCTAAATCTAAATAGCAACTAGGTTATAGATTTATATCGAGCCTGTAAATCCATTCTATGGCTGATAGTTTGGCCTGGAGGAAGTCCTTGTTGTTGCCTGGATATCACATTCTTGCGTTCCGCTTGACAGTTGCATCGTGGGGATTCGCGCATGATCCATTTAACAACAACGAAAAGTGCACCCTCCTTGCGACGTGCGAATTCTATTTAGCGTTGACCATTCCTAGCCCGTAATGTAATTTCATAGAGCAGACATATTTTCTTTTTACGATAAAGCATAATACATCAACTGCTGTCTGTATTCCTCATCTTGCTAGACTGCATCCAGAAAAGCAACCAAGCCACATACAGGGTGATTAACTTTTACTCCGAAGTTTGATACCTCCGTTATTATGAGACATACAAAACAAATATTTCGAAAAAAAGTTATATGTGATGCTGAGGTCTACATTTTCAAACCATTTTGTAATTATACAGAGTTACTGATAAAGTCACGGCATACCAAAGTTGTGGTTTTTCAAATGGAACATCCTATATATTATTTCGAATTTCAAATGTGCTCGTTTTTCTTATTCAGGATATACAGGGTTTTATTAGGTTGACATGACCACTTATATGTGAAAATCTTAATGAATTCATCACCCTGTATCTTAGAGAACCAATAACCGGAGGTTTCATACTCAATGCTAGGGTAATTTCGTGGTTGTCTAGTTTTGTCCAAAATTATCATGTTCCTGCTTTTACTGAATTTGTATGCAGGGTGAACCAAAACTCACAGCCATAACTCTCTTTGTTATTTTAAATGGAACGCCCTATATTTTATAGCATCTTCAGAAAATTCTTACAAAATGCTTCCACTGTTATAAGCATTTTTCGTACCTAAATGCAACAGTTATGGAATTATTTCGATTTGAAGTAGTAAAACGATTCTTAATAATACTATAACTTTTCCAAATACTGACAGAACGTACAGTAAATAATACTGTGTTTGTCAACTATGTATTTGTCAATTGACATTTGAAATTTAATTCAAATGAAGAATTAATTGATATGATCTGTATTCTTTGTGAATATCATAAAAATAGCCTGCTAGCCCGTAGGGTGTACCAGGCTACAAGGAAAAATTTCCAGAGCGCGTATTACCTAAAAAAAGAAATTTCGAAAAAGTCATAGATCGATTTAGTCGTACAGGGAATCTAGCATATTATATAAGAAGTACGAAAAAACAAAAACCGTTGCTTCCTCGGAAAATGAATTCAATACATATTATTAGCAGTTACGGATAATCTGAATACAAGTGGTACCGTGCGTGTGCCTAAACCTCGTTGACTACACAATATACATAAAGCGCATGCATAGAAGAGTAAAATTGTTAAATCTAAAGCTTAATTCAGATGCACACGACATCCGACATTAAGACGGCACGAAACTGTTCCTATTGGTTGAAATATTCAAAATGATGTCAAATCAAAATATCTCAACCAATAGAAACAGTTTCTTATCGTCGGATGTCGTGTGCATCTGAATTAAGCTTTGGTAGCAAGATAAAAGATGACCATCTTCTTAGTTGTTTATTGTTAGTTTAATTCACAGGTAGACAAATTATATGTACGGTTGATGGTGGTGGTTCCGTCTATTTATCTTTCTTAATTATTAGTTGGTAGTTTCATTCTTAGTTTAGTTGAGTTTGCAATCCCATTATAAGGCCGCTCTTATCAAATTAATTGCATAGCTAAAAAACCCGATTTTTTCAAAACCAATCAAACCACGCTGATTTTGCTCGGTCGCTGAAAACGGGTCAAGCGTGAAAATATTCATAAACAAATGCACTGTAATGCGTTTACCGATTGAAAATATGAAACGCAAAATTGTTGAGCGAAATGTTTATTTACAAACTGGAAAATTCAGGTGATTTGGAGCACATTACGGGCCTCTGCGCGTAATGGGTAGTAGATATTTGCGTCCACATCATGAGGTTTTCAAATAATATGGAGGTCATTTCATTGCACACAGTCCTAAATGGAATAAAAATTGTTTAGTTCCGTACATTATTACCATGACCTAAATCTAAAACCGAGGTTGGATCTAATCACTGTGATGATTCGCAAGTTTAGACAAGCCTACAGTGAACGAACACAGAGTTGGAGCTAAAATTTGTTATTTTTGTTTGTGTAATCGATAACTCCATTTCAGCATATTCATCAAAAAACTATAATGTGAACAAGAACAAGACTTTTCTAAGGCGACTCGAATCCTGGATTAGATCATTTAAATCAATCGTCTTCCAGTAAAATAACGGAATAGCTCCAACCTTAGAACTAGACTGGGATTTCGTAAGGCACTGTGTCTATTACAGTTGAAATATAGACTGGACACAAGCATATACTGATCAAGCACATAGATTTGGAGCTAAAATTTTTTATTTTTGTTTGTGTAGTCGAAAACTCCATTTCAGTATTTTCATCAACAAATTATAATGTGAATAAGAATAAAACTTTCCTAAGGAGACCGGAACCCTGGATTAGGTCATTTCAGTAAACCGTCTTCCAATAAGAATAGCTGCAACTTTGGAACTAAACTAGGATTTGGTAGTGTACTCTGTCTATGTTCAATCGTAGCAGATAAAAATATAGACTGGACCTAGTCAAAGTAAAAACGAGATTCTAAGGATCGTGCGATACATCCTTAGAAGGAAGCAGAAAAAGCGCCTATGGCGTTTCTTTAATTTTTCTACATAACCTTCTTTCAGCTGTAATATATCCTTCTAAGTTTTATAATCATCAAGATGTAGGATTTTGGCAGCTTTTCGAAATGGACTATGACTTCTCTTCTTAGACGGACACGCTGGTCCACCAAGCCTTCTATCCAAATTAGAAAATAAATAAACTACAACTCTAGTAAGTACAGGGTACATTATAGTAATTGGTTGCACAATTTTCGCAACTGCCCAGCTTTCTAGATGAAAAAAATCCTTTCTCATTTCAGATGGCAATAATCCCTTCATTATCATTCATTCATTTTTAGAATAGTAACTTTGAATGATTTCGCGAGCATACCAAGAGACCAAGGCCATAACCTTATCGGCCAATCGTGCGAAATTGAGAATCCAGGAAAATACGTATTTCTGTGTTAGCGAGGAGGCCTGGCTGCCTGGTCCCTTTCTCCAGTGTGTGTGCCTAAAATGATGGGAGGTAAGTCCAAAATTCCAAAGGATAGGTCAAAAGATCCAAAGGTAAGACCCAAAGGTCGCGATAAAAATGATTTTCGGATTCAGAACCTCCTGACGTTACCTTTGAACCTACAGAATTGGTTCAAAGAGCAAATTGAAGAAGAAAGCTTGCGTCATGTCACTTCGGTAGCTTTGTTTTGATGTCGTTTTTGGTTGTTAAAGTACAGACATTTGACTAATGTATGATTTTGCATTGCGAGTTTCTTGCACACTAAAAAACTGTTTTGAAAAAAAAGAGATGCCATTCATTAAGGTCTTAGCTAACACCTTCTGAAACACTATGTATGTAGTTTGAAAAGCAAGTGAGTTGTGCGTTTACTTGCGGATCCGTATTTTTCATGGCAAATGCATTTATGTATAAATGTGTGTATCCAGGCCCTTTAGGACTATTCTTTCTCACTGGAGTATAGTATTATATCCATGTCTTGACAGGAGTTACGTTGGCATTCTTCTAGCCTCGTAATCTCAGTAACCGCTGCATGGATTGTGATAAAATTTGGCTAGCGATATGCTGCGGGGTCGCAGTAGGTGATGCTGCTATACTTTTTTTAAAATAGGCTTATGGGAGGCGGAGTAACTAGCAAAAAACAACAAAATTCAAATATTCCTCAAACTTCGTTTTTATACGTTCTAGGCGTTGCTGATAATTCTCTACTTTTCTTGGGTGGATGTGAAATTGTGGTGATTTAGGGGTGGGGGGTTGTAAAACAGAAATAAATTTGTGTTTGTGATAGGCTGTCTATTCACCTGAGAAAGAAAGACCTAGCCTATAGTTTATTAGGTCCATCTGAACTTGCGTTGCCTATTACAGGAAACAAGGGACTTATAGTCCTCTGATGGATACTTTCATACGAGTATTGCTTTAGATCGTTCTGTAATCTGTAACCTGGAAGTTAGTGAATTGATTTTAACTAAATTTTGACAAAGTATTGTATCGTGGCGAGGATCGAAAATGCTTACGGCTTTTAGTGGCGGCGCAGCAATAATCAAAAAACTTAAAATATGAACACAGCGCAATTTTTGTTTTTAGGCGATTTGAAAACCCAAATATTTGCTGTATTCATAAAATACTCTACATAGTGCTGAAATAGATTCACTGTAACGTGTAACTTGGAAACCACGAACTTGATTGTGATGAAGTTGTTAGATCGTATTATTACCATGGAGGAAATAAAGCACTGTATCGTTGTTGCAATTATTGCCAGTGGCGGAGGAGAAATCAACAAAACACAATAAACCATAAAATCGGTTTTTAGATGTTTCAAACGTCCTCGATCATTGTCTACTATTTTGATGAGGACGATGTGGGGATAGAGGAACTCCGAATCTTTGTTAGCATCGATAATGTATGGGATTACTGAGTCAGTAGACTTGATGCCATTTTTTCATTTATAGGCTACATAAGACTAGGAGCTCAGCTACATCAGAACTATTGTAGTTTCTAAAGCGTCAGGTAATAATTCAAAACGGTCAAGTTATTTTTTCAACTCGTCAATTGTAAATTCAAACTGACAGGTATAAATTACACCTAGCAGCTTGAAATTACAAGTGACGAGCTGGAAAATTAACTTAACTGCCTTGAATTATCACTTGACGCTTCAGAATCTACAGCTGGAAGAGATAGTAGTAGTATTTTGCACGTCCACTCTGCCTTTACATAAGCGAATAGGAAGAACACCTTCCAAGAAAATATTTATTACGATATAGTATTTACATTTATAATCGTATCATATCGGAAAAGCAATATATTTGAAGCCCACCACTGCGGCAACCTTAGCCCTTCGTTTTATGGTCTACAGCATCTTCGTATTCTGTGTCCCACGACGCGACGTACCTGCCTGTTATTCTGTTTTGTCACGACTAACCCGATAGAAGTAATAATTTCAGGTACGTATGAAAAGTTATTTATTTTATTACCTTTTATTGTTTTTTTTTGAGACGTGTATAGATAAAGCCAAAATCCTTTCCTAGTTTGAAGTGAACAGTGGATTACACAAATTTACTATATATACATAGGAAATGCTTCGGAGAGTACACAGCAGATTTACCGAAATAACTTATTACTTAGGTGTAGCTGTGAAATATTCGTGGAAGGAATAGTTTGATATAAACAGGAAATATAGGTTTAAGCACATCAGCGCCTTTATATCATCTATAAATATTTATGTATGAATGTCCAAAGCAAGCTCGCATCAAGATGCAAATATCTATTATAAAAGTATATATGTATCTACAGTTAGTTTCTGACTGACTCAAGTAGGATTAATACTATTTTATGATTGTATTATAAACTATAACAATTAGTAATTATACAATAATCATAAGGTAAAAACGAAAAATTGCTTAATCATTGTAAGTTTTCTTGTTTGACAAACTTGTCATCCCGTTTTGACGTTTTATTTTCAACGTAACGGTTCGTTTTGAAAATTATGTTCATATTATTTATTTATGAATAAACAGTTAAATAAATAGTTTATGTCTTCCACTTTTAGCAACTGTTTGTTCATTATGCTAGTAACGTTTCCATACTCGATTGTACCACTTTTA
Source organism: Callosobruchus maculatus (assembly GCA_951848785.1). Lineage (NCBI taxonomy): Eukaryota > Metazoa > Arthropoda > Insecta > Coleoptera > Chrysomelidae > Callosobruchus > Callosobruchus maculatus. Next base: position 11,483,772 of record CATOUR010000054.1, on the reverse strand, counting down.
ATTTCTTCCTTCTCTCATCTCTATTAATTCCTTTCAGCTGGAATTGACATCGTATTATGAAATTTGCGCATACAGAATACAGTTCTTCTTGCTTTTGGGTATGTCTGATAAGTGAGGAGTGTGCTATCTCTCTTTACAAATCTTACCTGCTGAACGAGAACCTAGATCTCATACCTTTTCATATTTAGAACTCGAGCTGTAGACAACTATGTCTCTGTAAAATAGTTTGTGAGTGTGTGGTGCAATTGTGTTATGATTAAGGTAGAAAATGTTGCTTCTCTATGCAAAATCTTAATGAAATGGTTGCTATGGTTTCGCATATTATTATTGCTTCTGCTTTGTTATCCAGCTATGCGTATAAATGTGATTTTTAAAATATGTTTTATTTTTATAAACATGACATTGCGAACATTTTTATCTTTGAATGCGTTTTTTTTTTATTTTTATGGATATTTTATGTTTTACATTTTTTGCCTAACATCTATGTAATTTATTTCCATAAAAATACCCAGTAGTCAGATTTTCTAATCAAAAACGTACTCAAAAGATCTGTCGGACACTTGTGTGTTTTGTTTTGCGAGAGGAGAGGAAACAGTTGTAAATTCTCGAACATGTCTTATAAATTTTTTTATCGCTCTATATCTTAAAAGATTTGGTAGGACTATAAATATAAAGCATTTACAAATCCTTCTTTTAACGGTTATTTTATCTATTCGCTCTTGTGTATATATTTTTAAATTTTACCATGTGAACATTTGAGAGGCGTCTGGTTTTGGGCTTTTAAATATGCCCCATACTCTCGTAGATTTGTTATTGAAGTATATGAACACAATTCTCCAAAATCTAAGAACATATCAAGATCCATACTTCAGAAACAGATCGTGAAGTCCTGTAAAATTCTCCAGAAGGGCACAATCACTTTTTCTCGATGTGGCTTGCCACCACCACCAGTTCTTGGTAAGATTCTTTGGGGGTACCACCATCACTTCTTCTGGCTATGAAGTTAACTTCTTGAATGAGGACAAGCAATTTCATGTGTGATAACCACCGACTCTTTACATGAGCATGGGTGATCAGTCAGTACCTCTGGCTGAAGGCATCGTTCATTCACCGCATCATGGACCCCATTGATTACACCGAGGATAAGTTCTTGTTAAAAAAATGCATTCGTATACTTAAATTAATCTTTATTTAACCGTTGTCATCTTGTGTTTCCATTCCTTGGCAGCTAACTAGGCACACGCATGATTGATATGCCCTATCTCATCAGTCCTTCTGAGGAGCTGGTTTCCATGGGAAATATGTTGTTTGGTGGCTCAGGGACCTAGCCTTATTACTAACCTAGGGATTAGCAATGTGAATCACCAAGCAGCTTTCTTGTTACATCAATAATAATGCTAAAATAATAATGGTAAAATAGCAAATACACTCTATTATGCTCAACTATCTATCAACTGGTATAAGTGTGCGGTGGTGTAGTTAAGTTATGTCTTTGGAAAAGCTTTCTAGTGGCTGATATGTGTAAACGCTATATAGATAGTACAACAACATGCAACTGTCAGTTAAGCAACAATGTCACTAAACAATAGAACCAATATCAATAAAGCTGCTATTCTGGGGCACCTGTAAAATGGGATTCCAAAATCAGGTCAAAAAGTTAAAGTAATTTAGTTCAGTTCAAACAACTGTTTAGTCACGTATAGGAAAAATACACTATATAAACTATATAGATATAAAGTGATCAAACATCGCGCCGTACGTAAGCAGACGAGCTTTGTAACTCTGTCAATACTCAAGATGCTGATTTGGCTGATGTCATTGCCTTTCTTTGCATTCGCTGAACTTGTAGTGAGTCACGATACCGTAAGTTGACTGTTAAGGTTATTCTACTACTGCATTTACTTCATTCAGGACTAGATTTCACAATTTTCAAGTTTAGGAGGTTTCTCTAAAATTATTCACCAATAATGTCCTATGTTTGTCAGTTGTGTGGTGCACTTTTTACGAAAGCTTTTTGTTTTAAATTAAAATGATTACATTTAATGCAAAATGTTTTGTGTCTTACAGGCTAAAAAGTAACACGTGGTTTAACATAAAAATTCAATATATTTTTAACCAAATGGCGTAATTTAGTATTTAAATCAACTACACAAAAGCAAAATGTTGAATTTTATTCACAAGGTGATACCGATGGTACTTCAAGGTATGTGCGTGATCATGTTCAAAACCAAAGCAGTTAGGAAGATGATGCTCTCGCTTTACACTGGTCGCGATATCATTCCCGTTCTTATTGTAAACAGATGTGCACCTGCCCTCACTCATATACTTACTCATCTCTTCTGGATCGCCTAAAACTCCGGCATCTTCCCAAAGGGCTGGACCTGATCTTGTATTCAGTCGGTGCTACACAACGTATCGAAAATAGATCCAACTAAGTACTGACAAATATCTATGCTTTCTGTGATCAAGGTAACAAATATATGCATCAACCAAGAGCTTGTAAAATGCTGTGAGCTTATTCCGCTCATTGAAGCGACGATATAGATTGCAGCATCAAAGATGATTGTAGAACTCCTAGCCTACATCACACTTGTTTGAAGAAAATTCGTCCATTCCTTTGACGAGGCTCACTCAGTTGCTCTAAATATTTCAAATTAGACGCCTTCCTTTCTCGTAGCAAAATTTAAATGATTCTAGATGTATTCTCCTCTTCCTTTCAATAAATCAACGCAGGAGTTCTGCAGGAACCGGTCTTAGTTCCGGCATTGCTTTTGTTCCACAATAATGACCTACATTCGAGGACTACAAACGCGATCCACAGCTTTGCCGGATGACAGTGCTTTGCATGAAACCACAACCATCTAACTCTGCGATCGATCTGGAATGCAGAAATGCAATTCGACTGGTCTGCTTTATCACCGGTACGCTGTTGATGACTTTTTCCCCGATATTCTCCAAGCCCGTTGGATGTACCCGCAGAATTGTTAGATCTTATCCTCATACATTAAGTACTGAAGTGTAGAACAGCACCTTTATTCCCACGATGTCCAGGACCTGGAACGGACTGCAGGGCCGTATCTTTATTCAGCATGCGAGTGTTGACCTATTGAAAAACCACATACCGTGGGATTTAGGCTGCGTCCTCACGGCTGCTTAGCTGTAGAGAAATAACTTAAAGTTGAATCTAACTTCTTAAGCCTTTAAATTGATGTTAAAAAACACAGAGTGATGCATTTGCATCATTGATTAATCATAAATTAGAGCTATTGATATGCCGGTATCCTAGAATCACTGTCAAGTTCGTCCTGCCAGCAAATAGTGACACTCAGTAGGAACTTTCTAATCACCTGTTTGTAGTAAAATTTAACTAATTGGCGAATAGATCACTTTTCCTTCAAAACTAGCGTATTCTTACATCGGTCCACATTTAGCTTTTCTAACAGGGAAAAAAACTTCCACCTCGGATTGTCCGAAAACAGCCGATTAAAAGAAAAAGCGCCAAGACACTTCAAAAGATTTGTCTAGGGGAACAACTTTTTAACCAAAAACTATTTCACCCCCTTGTACTTCTTGAAATTTATAAATAACAAGGGGTATCGAATGATATCTTGCTAAAGGTACGTCGAGGCCTTTATTCTGACATTTGACTTTTCAAAATCGGTCGATTCGTTTTCGAGAAAATTGGAATCTTTGTGTATCTTAACTTGTTCAGATAGAATACAAAAACCTACGAAAATATCACTTTTTGTTGCAATAAATGTTCTAATGATGCCTGCTGTTAGCCAAACAATGATATAGGCGATTTTCAAATTCCTGACAAGCAGTTTGGATGATCTTCGTCAGCGCATTATCGAAAGCTGCCATGATATCCCGTCAGGAATTTGGAAATCGCCTATATCATTGTTTGGCTAGTAACGGGCAATATTTGAACACTTGTTACAATAAAAGGTTATATTTTCGTGTGTTTTGTATTCTATTTGTACAAGTTAAGATACATAAGGATTCTAGTGCTCTCTAAAACGAATCGACCGATGTTAAAAGAATCAAACGTCAAAATAAAGTACTTCCACATACCTTGAAAACGAGGTATTACTCGATTCCCCTTGTCAATTAACATGTATAAAAGGATGATCCTGTAGGGAGAGTATACAAGGAGACAAAGTAGTATTTGGTTGAACAGCTGCCCCTTAACAAATCTTTTGACGTGTCTCGGCGGTTGTCTTTTAGTCGGCGATCTTCAAAAAATCCGAAGTGGGAAGTTTTCAAATAAACACCCTGTGTATCCACATACATCATATTCCGCTTCCAACATTAGATAGTTGGTGCTCTAGTTAGGACAGAGCGTTATATCCCAGCAATATGAAGATTTCTAGGTAATGAACTAAAAGGCTTTTTATGGGCGTCTACTCATTCTTTGATGACCGTTTTTGAGCGAGTAAAGCAACAAATGGTAAGCAATCTGGTTATATTTGGTTTTTATATGTAGGTTACCAACAAGTCGGCTGAACCACCTTCCCACAGGTCAGTGAAGAATGGCATGCCAGGAATGCCTGGACCAGCTGGTCCACCTGGCCTACCAGGTTTACCTTGTATTCCAGGACCTCCAGGGCCTCCAGGACCACCTGGTCCACCTGGACCAGCTGGAATGTATGGACGTCCAATCAATGTACCAGCACATGCAGGAATACCCGGAATACCAGGAATACCAGGATCAGCAGGTCCAGCAGGGATACCGGGTGGCAATGGATTTCCTGGCTTTCCTGGAATAGCAGTAGTTTGGTATCCGCCTAGTACACCAGGTCCGTCTTCTTCCACTTCAATGAAAGTCGGATGATGATTAGTAAAGTCTATGCTTAATAATTATATGCTCGGTTAGTAATAAAAACCTGATAATAAAGCAGTGTTGTCCTTTTAATCTGCACATAAATAGCTTGTGCCGCAAATCTAATATAAAATGGCTTGTTAAGAATCATGCAGTCTTCAATCTGTCGCACTGGGTTCTTCATATAGAAGGTGTCGGGTGTACAAAAAGTGAAATAGGCTGATTTAAGGCAGGTGTTTACAATAAACAGCTTCGCTTGGCAACTTCCACAGGAACGTTTTGCTACATGATAGAACCTGTGTCTGGTTTGCCTTAGACACCAAAATTTCACCGACGACTCCACGGTATGTATAAGATCTATATGTATCAGGAAAAGGTTCTATAAGTCACAAAAAATTAATCCGGGTGATCCGGGAATGCAGCACCTACTTCCAAAATACCTATAAATTCGTATTTGTCCGAGAAAATGCACATTTAACTGATAATATATAAACTGTGCTGCCAGCTACCAATAATGACCATTACTTCTTGGAATATGTATAAATATACACACCATGTGAGTGAAACGGGGTGAAAAAAGTATTGTGTCTCTTGAACTGTAATCTGTGCAATCCTTATCCAAACATTATTGTGAACAGAAAGGAAATCCAAACTAAACCGTAAAGCTTTATCTGCGCATGCTAGCAATGTTGAGGTGAATTTCAATTTTATGAAGCAGGAGTGACCCTATCTAAAACTAAGAAAATATAAACAAATTAATATATTTTGAGAAATTAATTTCCATAAAGCGAGAAATCACTGTAACACCTTTGTCCTGAGTGATTCTGATTGCACGTAATAAGTTTGCACCACAAAAGCCAAAAACCGCTAAATGTTTGTACTTTTTTTAGTTATATGCCTCTAGCTGAAAAATGATGCACTGGACGAATAAAAATAATGTTCTTCATATATGCTTGTTTTCTTGTTTTTATCCGAATACTCTTTAGCCATTATATTTCAAAGACAAAGATAAACATCTATCACCTGCATGATAAATGGTTATGAAACCTTCCCAAAATTGTCGATCACTTTCTATCATGTAATTTACGCGCGCGCGCACACACACACACACATATATAACTAAAATGGCGCGGGAAAATAGATATGGTCTTTACATCGGCGCAATACTATACTCGTAGAATCCTGCATCAGCGTCACTGACTCGGCGTTATGGCTCACCGACCAAAGTGGAAGACTGCATCGCTGCAAGCCGCAACTAATACCAAATGCGTGATCAGTGCTACACACGCTGCCACTTGCATCATGAAAGGTAGGAGTCGATGCCTGCATCGCAGCATACATCAACGTCTGTAGGCCGTTTAACGTAAAGTGTTGAGGATGCTAACACCCCTTTTGTCAACACTGCCTTTGTCAGGTACTTTGCCACGGTAATCATAATCGGGGAGGACACCGATTCATTGAGCCTAATAACTGCCAGATCATCAAACTTATCCAAAAATTTTGTCAGAAGCCCAGAAAGAGGACCTCCCAGAGCACACTCTACTCTCCCAAGTATTTTAGCTTCTCGTGTGTTCCTACATACGATCAGTGGATGCGGTACAACCACTGCATTCTATCGCCAGGGCAAGTTGAAGTTTGTCAAGAGACTGTCAGTTTATTAAATCATGAAGATGCAGATCGAGAGGTTCTTATTTCAGCAGGTCATCTATTTTTGGTAGACCTCTATTTACCTAAGACATAATAATATGTGACCTTCTGAGATCAAATTTGCTACGAGATGTTTTCACATTACCAACTTTCAAACTGGCCTTCCTACGTAGAAAAAATAAAGCCGCCATCCAGTAAGTATATTCTGCGGCGATATATTCATATCAACGACTTGTAAGATAAACCAAAGGATTCTTTGGGCTGGGGTTGGAGGAGTACGAACCTTGGCCTTCTTCTCATCATACCCTCCAAGAATCCAGCTCCAGCTGAAATTCCCAATACTGTGTCCTGCAGTACAAAGGAGTGTACACGGAAGTCCAGCTGCCGAAAAGTATGCATGAAAAGTTCAACAATTCGAAACATTACCTACTACTAATCAATTAACCTCAATTTCCATCGAAATAGGTGAAGCAGTTCCAACGCTGTACGGGGTGTGGCTTACAGTCAGACGATTCTTCTTATAATTGTATGTATAGCTGTAATTATGTCACCTACTCTCCAAAATATTTAACTGTTGTAAAATATCAACGAAGGGACCTAGGTTCTCTAAACAACTAGGATCTAAAAATTAACTTTTATAATGAGCACTACGCATCCTTCAAATACATTGATAGCTATGTCCTTATGTGAAATACTGTATTCAAGGTGTTGCTTCTTGGGTCAGTGACGACGTCAGTGTTATGGCTAATATTTCAAAATGGGGCACATACTTTTGAACAGTGATAGTTCCCATAATAATACGTCATCTCAAGAGTTAAAAATTTTAGCGCAAGAGCTTGTTGAATAATCGATAACAGTGTTTTATTAGGAAGTGTTTCTTGTAATGCAATTAAGATCAGATTGGTCATTAGCAACCTTAGTGCTCTCTGTGCATATGGCATTATATTTTCCCCACTCGATAAAATATTATTATATTAGTACTTATTATATGTGAGCTGAGAGAAAGGAGTCAAACAAATATTTTCCAGTGTTATTGATCTGGGGAACAAAATAGAAAACGTACCTTCTTTAATGGCATTATCTGTTCTTCTTCTTCTTTAGATGCCATCTCCATCCTGGGGATTGGTCGTCATCAAGGTTATCCAAGCCTTGAAAACCGCGACTCTAAATACCTGATTAATGGAGCAATTATACCAATCCCTCAAACTTTTCAGCCACGAATATCTTATCCTTATTGTGTGCTCGATTGTCGGCCTTCAAATTTAATAAGCTTGGCATACAGGGTAACGAAAGTGCAGATTGCCTGGCTAGAATAAGGGCTAAAATCTTCTACACCCTGAACACATGATAGGAATTAATAGATGCCTGGTGAATGTTGCCTTGGGTGGGTGGGCTCACAATGAACTGGACAAAACTTGGTTAGGAAAGATGAAACCAGGCAAGGGACATGATTTATAGTAGACACACGCGTAGTGACATTTGAACAAAGGCAGAGAATCAGTAAACATTTAGGTAGAGTTTCCCACACACCATCTCCAGCTAGGGAGACATCTATCAAATTAATACAATCTGCTACAGATATTGGAAAGACTTAAACTCATTTCACTTCTTAGGGGTGCTATGTATCGCAAGTTCACAGATTTGGCACGACGCGACGGAGACTGAGTCGACGGAGTCACTAAACTGGTAGTACGTACTGAAATTCATCAAGATCGACAAGAAGAAGTTCTCCAAAAGGCCAGGAGTATGTTTAATGTTTATTCTATGGGGTTAGCGAAAATGGTCAAATGTGGCCTGTTTTTCTGTCTTCCTTTCTCTATCACTCCTAGTACTAGAATTACTGCTAGATGTACGCATCCCATCTAACTAATTTCATGGGTCTGTTTCTTCATTCTGGCGTCTTGGACTGAAAATTATGCTTCTACAGCTTTTCGCACGCCTTTTTTGTATATAAATGCGTTTATACGATATTTTATACAACAAATTTTGAAATGAGGTCTCGATGATTTCAATATCTGCTAGCAACATGAGGTTCTCAGCAATTGTGTGCTGGATACCAGTTTTTGTGAGGTAATACGCTTATAAATTACTACTGATGCTTTTTCACTAGCAGGTGTTGTCAATAAGAAAGATTTTGATATTCATTAAGAATGTTTATCTTCGTCACAAAGAATGGTGCAGGTTTGTCTTTGTTATCTAAATGTTCGCTGTGATTAACCGACATAGCTGAAATGGGTTAACTACTAAATGTGGCTAAAGGGAGAACTTTAAAGAAATGTTTGTTGTTAGCCTACATAATAAATTGTTCTTCAACTGAAATAAGGTCAAAAAGGCTCAAGCATCGACAACCATTAGTCACGTAAAGTACATAAAGCATAAAGAACTAGACTTCTACATATATATAGGTATAAATAATATTTTTACTTAAAGTGCATGGTCGATCTCTGTAACAGTCAGTGTTAAAGCATCGAAGATGCAGACTGAGTATTTATCTGTGGTTCTGTTAGCATTTACTGTGCTTGCAAGATGTGACGTCGTAAGTAGATATTGCTTTCGGTGCTGATATTATATTACTACTTAGGTGCCTACAATATGTTATATTGCTTTTCCGTTCAACACACTACTTAATGGTTGGTCAACACAAAGGATTTCTGGATCTGTAATCAACTTTCCTGTGATATATCGTTTAATGCTACCTAAATGTCATCATAAATATTCATTTGAAAAAATAGTTCAATGAGCGAATAAAAAAATACATAATATCAATACTAATCCATAATGAGGTTGCAAACCTGTCATGTAATTGGTTGGCGTAGCCTGATTTACACTAAGGTTAAATGTGATTTTGCTTTTTGAATCATCACGTTCGGTACCAAATATTTAGAGACGATGTCTTAGGATACATACAATTATTTTATTTTATTAGAATAACAAATACTATGAATATTGGATTCTTTTTCGGGTGTACTCCGCATTCCACAGAAGTTAAAAGTTATTTTGATCTTCAAATCATGACCACTAATACCCAACATTTAGCGAGGATATTCCTCTCTTCGCTTCTTTTTAGGTCCAGCCTCGTCCAGCCCATCCGAAAAGTATGTCCTTTCGAACTTATCAAAATAGACCTCTGTTTCGGCGATGATTTCCTCATTTGAGGAGAACCATCAAGCCATTTTTCCATGTTTGTAAATAAAAACAAACCACATGGGGCCAAATCTGACGTAAATTGACCAGTTGAGGTGTGACGAGGGAGCAGGTGCATTGTCGTGGTGAAAAAGAACTATCCTGTTTTTTTGTGAATTCAGCACTGAATCGGGAAAAGAGACCAGCGTAGTAGCGACTAATTGACCTTACGTTCTCCAAATAGCTGGTGAAGGTTATCTGTTGCGAATCTCAACCAACGGTCGCCATGATTTTTTCTGCCGATGAAACAGTTTTTGGTTCTTTTGGAGCAGCTTCGATGGATAAAATCCACTGTTTTGACTGTTGCTTCATTACTATGGTATGTTGATCTATCCACGTACCATCAACGGCCACGAAGTGCCATAGAAACTCTTTCGAATTGCTCTCAGTACGTTGAAGTTGTCACGCGAATCTGTTTCTGCACCACTATTATCAAACGCGGCACCCATCTGGCCCATAGCTTTCTCATACTCTACTTTTCATGCAGGTTATTTTGTAGGTATACAATTGAGATGAGTATAGTACCAGAAATCTGTCTGATTGTGACCCGATGATATGCTAATACGGTCTCATTTAATAACCATGTATTATAATAACGACTTTATTACACAGCACATAGGTATACCTCGTACAAATAAACTACTATACGTTTCCTCGAGCTTTCAAAATTGTTTTCAAAACGTTTTGTGATCTTGGATTATCGGTGTTTCCACGGTAGGTTTCGAAACGGTTTCCGAAATGCGTTCAAAATGTTTTCAACTGACACTCTTGAAAAAATGCCAGTTCCTAGTTTTATGACTTATTTTGTTGTTTATCATAAATATTCAGTATCGAATTTCAAACAAACTTTAATAAACTAACCATAGTGACATTAACCAGCAACACAAAAAGGTTCGAAAGTGACAGCTGGTATTTTCACGACATTTGGATCTTGATACGATCCAAAAATTAGCGAATTGACCTTGAACAGGGAATGTTTTGGAAACGCATCCAGTTCAAGTTTCCACGATATATTTCGAAACTCAAAACGTTTTGAGGGTAAAACATCAAAATATCCTCCATTTAAATTTTTACTTTTAGACATGATTCATATCAAACCTACATTTCGTTTCAATAGGACTCCATGTATATTATTGCATATTTCGATTCCTTCGAGAGTGGTTAGTAGATGTTCTTTTTCAATTTGATAAGTTTAAACATGTAGCTGTATACCCTCAAAAATTCAATCGAGAATCTTATAGAGCATCTCAGAATGTTATTAACCAATTAAAATTAGAATTTTAGCATGGGCCCTTATGGCGGATTAGTATTTTTTGTATTCAAAGATAGAATAAACATATTTTAAGAGCATGCGCAAAAAGTGATATTTTAAAATGTTCTTTGGAATACCTATATAGTTTATATTACTGCATAAAAAAGTAGGGATGTCTACCATTTGAACTAGTGATTACTTGTTCTAGTCATGGCAGTTAAAACTGTTTCGGTTAATAAGAGACCATATTAAAATATGGTGATGGCACGGTCTTACTTACTTCAAATTTTCATTGAAATTAGCGTTTTTCAATTTTCCTACTTATAAGCAATATAACGCCATAAAAGATAAACAAAAACTTGTTCAGATGGATGAAACCAAGAATATATGTAGTAGATGAAACGTTTTGTGATATAAAACAGACCCTTCTAGCGCCCTACATATAACCAAATTTTCGCTTATTCTAGAAAATTTCACTGATTTTGACAGAACGTCCTTCCGAACTATTCGTGAATTTATCTTTTTTAGGCTACAAATAGTTCAGCCGTAACAACGTCACATCAAAGGTCTGGCAAAGATGGCATGCCAGGTATGCCTGGACCACCGGGTCCTCCTGGGTTACCAGGTTTCCCATGTTTTCCTGGACCGCCCGGTCCTCCTGGACCACCTGGAGCAGCCGGACCACCTGGCATGCCTGGAAGCCCAATGTCAGCACCTGGACATGGAGGTATTCCCGGAATACCGGGTATACCTGGATCCTCAGGACCTGGAGGAGTGCCCGGGAACAACGGAATACCTGGATTCCCAGGAATTCCAGCAATTGTTGAACCTAAATAGCCCAATATATTTAATACACCCATACTTCATTGAATAAGGGTGCTAATGTAAGTAATAATAAAGGTTCTGAAAATAACATCGTTTTGTTTTCCCTTTTTACTTACTACTTCAGATTAGTGATATTTCATTGTCCCATGCATACATCAGTTTATATAATTTTAGGCTATTTGAAATCAACATCTATCGATTTGCTTCAAATTTACGGTAGATGGAGAATGCCTCAAAATACGATCTCTCAATGCAAATGCGTGCTTTATCTAGTGGCCGATATCGCCCTAACTTGGAGTGGTAATTTTAAAGTAATCTTTAGTGGAACACATTCTAGAAAAGAACATTCTGCTAAGTTTTTTCCAACAAATAATGCTTTTCCACATACTCGCGAATGAAAATTTTTTATTTTGAAAATTTGATGATATCTTGTTTTCAATAATTGTTCTTCATGAGCAAATTGAAAACTGAGCAAGTGTTGTACCTCGTTGCTTAAACATTTAATTAACTTACGTTTAACGATACATTGGTATGTACAGCAACATTTTTTTAAATTACATTTTTAATGATTGGTAAAGAAGGGGAAATAGGCTTAACTTCAGATAGTGACAACGATCCTCAATTTCAATTTATTTTATGTAATAATTTATTTATATCCATTTATATGCAACATAAAGTATTGTGCTTTACACTAAGTACATGAGAAGAAACCTATACGTGGCGTTTTGATTTTCAAGATTTTCACATTCTGCAAGACTTGTTAATTTTTCTTATTATAGAGGTAACTAATTTTGAGGGATACAGATTTACAAGAGGGTATTTATAGGTTCGAACTGATAAAATGAAATAAGTTTAACATAAATGATGTATCAAATTCTATAAATATGACCGTAAGCTATCTTTTCGTATAAGAAATAGCGAATCGGAATTCGGGACGAATTAATATAATAATACCAAAAAGTGGGATAAAATACTACAATCAATCTTTTCAATTCCATCATAAAAGTAGCTTATAAGTAGCAAAATACATTAAATTAGGGTTGAGAAATAATAAATAACATCCTAAAAGGTCAACCAACCTTCATTAAACAACAAAAATATATTTGTATACCTTTTAAATGCTCCAACTCCTATTTCATAGAGTTTTTATACCTTGCACTTCTTGTCCCTATAACCTAATAGGAACATGTCGGTATAAGATGAACTTTAAAATGAAAGCGAGAATTTGCTTTATTTTAAAATTTCACGGAAATCGGTATGTTGATGGAATTCTGAATACGATACTTTTACTATGCATTATTGCGATCGAAGATGTAACTCATATTTTGCAACTTTGATCAAAACTAACCTAATTCTAGCCTTTCTTTTAGTATAATTCGATATATATTCTTGTACATCACAACTGAAATAGGTTTCTTTTTGGTTGAACTGATGTAACATATATCTTTGCGCAAATATTTCTTAGCAATCCTTTAATATTTCTGCTGAAAATGAAAATGTAGATTTGGTCGCTAAAAGTGTACAATTTATTGTGACAGAAATTTCCTATCAGTGAGGAAATTGAATCTTTTAAACAAGTATTTTCAGTTTAGGCTTCATGCGTTCCTCTTTTTAAGCCTTAAAATGTCTGTCTATTTACCTAGTGCATTTTATATTATGGTTGATAAACTCACATAGGCTCAAAAAAATTCACCATTTCCTATAAGTGTCCTTTATGTTTTTTCGTGCCTTTTATTTTTTTTTGCCCTTAATTTTTTGTTTTTCATTTTGTATTTTTTATTTTTACATCTTAACTAGTATGCAGTGGGCCAACTTCAGTCGAACGAACAAAGTCTGTACATAACTAATGACTGTAGAAGTAGCATAAAGGTCGACTTCCTAGCCTCCATAATAGACCATGCATTGGGATACATTCCCTTGTAACTTGGTGGACGGTTTATTATTAGCTCATCATTTACATTTAACCTCGTACTTGCAATGTTGTTTGCATTCATCGACTAATCGCCTTTTACATTCATTTATAAAGTGCTGCAGATTATGTCAGATACTTAAAATGCCTAAGCAATGGGCCACTTATTGTTTTAACTATACGACTATACTTTAGTTAGTCTTAGCACAATTAACAGAAAATGTAGAGAAGTGGTTTAGTTTCTGTTCCATCAGGTTTTCATAAACAATGAATTCATAGACACGAGTTACATCAGCCTAGACCGCTGATGCACCAAGAAAAACGCCGACGTTGCAGCTGGTTTCCAGAGAAGCGATAAAGTTTTCCTGATCACGTTCATACCATTTTATAGTCAGTCAGAGTTTAACCATTGTATTGTAAAGACCTAATTTCCATAATTTTATTGTATCATTTTTGAATGTTTTTGAGTTTGTGAAGAAAATAAATCTTTTTTAAAAAGCGATTTCGAGGCATCAAACTTATAACTGGCGCAGTCAAGCAGTAGGGTCTGAAGTACGCGAACTCGAAAAGACTTTCCGCAAACCGTCGCGAACAAAGAATTTTCGGGACTTTTTCGGACTCTCGGTCAACTGAACTTGGTGACTTTCGTGAAGTAGCTGTGAGCACTAGAGTGGATTCCATCTTGGACGCCCAATCCATCGAGGAGCTAGGGTCAACGGCTACGAGCAAGGACACCGAAATTTGGGAGCAAATTGCCCAAATTTGCAAAGATTCCAGTCTGGGACGACATTCATCGCGGAACCAGCTAGGATCTTTATAGGAGTAAGAGATGCTAAGGATCGCTTTATTAGTGTTGTAAGTGCAATTTTTTTTTCTTTATCAGTTATTGTTTCAATGAGTATCGATATATCGGAAGCCCTTGAGAATTTGGATTTAAATAGCGACTCTGACTCTCCAAATTTTCTAAGCTCCAATAATTTACCTCAAGTTACTTTAAGACCACCTATTTTTAACTGTAACCGTAGCGAAACAAATATGGCAAATTTTAAGCCTGAATACCTTAATTGTGTGCCTGATTTTGACGGCAATCCGAATGATTTGAATAGATTCTTGTCAGTGAGCGAATCACTGATAAATCATTTTTATGATAGAGTCAATACCAATAATTTTCAGAATATTTATATATTGAATTCTATACTTTCAAAACTGAAAGGAAATGCTCGTACCTTAGTCAATATCCAATCAGTTTCAACCTGGGATCAATTAAAAGCTTTGTTAACAACAAATTTTGCTGATCAACGTGACGAAGTCTGCCTAAACAGGGACCTTGTTATGTTGAGGCAAGCTCAAAATGAAAGCCCTCAAAGATTTCATGATCGTGTTTTGCACATATTAAATCTTTTATGCAGTTTTGTTAATTTACATGAAATATCAGAAGATTCAAAATTTTTGAAAAAGGAACTTTATCAAAAACTAGCATTAAAAACATTCCTTTCAGGCTTGAAAGAGCCTTTAGGCACCACGATCAGGTGCATGCGGCCAAGTTCATTGAATGAAGCTCTTCAATTAGTAATAGAGGAGGAAAATACGCATTATTTTCAGAATATTTCATTCAGATCTACACCTAAGCCTAACCAAATTTCTACTAGGCCAAATTTTCAAAATTTTCAGAATTTTCAAAATTCTCAGAATTTTCAAAATTCTCAATATAGGTCATCACGTCCAAATTTTAATACGCCTCACAATTCTCAGACATCCAATAATTTTTTCCGTGCTCAAAATTCATTCCCATCCCAGCCCATCCCGATTCAACCTAGGCCAAATCTTAATCAGCGTTTTCCAACGAACTCTGAGGTCTTCGGTCCCCAGCAACAAAGAAATCCGAATAGCAATGTTTTCAGGCCAAATTCTGCGAATGCTAGAACGCTTCCGCGACCTACACCGATGAGTGTTTCAACACGAAATTCGACACGTCCGCCCTTGGCAACTGCAACAGCAAGTGCACCACGTTCTCAACCTACGCAAAATTTTATCGTAGAAGAGTTATTTAATACTGAACTAGATAATAACATTGCAACTGGGTCACCATATGATACTTATAGTACAGGCAATTATGGTATTAATTTCGATTATAGTAATATGTCCAACGATCAAAATTATTATGAACCCAGTTCGGATACTAATCAATGTGACCAAGACATTGATGTTCAAAATAACGCAAATCTCGTAGACGAAACCGAAAATTTTCACTCAGCCCATCCCACTTCCGAACCAACGTAGTTCCAGAAAATATATCATTTAACGCCAGTGACACAAGTGGTCTAAGTTATGTCATTTTCCCAGAATATAACATCAAAATTTTAATAGATTCAGGTTCCACTAGATCTTTTATAGATCCCGAGATTGCTTTCAAATTTTTCCCAAATCAAATCAAAAACGAACCTTTCATTGTTTCAACCGTATTTCAAAAATCCGCCCACAAATTTAGTGCCCTAGTGCCAGCTTCCAAAATTTTCAATCTTCCTCAACCAAAACATTTGAAGTTTTACCTATTCAAGTTTCATGACGTCTTCAATGGTTTAATTGGTCTCGACAATCTTAAAGAATTAGAGGCTAGTCTAAACTATAGTGACGGCTTTCTTGTTACACCCCATGCCCGTATAAAATTGCTTTACCAAAAGACCAAAAATAATTTAAATTTTATTTCGATTGAGCCGCGTACAGAACGGGTCATTAAGGTAAGAACATCCATTCGGCAAGGTGAAATTATTATCCCACATCAAAAAATTCACAATTGTGAAATACCAGAATGCTTGACTATTGCAAAAAATGGTTACGCCCTAACAACCATTCTCAATAACACAACAGAAACCGTAACACTTGACCTTTCCGAACCCTTTTCTGTAGAATCATTCGATCAACGCATAGCTTCTGAATTTGAAATTAATAATATAAACGATTCCCCAGCTAAAAAATTGGACCTGTCAAAAATTAGGGTCGACCATTTAAATTCCGAAGAAAAATCGGCAATTCTTAATCTTTGTCAAGAATTTTCGGATATTTTTTATAACGAAGACGAACCCCTAACTTTCACCAATAAGGTAAAACATCGCATACGTACCGTTGATGAAACTCCGATTTATTCCAAGCCCTACCGCTATCCTTTTGTCCATCGGCAAGAAGTAAACAATCAAGTTCAAAAAATGCTCAACTCCAACATCATCAGGGAAAGCAACTCACCATTCAATTCACCTCTGCGGATAGTTGCAAAAAAGGTGGATGCCTCAGGCAAACAAAAATGGAGAGTAGTCATCGATTATCGTAACCTCAACGATAAAACGATAGACGACCGTTATCCACTTCCAAATATTAATGACTGACTCGATAAACTTGGTAGATGCCAATATTTCAGTACATTGGATCTTGCCAGCGGATTCCACCAAATAGAAATGGACGAAAGAGACATAGAAAAGACAGCGTTCAGTACGGAACGAGGTCACTGGGAATTCTTACGAATGCCTTTTGGACTTAAGAACGCACCAGCTACATTCCAAAGAGTGATGGACAACATCCTCAGAGGAATACAAAACGAGAAATGTCTCGTTTATCTTGATGACGTCATAGTTTTCAGTACGTCGCTGCAAGAACACCTAGAAAGACTCCGATCTGTCTTTAACCGACTCCGTGAGTCTAACTTCAAAATACAGTTAGATAAATCCGAATTCCTAGGAAAGGAAGTCGCATACCTGGGTCACATTGTGACACCAGAAGGTGTAAAACCAAACCCTGATAAAATCAGTGTAATACAAAATTTCCCTATACCCAAGACTACTAAACAAATCAAAAGCTTCCTAGGACTCCTGGGCTATTATCGTCGTTTCATTCCAAATTTCGCTCATTTCACCAAACCTCTCACCAAATGCCTCAAAAAAGGTGCAAAGATTATTCATGATGATGAATTTGTATCCTGTTTTGAGAACTGTAAAAAATTGCTCACGAACGATCCTATACTTCAATACCCAGATTTCAGTAAACCTTTCAATTTAACTACAGATGCAAGTAATGTAGCATTAGGAGCAATATTGAGTCAAGGACCAATAGGCAGTGATCTACCTATCGCTTTTGCCTCACGGACTTTGAATGACTCCGAAAGGAACTACAGCACAATCGAAAAGGAATTGTTAGCCGTAGTTTGGGCCACAAAATACTTCCGCCCTTACCTCTTTGGTCAAAAATTCTACATTATTACTGACCATAAGCCATTACAATGGCTATACTCCTTAAGTGATCCTTCCTCAAAATTAATGAGATGGAGAATAAAACTTGACGAGTACAATTTCAAAATTATTTATAAAAAAGGCAAACTTAATACGAATGCTGATGCTCTATCGAGAATAGAAATTCATACAAAAGAAACTGATGACTTTTGGAAACAAGTTGATGACATTTTAGGTGAAGCGTCAAACTATCAAAATCAAAAAGTAACATTTGTAGATCCAAATTTGAATACCCCTCCTATACAACAAGCCAGACTCACATCACCTCCTGTTATTCAAGATATTAGTTATCCTAACCTTAATCCTGAACTTGACGACATATCAATGATCGTTAATTTAGATAATGAAGCTAACTCAACTGAATATCAAGAACCTTTGAACGCTATAAATGGCACAAACAACCAGCAAGGCGATATTAACCAAGATGACGAAACTAGGCATTCTAACGCCGATCAGCACCCCATTGTGGAAATACCTATATCAGAGCAACCTCTAAATTTTGGACAAAATCAAATTGTAATTAGTTCAGTTCTACATTCCCCTACAAAACCTAAAATTGTTATCCTGTTTGAGAAAAAGCAAAGGCTTCTAGTACAAATTTCAAAAAATAACCTCGAATCCGATGTTGTAAATTTTGTTAAAGAGTATATAGTGCCCGATGTATTATACTACATATACTTTGAGGACCCTGACTTTTATGAACCTTTTTCTGTAGCTTTACAAAAATATTTTAAATTTCCCTCTATTAAATTTAGAAGATGTCTTGAGAAGCTCCTGGACATCACCGATAAGGATGAAATTAAAAGAATAATACAAAATTACCACGAAGGAAAATCGAACCATCGCGGTATTGATGAGACATACTCTAGGTTAAAACAAAAATATTATTGGCCAAATTTGAAAAATTCTGTGCAGACATGTATCAATGAATGCGAAGTTTGTCAACAAGCCAAATACGAAAGGCGCCCTATTAACGCACAAATGAATATTACGCCTACTGCAGTAAAGCCATTCGAAATAATCCACATGGATACATATACATTCGAGCAGTCAAAATTTCTAACTATCATTGACAGTTTTTGAAAGTATGCCCAAGCATATCACCTTAATTCAATGTCAGGTACCGAAATAGCCGATAATTTACTTCGTTACTTTTCACATCATATAATCCCTACACAAATTATAACCGACAATGGCACGGAATTCAAAAACTCAGTAATATCTGAACTTTTAGGCTTACACAACATCAAAATTCATTTCTGTTCTCCAAATCATCCACAATCAAATGGCGTGGTTGAGAGATTCCATTCGACATTATCTGAACATCTTCGTATTCTGAACACCAAAGGTTTCCAAAAAACACCTGTAAAAATGAAAATGATTTATGCTGTTTTGGCTTATAATAACTCGGTCCACTCTGTAACCAAGTTGAAACCCATTAATGTCATAAATGGCCATTTTACAGATAAAGATTCATTTGATATCACTTTAGACCAAATTTTACTAAACGATTATGTAGAACAACATAAAGCTCGTAGTAAATTGTTATACTCCAAAATTAATGAAGCACTGATTCAAAACAAAGAAAAAGTAATTAGCAAGGCAAACGAATCACGCGATAGTCCTGAAGTATTTAAACCCGGACAAAAAGCCTTTGTTAAGAAACATGTTCGTCAGAAACATGCTAACAAATTTCAAAAATCCTGTACTCTAAAAACAGTTAACGCAGATAAAAAGTTCGCCACCACTGATAAAAACAATAAAGTGCATTTGGATAATTTAAAACGCCCTCTCCGCAAAACTTATTCTTTTAGCCAATAAATATTATTTCCCGGTATTATTTGCAGATTCCTGGCGGTAGCTCTTGGACTGCAAGCTAGAATAACAATGCGCAACCTTGGTAGTAATCCTGGACTACTCCCAGTGGAAATTGGTGAAGCAAAACTTAAAGATCACGATTTCTCGCTCATACATTATTATGACATAAATCCTTTAATTCACGAAATTAATAACCTCTCAGCGTTTTGTGCTCGTATGGTAAAGACCATATCGTTAAACTCAAACGTTAGCAATTATTTGTCAAGTAATCTCAATACACTAAAATTTGTCCAACAGCAGGTTGAAGAAAAATTATATAATATATTTCCCCAAATAAAAAGAGTGAAAAGAGGCATATTAAATGGCATTGGATCAATATTTAAATCTATAACAGGAAATCTGGACGCCAATGACGGCGAACGCTATGAAAATCTAATTAGAGAGCTTCAAGACAATGAAAAGCAATTGTCAGATACTATTACACAGAATAATGCTTTGTCGGTGTCGCTTATTGATAGGTTCAACAAAACCATTCGGCAAGTTTGCTATAACGAGGAACTGCTAAACGACAAAATTAATAGAATTTATGTACTTGTGTATTCCGAACATAACAAATTCTTCATTGACACGCTCCTCGAGATTACAAGCATTTACGAAACTATTTTATCCATATTACAAGACACTGAAAATGCTATAATTTTTGCAAGAATTGGAATAGTTCACTCTAGTATCATTAAGAGCGAAGAACTGTTTGGAGAGCTTAAGTTGTTAGACTCAAAATTAGGGAACGATAAATTTGTAGTACCAATCACTCTAGAGAATATGCCCATTTTTGAGAAAACAATCAAAATCAAAAGTTACGCTGTAAGTAACAAAATAACTTTCATATTATCGGTTCCGCTTGTGAATTCTCAGTCATTTAATTTATTTCGTCTGTACCCAATTCCGATATATTTAAAAGGCGAATTCAAAACAATTATTCCAAAAGAAACATATCTGATGAAGAATGAGTTGTACTTCGCACTTTTTGACGATTCTTGCGCCGAAATTACACCTAAAAGGTTCCTTTGCGAGAAGACCGACTTGCAAGAGACTACCAGCCAAATGCCCTGTGAACTACAGCTACTCCATGGACAAGACGCTACCTCTTGTGCTCAAACACCAGTCACAATCAGTCGAGCAACCGTTGAAAGAATAGACAGAACCAACCAATGGATATTAATCCTGCCACTAGAAGAAGTCCTCACGACAGAGTGCCACGAAGAAAAAGATATGACCAAGTTGATAGGAACCTACCTCCTAAATATTCCTGTCAACTGCCAAGCAACAATTGGTCAGTACGTTATCAAAAATGAAGTTGAAGAAATTGTTCCAAATCATCCCATACTATTTCCTGAGCTGAACTTAGAAGTTAACAAAATGGAAGAAACAAATTTCAGTCTACATTTGGACAAAGTGCAACTGGATGAATTCAGCAAGATCAAATCTGGCTTTGTTCATAATAAGCCGCACCTCAAGCAAACTTCACATTTTCTCATACCCAGTGCATGGACTCTAATAATTTATGGATGCCTAACACTCCTTGGCATCTATGTATTTTGGAAGAAAGTTCTTAGAAGGCCTATGATCAACAACACTCACCAATCCGACATCGAGATGCAGCCTATTCAACTTCCATGAAGTTGAATCTTAGGGGGGAGGAGTTACATCAGCCTAGACCGCTGATGCACCAAGAAAAACGCCGACGTTGCAGCTGGTTTCCAGAGAAGCGATAAAGTTTTCCTTATCACGTTCATACCATTTTATAGTCAGTCAGAGTTTAACCATTGTATTGTAAAGACCTAATTTCCATAATTTTATTGTATCATTTTTGAATGTTTTTGAGTTTGTGAAGAAAATAAATCTTTTTTAAAAAGCGATTTCGAGGCATCAAACTTATAACTCACGTGTCCTGTTAACTGAAATCTGAATGGACACAAGACGCAAATCTGTTTCAATAAAAATATCATTTACGTTCATAAAAATTTAGAGCAACACAATTGATGCAAATCTACTCTCTCCGATATTCTTGCCACCTGAAGTATTATGGACAAACATAAATACTACCGTACCTGACATATCTCTAAGACTCAGCTGGATAAACTGCCAACGTAATTACCCGATAATTAAAAGATTTGGGGTAGTCTAAGTCTGAGTTTTTATTTAAACTATTTTATACTCATTTTCTCACGAACGTAAGCCAGAAGGTCTCAAAAAAGGTAAGTTGCAAACAAGAAACATCAAAATTTATTTTTTCACTTTTAGTATTTAGTTACTTTGACGGTTCGGTTAAGCACACTTTTAACAAAATGACCTTCAAGACTTTTATGGCAGATTTGGTGCAAATACTACTAATTAAGAGGAATTGAGATAAAGACTACACGACGTTAACATACACGTAAACTGGTGAATATCCGCGTTAACTTATTAAGCATATATCACGTACAAAGATAAATTTTACTTTGGATTGTATATCATTAACCTGTTTTAAACCGTAAACTGGTCTTAATATTAGTACCCAACCACCATGCAACTGTTCTGCATACTCAACGTACTGGTTAACGCCACTAGTGTAAGTACCACTCTTAACAAACGACCCTTTTGAAGGGGTGAAGCTTTGTCATGTAGTTGAGAGAGCTGAGAGAGAACTGATAAGTACAGGTGCAAATTCCTCCAGTCCCACTTTTTCCTGTTTTATTGCTACAGCTTGTGTTAGTTAAGTACTAACCCTCACGCATCGGTGTGGGAAGTAAAAGGATTGGGGAGGTTGAGTTGTTTGTTTGGGTTATAAATATCTGTATACAGTACATGTATACCTGTTTTTTTTCTAAATACATGATTTGTACCTTTGTGTATTACGTATCTCTTGACTAGGGTCACATCATATTTGGCACCAAATAATGTATGTATGGCATGTTCCAAAGCAGTCAGACAATATCTGACTGTTGTGAGAACATACTAATAGTTATATATTTATTTGATTTTATAGTGACATTGAGCTACTACTTAGCAGCCCATATCAGAAATAGGATTTGTTTTAGTATTAGAGACGTGACAGATTCATATTATAAGGTAAAATATTTTAATTCTACCCAGTAAAGACGTTTGTAAGATTTTTTTGAACCACTATAGTGCTACCATAGTTAGCCAGTAATAGCTTTTTCCTAAATAATAGGTATCTATATACCGAAATAACTATTTTTAGCCTTACAGTGGTCCAGAAATATCAGCAGCAATTGCAAAATCTGCTTCCGAGACAGTAGAGAAATCCCAGGGTCCTGAAATATTGGATCCTTTTCATCATAGGTTTGGAATGTTTGATGAGCTTCTTCCAGAAATTAGGTTCCCTCATCCAAAAACAGGGGTGGTAGCAAGACCAGTCTGCATTCATATCCCAGACCTTCACAAATTTCCAGGAATGATATTCAGACTACCGATTGGATTTGGAATACCAAAGTAAGTGTTTTCTGTGGCACTAAACGTTTTACTTCTAGGGTAGGATATGAGAAACTCAGTATATAAGTTTGACTTAGCTCCTGAGTATTGAGAAGTGGCTACATAGTTCTCTCAACTGCATCTCAATTGAAGTCCATACTCGTTATAAGCTACGGCACGCCCTTCGATCCCAGGTATTGCTTTGAATTTTGCTTCCTTAGGTAAAAAAAATATATCAGAGAATTGACCACAACTAATAGTTATACAGAATATGTTGGTTTAAGAGATACGAATTCCGCCTCATTGTCTGCAATTCGAATGACCAGCAATTTCTAAGGTCAGTCTAAATAAAAAATAATCTTTATACTCTCTTGTCACCTTTCAGCTCCAATATTTAGGGATTCACATTGAATTTGAACCGAATGGAACTCATATATCCGCTAAAAAGTTCTCTTTCGAAATAGACGTCTTTTAATAGCATTTTGACAGTGGGAGATAATATTTTAAGCAAATCAGTTTGACTCAGTCAGTGCCTAAGTACTTCCATTCCTTTCCTCAGAGAGCAGTTTAAGGATACATTTATCACCCGCAACAGTACAAGCGTAAAGAAACAAAACAGTGTTCCTATATCAAAAGAGGTCTAACAGACGCTATCGGACTGACAGGCAGGAACTACACAAGGCGGTTGGATTTATAACAGGCCATTGGACGTTGAGCGTGCACCTGCTAAAGCTGGGTATTTAATTGGCAAACACATTATGCAGAAAGTGCGGTAAGGCAGAGGAAACAGCTAAGCATGTTCTGCCTTAAGTGAAAACAGGAATTCCTGGCTGTCAAAGTTTTCAAAGAACTTAGAACGGGACTCGGTTTGATTCTGTTGGCTGGGGGTGCACGGTAAGCCTTAAGGCTAAGCGGCAACTATTAGGGCAACTGAACCCTAACGCCTTCACTACCAAAAACAAGGGTTTCAGCGTTATTTGATTTGCCCCAAGCAAGTGATATTGAAGCTGTTCACCTGTTTTGCAACAGAATTCTACAATTTGTAAGTGGTCTTTGCTACAGACGGGGTAATATGTTGAAACTTGGTTAGAAACGTTAGTGAAGAGTTCATGCTTCAAGGCAGTGGTCCATTGGAGCACGATACATCAAAAGGTAATCATGACATGAATTTCAGAAATTACACAGCCTAATTAATCACTGAATTTCTCAGAGGTAGAAACCGATTCGAAATTGGTTTGATAGATATTTATTAGTCGAGATAGTTAAGAGTAAAAGTTTGACAAAAAAAGTATAATAATGGAAATAATAAAAATAAGGAATATAAAAAAATGGAAATTTCTGTCTCACACGATCTAGATATTTCGTACTCACTATTTAAAACAACTAAACTATATCAAACTATTTGAATTGCCCACCAGTAGCAATGACCTCAAGTGCTTAGCTGCTTAGGACAGTATATATACTTTGGTAGTTCTAACTAACTGCGACGTCATTACTTTCTTATAGCGAAGTAATACCCGGACTATCCCCACTACCAGATATCTTTGGTGCTGGCCCCAAGGATGAAAATGGTGCTGGAGAACTTCCTGGAATATTTCCTAGCGTAGATTCTGGGGCTGACTTCCTAGGCATCGGTGAACTAATAAGTAAGAGCTTATTACCTATCGTAAGTACCTGTCATAAGTCATCACACCTGTCAAGCTTCGAGCTTCAGATTTAGCAATCGAATAAGTAAGAAGAATTTTCGAAGAATTCTTGCTTTGTAGTCCCATAGCGCATTTTTCTAGGTATCTTAGTTTTCTATATACAGGGTGTCCAGTTAGTGGGTAATTCTTCTATATCTCGCAAAGTATACCTGATAGAAAAAAATTTTGAATACAAAAGTTATTTGGTTACTTGAGACGCATGTTTTAAAAATATTTTGAAATATACAGGGTGTTGCGGGAAAGTAAGATAGTGACCAACTTAATTTTTTTATATGGAACTATAACTTTTTTTTAAAGTCTTTCAGTTTTTATCATTGATATCTATTTAACCCTAAAATATTTCTGGGATAGGTTGCGACGTTGCCAAGTTATAATTTATTATCTATTAATTTCCGGATTTGCAAGGTCGCAAGTAATACGTACAAATTGATATATTCCTTTAACCTTTCATAATAATATTATACAACGAGTTACTTGAATATTAAGTGGATATTAGTTTGGATGTTACCAGCAATTTGTATCTACAGGGTCTTTTTGACAGAATTTTAAATTACAAGGTCATTTAACTTTGTTCTTGTAAATGTAACACCCTATATTTTTTATTTTAAATCGAAATATCTACTAATACTCTATCTCGCTGGGTAATATTTTTTTTCGCGTTTGCGACGTTGCCAAGTTATAAATTATTCCTCCAAATTTTTAAACAAATATCCCCGATTTTAATCTATTTTAAATAGAATCCTTTACTTATTTTTATTGCAATGAATTGCGCATGTCGATCTTAGTAAGATCTAACAATTTCAAAATTTTTTTTCTATTAATTACTGAGATACGGCAACACCGCTTTTTCAGCAAACGGTACAGGAACGCTTAAATATTTTCAGAACCGCCACAGCTGGAGAGGTGAAATTCAATACTTGGGGGTTTTTGAGCATACAAAATTCAAAAACGCTAACGGCAGTGTTGTCAGATTTACCACTTTTACGTTAGACTTCATAAATAGGACATTCCATTCGAAATTATGACGTAAAATTGGTAAATCTAACAACACTGCATTTAGCGTTTTTGAATTCTGTATGTTCAAAGACCCCCAAGTATTGAATTTCACCTCTCCAGCTGTGGCGGTTTTGAAAACATTTAAGCGTTCCGGTACAGTTTACTGAAAAAGCGGTGTCGCCGTATCTCAGTAATTATTAGAAACAAAATTTTGAAATTTTGAGATGTTACTAACTTCGACATGTGCAATTCGTCACAATAAAGATAAGTATAGGATTCTATTTAAAATAAACTAAATCGGGGATATTTGTTCAAAAATTCGGAAAAATAATTTATAACTTGGCAACGCCACAAACGCGAAAAAAAATTACAAGGTGAGATAGGGTGTTAGTAGATATTCCGATTTAAAATAAAACATACAGGGTGTTGCATTTAAAAAAACAAAGTAAAATGACCTTGAAATTGCCGTAATTTAAAATTCTCCCAAAAACACCCTGTAGATACAAATTGCTGGTAACATCCAAAATAATATCCACTCAGTATTCAAGTAACCCGCTATATAATATTATTGAGAAAAGTTGAAGGAATATACCAATTTGGACGTATTACTTGCGACCTTGCAAATCCGGAAATTCATAGAAAATAAATTATAACTTGGCAGCGTCGCAACCGATCCCATAAAAATTTTACGGCTGAATAGAGATCAATGATGGAAACTACAATAATTTAAGAAAAAGTTATAGTTACATATAAAAAAATCAAGCTGATCACCATTCTTCTTTCCCGCAACACCCTGTATATTGTAACATACTGTATATTATGGTATTCGTGTATTTGTATTAGTTGTCATTGATTGTCATACATGATGTAAAGTCATAGTGCTAGGTTAGATCTTTTGAAGTGTAAACGTCATCGAATCGTCTAGAGTTTTCGAGAATGACGGATGGATTCTAGAAATGTCATCGAATGCTCTAGATGGTTCGATGAAGTATATATAAGGTGCTACGGGTAGGATAGGGAGTCAGTTGAGTTTGAGTTGTACTTGAGAGAAGGTTAAGAGATATTGTATCGAGTTGTGAAGTAAAACGGTGAAAGTTACGTCGAGTTTGATTCCCTGGGTGAAGAAAAAGAGGCCGTCGTGACAATATTTTAAAATATTTTTAGAATATGCGTCTTAAGCAACCGAATAACTTTTGTATTTAACATTTTCTTCTATCAGGTATACCTTGCGAGATATCGAAGAATTACACACTAACTGGACACCCTGTGTATTAGAAAGACCGATATTCCGTTTAAAATATTCAAACATTTAATGCGTTTCGTTTACCTATTCATACTGATAAAAAATAGGGACGTGACTACATTGTTGTGCTTATGGTCGACCACGAGCAATCACCCCAACCGACCCATATCTAAGTATTCATGCTAATCAATCTTTGCTCAATATGGTTCTATCCATGTTAGGGATGGCTTCTGGCTTGACAACTTCTTTTGGATCGTATCAACATTCAGCGTCTCCTGTGGGAAGAAAGTCAGTAAACCACTTTTTAGCAATTGAAATTAAATACCTATAGCAGTTTTTATGCCAAAAAGGGCTGAGATGTTCAAAATATCTACTTATTTATGGTTAATTTCAGAAGACACCTTTGGTTCCGATGATCGCGAAGAAGAAAGACAACGTGCTGCGTTATCAGCTATGCAAGCCGAAGCACCGGAAAAGGTAGTACCAAAACCTTCCCAGTCCAAGAAAGGTAATTTGTTTGGCAATTAAATTTAGAGCAGATTGGTGTAGTTTGAGCTTAACAACAATCAGTCCAAATATTTTGCACACCTGGGTCACTGTTTGATGAATATTTGTATCGTATTCTGTACATTTTACTTTTAGTATAACTATTGATTAACATAATGGTATAACTAAATATGCGCTATACAGGGTGGGCCAATAGTGCGTGGACGGAGGATTGTGGGCTTACTAAAAAATATTTCAAAAATCTGTCACTTGACAATGGTTGGGACTCTTGGGGGCTATAACGTAAAAATATTTTCACTTAAATTTTGACGTTTATACAGGGTGAATAATATCAAACTTACATTTTTTCGAATGGAACCCTCTATATATTATTGCATACTTGGATTCCCTGGTCAATTCTAATGTGACTCTATGTATCATACATGGAACTTTAAACGAACCGTTTAGGCGCAAATCACCATTTTTGGTATAAGTAGGTATCAGAAAAAAATTGAATATCGCAGCGATTATAAAACCTAGAAGGCCGTGACTTTGCGGTACGACTAGGCATGAAATGCGTCACCTAAGGTCAGTCGGCTAAATTTGAATTCTTTTTGTACTTGGAGAAATCAGTAGATTAATTAAGGAAACTTCAATCACAGATAACTTGATTTTTTCAAATGGGAATGCCTATTTTGGTTCAAAGAATCAAATGTAAATATTGATTACCTTTCTAACGATATGGCATTCTTGATATCAATCTTTTTTGGTTTTCATTTTATTTCAAATTCGTAGTCAAATCGGTGTTTTTCAATTTTCCTGCGTGCAAGCAACATAGCAGGCCACGAAAAATAAACAAAAGCTCGTTAATATGGAAGAAAACAACTAACTTAGTAGAACATGTGCAAACGAACTCGAGTAGCGAGGCAAGAATATGAAAATTCCTTACAACACATCAGCTCTAACCGGAAACAACAGCGGTAAGATATCTAATGTCAATGAGTAGCTGGGTATGACAGAAGTGTTTGTTTTTCACAGCTTACTAGCTATTGAGGTCTACTAGAGCTTGACAACTTTCCAAAACGATAAAAAATTTTAAAACAAAAGTAAAACTACCAGCGATTTTTGCTTACAGTCTAATATGTTTAGAATCAAATTTCACATTTAGTGGGATAAAAAAATAGTCACTTCCATTTAGTTAAGTCAAAAGTAAAGATATCTCCAACTGGAGCACTTTGAACAACTATTGAAATAATTGCTAGAATTTTTTAATTACGCTATGTTGTAATTGTGATTATTTCACGTAGTTTTCTGCAAACTAATTTATGTTTTACAATTCAAACAGACTGCAATTCAAGTTTCATTTTCCGCAATTTTGCTAATAAGTAGTAGTACCTACTGAAGAATTTGAAGGGTTCCAGTCAGAGGTATCATTACTTTTGACTTACGGAAATGGCTACTTTTTTATAGCATTAAATGTGAAAATTTATTCAAATTTATTCAGAAAACATACATATTCTACTGCCAGCAACAATCACTAGTAGTTTTCCTTTGATTAGATATTCTTTTACTGACTTTGGAAATTGGCTAATAGCTAGTAGGCTGTGAAAAATGAGTGTTCTTGTTACCGCTATTGTTTCTGGTTAGAGCTAATATGTTGTAAGGAATTTTCGTAATCTTGCCTCGCTGCTTTAGTTAGTTTGCATTTTTCTACTAAGTTAATTGCTTTGTTCTATATTAACCAGCTTTTGTTTATTTTTCGTGGCCTGCTAGGTTGCTTGTACGCAGGAAAATTGAAAAACACCGATTTGACTGAAAATTTTAAATAAAATGAAAACCAAAAAAGATTGATATCAAGAATGCTATATCGTTAGAAAGGTAATAAAATTTTACATTCGATTCTTCAAACCAAAATAGGCGTTCCCATTTGAAAAAATCAAGTTATCTGTGATTGAAGTTTCCTTAATTGATCTACTGA
Source organism: Callosobruchus maculatus (assembly GCA_951848785.1). Classification (NCBI taxonomy): domain Eukaryota; kingdom Metazoa; phylum Arthropoda; class Insecta; order Coleoptera; family Chrysomelidae; genus Callosobruchus; species Callosobruchus maculatus. Next base: position 11,454,156 of record CATOUR010000054.1, on the reverse strand, counting down.
TTTCTCCAAATACAAAAAGAATCCAAATTTAGCCGTCGGACCTTAGGTGACGCATTTCATGCTTAGTCGTACCGCAAAGTCACGGCCTTCTAAGTTTGGGAGTTTCCAACTATCCGATTCATCCATTTGAAGCTTGCAGAATAAAAACTGTGTCATCCTCGCTCCCATATAGAGAGGAGAAGCTATTTACGGGAGTCTTTAGAGTGATGTTTTTTTGAAGGCAAGCGATAGTTAGGTTGGAAGGGGATCTCAGACTATAGCTTGGTGTTGTAGGAAAATAATGAACTGGTTTCATAGTAATGTGTGGGAAGTGTTGAATCAATCAACTTGACTTCATTTTTTCCAATTCCTATGCGTCATTGCGGAATAACTATTGCAAACTCGTAAATGTCTTGAAAACCATCCAATTGGAACCGCATATGCCTAGATAAAAGTGAAATTTGATTTCGCATTCACTGTGAAACTTATAATACTATCCCATTTGAAAATATAGCTTTTCACGTTTTAAGCTTCTCAAATGTGAAAATTGCAAGTCTGTTGATTTATTGTGCCTTCAAAACAATGGTTTCACTGAAACTCAAGCGTTTTTCGCTCTTTCCAAAAGCGAAAACAGCATCTTTTTGTCATGCTTAGTTTCCGAGATATTAACATTTTTTACAAAGCGCTACAAACGACAAATCTTCTAAAGACTACTGAATAACTCCAAAAAGGTCCAACAATTTGTTGTGTTCACAACAGGCTTCCACTGATCTGTGAAAGAAAGATCTAGCGGTATAATAGACATTTTTCGGTCCATCCTAAAATTGCCTTGCCTATTAGAGAAACCAACTTAAAATTTTCAGATGTATACATACGAGTATTGCTTTAGATAGTTCTTTATTGTGTAACGTGAAGCTATTGAATTGATTTTAATGAAATTTTGACACAGTATTACTACCGTGGCGAGAATGGGAAACGCGTGTGGTTTCATGAAGTCGTGTTAGCGGCGGCGCAGAAATATAAAAAAAATACAAAAATAGCTAGAACATCGTTTTTAGGCGGTTTAATCCAGTTGAGGCTTGCAGAATAAAAACTGTGTCGCCCTAGCTCCTACAGAGATGCAAAAAACTGTTTACTGTAGAAAAACAGTTCATCTGTAGAAATAGACTAGACTAGCGTTTGGAGGGGAGGGGGGGTTGTCTGTCTATTAAGCATGTGAACCACCGTGAACCAGTTTATATTCTGAATAATACAGACATCTCCTTTTCCGAAACAGCACAGTCAAATGGAGCCAATGGAGCAGCAGCAGCGGCTGCATCTACACCAGCAGAACTACCAAAGAAGTCCGCGCCGAAAGCAGCACCACAAACAGCAAAACAGCCAACTGGATCTGCACTTTCACCAGCACTGCCACAAGAAATATCCGCTGCAAAAGTACCAGCTACAGAACCATTACCTGCACTAGCTGCTGCAGTACCAGAAACTTTGTCAGCTGTCGCATCATCAGTATCATCTGTATTACCGGTGGTTCCTCCATCTGCGCCTCCAGCTCAACCAGCCCCAAAAGATCCAATATCGTCAGTAGTTTCAGCTGTGCCTGGAGCGCTATCAGCGGCAGCATCTGCACTTCCTATACCGCCCATTGCTTAGCCAAATGGTTAGCAATAGCAGCTGATAGATTGCTGAGCATCATCCTAGGGTGTCCATTAATTACGTGAAAGTTTTTTTTCTCAATTTTGGCTTATCAGATTCGTTTGTTGAGGTTTGGTGTCACGAGATTCGATATCCCTTCCAGTTGCATTAGATTTACTGTAATGTTTTCTATACCTAGTACAATTTGTTGAAAATGTATAATGCAATATACATTGTCCTGTGAAATAAGGAGAAAAGCTGTACTGCTATTGAAGTGCAGTATTATAATGTGTTTAATATAATCATTTAAAGACCTATTCATTTACTAACACGTGAGAATTAGTGTGATTTTCCTATTAAATTTTGTAAAGGTAAAAGGGAAAGTGAAAGTTATTCAACAACGACGCCAACTGTTTTAAACATAGATTTCTAGGTGTACAGGGTTTTCAACTCGGTTTTCAAATATTCATCTGAGAACCTCCCACCACAGATTTATCGAAAACCTTTAGCTACACGCGCCTTGTTCTGAAACTTAAGTACAAGCGTGGTGTATCCTGTGCACCACCTATATATGTATTAGATCTTATAGGTAATAAATGCCAACAAACTAATTGAAAAACTAGTGTTAGCACTATTATCGATTTTATTACAAAAAGACACTCATACTTTATCACTGGGAAAGACTTCAACGCAGTGAATATTACTATATCGAAATAAGTACCTTTCTGTTTCAATAGAACACACGCGTTGTATTCTGCACCAGCCGAAGCAGCATAGCTAAAGTCTAAGGTATTGTTATCACTACGTTTATACATCTTTTTTATTAGAAGGGATAGTAGGTATCAAAAAAGTATATTTATTAAAAACCAAAGACAACTGGATGAGTTTGTTAAGTAACAATAATAATATACTTTTTACATAACCGCAAGCTTAGTGTATTGTAGGTCTAGGCACCAGACGGACTAGCAGTCAAACTTAACTTGCTCGGCAAAGTTTGCGAGATAACTGACAACTAACGACGATGCTAGCTTTAAGCAAGTACCATCTTTGAGCGTGAACAGATCTTAAACTTAAGTCAGATTATTGTAAAAGCTAGAGAGCATCATTTTCCCGCTTTTATCTGCTTTGTGGACTATTCCAAGGCGTTTGATAACGTAAAGTGGCCTAAACTGTGGGAAACCCTTATCTCCATGGGAGTCTCTTACCACTTAGTATTTCTCATACAGCAACTCTATGAGTCTAGCTCAGCTCGTGTAAGAATTCATGGTAACCTGTCTGGTCAAACAGCAACCAGAAAAGGAGTTCGTCAAGGATGCGTATGATCTCCGATGTTATTTAACATTTACTCTGAATTTGTGATGAGACTGGAATGGCGGTATAACTATTGGCGGAAGCAAAATTTCTAACTTAAGATTTGCTGACGATACAACCCTTATTGCTGCTTCTCAGGAAGAACTAGTAGCTCTGTTGAACGTTTTAGAACAACACAATGCAGGATAATTATGGTCTTGGTTTTAACTATAACAAGACCAAGATTATTATCGTAGATAGAGAGCATGACAATCATCGAGAAATAATGTTAATAGGCCATTGTAAGGTAGTCCAAAGTTATGTGTACCTCGGTTCTTTGATCGACAATTCAGGTAGCTGTGAGAATGAGATTCGACGGCGCATTCAACAGGCACATGTGGCCATGACAAAGCTTACTAAAATATGGCGTGACCATAACATCACTAAAGCTACCAAAATGTCACTGGTTCAGTCTCTTGTGTTCTCCATATTTTTGTATGCCTCGGAAACTTGGACTGTTGAAAAGGCAGATCGAGCTCGCATAGATGCTTTTGAAATATGGACGTGGAGGAGAATGCTGAGAATTCCTTATACTGCCCATCGAACTAATGTTTCCATATTGGATGAGCTCGGTAATCCAAAGAGACTATCCTCCATTGTGTCGATGAGAATGCTTACATTCTTCGGACATATTCGCAGAAGCGATAATATGGAGAAACTTGTAGTTCAGGGTCACGCCCCGAGTGGACGGCGCCCGTGGCCGTTCCCCTACACGCTGGGTGGATACGACAAAACAGTTGCTAGATATCAGTATCAAGAGCGCCACGGAACTGACAGCAGATCGCGAACGATGGCGAGCTACAGTTCTCAAAACTATTGATAATATTCGTGTCGGCATACTCTAGCTCCGACTTAATGCATTTAACGAGTTCACAACATGTCTGTTGAGACATTGTGTACTATGATGATGCTCTTTGAGGGTTACGTAGAACGGCAGAGACGACACCTTACATCTTTCAGGAAATCGAACGTACTTAAAACCAATGGTGTGCCCGGTACACCAGCGCCTGTAGTTAAAGGATGAAAGAAGTAACGCCCATACACGTCGAAAGATTTGTCAAGGGGGACAACTTCCCCCCTTATACCCTCTGCCTCCCAGGGTCACTGAAGGGGATGATCCTGACTTAAGCTGAATTTGCAAGTAAAAAACGAAAGGTTCCGGATGAAGTCGCTCAAGTTGAAGTATTTGGTCATCGCTGCATAAATCCTAGTTTTCTTCATTACGCAAAACCGTGAAACCGACTGACATTTCATTTGGTTCTGTGCACACAGTTACTAAGCTCCATACATTTTATCCATTCAAAATGAAAATTGTGCAGAAGCTAGCCGAAGATGATTTCGATCGGCGAGTTGAGTTTTGTGAACAAATGTCTACAGCGATTACTGGTAATACCATTTATGTAAAGAATATCTATCTTAGTCACGAATGAACATTTTATCTAACTGGATTTGTCAATAAGCATAACTGCAGGTATTGGAGAAATGAAAATATTCCTGTTTTTGTGGAAGGGCATACCCAGTACCCACAAAGAATTATTGTATGGGCAGGCATTTTAAGGAACGGTGTGAATGGGTCATTTTTTATTAATATACATTCATTTGGGTATGTTGGGAAATACCGTCAATCTGCTTGTGACTGAAACCATTGAAAACCAAATAAAAGCGGATGTAAACCCTATACTTGATGAGGCTGGAATACATTTCCAGCAAGACGGCGCTCCTTTTCTCTATGTTCTTCCGGTTCTGCAGTGGCTAGATGACGCGTTTATAAATAAATGGATAGGGCGGAGAGGGCCTGCAGAATAGCCTGCTAGGTCTCCCGATTTGACGCCACTAGATTTTTTTCTCTGAGGCCATGTAAAATCTATCATGATTAGTCTCCAACCTGAAAGTTTGGACGAACTTCGTCAACGCATCATCGAAAGCAACCATGATATCCCACAACGTGCTTTACCAAATTAAACGTCAAAATATAGAACTTTGAAACGATTCGATAACCCTTGTCGTTTCAATTTATTAGGGGGATCGCCCTGGGAGGCCAGGGGTACAAGGGGGTCAAGTAGCTTTTGGTTAAACAGTTGCCCCCTTTGACAAATCTTTTGACGTGTCTTGGCGTTTTTTCTTTTGATCAGTGATTTTTGATGAATCCGTTGGGGAGTTTTCAAATGAACACCCTAATGTGTACATTCAATGAAATCTACGTTCACGATCACGCATGATCGAGCACAAAAGATCATATTTGCGGAAGACTCATTCAAAGGTGGTTAGTTGGCACTAATCGTGTGAAGTGCTAACCTGTCCGAAAGTCAGTCAGTGCTTGATGGTACGTGATGAATTGCACATCCATGTGAGATTCAAGGTGATGTTTGTTTACATTCACAGTTTCTTTAAACCAATGTTATTAAACAGTTTATATTTCCTCGGATCTTGTGTAGAATGTGAAAGTTGCAAAAAGGTTATTGATAATACGCAATAGACATTTTCTGAATAGGTTCATAAACACAGTAAGAAAATATCTTAGGTTGCCTAGTTGGTTGTACTCGACCAATCGCGCCACATAAAACATGATTGCCTAATGGAACTACTACTTTCATGTGCTCGATGTTGTTCAACTGCAGTATCATCGCTATAGTTTTGGTGAATCAAGAAGGTCCACAGTACTGGTTGAGATAATGCTTTCTAAATACAAACTTGATTATAAAAATTCAACTTTGTCTCACGTTTCATCTCTTACAAGTCGTGAGCTGCTTGTGATAACCTAAGTATTAAGCGTTGCAACTAATCAGAAAAATTAGTCTTGATGGCATATGATTCAATCTCCCTCTTTGAATTGATGTGGTATAGTAACGGAACTTTAGCTGACTTTAGGATCTCCTAATTAACGCCCACCTCAAAATTCTCAAATCCTCAAAGATTCTTAAAAGAAACCTTAGCAGATGGCACAACATAGTTTAGTCATAAATAAGAAAGGCTGAGCTTATGTTACGAGTCAATTTTTCAAAGAATAATAAAAAATATCATTACCGATTTTGTGTTTTACTGCACCTGATCTCAAGTCTACCAGTTTTTACTTCCCACAACATAGGTGAGGCGAATATTGTGATTCAAGATGATACATTTTTGGGACGTCACCCTTGATATCTATATGACGTAAAACTATATCACCCATGTCCGCCTGTTTCTACGATGTTACTGTGCTCCGATAGACCGTCCTCAAGGCTTTTAAGGCCACTTAGAATGACATTTCTGGCTATCAACTTAAAAAGAATGCATTAGTTACCCTAGTGTTAAAGTACCAATTACTTCCTGTCGATGCCCAGGCAACACCTCCACATCACGACTGGTGCTATTACTGGACACTTTCAGGTAAGATAACACATCTACATCTGAGGCTTAGCGATATGCCCTTTTGAAGGCCACAGAAAGAATCCTATTAAGCATCTGTCACACATGATTCTGGGTTTGGGAAGCGCTGGCCTTCCAGGGCCAGTGTAGGAGGCCTGGGTACACACATCTACAGGGCTTCCATTTAATGCGTAATTCCTCGATATCTCACAAGGTATACCTGATAGAAGAAAGTGTCAAATACAAAAGTTATTTGGTTACTTAAGACGCATATTCTAAAAAATCTTTAAAATATACAGCGTACCTACTGCGAGAAAGTAGGATAGTGATCAACTTGATTTTTTATATGGAACTATAACTTTTTTTTTAAATTCGAGTTACTTGAATATTAGATGAATATTATTTTGGATACCACTAGCAATGTACATCTACAGGGTGTTTTTGGCAGAATTTTAAATTAGGGCAATTTGAAGGTCAATTTACTTTGTTTTTTTGAATGTGCCTGTATGTTTTATTTTAATAAAAATATCTACCAATACCCTATCTCGCGTTGTAATATTTCTTTTCGCGTTTGCGACGTTGCCAAGTTATAAATTGTTCTTCCAAATTTTCAAACAAATATCCCCTATTTTTATTAATAGAACACACTTATTTAACATAGAAGTACTCCCTAGTAATGGTTCACGGCGTGAGCAAGTTTTAACTGGTGTTCCTAAAATAATAAAACCGTTTTCGTTGCTCATACTACCTATTTTGAATACCAGGTCCCTAAAAGGTACAGGAACGCTTAAATATCTTCAAAACTTGCACAGCTGGAAAGAGAAAATCAATACATGCAGGTTTTGGAACATGCAGTATTCAAAAATTCCAACAGCAGTATTGCCTGATCTACCACTTTTACATTCCACGTCATAATTTTGTTATTTTAAATAGAATCCTCTACCTATTTTTATTGCAATGAGTAGCGCATGTCGAATTTAGTAAGATCTCATAATTTCAAAATGTTGTTTCTATTAATTACTCAGATACGGCAACATCGCTTCTTCAGCGAAAAGTACAGGAACGCTTAAATATTTCCAGAACTGCCACAGCTGAAGCGGTAAAATTCAATACTTGGGGGTTTTTGAACATACAGAATACAAAATGCTAACATCAGTATTGTTAGATAATAGGGTCCATCATATCATGCTTTTAAAACATTTTTTTATACCTCAACCCTTAAAACTCGCCCTCATTTTGTTTTTCAAATAGCACCAAATAATTTTTCCTACACAAATTAAATCCTTGAAGTACCTTTGATTTTCTACGCAATCTAATTTTTTTGTAAAATCATCATAAATAAAATAAGGATTTGCTTGACCCAAAAAACGGATTGAAATCAAACTAATTGGGTTTTCAAGGGTGACCTATAATACATGCTTTCGAAACCGAATATCTTTTTTACGCTTTTTTGTTACAAAACTATTAGGCCTCAAAGAAATGCTCATTTTGTATTTATCTTATGTCAATAATTTTACGAAAAAAAAATGGTCTGTGTATGAAGACAAAGGCACGGCAGATACTAAATAAAATAATGACCTCAATCATGTAGGAAAAGCTGTGGGCTGCTATTTGGCAAAAGAAGAAGGGGGTAATTTTAAGGGTTGAAGTAAAAAAGAACGTTTCGAAAGCATGGCGTAATAAGCCATTCGATACCCTTGAAAAGTCCACTTAGCTTTCTTTTACTTCCCACACCGACAGGTGAGGGGAGTATTGTGATCGATTTTGAGATAATACTTTTTTTGGACGTTTTATGATGTCTACATAACGAAAATCCACGTCACTCATTTCCGTCGGTCTGTCGGTCTGTCTGTCTGTCTGTACGCGGTTTTATAGCCACGTAATCTCAGTAACGGCTGGATGGATTATTATGAAATTTGGGTAGCGATATGCCGTGGTGTCGTGGTAGGTAATGTTCCTATAATTTTGAAAATCGGTGCATGGGCGGCGGAGTAATTAGCAAAAAACGAAAAATTTGAAATATGCCCCAAACTTCGTTTTTAGGCGTTTTAGGGGTTCCTGTTCATAATAGACTGTCCACTGACCGTGAAGGGATAACTAGCGACATAAATAACTTTTTTAACTTAACTAAAAATATAAAAACAGCTCAAACTTCGTTTTTAAGTGTTTTAGAGGTTCCTGATCATTTTCTTAGTTTTTTTGGGTGGGGGTGAAATTGGGGTGGTTGGGGGGTGGGGGGTTGAAAAACTGAAAAATTTGCTGTATTAACAATAGGCTGTCCACTGACCTGTGAAGGAAGACCTAGCGACATAGATCAGCTGTTTAGGTCCATTTGAACATTGCCTTGCCTATTACCGAAACTAAGGGACTTAGAATTTTCTGTATACATACGAATATTTATTGCTTTAGATCGTTTTGTATTTTGTAACGTGGAAACTATTAAATTGATTCTAATGAAATTTTGACACATTATTATTACTGTGGTGAGGATGGAAAACGCGTATGCTTGTTAGAAATCGTGTCAGTGGCAGCGTAGCAATAATCAAAAAACTAAAAATATGAAAACAGCTCAAACTTCGTTTTTAGATGTTTACGGGGTTCCTGACCGTTTTCTACCTTTTTTGGGTGGGGGTGAAATTGGGGGGATGATTAGGTGGCAAGGGAATCTCAGACTAAAGCTTTATGCTATGGGAAAATAATAAACTGGTATCACCGTAATGTGTGGGAAGTACTGAGTCAATCAACTTGACTTCATTTTTTTGTCAGTTTTTCTCCTGTTGTTCTATTTATTTTATTTACTTTATTTTATTTACTGGTATTTGATTTACTTCATGTTCATGACTTTACCAGAAAAATACAATAATAGGTTTTTGTGTAAAATAAAAGGTACTACAATTTTTTAAATAAAATGAGGACTTAATTTGTGTAGAAGAAACTATTGTTTGCTATTTGAAAAAACAAAGTTGGATGTGAGTTTTAAGTCTTTTGTAACGAAATTTTTGTTAATTTCGTTACACGTCGTTTGTGACTCCTTTTATAGATCAATTCTTCCAGAATAATGTCCGATTGACAGGTGAATATGTGTTCCTCCCTTATGCTTTGCCGTTACGCTATTGCAAGAACCACTTTTCCGCGCCTATTTGTTCTCTAGCCTAACTGGACTATAACGCAGGCGCGATAGGCAACACCGTCTTGAATAATGAGGGTTGCCAACTAGAAAAGAATTATTACTCAGGGTTGCCAATGTATGAGAAGTTAGTAAATATGACTATTACGTTATTTGTAAAAGTTAACCTTGCAAAGTTGTTAGTTTCATTCTGTTGGTGCATTTTTCGTTCCCTATTATGAGTTTATTTCATTAATAATAGTAATTCTGTCCCGAGTTGCAACTAAGACTATAGTTACTTTGAGGTTGGGTTGGTAGTACTAGATTGCTGTGGCAACACTGGATAGTGAGAGTGAGAGGGGGTAGTCTCTGAGTGAGAGGGACAGTTGTCTATTGAATTCGTGAAACATTCGAGAAGTTTTCCAAGTTTTTATGATTTCCGGTGGGAGGTGATAAATTAGCTCGCTGACGACTTCAGGGCTTCTCTTGGTCTGCTCTTTCGTCTGAATCTTTCTACAGCAGCAACAGGTCTGGTCTGTCCTTTTGGCCTTCCGCCATTTTTCCATGAATTAGATTCTCTGAGTTATTTGTCGTGGAGGTTAACTTTGAAGTTTATTCACTCTCTTTTCGCGAGATTTTTATTTGAAGTACCTAACACGGCAATTATTTGTGGAATTCCGCTATTTCGACATTTTGTTTGACCGCCATTGTTTCGTAGTGATTTCGTATTTTTGCTAGCATACCGTTGATGCCGTTGATATCGAACCTTTAGTATCTAAAATCGATATTGTCGATTTGATTTAGTTCGTTTTCTAGTTAGGTTGTGAATACCATACTGTGGTATATTTGTGTTTTCAGCTCAAGTGAGTGCATCTGCTTCCCGAAGGAGCCGACCTCGTGCTGATGTCGATCTAAGGGAATACAAGCCCTTTTTTCACCTACTTCTGAGACCCTGGAAGGATCCGCAAGAGTGTGACTGCAAACTGTTCCTGCTACTTTGGATATAGAAGGTACGTAAAATTTGCTTATTTCAATTTGAACGCCATTTGGGCAGCTATCGAACTATTTTACGTACTTTCGCATCTAGAGTTTGTAGTCACCTCCAAGTGTGACCTTCAGTCCGCTTTTCCTTTTTTTTGTTTTGTTGCTCATTTGTACTTTTTGAGAGAGAGAGAGAGAGAGAGCACACCTTTTTCTTTTATTTGGTAGAGTCTGTGTAAAATTTGCTTAGTTATTGCTTCCGCCATTTTGGGCAGCTAATGAGCACTTTTGCATAGGTGTCTAACCTTCTTCAGTTTTCTTTGTACCTCGTACAATTTTAGAGAGAGAGAGAGAGAAGCACCTTTCTTTATTTTGGTATAATTTTGATAATTTTTGAGTGTACTGACACACACATTTTGCAAATTTTGAGCTGTAATTTTGCTATACGAATTTGATAGATTTTTCCATCTTTACAACCGATACAGCCTACCGAAGTACATCTATGTGAGACTGAAAGTACTCATAGATTTTTGTTTCTTTTTGAGCTATAGTTTAATATTGAGAGTATTTATTGAAGTATAGTTGCTCGCACCTTGCAACTACTGTGCATATAGTTTCAATTTTCTGGATTATTTGTGATATTTGATTTTGAGACATTTTAGTAAACATTTGTGGGCTTGATAAGTTTTTTTGTGGTTGTATTACCTTTCAAGATTCTAACTTTCTGGAGCACTAGAGCCAGCAGTAACTTAATAGAATCATAGCCTTGATTTCCCCTTAAATCAATTAAACTACGTTGAACTTAAGTGAACTATAGCCTTGCTCACTTCAAGACTCATATTTTTAAGTTTTATTTTAAGTGTGAGACTTGAAAGGCCTATCAAGTATCTAGGTTAGGTGATACTTTGTTGTTACGATATTGGTACTTTATTTTAAGATTAATTTTTTTATATATGCAGATTCAATTGTGAACCATTGTGGGGAGATATCTGCTATAGCTTTGTGTATAACTTTTAAGAAATTTTAGTATAGAATTTAAGCAATTTGTAAGGGATCCTTGTTAAATTTAAGCAGATATTGTTTCAACTAAATTGTTAAATTTAAGCAGATATTGTTTCAACTAAATTGTTGAGGAGGGGGCTTTTAATTGTTCAATTCAAAGCCAAGTAGTACGCCTGAGCTTGCATAACCTCCTACATCCTGGGGTTTTGCCATAGAGGGTCCAGACTCTAATCCTTCTTTTTTCTATACTTTGCATGACGGCGGCCGGAAGTGGTAGCCGAGCCAAACCCAGATACCCCTCAGCCTAAAAGGGGGAAAATCAATGAGTAGGGGTCAGGGCCAAAGGAACCTGAAGAGGCTGCCAGTCATCAGAGGGGACCCTCTGAAGGAGCGGTTAGAAGGAGCCCACAAGCCGACCCAGGAGGAGAAGACAACCTCGTTGAGCAAGCCAGGTTGTATCGCTCACTTACAGCAGTCCCCTTTTACCACTGTAAATTAGTCACTATTCACCATTCATATAATTTATATTTTAGCAACCAATATACTTGTTACTGTTTAATTCTCTTTTGAATTTTTTTTCTGCTCCCATCCCTTCAGTGTTTCTGGAGAGGTTGGGCAATTTCACTAACTTCCTTGGAGTTTGGAGGTGAAAACTCCTGGCGCCCTTTTCTTGAAGTTTTTTTGAGCCTTTAGAGTAATCTCGTGTTAAAAGTTAGTGATTTTGCCTGACATCTCTTATAAGAGGAAAAGAATAAGTTGCCAAGGATCCACAACCCACCGTAAGTAAACTGAGCAGCCCAAAGGCACCCCAGTTTTAGCCAGCTTGGGGGTCTCGACTTAGTTGGGACTTTCAATCTAGCTTTACACAATTTGGCGCCCGCTGTGAGGGCACGATTTGGCGATTTGTTCTTTTCTTTCTTCGAAGCCTGAAGAGAGGTGTAGAGTGAACTTTTGAAGTGAGTTGACTAAAGTCAGTTCTTTATAGTTTGCCTTTATCCAAAATTTTATTGAATTTTGCTGCAGTTATTTTGCCAATATTTCGAATAACTATTAATCTTTTGAATTTATTTTGATATTTTGACATTTAGATTTTCTCCTAGTATCACCTTTGAGAACTATTTATTGCGTTCAAGACTTTATCTTGCCTACATTTTTGAATATATCTCGATTATTGATTCTGATTGATTGCCTACATCTTTGAGTATATAGCTACTGATTATTGATCTTTATTGATTGCCTACATTTTGACTTATTGAATATTCTCTGATTATTACCCATTTATCTTGCTGATTTTGAGTATTTGTGAGCTATTGAATATTTTTGATTATTGACCATTTATCTTATTGACTGCTGTGTCAGTATATCTTTTGTCGACTTTTGATTACTGATTGATTTAGATTTTGATTCCCAAAATGGACGCAGGTCATTTATTGAGTGCAGAACTAGACTATGAACTCCGTGTGAGAGGTATACAACCATCTGGTAGTATGGATGACAAACGAAAGGTACTGAGAGGGTTGTTCAGTCAAGAACGAGCTCACAGATCTTTCATTGAGTCATTTATAGTTCAGCCTCATGATGACGATGTTGATGCAATCAAAACGTCATTGACCGATTTAGAGCAAAAGATAGCAGCCTTTGTCAGTGCTACTGGTAGTTCTGAACACAAGAGGCTTGTATCTCGTTTGACCCATGTTTCTGGTAGGATCAATCGCTTAAGAACCGATGATGAAAGTCAGGAAGCCATGAAGCAACGTTTGCTTCTGCTTCTTTTAAAATTGGAAGCTGAGCTAGATGAAAAGGTTGCACCTGCAACTAGCACTCCAGTGGAGAGAATGCCTCCAGCTCCAATTTTCTCAAACCCCAAGCCTGTGTTACCATATAAGTGGAATTTGTGTTTTAAAGGGACTTCAAATGAGTCCGTTGTCTCCTTTTTAGAAAAGGTTGAGTCCATGAGACTATCCCGCTGTGTACAGAAAAATGAACTATTTCTTTCAGCTGGTGATCTATTCAAGGATAAAGCTTGGATTTGGTTTAATGTTAACAGATCTAGGTTTTCAGACTGGGACAGTTTGGTTGCTAAGTTGAAGGAAGATTTCTTGCTTTATCAGTATCAGGAGGACCTGATGCAGGAGATCAATAATAGAACTCAAGGTTCTGATGAACGAGTCTCTTTATATATTTGTGCTATGGAGGGATTATTTAACCGTCTCCCTGAAAAACCTGATGAGAAGACCATAGTCAACAAAATCAGGCGCAATCTCTTGCCATTTTACGTAGCCCAACTAGCTCTTCATGACATCAATACAGTATCAGAGCTGACAACTCTGTGCAAAAAGCTAGAGGAGTCTAGAAGTTGGTCTGATAGGTATAAACCTCCTACCCCTAGTAACTCTAGTTTCTTAGAACCAGACTTAGCCTACCTTTCAACATCTAGGGATAATCCCAGAGAAAACAGAAGGGTGTTTAATAATGAGTCCTTTGATGTTTCTTCTATATCTAAGGACGAGTGTTGGAATTGTCATCAAACTGGACATAGGTATTCCAAATGTTCAAGTCCTGGGTCAAGATTTTGTTTTGGTTGTGGATCACAAGGAGTGATCAAGCCCAGGTGTCATAGGTGTTCGAGAAACTGTAAAACTGGGCGACGCAGGTACCCCAGTTCAAGGTCCTGTGCGGACCGAAGCTCCGACTCAGTCGTCTTCAAACAGACGAAAAAAGTCCCAGAAAGGAGAGCAAAAACAGAAGTAGAGTTTGTTTCTCCTGTAGAGAATCCGAACCCTTGTACCTTATTGGAAGACCCATGTAAGAAGGTCTGTCCCATGTTTGTGTCCAAACCTGGTGATGAAAGACCATATCTAGAAGTCCAAATCTTAGGTGAGACTTTTATAGCTCTTGCTGATTCTGGCAGCAGTGTTTCAATTTTGGGAAACTCTGGTTTTGCCTTGCTTGAAAAATGGAATGTGAATCTTTCTTTAGATTATTCTCTGCAAGTGACAACTGCAGATGGTGTTCCACAGGCTACTATTGGAAAATTTACTGTACCCATCACTCTTGGTAACATGACAAGGGATGTACAAATTTGGGTAATTCCGTCTATTAATTATAGTCTTGTTTTGGGTATTGATTTCTTAAAAGCTTTCAGAGTTCATGCCAATTTTTCAGATAATCAGTATCAGATGTCAGTTTGTGTGGTGAACACTATTTGTCCTGCTGAAAATCTGGATTCCCAACAGAAGGCCAAACTTTCAAAAGTGATTGACCTAGTCAAGTCAATTGGCCCTACTGATAGAATAGGAAGAACTCACCTTCTGACCCATCACATTGATACTGGTCAAGCCAAACCAATTAGGCAAAGACAATACCCTTTGTCACCAGCAATGCAGAAACATCTTGACAAGGAAATCGATCAGATGTTAAAGCAGGGTCTTATTCAGAGATCAAATTCCGAGTGGTGTAGTCCACTTGGGCTTGTGAAAAAAGCTTCTGGAGAGTATAGAATCTGTTTTGACGGACGCAAGCTTAACTCTGTGACTTGTAAAGATGCATATCCTATGCCCCTCATTGACTCAGTGATTAATAAGTTGAGAGATGCTAGATTCTTGTCATCAATTGACTTAAAATCTGCATTCTTTCAAATCCCTTTAGATGAGAAATCAAGACCGAAAACTGCTTTTGCTGTTAGAGGACGAGGACTTTTTGAATTTTGTGTCATGCCCTTTGGTTTATCATGTTCCGCTCAGAGCATGTGTCGTTTGATGGACATGGTTATTGGTCCAGCATTAGAACCTTATGTTTTCTATTACCTTGATGACATTGTAATTGCTACACCAGATTTTGATTTGCATTTAGACATTTTGAGAAAACTTTTTGAAAGATTGAAACAGGCTGGTCTTACAGTTAACTTTGAAAAATGTGAATTTTGCAGACCCTCATTGAAATTTCTTGATTTTGTTGTTGATGAGAAAGGCCTTCGTACAGATGAATCTAAAGTATCTGCTATTGTTGATTATCCAGTCCCTAAGACCACCACCCAAGTTAGACGTTTGATCGGTTTAGTTGGCTACTACCGACGCTTTCTAAAAAATTTTGCCTCAATCTGTAGTCCCATTTCTGACCTTTTGAAAGGACGAAAAAAGGGTCATAGCATTGAATGGACAGAGGAAGCTGATCGTGCATTTGCTCAGATCAAGGAGAGCCTAACAACTGCTCCAGTCCTAGCTTCACCTGACTTTTCAAAGCCGTTTATTTTATATTGTGATGCTTCAGATACCGGAGTTGGTTCTGTATTATATCAGGAGACTGATGGCATAGAGCATCCCATAGCCTATGCTAGTAAGACCCTGAATAAGTGTCTGAGGAGGTATACCGTAACTGAAAAAGAGCTGTACAGCATTATTGTTGCCATTGAAAAGTTTAGGGGATACATTGAGGGCACACATTTTACTGTAATAACTGATCATGCTTCACTGATTTGGTTAAACAATATGAATAACCCTAGTGGCAGACTAGCCCGCTGGGCAGTTAAACTTTCTCAGTTTGATTTTACAATAGTCCATAGAAAATGATCCCAGAATGTAGTAGCTGATGCCTTATTTCGATCAGTAGCAGTTCTTAACTTAGATACAGTAAAACTTGATGGGTGGTACACTAAAATGATTCAGAACGTCCAAGAAAAGCCTGATGATTATCCTTCTTATAAGGTAGAAAATGGCATTTTGTATAAACATATATTTAGTAGAGATCCTTTAGTGAGTAATTTAACAGACTGGAAGATTGTGGTGCCTCGAGCACATCGTAAAGAAGTAATTAAAATGTATCAGGATAATGAGACCGCTGCTCATTTAGGTGTTTCTGAGACCATTTCTCGTATATCAGAACTGTATTATTGGCCATTTCTTCATAAAGATGTATATAGATATATTAAGAATTGTAAGACTTGTGCTAGTTGTAAAGTTTCTAATCTGCCTAAAGCAGGTTTAATGGGCTCATATAAAAACATTAATTTTCCGTTTCAATTGGTCAGTTGTGATCTTTTAGGTCCTTATCCTAGATCTAAAAGTGGGAATCAATATCTTTTTGTGGTCATAGATTGGTTTACCAAATTCACTTTAGTTCAGCCCCTTCGTAAAGCTACAGTCCAGCACATTAATAGGTTTTTAGATAATAATGTTTTCCTTATATTTGGTGTGCCTCAGATTATAGTATGTGACAATGGACCTCAGTTTAGGAGTAAAGATTTCAAAAACCTTATGGAGGAATATAAAGTTCAGAAAATATGGTATAATGCCAGGTATCATGCACAAATTAACCATACAGAGCGTCAAAATAGAGTTATTATCACAGCCATTAGGTCATATATTAAGGAAGATCAGAAAACTTGGGATCAGTCTATTTTCAAAATTGCTCAGGGTTTGCGTTTAGCAAAACATGATGTGACTGGGTATTCCCCAGCTTTCTTAACTTTCGCTAGAAATGTTCCTGTTTCAGGAGACTACTTTGGAAAGATTTCTGATAATGCCAGGAACATTGTTGAAATTTCTGACAAGAATGCCAGGTTAGATGATGTTCAGGGGATGACGGAAATTTTTTCGAAGGTTCGAGAACGAATCAAAAAGGCTTACCTTCGCAATGCTGAAACTTATAACCTAAGGCGTAGGCCCGCCCAATTTTCTGAGGGTGAAAAGGTTTGGAAGGTTAATTATGTGTTATCTAAGGCCGCTGATCATTTTAGCGCTAAATTGTCCCCCAAATATGTTCCTTGTATTGTTAATAAGGTTTTGTCCCCTTTGGTATATAATTTGGTGGACAAGTATGGTAACGACTTGGGCAACTGGCATGTCAAGGATCTTAAAAGGGATGATACAGGACTGGATTCTGATGATGATCCAGATCCAGTTCCAGACTTGGAACCAGCCTCTGAACTAGAGTCTGAAGCCAGTGATGATGGGGGTTAATTGCCACGTCTTTAAGGACATTGCCCTGCTGATAGGGGCTGGCATGGTATGTTTGTGGGGAAAAAAGGTACTTCTTTCTGCTCAAGCATCAGTGCCTGAGGAATGCTACAGCACCGGAAAATTACCGGGTGGGAGTACAAGTCTTCCGACAGGCTACTTATGGACGAAACAACATCTTTGTCTAATCACCTTAGGTGATTTACGTCCAAACAGCATTGCTGATAGCATCAGTATGCAAGAGTGTCGTTAGGGATTGTTATTGTCTGGTATGGTTATCATTTTGTATATGGTGTATAGATTTGGTTTAGGTCCTTTTGTTGTAGATATGACTGGTCATAGCGTGAAATGTGACTTGTCATTTTGCTGTAACAACTTATGTTTGATATTGTTCATTACTATTTGGTTTTTCCCTGATGACTCATTTGCTTATTTGAGTGCATTTACCGATTTTGTCGTTTTGTATATTAGTTCCCGGATTTCACAGTTTAGTATAGTGACCTGAAGTGAATAGGCACTTTTGTTTTTTTTTTGCCATTTTTGCAGTGGGTGCTGGTGAGTTCCGAAGCAACAGCTTTCAGTAGCGATGGGCTCTGGAAGGATAAGTGTTGGGGGGTGACAGTCGGTAGTCAATGTTCTCACTGGAGACTTGGCGCATGCTTGCTGTCACTACTGCATTCTATCTCAGCTCCTTTGTCCAGGTTGTAGCGGAAGATTGCCAGCAACATTGTTGGACTGAGACCACGTCATTGTCTGTGGAGACAGGTTTTGGTTAGTACCCTACAGACTCTCTTCAAACCTGTTCTCTTTTTAGTCTGGTGGATACTATAATTCACTTACTTGTAGTCAAACTACAAGAGTTTTTTTTTGTTTTTTTTTGCTGTCATGATCTTGAAACCAAAGAACCCTTGGCTGGTGCGTTGTTCCCGTCGAGTCCCTGCGCCAATAGACGACTGGTGGCAAGGTGGAACCAAGCCTACGGCGCTGATTTAAGATCTTTCAGCGAAATGGTTTGTTCCAATTGGGTAGTGACTCGGGGGTGGCGACTCTCCTCCCCTGGTCTATTTGACTGGAGAGATCCGCTGTGGTATTTAGGTTAGGATATTTTAGGTTATTTTGGGTTAATATTATTGACATTCTCACCTTGGTTGTACTTGGGTTAGTGTCGGTTGTCATAATGTTTATGTATAGCCTTTGCAAGGTTTGTCAGTCATTTTCTTCGCACTTGTACTCTGGTATTCTCCAATTTCAGGTTGATTAGTACCTTCATCTGTAGTTTAGCATCAGTTAGTTTGAAAATTCTCGAATGACTTCTCGAATTTTTCCTCGTGGGAGGGATGTGTAACGAAATTTTTGTTAATTTCGTTACACGTCGTTTGTGACTCCTTTTATAGATCAATTCTTCCAGAATAATGTCCGATTGACAGGTGAATATGTGTTCCTCCCTTATGCTTTGCCGTTACGCTATTGCAAGAACCACTTTCCGCGCCTATTTGTTCTCTAGCCTAACTGGACTATAACGCAGG
Source organism: Callosobruchus maculatus (assembly GCA_951848785.1). Taxonomy (NCBI): domain Eukaryota; kingdom Metazoa; phylum Arthropoda; class Insecta; order Coleoptera; family Chrysomelidae; genus Callosobruchus; species Callosobruchus maculatus. Next base: position 11,435,281 of record CATOUR010000054.1, on the reverse strand, counting down.
CGCGATAGGCAACACCGTCTTGAATAATGAGGGTTGCCAACTAGAAAAGAATTATTACTCAGGGTTGCCAATGTATGAGAAGTTAGTAAATATGACTATTACGTTATTTGTAAAAGTTAACCTTGCAAAGCTGTTAGTTTCATTCTGTTGGTGCATTTTTCGTTCCCTATTATGAGTTTATTTCATTAATAATAGTAATTCTGTCCCGAGTTGCAACTAAGACTATAGTTACTTTGAGGTTGGGTTGGTAGTACTAGATTGCTGTGGCAACACTGGATAGTGAGAGTGAGAGGGGGTAGTCTCTGAGTGAGAGGGACAGTTGTCTATTGAATTCGTGAAACATTCGAGAAGTTTTCCAAGTTTTTATGATTTCCGGTGGGAGGTGATAAATTAGCTCGCTGACGACTTCAGGGCTTCTCTTGGTCTGCTCTTTCGTCTGAATCTTTCTACAGCAGCAACAGGTCTGGTCTGTCCTTTTGGCCTTCCGCCATTTTTCCATGAATTAGATTCTCTGAGTTATTTGTCGTGGAGGTTAACTTTGAAGTTTATTCACTCTCTTTTCGCGAGATTTTTATTTGAAGTACATAACACGGCAATTATTTGTGGAATTCCGCTATATCGACATTTTGTTTGACCGCCATTGTTTCGTAGTGATTTCGTATTTTTGCTAGCATACCGTTGATGCCGTTGATATCGAACCTTTAGTATCTAAAATCGATATTGTCGATTTGATTTAGTTTCGTTTTCTAGTTAGGTTGTGAATACCATACTGTGGTATATATGTGTTTTCAGCTCAAGTGAGTGCATCTGCTTCCCGAAGGAGCCGACCTCGTGCTGATGTCGATCTAAGGGAATACAAGCCCTTTTTCCACCTACTTCTGAGACCCTGGAAGGATCCACAAGAGTGTGACTGCAAACTGTTCCTGCTACTTTGGATATAGAAGGTACGTAAAATTTGCTTATTTCAATTTGAACGCCATTTGGGCAGCTATCGAACTATTTTACGTACTTTCGCATCTAGAGTTTGTAGTCACCTCCAAGTGTGACCTTCAGTCCGCTTTTCCTTTTTTTTGTTTTGTTGCTCATTTGTACTTTTTGAGAGAGAGAGAGAGAGAGCACACCTTTTTCTTTTATTTGGTAGAGTCTGTGTAAAATTTGCTTAGTTATTGTTTCCGCCATTTTGGGCAGCTAATGAGCACTTTTGCATAGGTGTCTAACCTTCTTCAGTTTTCTTTGTACCTCGTACAATTTTAGAGAGAGAGGGAGAAGCACCTTTCTTTATTTTGGTATAATTTTGATAATTTTTGAGTGTACTGACACACACATTTTGCAAATTTTGAGCTGTAATTTTGCTATACGAATTTGATAGATTTTTCCATCTTTACAACCGATACAGCCTACCAAAGTACATCTATGTGAGACTGAAAGTACTCATAGATTTTTGTTTCTTTTTGAGCTATAGTTTAATATTGAGAGTATTTATTGAAGTATAGTTGCTCGCACCTTGCAACTACTGTGCATATAGTTTCAATTTTCTGGATTATTTGTGATATTTGATTTTGAGACATTTTAGTAAACATTTGTGGGCTTGGTAAGTTTTTTTGTGGTTGTATTACCTTTCAAGATTCTAACTTTCTGGAGCACTAGAGCCAGCAGTAACTTAATAGAATCATAGCCCTGATTTCCCCTTAAATCAATTAAACTGCTTTGAACTTAAGTGAACTATAGCCTTGCTCACTTCAAGACTCATATTTTTAAGTTTTATTTTAAGTGTGAGACTTGAAAGGCCTATCAAGTATCTAGGTTAGGTGATACTTTGTTGTTACGATATTGGTACTTTATTTTAAGATTAATTTTTTTATATATGCAGATTCAATTGTGAACCATTGTGGGGAGATATCTGCTATAGCTTTGTGTATAACTTTTAAGAAATTTTAGTATAGAATTTAAGCAATTTGTAAGCGATCCTTGTTAAATTTAAGCAGATATTGTTTCAACTAAATTGTTAAATTTAAGCAGATATTGTTTCAACTAAATTGTTGAGGAGGGGGCTTTTAATTGTTCAATTCAAAGCCAAGTAGTACGCCTGAGCTTGCATAACCTCCTACATCCTGGGGTTTTGCCATAGAGGGTCCAGACTCTAATCCTTCTTTTTTCTATACTTTGCATGACGGCGGCCGGAAGTGGTAGCCGAGCCAAACCCAGATACCCCTCAGCCTAAAAGGGGGAAAATCAATGAGTAGGGGTCAGGGCCAAAGGAACCTGAAGAGGCTGCCAGTCATCAGAGGGGACCCTCTGAAGGAGCGGTTAGAAGGAGCCCACAAGGCGACCCAGGAGGAGAAGACAACCTCGTTGAGCAAGCCAGGTTGTATCGCTCACTTACAGCAGTCCCCTTTTACCACTGTAAATTAGTCACTATTCACCATTCATATAATTTATATTTTAGCAACCAATATACTTGTTACTGTTTAATTCTCTTTTGAATTTTTTTTCTGCTCCCATCCCTTCAGTGTTTCTGGAGAGGTTGGGCAATTTCACTAACTTCCTTGGAGTTTGGAGGTGAAAACTCCTGGCGCCCTTTTCTTGAAGTTTTTTTGAGCCTTTAGAGTAATCTCGTGTTAAAAGTTAGTGATTTTGCCTGACATCTCTTATAAGAGGAAAAGAATAAGCTGCCAAGGATCCACAACCCACCGTAAGTAAACTGAGCAGCCCAAAGGCACCCCAGATTTAGTCAGCTTGGGGGTCTCGACTTAGTTGGGACTTTCAGTCTAGCTTTACACTTTAAGTACAAAAAAATGTTTTGAAAGCATGATATGATAGACCCGAGGATAGACCTTAAAGCAGTTTCAAACATTTCACTCAGTTTTTGTTTGATTTTTTTTTGTTTCGAGAATAACACGTATCAAGGAAATTCAGGGACACCCTGTATACTTACACATGTACCTTAACGTTCTCTAGTTCAAAATCTACGATTATAAAAGGTATTTATTACACAGATACATGCTTATCAGTGCCCCAGTTACTATACCTTGTTGTGTCATAGTGGCAGGGAAATGTTTAAAGCCAAATTGTGGGCATTACACACGAATAAGGTCAGCAGCAGATGTATATATTGAGAAGTATAGATTACATACTAACTTTGAAATGCGTGAGCAAATATGGTGCTTCGAAACAGCATACTCTTGATCCTGGGAGCTACATGTGCGCTCATTAAGGCAGTGAGTTCTGAAATAGTAAGTGTCCAGTTTCATAGATGGATAGATAGATAGATAGATACACTTTATTGTCTAAGAAATTACAATATTCTTATTGACAAAGCTATATGACAAAAAAATGTGGAATACTCACTAAAACTCGTCATAGACCTCGTCTAGTCTGCAATTAGGTTTTTGCTCGAGTTTTTGTAACAGAAAATTTTCAAGTTTTGTACGGAAAACTTTTATATCTTTTTGAATCTTCAAAGAGTGAGGAAGCTTGTTATAAATTTTCACTTCAATGTATATAATTGAACCTTTAATTAGGATTTGGGGGTGATTAATTCAAAATCTTTCTTTTGTCTTATATTCTATATTTATGGCCTCAAATTTTGTTTAGTTTTTGAGTATTAGTGATGTCGTTTCCAAAATAAATAGTGCAATTAGGGTCATAATCTTGTATTCTAAAAATAGTAACAATTTCTTACCTAATTGTCAAAATGGCTTTCATCCGGAAAGATATGCAATTGATTCTCTAGTGACTGTCACGAACGACTTTTCACAGCGTATGGCAATGGTTTGTCTACTTCTTGAGTGCTTTTGCATTTTTCTAAATCTTCCTATATCCCATGACCTATTTGGTCAAAAGTTAAGGTATTAATAATCCAGCACTATTCTTATTAGGGATTATTTATTAGGTTGAATGATGATTGTATCTATCAAGCTCTCCACTACCACAGATATATTAGGTATCCCGCAAGGATCTATCTATACAGGGTCCCTTTAATTTATACCTCCGACATACTGAATGGTATAACTAATTTCCAGATATAGACATAATGATGACAACACTCAGCTATATTTCAGTTTTTCCTGCTAGCAATATTGAAACCACTGAGATTAGGATAAACAGCAAACTTCAGTGAGTTGAGAGGATGTCTGAGCAGCATAATTTCATATTTTGTAGTAGTAGTAGTAGTATTTATTTAACCATATTATACATACAGGTGCATTTATGGTAAGTTATTAGAAAAAAAGCATCAAACGTAACACTTATAGGTTATCCGTTACATGGAATGTCCAACGTGTTTATAAAAATACAGAATAACAATCACATTGAAAACTGAACAAGACATCGTCCTATATGCCTCAATGAGAACTGTTTATTTGGCAGTTTAAGAATTCTTCTATGGTGTAAAAGCGATAAGTGTAAGGTCATTTATTTTAATAATAATAATAATAATAATAATAATAATAATCATCAGGTGCTAGAACGTTGTCGCTCGTTTGGGGGCTTAGAAAGTGACTTTTTGATGGGCAAGCTATGTCGGTTGATGGCTCATCGGAGGCTCTACTACCACCGCGGGGTTGTCATGCCGGCATGGCTCGTGATCAACAAGTCACTTCAACCAAGGCTAGCACACTCAGGAAGCTGTGGGCTAGGTAGACTTTACATCCTCTACCGAGCACAAAGCTTCTTTCCCCAAGCTATCCTGACCTCAGTCAGATAGGGATTTGGCAAATCCGGGGAGAAATGCCACAGAAGGCTGAGCGCCGGTCCTTCTGTCATATACCGTTATTGCGCCCCACACTTCAACGACCTCAGCAGGGCGTGGCTGTGGAACGTTGTGGAGGGTACGCAACCGGGGGGCTTGCCTTAACCGGCCGGCCCGCGAGGAGAAAGCCTCAACAAAACCCGACAGTAAAGTCGCAAATCCTCCGGAGCACCCTGGGCCAACTTCGGAGTAAATATAAGTCCCTTCTCTCCTGGAATGGGCGTCACCCGGGAGAGCGACATTTAGATCGTCCCTACTCGTGGGAACACGATGGATAGAGTTAATTTCATAAATAACCAACGACGGCCTAGGGTACGTCGATTAAACTCACCTGAACCCCAAACCGAAAAAGACCAACCAATAGGAGATAACCCAGCTGCGGATGTTTTGCCGGTAGAGCCGGCAACCACCAAAGCTGGCAAGCCAAGGCAGCGCTTACAGTGGACTACTGAGATGAACACATCTGTAATGCACTGTTACTATACCGCCACAAAACTAGAAACAATCTCCACAGGCTACAGGCATGAACTACACAGGCTATTTACAGCACAATACCCACACCTCTCAGAACGGGTAACTGAACAAAGACTTATTGACCAAAAACGTGTCATTACCAAAAATAACCGACTTACGCCTCAACAACTACAAGCTATAAAGAATCTTGTAGCGGACGAAATAAATACAGTTGAAACGAATGATTCTCTAGTCAATGAATCAATCACGGAAACACAACACGATCATACCCTAAACGATAAGACTCCAAACACAAACACAACCAACACCACCAGCACACACTTAGAAGAAAACCCAAAACATGAGTTTATACCAGATGCCCCAGACACAGTATGCACTAACCGGCCTCCCACAACCACACGAAACCAAAACGTTACTCAAACACCTTCCTTCACACAATCTGCCGAACAAGTGATGAACGCACAATTTAACAAATGGTGTGGCACTAACCCTACACTGCGAGATCCCCTGCCCAGACTAATTTTCAACAGCAACACCCAAAAAATATTACATACAATAAATACCAACGTAATACCACAATTCTTAACAAGCGGCAGTAACCTAGAGGACATCCACACCGTCATATATGCTGCCGCAGCAGCCACACTTATAGTTAACGGCCAAAAACTTCCGAAACGGTCTAACAACCACACAAGCAAAAGGTCGAAACCTAAATGGCAAATGCGAATCGAAAACAAAATTACCACAATCAGAAAGGAACTGGCACACCTCGCACAATACACCAACAACAACAACCGTTCAAAACGCATACAGACAACAATAGATATCCTCAAATCCAAGTCGCCCCAGAAATCAATACCAGAAATAACTGATACACTCAAACAAAAACTTGCAGTCTACGCAGCTCGACTACGCAGATACAATGAATCAAACGACAGAAAGGACGCTAATAACCTTTTTCAGAAAAGTGAAAAACAATTCTACAAAAAGATAACAACCGACAACCAGATAACAGCAATAGACCTTCCTAGTAAACAAGAGTTAACTGAGTTTTGGGGAAGCCTATGGTCAGAACCCAAAACACATAATGAAAACGCTCCATGGATCAGACAGGAAGAGGAAAAACATCAACATATAGCGGAACAGGGAAACGTTGTTCTTACGCCAGAGGAAATAGCTGAAACAATAAAACATACTCACAACTGGAAGTGTCCTGGCGTGGATAATATACAAAATTTTTGGTACAAGCAGTTCAGCTCAGTATACGAAGTGCTCACAGACCAAATTAATAAAGCCATACTCCAACCTAATAGGCTTCCCAAATTCCTCACGCGAGGAATAACGTATATAAAACCCAAAAACGCAGACACCAAAAACCCTGCCAACTATCGCCCAATCACTTGTCTTCCCACCTTGTACAAGATCATCACCGCAACGATATGTAGAAGAATTGAAAAACACCTCACGGAAAACAGCATCCTGACTGAAGAACAAAAAGGATGTAGAAAACAAAGCCAAGGATGCAAGGAACAACTTATAATTGATAGTGTGATCATGGAGCAAACCAGAAAAGAACACAGGAATCTTCATACCTGTTTCATCGACTATAAAAAAGCTTTTGACTCTGTACCCCATAGCTGGCTAACAAAAACTCTTCAAATATACAAGATCAACCCAGGGCTTCGTCAGTTTCTTACAAGAACGATGGAGACATGGCGAACAAATATACACCTTCAAACTGAGGACGGTCATATTCAAACGGATGAGCTACATATACGTCGTGGTATCTTTCAGGGTGACTCTCTCAGTTCACTATGGTTCTGCCTCTGTCTCAATCCGCTCTCCAACACACTTAACAGCACAAACTGTGGTTTCACCATCAGGCACCAGAAAGCAAATCAACACAAAATCAATCATCTTCTTTACATGGATGATCTAAAACTATATGCCGCCACAGAAGTGCAACTGAGAGAATTACTCAGGATAACAGAAGTTTGTACGTCAGATATCAAGATGGAGTTTGGCATGAGTAAATGCAAGGTGCTTCACATCAATAAAGGCCAATGGAAAAACCATCCCGAACAGGAAGTAGTAACTGGCCAGGCGCTAGACAACATGGACAAGGATGAAACGTACAAGTACCTGGGTATCAATCAAAACGCTAAGATAGACCACACAAAAATCAAATCACAACTAACACAAGAGTTTAAAGACCGCCTTATTAGACTGTTAAAAACGAAACTGAATTCTAAAAATCTTACAAAAGCTATTAACACATTTGCTATACCAATCCTAACATATTCATTTGGCATTATCAAGTGGTCGCACACTGACATAGAAAACATCCATATACTCATCCAAACAGAACTCACAAAACACAGAATGTCACATCCCAAAGCATGCAAGGAAAGGCTCACCATAGACAGAAAACAAGGGCGCAGAGGAATTATAGATATACAGTCACTTCATGCAAAACAAATAAAATCACTCAGACATTTTTTCCACAGTAAACAAACAAACTTGCATAAAGCAATAGTAAAAGCAGACAAAAACTACACACCACTCGCCCTTTCTTGTCCAGACCACGCAGCAGACGCACACAACCACATACAAGCACAACAAGAAAAAATAAACACCTGGTCGCAGAAGGCACTCCACGGCAAACATAGATACCGTGTTACGCAAGACCACATTAATGAAAAGCAGTCATACACCTGGCTGCAGGATGGCCAGCTCTTTCCGGAAACGGAAGGCTTTATGCTTGCTATCCAGGACCAAGTGATTGCGACACGAAATTACAGGAAGTACATAATGAAAGATCCATCCATCTCTGATGACAATTGCAGAAAATGCCACCAACAGAAGGAAACAATAGAACACATAACTAGTGGATGCAAAACTCTCGCTGGAACTGAGTATACAGCCAGACATAACTCTGCAGCCAAAGTCATACACCAAGCACTAGCCACAACAAACAAGCTAATTGAAAACACAGATCCATATTATAACCACACACCGACCTCAGTACTAGAGAACAATCAATTCAAACTATACTGGGACATTGAAATACATACAGATAAAACCATCCCAGCAAACAGACCAGATATAGTTTTCCAGTCAAAGACAGACAAAGTGACCTACTTAATAGATATTGCGATTCCTAATGATATGAACATCCAAAACACCTACGCTGGGAAGATATCTAAATACACCGATCTCGCCATAGAAATAAAACGACTATGGAAACAAAACAAAGTTGTCATTGTCCCCCTCATTATGTCGGTCTCAGGCCTTACTCCAAATACATTTACGCCACACCTGCAACAATTGGGCCTGGATGAAAAGTTACATAAAACCTTCCAAAAGTCTGTAATCCTCAAGACCTGTAGCATTGTGCGGTCCTTCCTGAATTCAGAATAATACTAGGTCAGGTATTGACTTGGCACAGCCCGTCAATACTTGTTACTACCGCAACCATGCGAGAAAAAATGAGACATGCATAATAATAACCCCCATCAGGTGCTAGAACGTTGTCGCTCGTTTGGGGGCTTAGAAAGTGACCTTTTAATGGGCAAGCTGTGTCGGTTGATGGTTCATCGGAGGCTTTAATACCACCGCGGAGTTGTCATGCCGACAGGGCTCGTGATCAAAAGGTGACTTCAACCAAGGCTAGCACACTCAGGAAGCTGTGGGCTAGGTAGACTTTACATACCCTACCGAGCACAAAGCTCCTTTCCCCAAGCTATCCTGACCTCGGTCAGATAGGGATTTGGCAAATCCGGGGAGAAATGCCACAGAAGGCTGAGCGCCGGTCCTTCTGTCACATACCGTTATTGCGCCCCACACTTCAACGACCTCAGCAGGGCGTGGCTGGGGAACGTTGTGAGGGGTACGCAACCGGGGGGCTTGCCTTAACCGGCCGGCCTGCGAGGAGAAAGCCTCACCAAAACCCGACAGTAAAGTCGTAAATCCTCCGGAGCACCTTGGGCCAACTTCGGAGTAAATATAAGTCCCTTCTCTCCTGGAATGGGCGTCACCCAGGAGAGCGACATTTAGATCGTCCCTACTCGTGGGAACACGATGGATAGAGTTAATTTTATGAATAACCAACGACGGCCTAGGGTACGTCGATTAAACTCACCCGAACCCCAAACCCAAACAGAACAACCCATAGAACACAACCCAGCTGCGGATGTTTTGCCGACGCAGCCGGCAACCACCAAAGCTGGTAAACCAAGACAGCGATTACAATGGACCACAGAAATGAACAAATCTGTAATGCGCTGTTACTATACTGCCACAAAACTAGAAACTATCTCCACAGGCTACAGGCACGAGCTGCACAGACTATTTACGACACAATACCCACATCTCTCAACACGTGTAACGGAACAAAGACTTATCGACCAAAAGCGCGTCATCACAAAGAACAACCGTCTTACACCCCAAGAACTGCAAGATATAAAAAATCTTGTATCCAACGAAATGAATATCGTCCAACCAAATGACTCCTTAACCACTGAACCGATTGTGGAAATCCAAAACAGTCATACCCAAACTAGCCAGACTTCAAACACAGCAAGAACTAACAATACCAGCATACACTCAGAACTAAATCCAGAACATGACCAAACACTAGATACACCAGACACTCGACCAGACACAACAATCACTAACCTACCTACCAGAAACATACAAACCCAAAACATCACTCGACCATTTGCCGTGACACAATCCGTCGAGCAAGTGATGAGTACGCAGTTTAACAAATGGTGTGGCACCAATCCTGCACTACGAGATCCCCTGCCCAGACTAATTTTTAAAAATAACACTCAACAAATATTACATACAGTAAATGCTAACGCAATACCACAATTCATAACGGACGACAGTAACCTGGAGGACATCCACACAGTTATATATGCTGCCGCAGCAACCACTCTCATAGTTAATGGCCAAAAACTCTCAAAGCGGTCTAAACACCAGACAAGCAATAGGAGTAAACCTAAATGGCAAATAAGAATCGAAAACAAAATTAGCACAATCAGAAAGGATCTGGCACATCTCGCACAATACACCATCAATAACAACCATCCTTCAAGGCACATACAGAAAACAATAAATATACTGAAATCCAAGTCACCACAACAAACAATACCAGAAATTACTGATACACTTAAACAGAAACTTGCAGTTTATGCAGCTAGACTCCGCAGATACAACGAGTCCAATGCCAGAAAGGATGCTAACAGCCTTTTTCAGAAAAGTGAAAAACAGTTCTATCAAAAGATAACAGCCGACAACCAGATCACAACAATAGAACCTCCCAGTAAACAAGAGTTAACTCAGTTTTGGGGAAGCCTATGGTCTGAACCCAAAACACATAATGAGGACGCTCCATGGATCAGAGAGGAAGAGGAAAAGCATCAACATATAGCGGAACAGGGAGACGTTATTCTTTCAAAAGAGGAAGTAGTCGAAACAATAAAACATACCCACGATTGGAAGTGCCCAGGCGTGGACAATGTGCAAAATTTTTGGTACAAACATTTCAGCTCAACATACGAAGTGCTCACAAACCAAATCAATAAAGCCATACGTCAACCTGATAGGCTTCCCAAATTCCTCACTCAAGGAATAACGTATATAAAACCCAAAAATGCAGATACCAAGAACCCTGCGAATTACCGCCCAATCACTTGCCTTCCTACCTTGTATAAGATCATCACCGCAACATTATGCAGGAGGACTGAACAACACCTCACGCAAAACAACATCCTCACCGAAGAACAGAAAGGATGTAGAAAACAAAGCCAAGGTTGCAAGGAACAACTTATAATTGATAGTGTGATCATGGAGCAAAGTAGAAAAGAACATAGAAACCTTCATACCTGTTTCATAGATTATAAAAAAGCATTCGATTCTGTACCACATAGCTGGCTAACGAAAATTCTGCAAATATATAAAATCAACCCAGGCCTTCGTCAGTTTCTTGCAAAAACCATGAAGACATGGCGAACCAACATACACCTTACAACTCAGGACGGCCATATCCAAACGGAGGAACTACACATACGACGTGGTATCTTCCAGGGCGATTCCCTCAGTTCACTTTGGTTCTGCCTCTGTCTAAATCCACTCTCCAACGCACTGAAGAACACAAACTGTGGTTTCAACATCAGACACCAGAAAGTAAATCAACACAGAATCAATCATCTTCTCTACATGGATGATATAAAACTATATGCCGCCACTGAAGTGCAACTGAGAGAATTACTCAAAATAACAGAAGTTTGTACGTTAGACGTCAGGATGGAGTTCGGAATGAGCAAATGCAAGGTCCTTCACATCAATAAAGGCCAATGGAAGAACCATTCTGAACAGGAAATAGTAACTGACCAAACCTTGGATAACATGGGCAAGGACGAAACGTACAAGTACCTGGGTTTCAATCAGAATGTTAAAATAGACCACACCCAAGTCAAAGCGCAACTTAAACAAGAATTTAGAGACCGCCTCATTAGACTACTGAAAACGAAATTGAATTCTAGAAACCTCACAAAAGCAATTAATACATTTGCAATACCAATCCTCACATATTCCTTTGGCATCATTAAATGGTCACACACTGACATAGAAAATATACATATACTCATGCGAACAGAACTCACGAAACACAGAATGTCACATCCCAATGCGTGCAAGGAAAGGCTGACCGTAGACAGAAAACAAGGGGGCAGAGGAATTATAGACATACAGTCTCTTCACACAAGGCAAATAAAAACACTCAGACATTTCTTCCAAAGCAAACAAACAAACTTACATGGAGCAATAGTAAAAGCAGACAAAAACTATACACCACTTAACCTGTCTAGTCCAGATCACGTAGCAGACACACACAATCACAACCAATCACAACAAGAAAAAATAAACACCTGGTCGCAGAAAGCACTCCACGGCAAACATAGATACCGTGTCACACAAGACCACATTAACGAAAAACAGTCATACACCTGGTTACAGGACGGCCAGCTGTTCCCAGAAACGGAGGGTTTCATGCTTGCCATCCAAGACCAAGTAATTGCAACACGAAACTACAAAAAATACGTAATTAAAGATCCATCCATAACAGACGATAATTGCAGAAAATGTCACCAACAAAGAGAAACAATAGATCACATAACAAGCGGATGCAAAACTCTTGCCGGCACCGAATACACAGCCAGACATAACTCTGCGGCCAAGGTGATACACCAAGCACTAGCCACAACAAACAATTTAATAGAAAACACGGATCCATATTACAATTACACTCCGATATCAGTACTCGAAAACGATCGATACAAACTATACTGGGACGTTGAAATACATACTGACAAGACGATCCCAGCCAATAGACCAGATATAGTTTTCCAGTCAAAGGCCGACAACATTACCTATTTGATAGATATAGCCATTCCCAATGATGTGAATATCCAAAACACCTACGCTGGGAAGATCTCTAAATACACGGACCTTGCTATGGAAATAAAACGACTTTGGAAACAAAACAAAGTCACTATTGTCCCCCTCATTATGTCGGTCTCAGGCCTTACACCAAATACGTTCACACAACACCTTCAACAGTTAGGCCTGAACGAAAAGTTACACAAAACATTCCAAAAGTCTGTAATCCTAAAGACCTGTAATATTGTGCGATCTTTCCTAAATTCCGATCAATAGTCAGGGTGTTGACTTGGCACAGCCCGTCAACACTTGTCGCTACCGCAATTATGCGAGAGGAACTTAGAAAGTCGGATAATAATAATAATAATAATAATTTATTGGTGCTGTATACATTAATAAAATGTTTGCACATGTCAATAAAAACAGAGATACTTTATACATACAAATATATAAAAAACACATTAAGGAAAAAAATGGCATACCATAGTAATGGAGATTATCCATTACTAACTAGTCCTGTATGAAGCTTAAATTCTATCAACGGAAACAAATAATTTAAAATATATATAAAATTACAGCACAAAATCACTAAAATCATTTGTTAAGAATTGTTCAATACTATAGAAAGCCTTATCAATCAGATATTTTCTTATAGCTTTTTTAAACACTGTCTCATTCATGTTCTTACAGTGGTCGGGTAATACGTTGAAGAACTTTATCCCGTGGTAATTTATCCCACATCTTGTTCTTAGTAGACGTGTGAATTGGGGAACTATCTGATTTTTGTTTCTTGTGTCGTAGGTGTGAACGCTACTGTTTTTATTGTAATCATGGAGGTGCTTCCTTATATATACGAGACATTCCAAAATGAATATACTTGGAACGGTCAATATCTTATACTGAATAAATGCATGTTTACAGCAGTCGCGATAGTTGAGGTTTGCTATAACTCTCATGCAACGTCGTTGTACTGCAAACACTTTCGACACATGTGTGGAATGTCCCCAGGTTAAAATGCCATATTGTATATTAGATTGGAAATATGAATAATAAGCTGTCAATAATATCTCCTTAGATACTGTGGTGTTCAAATTGCGGATCATGAAAGTGATTCTAGAGAGCTTGGCTGTTAATTTTGTAATGTGAGCCTGCCAAGACATGCCTGGGTCAATATAGACTCCCAGAAATTTTACTGGTTCTATTAGATCACTACCGTGATTCCGCAAACTGAGTATAAGAGACTGCGACTTGGATGTGTTCATTGACAACTTATTTGCTGTCAACCAGTTCTGAATATCGCAAGAATTTTTACTGGATTGAGCAATCAGATTGGTCGAATTTTTGTCAGTGGAAATTATAGTTGTATCATCGGCAAACAGAATGACTTCACTGTCAACAATGCATTTAGGTAGATCATTGATATATATTAAAAAAAGGATTGGGCCTAGAACCGTTCCTTGAGGTACTCCATGGGTGATAATGTTTTTACTTGAACTACAGCCTCTGAAACTTACAAATTGGACTCTGTTTGAGAGATATGAAGTGATTAATGATATGCTGTTTGCACTGAAATTATAATTCACCAGTTTTTGAAGCAGTATATCATGTTGTACACAATCGAAAGCTTTGGTGAGATCATGGAAATCAGCTAAAATGTACATGTTGTTTTCCAACCCATTAATCACTACATTTACAAATTCATTGATAGCCATAGTTGTGGATGACCCGTTGCGATAGCCAAATTGACGAAAATAAAATAGATTGTTCTTTTCAAAGTATTCATTAATTTGATTTTTTAGTAGGACTTCGAAAATCTTAGCAATGACGGTAATTAATGAAATTGGTCGGTAATTTGACGGGTCATCATGTAAACCTTTTTTATAAATGGGTATAATTTTAGCTATTTTGAGAAAATCAGGAAAAATACTGTTAGTGATGCATATATTTACCAATTTTGTGAGTGGAATAATAATTAAGTTTTTAAGTGTTTTGATTATATTTGTATTTAAATTGTAAGGATCGCTGCTCTTTGAGTTCTTCAAGTTCAAAATAGCTTCCCGAACCTCATGAAATGAAACTTCTCTAAAGCTAAATGATATTTTTGAGTCTGTTTTGATAAAGTCTGTTGGAGAAGTTTGTGAGTTAGGAAGCTGATTGATTAATGACTGGGCTATATTTGTAAAATAATTGTTAAAGTTATCTGCCGTTAACCTGGTCTCACCGTTATTATTTATTTGTGGGTTGTTACTTTTTATAATATTCCACATAGCAGCTTGTCTGTTGGAAGAATTGTTTATGTAATTGTCATTGGCTCTTTTTTTCCGTATAGTGATTTCTGATTTATACTTAGCTCTGTATCTAGTGACTAGCTCCTTGGGTATTAGATTTGGGAATTGCTTGCTTAATTTAACTAGAAGGTGTAATGTATCTCTCATATTTGCTAATACATTGTCGAACCATTGCAATTTATTTGTTGAGTTCGTTGTTACTAGTTTAGATTTGGTCGGAAAACAAGTATCAACAGCATTTACTATTGTTTCCAGAAACCTACGAAACTTGGTTTCAACATTGCTATCAGAATCTAGTATATATTGCCAATTTACATTCTCAATATGATTGTATAGCAGAAAGAGACCCTCATCAGTTATGGGCCTAAAGTTTATCCTTGTTTTAGAGGGTTTATTAGTTTTGAATTCAAAGTACAAATTGATTCCTAGGTGGTCAGAAACACATGTGTCAAAAGTACTGACTGCAGTACAGGAGGGATCAATATTAGTAAATATATTGTCCAAACAATTGCTGTTCCTAGTATTGGTGAAAACACCCTGTAGATGTCCAAATGATAAAAGTGTATTGGTGAGTTTGCTTGCGTGTCTGTCATTCCTGTTGAACTTGAAATTGAAGTCACCTGTTATAATAATAACTTTTTTAAAGTCGAGTTTACTAAGAAGCAGGTTCAGCTTATCAAAAAAGATGTTTACATCACCATTGGGAGATCTATATATGGTAATAATTTGTAGGTTGTCTAGGCATAGGGCTCCAGCTACTTCAAAATCTAATTCAGCTCTCAAGTCTACAAATTTTTCGTGTATAGAAAGTGCTTTTAGTCCATCTTTAACATACACACTCACACCTCCATGAATTTTTTCAGATCTACAATGATTAGATATCAACCTGTATCCCTTCACCATCACACTCTCAATTTCATTTACCGTCATCCAGTGTTCATTAATACAAATTATATCATACTTCTCTATGTTTGCCATAATCTCAAGTTCATTCACCTTATTACGCAGACACTGTATATTTAAATGAAGAAGTCTCAATTTATTGTAAGATTTACTTGAGGTATAT
Source organism: Callosobruchus maculatus (assembly GCA_951848785.1). NCBI lineage: Eukaryota > Metazoa > Arthropoda > Insecta > Coleoptera > Chrysomelidae > Callosobruchus > Callosobruchus maculatus. Next base: position 11,419,257 of record CATOUR010000054.1, on the reverse strand, counting down.
TTGTGCGCTTGCCTTTTCGAGGGCTGGATATTATCATTAACAGGTTCTGCATCATTATTATGTAAATATGGACCTATACTCGCGTCTGTAATTTCCGTGTCACGAAATCTTTCAATAGATTCATGACTCGAAGTATTGTTGAATGTATTTTTCGTCAGATGAGGGCTATTACAAACACCTAAACCATTGACGAGAAATCTGTTAGTGCATAAGAAAAAACTGATTGATTTTGACTGTCTTCAGAACAATTGAGGACCGACACTTATTAACAATGTAGCTGCAAACGAATATTACAATTTTCAACTTTGTACATTGCTCACGGATACTATAATTAAAAAGTATTGAACAGTTTTTGTTTAGTCTCCTATATGAGTCTACCTTCTCACTAATCCTATTTATAAGTATTTGATCCGCTATCTTATTCCTTTCACATAGCAATATGAGGTTAGTAAACTTGCTTATAGGTAAAAGGTTAGTAATGCCTTTGTAGAATGATTTTGAATTACTAATGTTATTAGTGTTGACCATTACAACAACATAGTCATCTTGACCAAAATTGATGACCTTCTGAAACAAATCTTTGGTAAGATAGGAGAATTCAATATTAGGTTGAACTAAAGCATCTATATGAAATGATTTGTCAATATGTGAATCTAACAGCCTCCTAAAAGATCTAGCATACTCATCTCCCTGAATTAAAATTTGCGGTACATGTTTTCTTCTCTCTGTACTCGTATCCGTAGCCGGGTCGTCGTAGGATGGATGTCTGTTTGTTTCGTTTTGTCTGATAGATGTTGCGTTCGAATCCGTTATCGGCTCATCGTCTTCTTCTATTAATCTTCTGTCCAAATCGTTCCAAGCTGGCGTATTTTGTAAAACATCTGTCTGGCTCGAATTATCCCTTGAAGATATTTCATGAACGCCTCTGGAGGAAATATCTAATGTGCTCGGTGATGTTGTCTTTTCCACATATTTTTTCGCATGAGTTTGTGTGCTGGCATTCATGTTATTTGTACTGTTTTTGTTCCCTTGTTTTTTCAGCATACTTATCTCATTTTGTAGTTCGTATATCAGCGTTTTCTGTTTGTCTAATAGTTGATTTAATTCATCTTCTGCCCTCATAGCTTCACTGATGAAAAGTTGATGATCATGTTTGAGTTTTTTAATGTAATTGTCTCTGTTGAGACTGTCTTCCTTCAGCTCGTTGACTGTCTGTTCAAGTAGGCTCACTTCTTCAGACTCAGATTCGCAGAAATCACTGATATTAGTTTGATCGCAGCACTGAACTTTGTATCCATTCAGAAACCGAATTTTGTTCTTCATTCTACTCAAACAACTCTTGTGAAGGATACCGGAGCAATTTACGCACACAAAATGACTAACAGTTTTAGTCTTACAGCATTTAAAGGTAGAATGGCTAGTACTGTTTGGAAATGAGTGTTGACCGCACGACATCTTGACTGCTACTGCTATTTTGAAAATAAAAATACCATTAGCTGCTTAAAAGAAGATATCACGCTCAGCTGAGACATCACTATTATTAAGGTCTGTGATGCTGCTCGGAATTTGGGGCGCACTGTGTTCCTCTGCGCATGTTAGAAATTTAATTAGCAAAGTATTTTGCCCCACGAAGCTAATCTAAATGATTAGATAGAAACGAAGTCGCACTAGAATTGCATAATATTCAGGGCGCTAATACTATTTAGCTATACTTAGAGAGTTACTCTTATTATAATGCTCGCGTGGACCTAAAAAAGTAAATTGTGTCCCTAGGTCTTGCATTCATAGGTCAATAGACCACCTATTATGAGTACAAAAAAATGTTCTGTTTTTAAATTCCTACCCCCAACCACTCCAAATTCCCCCCACCCAAAAAAAGTTGAAAATGATCAGGACCCCCTAAAATGCATAAAAACGAAATATGAGCCGTTTTTTATATTTTTAGTTTTTTTATTATTGTTACGGCGTCCCTGATACGACTTCTAAAAACCATACGTGTTTTCCACCCTCGCTACGGAATAATATGTCAAAATTTCAATAAAATCAATTTAACGATTTTCTCGTTACACAATACAGAACGATGTAAAGCAATACTCGCATACATGTTATGTATACATCTAACTTCCTCGGTTTCTGTAAAACGCAAGGCAACGTTCCGATGGACCTAAAAAAATTATGCCGCTAGGTCTTTGTTTCACAGGTGAATGGCCAGCCTTTAGGAATACAACAAATTTTGAGTTTCATAATCCCCCAACCACCCCAATTTCACCTTTCAGCTGTAATGCATCAAGCCACTTGTTTCTCATCACTATATTCGGAGGAAACCTATACAGATGCACATAATATACATTAAACAACCATTATTATTCCTGAAACAGGAGTGAAGTTACTTTTGTTCCCAGTTATCCCCATATTTTACGCTGCTGAAAACCAAAACAAAACATATACTAACCTATGATAAGTGGTGTTCCCGGGTTCACCGATTTGTCGCTATTGCAGTAAACTATGCATCTTTGATTTCGCCCCATCGTGCAATTATGACAATATTGTTCATAAATAATTTAATTCATACCTCAGATAGTCACAAAGTCTCTGAAATATAAACCAAAACAACAAAAATCTCAACATACCCAATAACCACAGCTACAATAGCAGCCACATGACAGCTTGAGGGCGACGCCGATTGTAGGTTCTCAGATTTACGACGTATTAGAAGTTATTGCGACATTTCGCTATGAAATTTACCATTTTTGAGATTTCGTTAAACCAATACAAATTATCTTCACGTAAATCAGTTACATTGCAAGTATATTGGAATGTATAGTTAAATACCCAGTTAAATACTTTGAGGAACATGTGTTCAAACTGTCAGATTTTGAAGAAACTGGAAGGTCCTTAAGCGGACGAAGAAGAGTGGCAATAGCGCTATAGATGTTGGCTGGCCAATATTCGAATTAGGCTCCCTCTAGAGATGTTAACTCTGTGTATGGGAGAGAGAACTGTATTTCATTAAAAAATATTTCAGTTGTATATCTTTAAAGGCACCCCACCATGTTGCGGTGACAGACTTCAGAAATGTATTTTAATCAACCCACCCTGTATTACGGGTATTTTTCAGCGAATTTATTCGAATTTGTTGGTAGCTGAAGTACATATTTTTTTCTACAAGCTCAAGGAAGAAGAAAATGTAATTTCTGTTAACATCTTTCAGTTTTGCCTGCCAAGCAATCAAAGTAGTAACGCCAATTTTGTGCGTCATTCTAGTGTCATTCTTTATGTTAAAATTATGCCTTCTCACATCGATCAAGATAACTCAATAGTATACCTTCTGCAAGATATAACGATTTTGGAACAGCTTGTAAATTAAGTCCGTAAACTGCCCTTAAATTTAATGCAGTTTCTACAAACGTCTATAAAAAAATACTATCTGTCCATCTATGATCTCTTCAATAACCGCTGGCCCTTATATAACTATGTAAGCCATGTTGATGACATTCCAAGTAAGTTATCATTGCAGTAAGGGTGATAAGGCTCCATAGATTTCGAACATCGATCTAATGGAGGAAGAATAATAATCAAGAAATAGGTAGTCCTAAACCTCTCTAAGAAAATGATCTGATATAACATTTTTTATAGTACTTTATTGCAGACGCGCAAAGAAGGTATCTTGAAGAAATATCAGCAACGCAAGAGAAATGCGAAGAATGTGATTAATTGAGAATTCAATATAAAGCTTTCTAAAGCTGGTTACTGGTTGTTCCCCATAACTTTGGAGAAGGGGAATAAATTATAGAATTAGGGTGTGAGGTAGATTCAATTGGTTCAAACTTTTTTAAGAGGCTTTTACTAGCTTCACCTGTATGTGAGTTTGTGGGACTGTAACACTCCTTTGGCTTACTACTGTTTCTACGTACCAAAAACACCATATAAATAATAATTTAAAATTATCTTTAACTTTTTAGCACTAATTACTTTAGAAGCGTATTTTTTAGCTTTTTAAACTATATTTGTTTAGCTAAAACTTCTATGCTACTTTGGCGGCTTCTATAATTTTTCAGAGGCAGAACGGCAAGCTCTTATCTGCCTCTAAAGAATGAGACTAATTAATTTCCAGTAGAGTATTCGATAATACTCGTAATACTACTACTAAGACTAAGGTGGAGGTGGAAGGCGACTAGCAGAATACAATAAATATAAGAGATTCACCCTACCTGGCTCAATACTAATATCGTCAGTATAATATAACTGTCATATTCTTATGACGAGTTCATAGTAATGCATACTTGATTTAAAACGCCATTGGTACCAATTATTCAAAATCATGCCTGCGGCCTTTACCAAAGTACAAAATATTTGAAGTAAAACTAGTTCCCAGTAAATATTTTTGTCAATTAATTTATACTTTGATAACTCACAGTTGGGTCACAGGTGTGACCGAAGCGTGTATCTTCAAGCACGTGGTTTCATTGATGGGCCACTAGAGCACGAGAGTGCAGAAATTATGTAAACTGTTTTGTTTATTAAACCATTTACTAAATTTTGTGTTCATAAATTTACAATGAACTAATTTTAAGTAATAATTTATGTATCTGTGTTTGTGATTTAATTTATTATTTTCAGTTTGTATTGCCTGAATGGGAAGAAGAAAGCGATGAGAAAAGCAAGGAGGATAACAAGCCGGGAATGCCTGGACCTCCCGGTCCCCCAGGTCCACCAGGGATGTCTTACCCTCCCGGAAACCCGGGGTCCCCCGGTCAACCGGGACCACCTGGGCCTCCTGGACCCCCTGGAATAGATTAACTTCGTTTTTATGCAACAGCTACTTGAAAATTAATTATAATGGTTGCTCGAACTTCTGCTGATTTTACTTGGATAGTAATTAAAATAACATTCAGCCGCATCCTGGTGTTTGCTTCTGGTTCCTTATTTACATACTATTCGTACCTTCATTTTCAGCATATACGGTACAGTATAAGTACAGCCTGACAAGTGTAGCAAGAGACTTGTGAATATTCGCCGCACTCTCGCTCGCACACGTTATTTCATATCCTCTCGCCTCTTGCTATCCTTGTCTACTTCATATTTTTCGCGGCTCTTGTTACACTTGTCAGGTTGTACAGTGATGCCGTTCGGGGTTAAGGCCGATTCCCTTTGAAGGAGCATCAAGCAGCGGGTCGCAGCGTAGCATCAGCAGCGTTTTTGAAATCGTATTTTCACTGTCTCTACACCAAGCATGTTTGTAAATTTTAACTACAAGTATATGTTCTTTTTATTGATGGGCAAATGAAGCACGACAAAACAGAGTATGGATTTTGATCTGAAGTTGGATGCATTACACTTTTTAGGTGCAGCTGTAGTTTCAGTGAAACAGAATAAGGGATTGAGTCATGAATATTTGTTATGTTACGCCTTATGATGTTGTTTTCTTATAATGATCAAATATTTTATTGAGCAACACAGAACGTACGTTATTATAAAAGTATCTGGAATCTTTATAAGTGCGACAGGTATTTGGTTCACTTCGGTTCCCATTTTATTCTCTATTATTGGGTATTTCCAGCTCGACATTGATTGTTTCATCGCACTATTCTTCGATGCTAAACTCTTGCAAGCAGGCACATTGATATTAGATTCTCGGAACTGCTGAATCAATCTAATTGACTGATTTTCATTAGTCACATACCAGTGGCGTAGATATCTTTGCGCAATAGGGAGGGGCAGGCTTTAATAAATAAGCTAAAATATACTCCAAACAGCATAGCAAGTGCCAACATTACTTCTGTACCTGTATTCTTTGATGGGGACTGATTCCTCTATATCCCCACCTATTTACACGCCTGATGTTTACCTATTTACCTTTTTATCCTGGACAGCATAAATACGATGCTTAAACGCTCCCATATTGCTCTTGGCGTTCGGTAGTATGATACAAAATTCCACAACAATTTTCGAGATTGGGACTTTTCAAGGTGTAATCTAGATTTTTCTTTGGATGCCATACGCTTTGCAGGGTCTAGGCGGTTATCTGCTCTTGTAGATGACGATGCGTATTCTGCTCTTGTCACTATTGTTGAGATGTCGTTGACGTGACACTGGTTGCTGATGTCTCGGAGCCATGAGTGTTGTTTGCGACCTGGACCTCTCCTTCCTTCAATTTTGCCCATTCAAATGTCTTTCTGTAGCCTATATTTGAGCCTTCTAAGGATGAGGCATTAGCAAGCTACTGTGCGTTTTTTATGGTTTACTGTATCTTTCTTTTAAAAGCCGATTTTGATTCTATTCAATGACTCAATTTTGAGGGACCAAATTTCAGCGCCGTATATTAGTATTGGTATAATATTTTACCACTCAGAATCTGAGGTTTAGTGACATTTTTCGATGTAGAAGAAAGTTATTAAAAGTTATAAAAAAGTTCCTGGCCATTGCAATATGTATTCTAATTTCTTCGTCACAGTTCCATCTTGCATCTACTGCTGAACTTAGATATTTGAATTTGTCTACACGTTCGATTAGTTGGCTATTTATGAACAGATTTTCATACAATAAGCCATAAAAACCGTGATTTTATTATATTTTGTTTCGGGTGCTTTTGCTATTGTCGAGAAAACTTATTGCTCCCGATAAAATTTTGCTGTTATTGACGTGCTTATAAATTGACCTTGTTAAAGAGCGTTTTCTAATCTTGATAGATCATTCCGATTGACCAACCGGTCAACCTAGTAGTTCTGCCATCTTGTGCAGTGATAAGCAGTGACTGGACGAAAATGAAGTGTAAGTTGAAGGTTATGTGATTCACTAATTTATGAGATACTGGAACATTATGTATAAACGGGCCATCTAGGCTATACAGGTTGGGCCAATAGTGCGTGGACGGAAGATTGTGGGCTTGCTAAAATATACTTTAGAAACCTGTCACTTGATTATGGTACGGAACCAAAAAATAATTTCACTTAAATTTTGACGTTTGTACAGGATGATTCATATCAAACTTACAATTTTTAGAACGGAACCCCCTAAATATTATTGCATATTTGGATTTCTTGATCAATTCTAGGGTGAGTTTATGTACCATACATGGCACTTTAAATGAACCGTTTGAGCGCAAATCATCATTTTTGGTATAAGTAGATATCAGAAAAAAAATAAATATCGCAGGGATTATAACACCTAGATGGCCGTAACTTTGCGGTATGATCAAGCATGTAACGCGTCACCATAGATTAGACGGATAGACTTCAATTCTTTTTATAGTTGTATAGTTTATAGTAGAAATCAAATTTTACATTTGATTCTTTAAACTAAAATCGGCATTCCCATTTGAAAAAATCAAGTTATCTGTGATTGAAGTTTCCTTAATTAATCTACTGATTTCACTAAGTACAAAAAGAATTCAAATTTGGCCGTTTGACCTAAGGTGGCGCATTTCATGCTTAGTCGTACCATATATGATACATAAAGTCACACTAGAATTCACCAAGGAACTCAAATATGCAATAATACATAGGCGGTTCCATTAAAAAAAATGTAAGATTGATATGAATCACCCTGCATAAACGTCAAAATTTAAGTGAAAATATACGTTTACGTTATAGCCCTCAAGAGTCCCTACCAGGATCGGGTGACAGATTTTTGAAATACGCTTTAGTAAGCCCACAATATTCCGTCCACGCACTATTGCCTCACCCTGTATTGTCTGAATTTTTGAGCAGGTTTGCCCAGAGCTGCTTGATAATTTATTTCTAGCACAGCTTCAAAAAAATCGTAGTACTCGTAACTATTTTTCTGCTGAAGGTAGGTATATAACTCATTGACAATGAAATCGGTCAAGTTCTTGGGGTGCATAGGTTTCAGTAAATAGAATAAAATATTTTGTAGGCACAAGGCTCAAAAGACTCTAGATCATTTCTTTCTCAAGATCAATTTTCAAGTACACCATTGACTACAAAGGGTTTTTGGGAGGGGGTTAGCCGAACTTTGTTTGCGATAACCTCATTTCGAGAATATTCTATTAATAGACCTGTGCCCTAGATGTCCCTAATATTTTTATATTATTGCTTTTCAAGAATTTATGAAAATGAACATTTTTACTTCTGTATCTTCTTTCAAATGTTTCTTAAACTTTTTTAATTTTTTGTGTGTTGTTGAACTGTAGTGGATCCTTTTTCAACTAAAGTAATAACTAGTCAGTACTACCGAAGTAAGTAGTTGTTCGCTGACATTGCTATCAAATATGTTAAAAAACTAGGACGGTTAATTTCAGTTTGATGTAAAGAAATCGCCTACAAAATGATCTGAAGCAGAAAGTACTCGTACGTGCACAGAAAAGTCCTTTAGTTTCGGTAATAGGCAAGGCAATATTCGGATTGACCTAAAAAGGCGATTTATGTCGCTAGGTCTCTTTTGACAGGTCAGTGAACAGCCCATTATGAATTAGCAAACTTTTCAGTCTTCCAACCCCCCACTCCTCAACCACCCCAGTTTCAGCCCCACTCCACAAAAGTAGAAGACGATCAGAAACCTCTAAAATGCTTAAAAACGAAGTTTGAGCGGTTTTTATATTTTAGTTTTTTATTATTCCTGTGCCGCCACTGGCACGATTAATTAAAACCATACGCTTTTTCCATCCTCGCCATCGTAGTGGTACTGCGTTAAAATTTCATTAAAGTCAATTCATTAGCTTCCTCGTTACACAATACAGAATGCCATAAAGCAATACTCGTATCTTTACACCAGAAAAAATCCTTTGATTTCTGTAATAAGCAGGGCAATGTTCGGATGGAGCTAAAAAACTTATTTATGTCGCTAGGTCTTCCATAGGCCACTGAACGCAAAAAAATTCCAGTTTTACAACCCCTACCCCTTAACGCCCAAATTTCACCCCCTCCCAAAAAAAGTAGAAAATGGTCAGGAACACCTAAAACACCCGAAAATGAAGTTTAAGCTGTTTTTATATTTTTAGTTTTTTATTATCGCTGCGCCGCCACTGACACGATTTCTAAAAGCCATACGCGTTTTGTATCTTCGCCACGGTAGCAATACTGTGTCAAAATTTCACTAAAATCAATTCAATGACTGTAACACACATAATGGTCCAAAGCAATACTCCTATGTATACATCAGAAAATACTAAGTTCCTTGGTTTCTGTAATATGCAAGATAAAGTTCGTAAAATCCTCGCATCGACGGCTACTGCACGTTCTATTTTGATGACAAGACTAACAAATTTGCGCTTGTGTCCCATAACCGGTCACATCTCCTAGGACTATTGGAGTCAATATTTGAGTTGGGTGGGATGGTGTAGACCTAATATCGCCAGCTAAATCAGTACCTCGCAAGTATGATGGTGGTGTGACTGGTTGGCATTGTTGTAAAGGAAGACAAGGTTGCAAAAGAGGCTGCTCATTTAAAGGATGTTGGGAATCAGTAAAAGTAGCAGCTTTTGAAGATAGAGATGGATACTCGTCTACAGAACGTACGAACGTCGTTTACGACGCCGGACGTGGGCAAATCCGTCATCCTGATTGCCGATTTCGTCCTGTGTAGCAGTAGAGTTATTCGTTGGCGTTTGGCTGTCAAGTTTTCTTTTAGCGTTTGAGCTGTCAAGTGGAAAAGAAGGATTAGGCATGATACTACGACTTGGAGTCGTAGTATCATGAGGATTAGGTGGTCAGTTTCAATCCGTCTTTGTAAAGTAGTGATTTGGGAAATTTGTTCAGCAATCTGCTTCGCGTAGTCCTGGATAATCTAGTGTAGCATTGACTTACAAAAACTATTACAAAAAAAATTCTGGAGGACAGGTGTGTGGCGTCATGTTAACATGCCCTATACAGGGCGCCAATACTCTGGTTTGCATTATTTGTCCGAAATCCAGGTAACAGACCTCAAGACAAATCTGTATGTTTCCAGATCCGAAAGTATGTCTTAAATTATCATTTCCTGAAGTTTTTTTAAGCAACATGTATTGATATTTTGCTTAATAAATATTTTCCTCAGGTTTCTGGTCATTTTGAGTAAAAATGACGCATCTGTGGTATCAACTATAGCTGTTCCTGATTTCAGGTACAATCAGTGTCATAAGCTTGCTAGTGTTAAGCTTAGCCTTAGCCATGACCTCTGCCAGGGATACAAAACTGGAAGCTGTCTGGAAGGGAAATACAGAATTTGCAAAGAAACTATACCATGCATTGTCAAAAGAGAAAGGCAATATATTCTTCTCTCCACTCAGTGTTCATGCTGTACTTTCAATGTTGCATCAAGGTTCCAAAGGCAAAACTCAACAGACTCTTGGTGACGTCTTGGAACTTCCAGGTCTTAGAGAATCTGGTAGGTAAATTGTATTCAGCTTTAACGGTATTTTGTATCGAATTCACTGCTTTTTGGTGTTAAAACTTGACAAATGTATCATTTCAGAATAAACGCATTAAAGTTTGAGAGAACCACTTCTTGTTGATAAACTGAGAACAGTATTGAGAGAGATTTGCTAACACTTAATTACCTTCTAACTGAAAGTCCACTCAGGTTTCATAGTTATTTCTTCTGACAGTAAATAGTATATAAATAGGTATATTATTGTTGCTGCATATTTTCATATATTATGTTGGTTTAAATAATGGTATTATTTAAGACCAGCTGACAAAACTGATAAGTAGTATTAAGATATCGCAAACTTATTATCTCAAATTGAAAATCGTTTTGATTATGATCCCTCCATGCTAGTGAATGGGAAAGCATAGATCTGACAAATAATAAAGGAGCCTAGTAGTGCTTCATATTAAGGAACTGTAATAATGAGCACATAATTATAAATGGTGGCATTTTATGTTTAGGTGTGTGCGAGTGTGTCTCACAACCACATTACAAAAATGTGTTTTCAAAAGTGACCTGAAAAAAATACATTTGTCTTAAACTGAGTTTTGCAAAACTAACCACAACTGTACTTTCTGTACTTTGCTTTCAGAAATAAAAATGATAAAACAGCAATTAGATATGAACAGTGCAATGGTACATTGACTACATCAAAGGATATGCTTATTTCGGATTTATTTCTATTTGAGTTTTTTCATAAAACTGCTACATGCCGTGCAGTATTGATACATTTTTCACGGTGACTACATCAATTAATAGAAGAAGCATTATGTCAAAAACACAATGGTCTTTAATTGACTGAGTCAGTACTTCAGCTACATTAAGCAGCCCAGAATTATCTACAGTTTTTAATATTATTATAAACTTGCTTCTTCACTGAATGAGGTTTAATTTTCCGGCCAGTAGGCAAAGTATCACGGATCCAAAAGACAACTAATGGATACTTTTGGCCTCCGGTTTTGTACACCACCACAGTCATATTATCAAACTATGAGCAACATCATATACTCATTATATTTTCTGTCCAAAGAACAAAAACAGTAGCTGCCCATGGAGACAAAACGATAATAATGATTCCTGATGTAATTTTATATTTTCATGAATATCTGAACATTATATTCATATTAAGAAAATTTTATAGTGAAATACTTCAGTTATTATTTATGCACGGTTTTAGATAGTAAACACTTCACAGAGATGACATAGTTTAGTTTAGCATCAAAACCTATTACTATTATTACAATATTATTAATTATTACAGCTAAAGGGTATGAACGTGTCATGAAGAGCTTGAATTCTGTCAAAGATGTCACACTTCTGATAGCGAACAAGATCTACATCCAAAATCGATATGCTTTCAAAGATAATTTTGCTTCTACAATATCCAAAAACTTCCTATCTGAGGTACAATCATTAGATTTCGCGAAGTCTAAAGAAGCTGCAAAGACCATAAATACTTGGGTTGAAGGAAAAACCAATAATAGGATCAAAAACCTAGTTAAACCTCAAGATTTGAATGAGCAAACGAGATTGGTACTTGTAAATGCCATTTACTTTCAAGGAATATGGGAATATCCTTTCAGTCCATCAATGACAAAATCGCATAAATTTTACATCAATGGCAAGGATTCAATTGATGTTCAAATGATGCATCTCATACAGACATTGTACTATAAAGAAGATGAAAATCTGGATTCCAAAGTGTTGGAATTGCCATATCGGAATAATAACTTGAGCATGATAATAATTTTGCCAAACAAAAGGAATGGAATTGCTGAGTTAGAGGAGAAACTGGATACTGTAGACATGTCAACAATTACACAACATATGCATAGGCCTGAAGTCAGTGTACATTTACCAAAGTTCAAAATTGAGGCTACCATAGACCTCAACAAACCACTAACTGACGTAAGTATAGCCATATCCGTTTATCTGAATTTATATGTATATAGAACTGTTAAAGAATTTTTAATTATTCAGGCGGTGCCAGAAAAAGCTAGTACATTAACGTAAAAATTGTATCGTCACTAGCTTATTTTCCCTAAATGTCAATATCACATTTAATTATAATAATAATAATAATAATAATAATAATAATCTTTATTTTCCTTTGTGACAAGTTTAACTTGTATAAGAAATTGTCAGCAAATGCCTAGAACTAAACAAGTAAACCTAGACCTACATAAAGTACTCCTCTACAGAATAAAAACACTTCGAGACAAGGAATTTTCTTAAAAGTTTTTTAAATATCACAATATTATCACATTCTTTGATATCAGTAGGTAGCATATTAAAAAATCTTGGACCACATACACTAGGTAACTTATATGAGCTTTTATATTTGGCAAATGGTACTCTGAGATCATTCTTTGCCCTAGTATTGTTTTGATAAACTTCATTATTACATATAAAGTTTGCCTTATTTTGATAAACATAAACACAGAGTTCGAAGACATAAAGACTGTACAAAGTTAAAATATTAAAATCAATAAAATACTGTTTACACGAGGTACGTTTTGAGACCCCCGCCATACATCTAACTGCTCGTTTCTGAGCTAAAAACACATGAATAGCATCAGTCGACCAACCCCACAAAATAATGCCAAATCTTAGCCTGCTCTCAATATGGGCACAGTATACTTGAACCATCTGGGCTTTTGTTAATATATTTTTTAGATTGCTCAGGACGTAAATATTTCTACCAAGTGTGGATAGTAAATATTCGCAATGTCTTTTGAAAGATATATTCCTATCCAAAAATATGCCCAAAAATTTGACGTCACTACATGACTCTAACTGTGTATTGTTAATACTAATGGACAAGTCCCTACATGGCTTCTGTACATGATGGAATCGTACAAAAGTCGTTTTTGTAGGGTTTAGATATAGATTATTTTCATTAAACCAGCTATTAATATCTTTCATGATTAAATTGCATGAATTCTCCAAACAGGCATCGCATTTATCAGTTTTGGACACTGTAAAATCGTCTGCAAATTTTATAAAAGAGGTTTTCAGAAAGTAATCTTTTGAGTGTGTCCGCAAGTCCTCCAAGTTATTAATATAGAGTAAGAAAAGTATTGGACCTAATATAGATCCTTGCGGCACTCCCACATTCACCGATGTCAAATTTGATTTGATTTCAGATGAAAGTCCATTTTCACTATGCATCATGCTAACATATTGTTTTCTTTCGCTCAAAAATGATTTTACATAATCTAGAGGTGGTCCATTAATACCATAGCAATACATCTTGTTGAGCATTAATTCGTGGTTGATACAGTCGAATGCCCTACTGAGGTCACAAAATACCCCAACAGGACATTCTCCCGACTCAACACCTTCTAAAATAGACTCTAAAAAATGTGTAACAGCCTGAACTGTGGATCTACCACCACGAAAGCCGTACTGGTCATCCGATAGAATCTGATATTTATCCAAGAAATATAATAGCCTGTTAAGGTAAGCATATTCAAAAATTTTAGAGAAGACCATTGTTACTGTAACCGGCCTGTAGTTATTTATATCTGTTTTACTACCTTTTTTAAACAACGGAACAATTTTTCCAACTTTTTGACTGGAAGGAAATTTACCTTCACAAAACGACAAATTCACTAAGTATGTTAATGGTCTTATAACAAAAATTAATACCCGTTTCAATAAAAAGTTGGGAATTTCATCGCATCCAAATGATCTTTTCGTTTTTAGTTTTTTATTTAGAATATCAAACAATTCCGTTTCAAGATATGGTACTAAAAAATTTTCACGATTTGGACAGACAACAGATTCTGTTGTGTTCGACTGGTTGCTATGTGCTATATTCTCAATTATCTTGATTGGTGCATTTTTAAAAAACGAGTTGAACATATCTGCCACCTTTTGCGTGTCATCAATCTTTATATTTTCGTTAACTAGCTGGATATTATTACTGTGTTTATTTTTGTTGGTAATCTCTGAGACAACATTCCAGGTTGCTTTCGTGATATTATCCGAGTTTGAGATTTTTTGTTGATAAAAACTCTTTTTGCCATTTCTAACTAGCCTATTATGCTCACACTTTGCTTTCCTATATATCTCACATAAGTTAGGGTCCATTTTCTTTAGTTGAAACATATTTTTGAGATTTAAACTAGATTTCTTTATTTCGGTATTGATCCAAGATTTTTTGTTACGTTTTGTATAAAAATTCCGCCTGGGAAAGTGCGTATTAAAATAGGACATAAAAACACTATAAAAACAATTAAAAGCAAGATCCAAGTTATTTAAACTATATACATTCGACCAATTTTCACACAATAAATCTTGCTCGAATAATCGAATAGATTCATCAGAAAAGCTCCTTTTAAATGAAACTGTGCTATTTTTCACTGCTGAGACACCCTGATCTGCTAGGTGACAAAAAATGGATCTGTGATCTGATATTGTATTATCAAATACATAAGTTGGATTGTAAAAATTACAGATCACATTGTCAATGATATACGCACTGTTTTGAGTAACCCTTGTTGGCCACTTCACTTGTGGAATCAACCCAAAATATGAACAAATATTACAGAGTGTAAAAAATTCTTTAGAATCTCTCTGATGGTCATAATTGAAATCACCGCATAGTAATATTTTTCTATTAGGCTTAAACACAAAATTAAGTATTTCAAACAACTGATTAAAAAATATATCTGAACTTCCGCTTGGAGATCTATATATTGATATAATAATGTAAGTTTCTGTTTTATTATTAATTTTTCTCAGATACGATG
The DNA here is from genome assembly GCA_951848785.1 of Callosobruchus maculatus. Taxonomy (NCBI): domain Eukaryota; kingdom Metazoa; phylum Arthropoda; class Insecta; order Coleoptera; family Chrysomelidae; genus Callosobruchus; species Callosobruchus maculatus. Next base: position 11,404,135 of record CATOUR010000054.1, on the reverse strand, counting down.
TACCGCATACTTCAATCTGTTTCTCGATGGAAAAATTGTCCAAAGAGAGATTCTCCACATCTAAACCAGTATTATGTTTGTTTAGTACAGAGATGCAATACAAGGCGAATCACATTTAGAAGTCATATACGTGCCAGTTTTTGGCACGTTTTCGAGTATAGGTAGATTTTGTGTGCATCATTATTTATGCTGGCTAACAGTCTCTGATCACCAGAGTTGGAATTAGGCTGCCAGAAAATTATAGAGTTTAGATGCTAAAAGGTTAGTGCATTCTGAATAAAGATGCTTTTCACTTTTTAAATCAATTTTACACTAAAATTCAATAAAAAACTGATGGTAAACTCTTTATTATATCAAAAGCAGCTAACGGAATAATGATTAAGGTAGTACAGGTAACTTATTTGGGTCTGTCACACCATTACCTTGTGAAAACTTGAAAACTTAGTCTCACCTATATCGTCTGTTTGGAAAAAGACTGTTTTACCTCAAAAAATGTATATTTTCAGGAGAGCCCGTCAAAGTTTTATGCCACTGCAAATATGTTCCAGTCAACAATTAGTAAAAGGTTTAATTATGACTTAATGTGTATATAGTGACACTTGCCCAGAGTATGAGTATTTTGTGTCTTTGGAATAAGTCCATATTTTGATTTTTATATATTTTTTTTGAGTTTTGACAGTCCTTATCATATTTTATGTTTTTTATTTTTATTCTGAGCTGTACTATTTCAAAATATGACACTTTTGCACCAAAGAACTGCGACGTAAAGGATATGTTATTTTGTTTTGCGATGGTCTCTTCGCAAAAAGCTCGTGCCTTTCTATTAAGCGGTAGTAATAAAACTGACATGTTGCTGTCTTGCTTTAACGCTGGGTCGCGAAATAAAGATATGACGTTTTTACATGGCGCCATCTATGGCTAAAGAAGCGAGGTAGGTTTGTGATACTTTTACACAAAAAAATATGCATTATTTCAAGATAGTTAAACCAAAAACCTCAAAAAGTGAAAATTTTGACATATGACAGTCTTTTTCCAAACAGGCGATATATTGTCTGATCATTACCACAACCAGAGTTGGGTGATCAAAGTGGAGTATGTTGATGAAAGATGCTTTTGTGTATTTGAAGACATAGCTATAGTACTTTAGGGTCTTGTCATTTCTGTAGTATATATTGTATACAGTATACATATGATGTACTTATAGTGTGGAATCCCAGTCCGCTAACGGGACGAGCACAGCATACTAAACAACCAGCACGATATCTCTGAGGATTTCCTGTATAAAAATGTATATCTCCGTCAATCCAGATATAGGGCAACCCTCGTATATCGACTCTCATATGCAGTTGGCATAGAAGCGCGCTCTTCTGGTAGGCCAAGCAAACGCGCCTTGGCGTTCCACCAAGAAGTCTGCTGCTGTTTAGCTGCGATTTTCTTCGGTTTGCCGTTACCTTCGGATAGCAGATGGCACACAGACAGATCTTTTCTATCGCCTACTATATAAAGATGGTTCCTACAGAATTTGACCTTGACGGCGCCATTATGGGTGAGAAGTTTGGGTAGGGATGTGAAATAAAAAGTATCGATACCGATAACAATTCGATATTTTTGGCCAAGTATAGAGCTATACACGCCAATGAAGGTGCGTTTGGTCAGTAATTAATTACTTTCGATACCGACACCCCTACAAAGTTGTCGATACCAGCTTGAAATTGCTCAAAAATATCGATATCAAATATACTTAATACAGTAGTAGGGAATGAGAACCAGCTAACATAGAACTTTCTTATCATTAACGTCACGAAACCGTATACTAAAAAAAAAACAGCCTCAGTATAAAGGTCCGGCGAAATTTGACGTCAGCCCCTACCCAGATTATAATACACAAACGATATGTTATAGTCTGGGGAAAGTAACCTAACATAATCGACGTTGTGTGACGAAAGAAAGGGAAGCGCTGTTGCCAGATTGCAATACGGTAACAAACAGTTTTAACTACCATGACTAAAATAACTAATAACTAATTTAAACGATCGCCAACCCTACTTCATTAATGCAGTAATATGAACTACATATTATTCAAAAGAATATTTCTGAACGTTGTTTATTTTTTTGTATAATCTTAAAATATACTTGTACTACCATTAAGTACAAAAATTCGCTGCTCTCTCATAAGAGCCCATGCTAACATTCTGATTTTTAATCGTTATTAAGTTTCCGAAATGATCGATATTATGTGTTGATTTTCTAGGGCAGATACCTATGCGATCAAACTTATCAAAGTGAAAAGAAATTAATTTCGTCTAATAAACACTTTTTTAAATGAACGTCCTTAAAACGGGTCAGATAGACAGCTTGGGTTGATCTGATGGACAGTCCCAGATACTGGAGATTTATTTTTGAATAAAAAGGATATATTTGAAACGCTGTTTCATATTTATATTTACTTCTTTGAATAACAATACTTGCTACGTGTTATCGAAGAGACGATATAATTCGACGACAAAAGTTTTCAAATACATTGTTATATAAACTGCATCAACAAGAAGTTATCGAGTTTCAAAGATGGATTAATACATTAACTCATAGCAATTGGCCATTAAAGTTCAAGATAAACATCCAGCATTTTGCAACCTTATTGTTTATTGTTACGAATAACAATTGGTTGTTTCGTTCATGAATTGAGACATTGAGAGTAATAAAACTAATTTCCATTGTTTGCATACAGCATGGGGTTGTCAAACAAATACATAAATTATTTATCACAATCGGTCATCAAGATATATTTCTAGCATGTGTGCAGCATTACTATTTATTGTTATAAATAACATTTGGTTGTTGCTATATGTATTTTCGTTTAAGAATTGGGAGTTGTGAGCCAATTTGTATGGTTTGCTTATTTGCAATAGCTTTCAGTAGATTTAAAATGTCATAATTTGCAAAATAAATTCTGAGAATAAACAGTTTACTCAAATTATAACATATTTTCCATTCTCCTAGATAATCCTCTAATATACAGGGTGAGTCGGGAGGAGCAGCTCAAGCTTTAGGAGTATATTATGCGCGTGAGGATAATGTAAAAAAACTTATATGGCCTTATCCGATTCTCATGTGTCTTCAAGTTATAGCGTAATTGAAAAAATTTATCTAGCCTTCCGTTTGTATGTAAATTTTATCATAATCGGAGGATGCCAAGTTTGAGGCACATAGACATTTGATATCTCTGATGTTTTGATGAAGTGTCAGTGTACAGTGACAGTAATGGAAAGTTTATTTGAATCCCCACGAAACAGTCGAAAGCAGGTTTTCTGTAAACGTGTCGTATGTGGTCTGCTCGACACAATTCTTTCCAAAATGAATTGCAAGGCATGCTAGATAGAGGATGTTCCTGTAAATATTAGAATGCAGATGTACTATCAACACGATGGAGCTCCTGCATATGTCGCTCGTTAGGTCAAGACAAATTTGAACGAACGTTTTCCAGGGCGTTGGATTGGTCGTGAAGGTCCTACTAATTGGCTTGCAAGATCTCAAGAACTCGCACCACTAGATTATTGTTAATGGGGCCAGATCAAAAATGTAGTGTACAAAATAAAGGTGCACACAGAGGATGCACTGATCTGACGAGTTGAAAACACCGCCTAGCCCATACTAAAAAAGGAAGAAATGAATCAATTGGGAGAGCAACAAGAGCTCTTCGTAGATGAAGCAGAACATATTTAGAGGCCAACCGCAGCATTTTTAATTAATAATTTATTAATTTCAATTAAAGCAATGTTCGTATGGACATAAAGAAGTGTATTATGCCGCTGTCTGTCTGTCTGTCGGTCTGTCTGTACGCGTCTTTCTAGCCACGCAATCTCAGCAACCGCTGCATGGATTGTGATGAAATTTGGACAGCGATATGCTGTGAAGTCGTAGTAGGTAACGTTCCTATAGTTTTGGAAATCGGTGCATGGGCCGCGGAGTAATTAGCAAAAAACGAAAAAATTAAATATTGCTCAAACTTCGTTTTTAGGCGTTTTAAGGGCTTGCTGATCATTTTCTACTTTTTTTTGGGTGGTGGTGAAATTAGGGTGATTGATGGGTCGGATGTTGTAAAATTGAAAAATTTGTTGCTTTCACAATAGACTGTCTGCTAATCTGTGAAGAAAGCGACATAAATAACTTTTTTGGGTCCATCCGAACATTGCCTTGCCTATCACAGAAACCCAAGGAATTCTTTCTAGTGTAAACATACGAGTATTGCTTTAGATCGTTCTATATTGTGTGACGAGGAAAATGTTGAATTGATTTTAATGGAATTTTGACACAGTATTACCATCATGGCTTGGATGGAAAACGCGTATAGCTTTTATAAATCGTGCCAGTGGCGGCGCAGAAATAACAAAAAACTAAAAATATAAAAACAGCTCAAACTTCGTTTTTAAGCGTTTTAGAGTTTCCTGATCATTTTCTGCGTGTTTTGGGTAGGGGTGAAATTGATGTTGGTGGGGGGTGTGGGGTTGAAAAACTGAAAAATTTGTTGTATTCATAATAGGCTTTCCACTAACCTGTGAAGGAAGGCCTAGCAACATAAATCATCTTTTTAGGTCCATCCGAACATTGCCTAGCCTATTACCGAAACTAAGGGCTCAGAATTTTCTGTATGCATACGAGTATTTATTGCTTTAGATCGTTTTGTGTTTTGTAACGTGGAAACTATTAAATTGATTCTAATCAAATTTTGAGACAGTATTGCTACCGTGGTGGGGATGGAGAACGCGTATGGTTGTTAGAAATCGTGTGAGTGGCAGCGAAGCAATAATTAAAAAACTAAAAATATGAAAACAGCTCAAACTTCGTTTTTAGATGTTTTACGGGTTCCTAGGAAAGACATAAAGGCATAAGATAATTTTAGGGGGGAGGGGACTGCTGATGATTTGGTTGCAAGGGGATCTCAGACGAAGGTTTCACGCTATGGGAAAATAATAGACTGATATCATAGTAACAATGTGTGGGAAGTACTGAGTCAATCAACTTAACTTCATTTTTTTGCCCTTTTATGAAATGAAATTTGGAAAATATTTATCAACAGTTTATGTCCTACATTTTTCGTTATCGAATAACACTTATGTTGTGTTTCTGGGGCCTCTACTTGGATAACTGTGGCTAAATTAGTACAACACTCATGCTTCAATTGCTTCAAAACTACTTCTGGGGGGTGATTTGTCGATCAAAAATACTCCATTTCATCCCCTTAAAGGCTTTTACACCGATGACCGGGCACGTTGTATATTTCAGTACTGTTTATTTTATTTTCATTTACCTTAGTATGAGCAGTTACCAGAGACAGAACTACTTATTTCAACCAAGTAAGAACATATGTTGTCTACATGTAGCTTAGTTCAACTAGAACATTCCTGATAGATTTTTAAATTATTAGTCTCTTTCAGATTGGCCTAGGAGAGATATTCTCAAGTAGTGCTGACCTCTCTGGGATGATACAGTCTCCGCAACCTCTCCAAGTTTCCAAAGTTATCCAAAAAGCATTCATCGAAGTTAATGAAAGAGGCACAGAAGCTGCAGCAGCCACTCGTATGTAGTTTTGCGCGAGAAAGTGCTCTGTTTTTTGAGCTGGCGGAAACAGTATATAAGAGTATATATAAATTCGTACCAGAAAATGTCGGAAAAATCCGGCGGCCGGCGGCACTCGAACCCACAACCTCCAGATTTATATTCGGGCGCTCTCACCAGTTAAGCTACGGTCGTCCGTCAAATCAAGCTCAAACGCACCAACTAGAGACATGTGCGGGCCGTTAGTGGTACCAGAAGATGGCACGAGAGAGTCGTCGGCGGACGGGATGGTCTCGCATATCGTCATATTCCAGCGAAAATTCACTAACAAACATTTATTGACTTTCGAGATATTTCAGCTTGAAGGTTATTTTCTATTTATTAAGTCAGTTTTTATTTTTTTTTTTCACGCAAGCTATGTTCCTGCGTTCTACTAAAAAAATGGCTAATTAATTTTAATAGCAAAAATTCGGTTTTATTCTCTCTAAAGTTTAATAAAAAATAAACAAACTGAGTTAGTGACTTTTGGCAGTAAAAAAAAATAAGCTTTGCGGAACTAGTTATTTATTCGCCCACTTGTACAGGCAATATTATAATTTAAACAAGAAACTACGTCAGTTGAAAGGGAAATGGCTTATTCTTCTTGTTCGTCGTTCTCTTGGGCAGGTTCTGTAGTGTGATCTGAATCGTTATTGGAGGTTGTGAGTAACTGATACTAGCTCTTCTAGTATAATATTCTTGCGGCATAGTTTTAATACATCTTCCTTTTTAGCAATACTAATCGGTAGGTACGTAGCCAGGATTTAGTATTTTTGGTGTGGGGGTACAAATTATGGAATCGTCGAGGGGAGGGGACATAACATAATCTAGTTTTGGGGGTGGTCCAGATTAGGGTTGCCACCTTTTAAATTGTTCTCCTCGGAGGCGCGGGAGTGCATATTTTGTGGATTAGATTTTTTAGGCGGCATTATATCTGACGTTACCAGTGAGGTTCTTTGACAACAAGCTTAGCGTGTTTCCAAATAATTTTAAGATGCTCGGCCCATGGGTGATCTTGTGGCCGAGCAGCACAAAATTATTTGGGCAGACCCTAAGCAAAGAACCTCCATGGTATCGCCGGAAGTTCAAAGAAGCTGCTTATATCGCTTGCAACAAGAACGTGTACAGCAAGCCCACTGTGAAAATTAGATCAAAATAGCAGCCCCTCATAAGAAACATAGGAAAAGTAAAATTAGACAAAACAAACTTGGACACATACGTGTAACGGAGTAACCATCGAACGACCACGTCATCGTCAGTAAGGACCGACGCGCGACGCCTCTGAACTAGAACAGAACAGCGACCGCTCAGAACAAGCCGCGAAGAACGACACGTCATCAAGAACTGACACACTCAGCAGAACGAGGCACCAATCAATCAGAATAAACCACGAAAAACGACGCATCTGCTAGACGAGAATAAATAGCATCGAAATGGTAATGGCATTCGCGCGCCCCGTTCAAACATGTATGAAGCGTTTATGCGAGAAGTCATCAAGGTACTTAAGGACTTTTCGTACTACCTACAATTTTTAGTTTCTATTTTGTTGATGAGTTTTAATATACAGGTATAATCTGATCTGATACATATAGGCCCGATTTTATCAACATGCAGATTTTAACAAAGACTTTGACCAATCAGAGCAGCCCTTTTAAGAACAGGCATCTGTCAAAGTACTCTGAAAATTATTGATTTCTCTTGAAGTTGACCTCAAAAAGCCCAAAAATGACATACTTTATATACAATCGAGCATTGTAAATCATCTAGCATCTTTTCCAGTCTGATTTTCCATCCCAAATCGGTGAAAAATTGCATTTTCTTGTTTAATCAAAAGTTTAGCAATTGCTAATTTCAACCAATCAAATTCCAGATTCCATTTCCATTTGATCGCTGGTTTCATACTGTATTAAATGCTATGATGACAAGAAATTCACTTACTGCATTATTTGGATAAAACAATAATTTACTATCGATAATAATTGTGAATACCTGCAAAATATCTTTGTTTTATAGTAAAAAGGGGTAAGAGGTGTTGCATTTCAAAGGTTACAGCTACTTCCCACACGAATGTGCATTACTGGTTGCCTATCGCCTATTTGATGTACAATGCACCTGTGAATACTTCTATAAGAAGATCTATAACAAACATGAATCCAGTAAATGCAGTAAATGAAAGATTGATTCTTCATAAAAGTATGTATTTTCATATAATCCATTTGACTGACGGACGTGGTATTTTTAATTATTAAATAAGGTAGGTAGTTGCTGTGATTGATATAGGCACCTACTACTTTTATCACAAATTATTTCAGTTTGCAATTAGTAATTATACAATAATTATAATGTAAACATGGAAAATGTGGCATTAATTTGCAAATCAATCGCTTTGTTCTGATATGCTGCTATGATTTTGATCCATGAATTTCTAAAATATCTTTGACAAAAGTGTCATCCAGCTTTGACGTGTTGTTTTCAATATTGATAAAATACTATTGGATGATACTTATTAACATAGCCCTCAATACCCAATAGAAAGCTTTTGCTAAATAACATCCAATAGAAAAGCTTTGCTAAATTCTTTGTAAAATATGCATGATGATAAAATCGGCCCATAGACAATTAGTGACTTCTAAAACTGAAAGATACAATGAAACGAAAGTGTAAGATGCAGTTAGTTAATTTTTCCACAAAAAGTCAGTGAGTGAATTTTCGCAGTAATATGACGATATATCTAGTCGGCGCTTTCGAGGTTGAATTGACGTCAGACCGTAGCTTAATTGGTGAGAGCGCAGAAGTATAAATCTGTAGGTCGTGCGCTCGAGTCCCGGCGGCCATTTTCTGGTGTGAATTTAAATTTAGAAATCCACATGCAGATGTAAGCACGAAAGTAAAACAGTATGTAATAGTTTGCACAGGGTGGGGCATTACCTTATCTCAGAAACTATATAAGATAGGACAAAAAGTTAAATATAAAAGTTGTTTGATGTGCGTTAGACTTTGGTTTTACTATAATTTCATATATACAGGGCGATCCATTGTGCCTGAATCAGTGTCGACTTTTTTATTTCAAACAGAATACCGTGTATATTTTTCGATTTTCAGATTACGTTCTTAATTCAAAATACGCTTTTTTTTTTAGAAAAATTAGTGTTTTTGAAGATCACATTTTAGTCAGTCTGTAAGACACCTCTGACTACTACTGATATAAAAGATCGACTAGAAAATGGAGTTTAACATTTTTTGTATATTTGATGAGAAATAGTGTACAGGATGTTTGCTACACTCATTGGAAGAAGCAACTCTTCAAACACCGACATTTTATTTATTTCAAGTGCAACCACTTATATATTTTGACTTGCTCGAATTCGCTTCTCAATTATCTGTGCTTTTATATAAGTTTTTTAATGCAACTCCATGTTTTTCTCAATAAAATTGGAAATACTGTACGTGGAACGGACGCTCTGCATGTTTTAGTATTGTCATATTGTCTGATTGATTTTCTGTGTTTTCATATAAAAGTGTCCGATACGTAGAGTTGATATATTCCAAACAGATTGCATTCTTTCAACTCAACCCGATATTACTCTTACGAAAATTCGAAATTCTTCCAGCAGGCTTTGACCGAGGCTTTGACTGACATCCAGACATTTAAATTTCGAAGCAAAATTGCATCTGAAGACCCTTATAAAAACGCGAGTTGTCGTTGTATGATAGTTTTTAAAATGTCGTACCGCTATAGTATATGTTTCTCTTGGAATTGTGCTGGCATTCAGGTGGTTATACAGAATGTAGCAATTTTTTCATGCCCACTCCTTCTGTGACAACGTGTAGTGAATTGTCAGATCATTAGATAGGATGCCTTTGGGTAGACAAAGTTATATACTTACAAATATGCGCTTAGGGCTGCCACCTTTTAATTTTGCGTGGTAGACTTATGTCTACTGGTGTCCTTAGTCTCTTAAACGAGAGCTAGAGATTTGGTGTCGCAACAGGGAGACTCCTGGTGCATCCGGGAGACGTGGCAACCCTAACTGCATTCTTGAAAAGATACGATACGGTAGGATATGGGTTAATTGATAGATCGTCATAACTTTGCACTGATCTCAATTATCCCTTTCTTTTCCAAGTACTTCAGATATAAGTGATAAGTACTAAAATAAAATTAGAATTATATGAGATACCTTCGTTTGGAATTTTCTTTGCATTCCCCTCCTTTCTGGACAACCTATTGTATACATACAATATACAATAGAGGGTAGACAAAGTTATATATTTACAAATATAAAGTGTACAGTACTCTTGAAAAAAATATGAGATGAAGATTCCCCCCCCCCCCCCCCCCCCCGTCATGCATCAGCCATATCCTAGATTCGCTCCAAATCATGTTACATACTAGGCTAATTGACAATTCGTCATAATTTTACCCTGATTTTAATTATTTCTTTATTTTTTAGATAATGTGATGGTGTCGCATAGTCGTCCATTAGAAACCGCAGACTTTGTAGCCGATCACTCATTTGTAGTACTGTTACAGGCAAAAAAGGAGAATTTGAAGACCATCCTCTTCCAAGGTCGTATAGTAAAGCCCCAATAACATTGGTTGATTACGCGATAAGGCACTGATTGATTGAGGCTAAATGAATTTTAATATTACATTATATACTACCCTAAAATGTTTAGAGCTTGTTGAAGATTACTGTCACGGATCCTGGAACAGTAAGAAAGTTCAAATTGTTATCTTACAGTGTCCGATTATTTGTTAGCTTGTAAATTATTTTATTTATTTAATATTATATAATTCGGATTATAATGTACCTTATTATGTAAGAAACTAACTGCTGCAAGTTTTATATAAGGATTAACAAACACCAATTGTTGCGTACATACAAGTTCTAACAAAAAAGTAGTTTATAAACAAATTGCAAGCATTATCTGTGTTTTTTGTGCTAGACCTTTTTAACCTCATTTTCATCACAATTCTCTTAGAATCAAGTAGGTAGTAACCGATTGTAATTGCGAGGAGTGATATAAAGTGGTACGGCATACGCAAACGTACGAACAAGAGAGGAGTGAAAGGCAAGAGGTCAGAAGTTTGATGAGGAGGGACACTCAATAGAGCTCTGTCGCCAGGACTTGTGGACCCCGAACGAGACTCACTCCCCCCATTGGAGGATTCATCACGAATCACAATATCCCCAGGAGGATATTTTCATAGTTTTGGCTTGACAGCCAAGGCGAAAAGCACGAAAAAGGCTGAAACTTCATTTTTAGATGTTTTAAAGATTTGGAGGAGTTGCGCGGTTGATCTGCCACTGTAGTTTCTCATCAGTGACTGGTGTGCATATTAGCATATCACGCTACGCTTAAAAAGGTAGCAAAACATGCTCTTATTTTGCCTCCAACTCGGAGAGGCTGAAGATATACTCAGAGTGTTGAGGTTTGCATTGCATTGAGTGCAAACGACTTCTTAATGCAGCTGGTAATCGTCACAATTTTTCATCAAATTTTAAAGAACTAGACTATCATGGCGTCTCCCCCTAACAGGTCAGGAAACAAACAACAGATAATTGTAAATTACAAACACACAGAAACGATCTTTACATGTTTAAATTTTAAAACCCGTAGGCATTGCTAAATCCGTGGCTTAAAAACACACATTTTATGATCTAGACTTTCTTAAAATGTGTGTTTTTAAGCCACGGATTAGTAATACCTACGGGCTACGGGTTTTAAAATTTAATCATGTAAAGGTCATTTCTGTGTGTTTGTAATTTACAATTATATGTTGTTTGTTTCCTGACCTGTTAGTGGAAGACGCCATGATAGTCTAGTTCTTTAAAATTTTATGAAAAATTGTGACGATTATCAGCTGCATTAAGAAGTCGTTTGCACTCAATGCAATTGCTGTTTTAAATTGGCAAACCACAACGCTGTGAGTATATCTTTTCAAAATTTATTATATATTTTGAAACTAAATTCTTCTTTTTCTTCTAACTATGTAGAAAGCCCTGAAGATGGCAATAAACATTGCCGAAAGCTTGGCTTTTAGCACCAGAGTCTCCTCTATGATGTGACCCAGTCTCTTTTTTAAAAATTTTGACCACAACCCCAAGATTTTCTGATCTAAGTTAATTTTTTGGCCATAAGCTTCCTTCGTATTATACAATTATAAGTAGGCCTGTCAACGACTATAAATGATTATTTATTCTCGGTAAGGCTTGATAATATGACAGTATTATCCTTGACATGGGAAATTTATTTTATTTAAGTTAATTTATCCATTCTGTCAAAATAGGTTAACTAAATTTATATTTCAAATTTTACATATATAGATTTATAGTAATACAGGGCGGTCCAATAAGCGCACGGTGCTCTCTAGCGACATAACCGTTTAAATTAGAAGAAAATGACATCAATGAAAAACGTTTCTTTTTAAATGTTCAACTTGAAGGAAATAATTTCAAATATGGCGGACATCCGGATATACCGGATGTGGGTATCAACTTTCCTGTTTTAAATAGAACAACGTGTATATCATTACGTTTTTGAATTCAGCATCGATTTTTAGGTCCAGTATGTTGACCATAGTTTATTCCTACGAAGCCTATTTTCGAAGTTATTCAGGAATCTTCATAAAATTTGACGTTTGAAGTTTTACAAAAAATGTTAATCTCTCGTAAACTGAGTATGACAGAAGGATGCCGTTTTCGGTTTTAAAACCAACAAGAAACATGCTTATGTTTTAGGAAAAATATTGTTTCAAACGCACATTTAATCAATAGACCAGCAATTTTCAAATTACAAAAGTTTAAAACGTTAAATTTTCTTTCAATTTGGATGGTATGATAATTTTACATCAGTAGATGCGAAATTAACTCTCTTTCACTCTTATCTTCACATCCGTGGTTCTATATTTGACGGTTTTCAAGGTATCCGCGATTCTGGAATTGTTCCGTAATGGGGCGTAGGATTTGGAAAAATTGTAGGTGGCGTGGCTCACAGACGAAACAGTTGACAGGAAACCTTTCATGCAAAGTGTTTCGGCCTCTAGTCCTGAAATGTACATTCGCTCAATCTAACTGTAACCACATTATTCTTAAACACTCCAGTGGTAAATTATCCAGCAGGTTTTCAAATTTTCATTTAGAAGATTTTGGAAAACATTAGTTTATTATGCGGTTTCCAATAATACCATCCCAAATGTTCAGAGTCCATGCTGGTTGTCAACAAACCTCTCAAAATTTGGATTTACGACGGTTTAAAAATATAAATTGTGCCAGTTTACATGGCCGTTAATGATAACAGTGAAGCTACATTTTAAAAAAATGCATAAAAGATGCTTGATTCATAAACAACACACTGTTAAGGAGTGAGTGCATCTTCTTGGACGCGAGAAAGACTCCAATTACAGAAATTCATTCTGTTTTCAAAGTCTTCTCTTTCAAGTGCTTGATTTAGCTGCACGTGATAAGTATGCTATATGTTCTTCGTTAAGATCATGTTCACAGATGTTTGACCAATGCCCAAATAGGGACTAATTTCTGCTGTAGTACTGCGATGCGGATCTTCAACTACAATTACGAGAGTCAACTCACTTCATTAACTACGTTTCCTTCGCTCATATTTTACGCCGACGTCAGTCCAAACTTTTGGAGGTTAGTTGACAACCAGCATGTAGTCTAAACATTTGAGCTGGTACTATTGGAAACCGCATGAGAAACTAACGTTTTCCAAAATTTTCTAAATGAAAATAAGGAAAACCTACTGGAAAATTTACCACTGGAGTTTTTGAAAATAACGTGGTTGCAGTTGGAGCGAATGCACATTTTAGTAACAGAGGCCGAAACACTTTGGAGAAAAGGTTTCCTGTCAATTGTTTGGTCTGCGAGCCACGCCACCTGCGATTCTTCCAGTTCCTACGCCACATTACGGAAAAATTACAAAATCGTAAATATCTTGAAGACCATCAAAGGTAAAACCACACATGCCTAGATAGAAGTACGCGAAGGCATGAATATATGTCCCCCTGGTTAACCACCATTTGGATATGTATAAAAATTAACTGGTTTGAGGTATCAGTTAACTAGCAAGAAGACAACAAATCCAATTAGTATTTATTCCTATCATTGCACTTGATCATGTGTTGCATTTTTGCCTTATATTATTGATGAATCTCATTACTCTTCGGATATGATTTTGCACTTATACGGTATAGAAACTGCTGAAACTGCTCAGACTCCACGCTTGCGCTCGAGCTTATACAACCAAATGAGTCCCACATACTCTTGACTATCAAGAGAAGGCGATGTTCGTTATTGAGTTCTCAGCCTCTGCCAAGGAGAACATCGTCTCTAAGGAGGAGGAAAAGAGGACCAAATATCAGGAGCTGCTCGGAGAACTTCGCAGGCTCTAGCCGGACTACACTGTTACACTGTGAGTCTGCTACTAATGGTCACTGGATCCTTAGGTGTTATGAGGGATACTCTGCTCTCTGTACATACTTTAACTGCGTGAGTTATTACCGTCATTACTGCCCATCGAACATAGGCCAGGCGATAGGGGATTTTTCACAGGAAAAGGTCGGAAAGAAATGAAATTTGGTGGGATGGTAGACATTTGTCCCTGAACCTGCACCTGAGTTTGCGACCTCAGTGGTTGCCGCTCAAGGGGTGGAGGGATGAAAATTTTGATTCGCGACGATTTCTGAAAAATAACGCCGTTTTGGTAAGCGGTTTCGAAAAAACCTTTAGATGATTTATGGAGGGAACAAAATTCTGCATAATTTTGGTCTTTACATATTTCCTGTGCAACCAATAGTTTCTGTCCTACACTGCATCAGAGTTAGGGGTTGGTATGTGATTTGCACTAAAATAAGAATTTGTTTGATATCACTCACCAAAATGACAAAACTTCTCAAAAATCATCGCGAACCAAAATTTTCATCCCCCACCCCTCGAGCGGTAACCCTCCGAGGTCGCAAACTTATGTGTAGATTGAGGGGACCAGTGTCTACCATCCCACCAAATTTCATTTCTTTCCCATCTTTTGCTGTCAAAAGCCCCTTTTTATGACGTAATGATTGTGTGTTCAACTCGGGTAATACGGACATCGACAAAATACTGCCACTCTGACACGGGTGTATTTCAACAAATCGGAATTACCTGTCTCCACTCACTGGCCGTTTCATCAATTTTTCATCCGCGTTGCTTAATTTCCGGCTTCGAAGGACTTAGGTCGGGAAACAGGTCAGCCTGGTCATTTGAAAAATAGAACACTGAGGTGTGCTGACACATAAAGTGAGGAGCGTCTATTCCAAAAAAGTGATATATCTGTAGCATACATAATACAAAGTTAGATGTTTTATGTCCTAGATATTTCAGGAAAGGACGGCAAAACGCTAGCATACAGTTCAGCTATCGTTATGACAATAAGGAGCTTTAACACCGCATAATCTTCATTTCCTTCATTCGTTCATTCGTTCCTTCGTTCGTTCGTTCGTTCGTCCGTTCGTCCGTTCGTCCGTTCGTCCGTTCGTCCGTTCGTCCGTTCGTCCGTTCGTCCGTTCGTCCGTTCGTCCGTTCGTCCGTTCGTCCGTTCGTCCGTTCGTCCGTTCGTCCGTTCGTCCGTTCGTCCGTTCGTCCGTTCGTCCGTTCGTCCGTTCGTCCGTTCGTCCGTTCGTCCGTTCGTCCGTTCGTCCGTTCGTCCGTTCGTCCGTTCGTCCGTTCGTCCGTTCGTCCGTTCGTCCGTTCGTCCGTTCGTCCGTTCGTCCGTTCGTCCGTTCGTCCGTTCGTCCGTTCGTCCGTTCGTCCGTTCGTCCGTTCGTCCGTTCGTCCGTTCGTCCGTTCGTCCGTTCGTCCGTTCGTCCGTTCGTCCGTTCGTCCGTTCGTCCGTTCGTCCGTTCGTCCGTTCGTCCGTTCGTCCGTTCGTCCGTTCGTCCGTTCGTCCGTTCGTCCGTTCGTCCGTTCGTCCGTTCGTCCGTTCGTCCGTTCGTCCGTTCGTCCGTTCGTCCGTTCGTCCGTTCGTCCGTTCGTCCGTTCGTCCGTTCGTCCGTTCGTCCGTTCGTCCGTTCGTCCGTTCGTCCGTTCGTCCGTTCGTCCGTTCGTCCGTTCGTCCGTTCGTCCGTTCGTCCGTTCGTCCGTTCGTCCGTTCGTCCGTTCGTCCGTTCGTCCGTTCGTCCGTTCGTCCGTTCGTCCGTTCGTCCGTTCGTCCGTTCGTCCGTTCGTCCGTTCGTCCGTTCGTCCGTTCGTCCGTTCGTCCGTTCGTCCGTTCGTCCGTTCGTCCGTTCGTCCGTTCGTCCGTTCGTCCGTTCGTCCGTTCGTCCGTTCGTCCGTTCGTCCGTTCGTCCGTTCGTCCGTTCGTCCGTTCGTCCGTTCGTCCGTTCGTCCGTTCGTCCGTTCGTCCGTTCGTCCGTTCGTCCGTTCGTCCGTTCGTCCGTTCGTCCGTTCGTCCGTTCGTCCGTTCGTCCGTTCGTCCGTTCGTCCGTTCGTCCGTTCGTCCGTTCGTCCGTTCGTCCGTTCGTCCGTTCGTCCGTTCGTCCGTTCGTCCGTTCGTCCGTTCGTCCGTTCGTCCGTTCGTCCGTTCGTCCGTTCGTCCGTTCGTCCGTTCGTCCGTTCGTCCGTTCGTCCGTTCGTCCGTTCGTCCGTTCGTCCGTTCGTCCGTTCGTCCGTTCGTCCGTTCGTCCGTTCGTCCGTTCGTCCGTTCGTCCGTTCGTCCGTTCGTCCGTTCGTCCGTTCGTCCGTTCGTCCGTTCGTCCGTTCGTCCGTTCGTCCGTTCGTCCGTTCGTCCGTTCGTCCGTTCGTCCGTTCGTCCGTTCGTCCGTTCGTCCGTTCGTCCGTTCGTCCGTTCGTCCGTTCGTCCGTTCGTCCGTTCGTCCGTTCGTCCGTTCGTCCGTTCGTCCGTTCGTCCGTTCGTCCGTTCGTCCGTTCGTCCGTTCGTCCGTTCGTCCGTTCGTCCGTTCGTCCGTTCGTCCGTTCGTCCGTTCGTCCGTTCGTCCGTTCGTCCGTTCGTCCGTTCGTCCGTTCGTCCGTTCGTCCGTTCGTCCGTTCGTCCGTTCGTCCGTTCGTCCGTTCGTCCGTTCGTCCGTTCGTCCGTTCGTCCGTTCGTCCGTTCGTCCGTTCGTCCGTTCGTCCGTTCGTCCGTTCGTCCGTTCGTCCGTTCGTCCGTTCGTCCGTTCGTCCGTTCGTCCGTTCGTCCGTTCGTCCGTTCGTCCGTTCGTCCGTTCGTCCGTTCGTCCGTTCGTCCGTTCGTCCGTTCGTCCGTTCGTCCGTTCGTCCGTTCGTCCGTTCGTCCGTTCGTCCGTTCGTCCGTTCGTCCGTTCGTCCGTTCGTCCGTTCGTCCGTTCGTCCGTTCGTCCGTTCGTCCGTTCGTCCGTTCGTCCGTTCGTCCGTTCGTCCGTTCGTCCGTTCGTCCGTTCGTCCGTTCGTCCGTTCGTCCGTTCGTCCGTTCGTCCGTTCGTCCGTTCGTCCGTTCGTCCGTTCGTCCGTTCGTCCGTTCGTCCGTTCGTCCGTTCGTCCGTTCGTCCGTTCGTCCGTTCGTCCGTTCGTCCGTTCGTCCGTTCGTCCGTTCGTCCGTTCGTCCGTTCGTCCGTTCGTCCGTTCGTCCGTTCGTCCGTTCGTCCGTTCGTCCGTTCGTCCGTTCGTCCGTTCGTCCGTTCGTCCGTTCGTCCGTTCGTCCGTTCGTCCGTTCGTCCGTTCGTCCGTTCGTCCGTTCGTCCGTTCGTCCGTTCGTCCGTTCGTCCGTTCGTCCGTTCGTCCGTTCGTCCGTTCGTCCGTTCGTCCGTTCGTCCGTTCGTCCGTTCGTCCGTTCGTCCGTTCGTCCGTTCGTCCGTTCGTCCGTTCGTCCGTTCGTCCGTTCGTCCGTTCGTCCGTTCGTCCGTTCGTCCGTTCGTCCGTTCGTCCGTTCGTCCGTTCGTCCGTTCGTCCGTTCGTCCGTTCGTCCGTTCGTCCGTTCGTCCGTTCGTCCGTTCGTCCGTTCGTCCGTTCGTCCGTTCGTCCGTTCGTCCGTTCGTCCGTTCGTCCGTTCGTCCGTTCGTCCGTTCGTCCGTTCGTCCGTTCGTCCGTTCGTCCGTTCGTCCGTTCGTCCGTTCGTCCGTTCGTCCGTTCGTCCGTTCGTCCGTTCGTCCGTTCGTCCGTTCGTCCGTTCGTCCGTTCGTCCGTTCGTCCGTTCGTCCGTTCGTCCGTTCGTCCGTTCGTCCGTTCGTCCGTTCGTCCGTTCGTCCGTTCGTCCGTTCGTCCGTTCGTCCGTTCGTCCGTTCGTCCGTTCGTCCGTTCGTCCGTTCGTCCGTTCGTCCGTTCGTCCGTTCGTCCGTTCGTCCGTTCGTCCGTTCGTCCGTTCGTCCGTTCGTCCGTTCGTCCGTTCGTCCGTTCGTCCGTTCGTCCGTTCGTCCGTTCGTCCGTTCGTCCGTTCGTCCGTTCGTCCGTTCGTCCGTTCGTCCGTTCGTCCGTTCGTCCGTTCGTCCGTTCGTCCGTTCGTCCGTTCGTCCGTTCGTCCGTTCGTCCGTTCGTCCGTTCGTCCGTTCGTCCGTTCGTCCGTTCGTCCGTTCGTCCGTTCGTCCGTTCGTCCGTTCGTCCGTTCGTCCGTTCGTCCGTTCGTCCGTTCGTCCGTTCGTCCGTTCGTCCGTTCGTCCGTTCGTCCGTTCGTCCGTTCG
The DNA here is from genome assembly GCA_951848785.1 of Callosobruchus maculatus. Lineage (NCBI taxonomy): Eukaryota > Metazoa > Arthropoda > Insecta > Coleoptera > Chrysomelidae > Callosobruchus > Callosobruchus maculatus. The sequence continues at coordinate 11,385,894 of CATOUR010000054.1, read as the reverse complement.
TCCGTTCGTCCGTTCGTCCGTTCGTCCGTTCGTCCGTTCGTCCGTTCGTCCGTTCGTCCGTTCGTCCGTTCGTCCGTTCGTCCGTTCGTCCGTTCGTCCGTTCGTCCGTTCGTCCGTTCGTCCGTTCGTCCGTTCGTCCGTTCGTCCGTTCGTCCGTTCGTCCGTTCGTCCGTTCGTCCGTTCGTCCGTTCGTCCGTTCGTCCGTTCGTCCGTTCGTCCGTTCGTCCGTTCGTCCGTTCGTCCGTTCGTCCGTTCGTCCGTTCGTCCGTTCGTCCGTTCGTCCGTTCGTCCGTTCGTCCGTTCGTCCGTTCGTCCGTTCGTCCGTTCGTCCGTTCGTCCGTTCGTCCGTTCGTCCGTTCGTCCGTTCGTCCGTTCGTCCGTTCGTCCGTTCGTCCGTTCGTCCGTTCGTCCGTTCGTCCGTTCGTCCGTTCGTCCGTTCGTCCGTTCGTCCGTTCGTCCGTTCGTCCGTTCGTCCGTTCGTCCGTTCGTCCGTTCGTCCGTTCGTCCGTTCGTCCGTTCGTCCGTTCGTCCGTTCGTCCGTTCGTCCGTTCGTCCGTTCGTCCGTTCGTCCGTTCGTCCGTTCGTCCGTTCGTCCGTTCGTCCGTTCGTCCGTTCGTCCGTTCGTCCGTTCGTCCGTTCGTCCGTTCGTCCGTTCGTCCGTTCGTCCGTTCGTCCGTTCGTCCGTTCGTCCGTTCGTCCGTTCGTCCGTTCGTCCGTTCGTCCGTTCGTCCGTTCGTCCGTTCGTCCGTTCGTCCGTTCGTCCGTTCGTCCGTTCGTCCGTTCGTCCGTTCGTCCGTTCGTCCGTTCGTCCGTTCGTCCGTTCGTCCGTTCGTCCGTTCGTCCGTTCGTCCGTTCGTCCGTTCGTCCGTTCGTCCGTTCGTCCGTTCGTCCGTTCGTCCGTTCGTCCGTTCGTCCGTTCGTCCGTTCGTCCGTTCGTCCGTTCGTCCGTTCGTCCGTTCGTCCGTTCGTCCGTTCGTCCGTTCGTCCGTTCGTCCGTTCGTCCGTTCGTCCGTTCGTCCGTTCGTCCGTTCGTCCGTTCGTCCGTTCGTCCGTTCGTCCGTTCGTCCGTTCGTCCGTTCGTCCGTTCGTCCGTTCGTCCGTTCGTCCGTTCGTCCGTTCGTCCGTTCGTCCGTTCGTCCGTTCGTCCGTTCGTCCGTTCGTCCGTTCGTCCGTTCGTCCGTTCGTCCGTTCGTCCGTTCGTCCGTTCGTCCGTTCGTCCGTTCGTCCGTTCGTCCGTTCGTCCGTTCGTCCGTTCGTCCGTTCGTCCGTTCGTCCGTTCGTCCGTTCGTCCGTTCGTCCGTTCGTCCGTTCGTCCGTTCGTCCGTTCGTCCGTTCGTCCGTTCGTCCGTTCGTCCGTTCGTCCGTTCGTCCGTTCGTCCGTTCGTCCGTTCGTCCGTTCGTCCGTTCGTCCGTTCGTCCGTTCGTCCGTTCGTCCGTTCGTCCGTTCGTCCGTTCGTCCGTTCGTCCGTTCGTCCGTTCGTCCGTTCGTCCGTTCGTCCGTTCGTCCGTTCGTCCGTTCGTCCGTTCGTCCGTTCGTCCGTTCGTCCGTTCGTCCGTTCGTCCGTTCGTCCGTTCGTCCGTTCGTCCGTTCGTCCGTTCGTCCGTTCGTCCGTTCGTCCGTTCGTCCGTTCGTCCGTTCGTCCGTTCGTCCGTTCGTCCGTTCGTCCGTTCGTCCGTTCGTCCGTTCGTCCGTTCGTCCGTTCGTCCGTTCGTCCGTTCGTCCGTTCGTCCGTTCGTCCGTTCGTCCGTTCGTCCGTTCGTCCGTTCGTCCGTTCGTCCGTTCGTCCGTTCGTCCGTTCGTCCGTTCGTCCGTTCGTCCGTTCGTCCGTTCGTCCGTTCGTGCGTTCGTCCGTTTGTTTGTTTGTTTGTTTGTTTATTTGCTATTTGGATACATCAAATGTACATTAGCACGTCACAATTATGTAAAAGTAATACTTATAAATATAGCGGATGTAGAAAAACCAATAGGTACATGAAAACACATTATATCACACATTACAAATACTATTTAAAATGATTCACCAATATAGTCGCAATAGAAAAAAAAATGAAACAGGTATTGCTCACTAAAGATTGTCTTCTAAAAATTCTTTGATGCTGTAATAAGCTTTAGTCACAAAGAGATCGGTGATCTGTTTCTTATATAATTCAATTGAAGAGGATGATTTTATTGCAGACGGTAGTTTATTATAGAATGTGATGCAGTTGTAAAGTGGCGATTTTTTAAAATGTTCTGTTCTGTGCTTAGGGATTTGTATAAGACTGCGGTGTCTAGTATTGCGATTGTGGTTAGTAAGATGTTTCTGAAAATCCTCCCAATGCAATCTTATAAACACAAGACAGTGAAGGATGTAAATGGAGGGCAAAGTTAATAAGTGTTCCTTAATGTATGTTGACCTACATGTCTCTCTGGGACCTAAATTAAAAAGTAGTCTAATAATTCTTTTTTGAGAGATGAAAACTCTGTTACTTGCACTGCTGTGACCCCAGCTTAGTATATTGAAAGAAATATACGGAAACGCTAAGGCATAGTAAACAGACTTTAGGCCATTTATATCGAGGCAGCTTTTAAGCTGGCTGAGTGCATAGAAGGCACTATTTAGTTTTTTGCAAACAACGTCAACATGCTTAATCCAGTTCAAAGAACATTCCCAGATACATCCTAAGTATTTAACATCATCAGATAGATGTATTTGGAGTGCAAGTTCAGGGCTTAGGGTAGGAGTAGTACGCATGTGGTGTTGTATTGAAACTGTCTTTGAATTGTTGAGAATTAATCGGTTTCTACAGCACCAGGCATTCATATCATCTATCACTTCAATAATCTTTGTCTGCAATTGTTCTGTGGTTTCAGAAGATATTGTAACTGCAGTGTCATCAGCAAACATAGTTACACAGCCGTCTTTGATATAGTCGGGTAGATCGTTAATATAACAAAGAAACAATATAGGTCCCAAGATAGAACCTTGTGGTACACCTAACTGTACAAGATGACTGCTGGAAGACCCACCATTGCACGATATAATCATATTTCTATTACTCACATGAGAATCAATCCACTTCACGATGTTGCTTGGAAACTGGAGAGCGTGTAGTTTAGAGGACAAGAGTGTGGGGTCGACAGTATCAAAAGCTTTAGTTAAATCAAAAAATAATGTTACTACTCTATTGTTGCTATCCAAATGTGAAAATATGAAGTTTAGCATATGCGAGGAAGCTGACTCAATTGATCTGCCCACCCTGAATCCATGTTGCTCATTTGCTAATAAGTTATTGTTTTGGAGATAGCTAGTTATTCTAATATAAATGACTTTTTCAAATAATTTTGATATGCAATTTAAAAGTGATATTTGTCTGTAGTTATCTATGTCGTTTTTGCAACCTTTCTTATATATGGGAATGACGAGGGCAGTTTTAAGGCAATCAGGAAATATACCATGTAGAAGTGAGATATTGAATAAGTACACTAAATGTGACATAAGTAAGTCGATAACATGACTAATCATTTTAAGAGATAATCCGTCAATACCCGAAGACTTTGTATTTTTAATTGCTGCCATAGCTTCCAATATTTCGTTATTAGTGATGGGAAAGTTATTAAACTGGTAAGTTATAGTAGGGACTTTTGACGTTGTATGCGGTAAAGACATATTTTGGCCAATAATATTTTGAATAGATTTATTGGCAGTGTTAGAGAAGTGATTTGCAAACAGTTCACATACGTCCGTCGAAGATTTGATTTCCCCGTTTACGTTTAAAGTTATATTTCTAGTATCAATTTTTGTTGTTCCTAATTCATAGTTAATTATGTTCCACGATGCTTTACTTTTGTTTGAGGAGTTGTCTATTCTTTTTCTGTAAAATAATGTCTTCTGTTTTTTAATGCTAGATCTGTAAGCTCTTTTCTTTTCATTATAAAATGTTTTAAAGTCGCTGTTTATTTGAGCAAGAGGGAATAGATGTCTAAGTTCTTGACCCTCTCTGACTATGTCTTTAGTTATCCAGCTGTTTTTTTGCTTAACTACTTTTTGTTTATATGAAGGACAGAAAACCTCAAAGCACCAGATAACAGAGTCCAAAAAGTATCTATAAGCATCATTTACAGGCATGACGTATAGCGGACTCCAATCATTTTTGCTCAGATGAAATGCAAATTCATTTATGTTTTCTGCCTTAAGCGATCTCTTTAAGAAGAACTGAGGTGGATTTTCTGTATAATCCAGACTAGACTTTACACTTAAAACGTGTGCAAAATGATCTGCAATATTAGGATCTATCACATTACACTCAAAATTATTACTTGGCAAGTTGGTAACTAGATAATCGATGCAGGATGTGCTCGTGTGTCCAAACTGATTTGTGAAAGCTCTAGTTGGAACAGATACATGTTCATTGAAATTATAAGAGTCTAAGACATCTGATAGTAACTTGGTGTTCAAACTGTCTTTTTTTAAATAATCAATATTCAAATCACCAGCTAGAATAACATATTCAACTTTACTGAAAGCGATCTGCAGTGCTTTGCTTATGCTAACTAGAAATAGTTCTATGTTTCCACTATCTGATAGTAACTTGGTGTTCAAACTGTCTTTTTTTAAATAATCAATATTCAAATCACCAGCTAGAATAACATATTCAACTTTACTGAAAGCGATCTGCAGTGCTTTGCTTATGCTAACTAGAAATAGTTCTATGTTTCCACTCGGTGGTCTATAAACTGAAATTATGTAAGTACTTTTGTTGCTGATTGTACAAGCGATCCCACAGAGATCCACCACGAATACCCGTTTTCCTTGTAAAAAGTGAAACTATTTCGTAACCCGGAAAATTAATATTGCTGATGCCACCACAGATCCAATGCTCAGATATACATAAAATGTCGATAGAGTAGAGTTCCAAAAAAACCTCGATCATACTATATTTACTCACCAAGCCCTGGACATTGACATGAGATACAATAGCTGATACATCATCTGGCTTAAGCAATAGAGATGTTTTGTTCTGAATGAGATGTTTATTTCCAGAAATTTTATTAGGGTTCCTCAAATCACCTATAAAAAATCACTAGTCGTAATATTGTGAGTGGAGTCTATCTTGTCTGAAACTGGGCAAATCAAAGTATCGAATGAATCAACCAGTTTTATCGTTCTTAATACTATATGACTAGACAACTTCATCATCCTTTCAATACAAATTTGAATCTGGCAAGCAACTGCTTTTTTGCCTTTATACTTCAATAAATTTACTGATACATTTCTATATAATTGTTTAAATTTCTTTATACTTAAGTCTATAGTAGAACCTAATTCTTTATCACCTATAGTACTATATCTAGGCATGACTAATATATTTGTTGACTTTCCTAAAGGAAGTAAATAACGTAAAGCGCTATGTAATGATACACGATTTCCAATATTTGAAGTCCTGAATAAAAGTATAACATAATCATTTTCAGAATAAGGCAAGGCCCTATTAGTTGTCAATTTGCATAGGCTACTGAAGTCGAGATTTGAATATACATAACTATCAACTTGAAAGTGAGACGGATTTAGTATTTTTCGCAGCGAAATTGCAACATTTCTACCTTCTTCGTCACTCATTATCAGCACCTTGCTAAGCCTCTTTAGTGAGCAGGGATCTTTATTGGATGTAACAAATTCCACCTTTTTTGTGAGTACGTCGTCATTTCTTCTTGATGTAAGTTTGTTAGACTTCTTGACCGCCGTCGGACCACGACAGGTTTCTTCAGAGACTTCGGTCGCATGAATATCTTCAATGTCTGTATTCGCCTGGGTCACTTCAACCTCTTCAGCCGCAACTTTTCCAATAGATGTCACCTCAATTTCAGATTGTGTATTTGTAAGATCTATATGTGCAAAGTATTTTCTCTTAGGTTCTATAATTTGCTATTTGATAATCTTCATGTCTTCCATTAACTTGTCATATTTCTCCAGTAACTGTAGTAATTCTTCTGACTTTGCTTTTAGTCGGTGTTCTTTTTCTTCTAGTTTAGATTTCAGCTGATTTATTGTTAATCTATTTTCTTCAATTTCGCTTCTATAGCTAGACTCGATATCAATGACATCTGCCTCAAATGCTGAACTCTGGCGTCTGAGCTTCAATATGAAATTGTCCTTTTCTACAACTTCGTCTTGTGCAACACTGAGTAAATGTTTCAAAGTCTCAGTTGTGTCGTCTTTTTCTTCCGCCTCTTTTTGCATTTTTTTCCACAATATATGGTGTGTTTATCAAGATACATAATATCCTTTTTTCTCTCACAACAGCTCTTGTGGTATACGCCATAGCAGGACTTGCATACATAGCTGGTAAATTCCTTTGTTTTGTAACATTCATAGAAGTTATTTTTGTTTCGTTGCGCCATGTCAGAAAATATTTATTCCGGCTCTGTGCTAAATTCTCTTTAATATGTTTAACCTTGTGTCGGCAAGAATTTTTGACATTCATGGAATTCCAATCGAGAATAGCAGATCAACTATTCCATATTTTAGCAAATTAAATCGACTTGCAAGCTAAACAAACATATCGATGAGTAGATTACAATTGTATCTCACTGCCGATACTAATTACTCTCGATACACATTCACAAAACTCAAGTCGGACTCAAATTAGCAAGCGTATTTTCAACCGTGTTTATGAAATGTTCAGTATGCTACCATCACTGTGTAACGAAATTTTTGTTAATTTCGTTACACGTCGTCTGTGACTCCTTTTATAGATCAATTCTCACAGAATGATATCCTAGTGACAGGTAGATATGTGTTCCACGCTTGTGCCTTGCCGTTACGCTATTAAAAGAACCACTTTTCCGCGCCTATTTTTTGTTCTCTAGCCTGACTGGACTATATCTGGTTCTAATGCGCAGACGCGACCAGGAGGCGTCACCTTGTCGTGGATTGTGAGATGGTGTGCAATGTGGGTTGCCTACCTGCGGGCAGGTTGGATTAAGGTACTAACTTGTTATTTATAGAATTTAGCCTTGCAAAGTTATTGGTTTCATTCTTTTAGTGCATTTTTCGTTCCCTATTATGAGTTTATTTTGTTAATAATAGTAATTCTGTCCTGAGTTGCAACTAAGACGATAGTTACTTTGAGGTTGGGTCGGTAGTGAGCCGTTGGCGGCGCTGCCTAACCAGGGGCCTGCTGTGATTGGTCAGTTGGCTATTAAAATTCGTGAACTCTCGAGAAGCCTCCGTGGTTTCCGACGAAAAATCATAAATAGAAGTGTTCCTCTCTTTGGCGTCTCTCTAGCTCTACGGCGTCTCTTGTACGTTAGTTTCTGCGGCTGCTTCTGGTCTCTCAACATCACAGGTTGGTTCTGTCCTTTTTGGCCTTCCGCCATCTTTAATCCATGAGTGACTTGCCAGTTTCAATTTGTCGTGTGGGTCAACTTTGAAGTTTATTTACTCTCTTTCCGCGAGGTTTTATTTGAAGTACCTAACACGGCAATTATTTGTGGAATTCCGCTATTTCGACATTTTAGTTTGACTGCCATTGTTTCGCAGTGATTTCGTATTTTTCGCTAGCATACCGTTGATATCGAAACTTTAGTATCTAAAATCGATATTGTTGATTTGATTGAGTTCATTTTCGAGTTAGGTTGTGAACGCCATACTGTGTTATACCTATGTGTTTTCAGCTCAAGATGTGCATCTGCTACCTAAAGGAACCAACCTGGTATTGATGTCGATCTAAGAAAATACAAGCCCCTTTTTCCACCTGCTTCTGAGACCTTGGAAGGACACACAGAGCGTGACTGCAAGCTGTTCCTGCTACTTTGGATATAGAAGGTACGTAAATATTGCTTATTTCAATTTGAACGCCATTTATACTTTGGATATAGAAGGTACGTAAATATTGCTTATTTCAATTTGAACGCCATTTAGGCAGTTGTCGAGCTATTTTACGTACTTTCGTATCTAGAGTTTGTAGTCACCTCCAAGTGTGACCTTCAGTCCGCTTTTTCTTTGTTTTTTTTATGTTGTTGCTCATTTGTACTTTTTGAGAGAGAGAGAGAGAGAGCACACCTTTTTTTTTATTTGGTAGAGTCTGTGTAAAAATTGCTTCGTTATTGTTTCCGCCATTTTGGGCAGCTAATGCGAGCACTTTTGCATAGGTGTCTAACCTTCTTCAGTTTTCTTTGTACCTCGTACAATTTTTAGAGAGAGAGAAAAGCACCTGTCTTTATTTTGGTATAATTTTGATAGTTTTTGAGTGTGCTGACACACACGTTTTGCAATTTTTGAGCTGTAGTTTTGCTGTACAATTTTGACAATTTTCCATATTTACAACCGATACAGCCTACCGAAGTACATCTATGTGAGACTGAACGTACTCATAGATTTTTGTTTCCTTTGGAGCTATAATTTTAATATTGAGAGTATTTATTGAAGTATAGTTGCTCGCACTTTGCAACTACTGTGCATATAGTTTCAATTTTCTGGATTATTTGTGATATTTGATTTTGAGACATTTTAGTAAACATTTGTGGGCTTGATAATTTTTTTTTGCGGTTGTATTACCTTTCAAGATTCTAACTTTCTGGAACACTAGAGCCAGCAGTAACTTAGTAGAATCATAGCCTTGATTTTCCCTTAAATCAATTAAACTGCTTTGAACTTAAGTGAACTATAGCCTTGCTCACTTCAAGACTCATATTTTTAAGTTTCGTTTTAAGTGTTAGACTTGAAAGGCCTATCAAGTATCTAGGTTAGGTGATACTTTGTGGTTACGATATTGGTCCTTTATTTTAAGATTATATTTTAATTATATATGCAGATTTAATTGTGAACCATTGTGGGGAGATATCTGCTATAACTTGGTGTATAACTTTTAAGAAATTTTAGTATAGAATTTAAGCATTTTGTAAGGGATCTTTTTATTAAATTTAAGCAGATATAGTTTCAACTAAATTGCTAAATTTAAACAGATATTGTTTCAACTAAATTGTTGAGGAGGGGGCTTTTAATTGTTCTATTCAAAGCCAAGTAGTACGCCTGAGCTTGCATAACCTCCTACATCCTGGGGTTTTGCCATAGAGGGTCCAGACTCTAATCCTTCTTTTTTCTATACTTTGCATGACGGCGGCCGGAAGTGGTGGCCGAGCCAGACCCAGATATCCCTCAGCCTTAAAGGGGGAAGTCAAAGAGTAGGGGTCAGGGCCAAAGGAACCTGAAGAGGCTGCCAGTCATCAGAGGGGACCCTCTGAAGGAGCGGTTAGAAGGAGCCCACAAGCCGACCCAGGAGGAGAAGACAACCTCGTTGAGCAAGCCAGGTTGTATCGCTCACTTAAGCCAGCAGTCCCTGTTTATTATTGTAAATAAGTCATCACTCACTATTCACCATTCAAATAGTTTATATTTAACCACCAATATACTTGTTATTGTTTAATTCTCTTTTGAATATTTTTTCTGAACCCATCCCTTCAGTGTTTCTGGAGAGGTTGGGCAATTTCACTAACTTCCTTGGAGTTTGGAGGTAAAAACTCCTGGCGCCCTTTTTCTTGAGTTTTTGTTGAACCTTAGAGTAATCTCGCGATAAAGGTTAGTGATTTTGCCTGACATCTCTTATAAGAGGAAAAGAATAAGTTGCCAAGGATCCACAACCCACCGTAAGTAAACTGAGCAGCCCAAAGGCACCCCAGTTTAGCTAGATTGGAGGTCTTAACTTAGTTGAACTTTCAATCTAGCTTTACACAATTTGGCGCCCGCTGTGAGGGCACGATTTGGCGATTTGTTCTTTTCTTTCTTCGAAGCCTGAAGAGAGGTGTAGGTGAACTTTTGAAGTGAGTTGACTAGAGTCAGTTTTTTATAGTTTGCCTTTATTCAAAATTTTATTAAATTTTGCTGCAGTTATTTTGCCAATATTTCGAATAACTATTAATCTTTTGAATTTATTTTGATATTTTGACATTTAGATTTTCTCCTGATAGTATCACCTTTGAGAACTATTTATTGCGTTCAAGACTTTATCTTGCCTACATTTTGAATATATCTTGATTATTGATTCTGATTGATTGCCTACATCTTTGAGTATATAGCTACTGATTATTGATTTTTATTGATTGCCTACATTTTGAGTATTTTTGACTTATTGAATATTTTCTGATTATTACCCATTTATCTTGCTGATTTTGAGTATTTGTGAGTTATTGAATATTTTTGATTATTGACCATTTATCTTATTGACTGCTGTGAGCAGTATATCTTTTGTCGACTTTTGATTACTGATTGATTTAGATTTTGATTCCCAAAATGGACGCAGGTCATTTATTGAGTGCAGAACTAGACTATGAACTCCGTGTGAGAGGTATACAACCATCTGGTAGTATGGATGACAAACGAAAGGTACTGAGAGGGTTGTTCAGTCAGGAACGAGCTCACAGATCTTTCATTGAGTCATTTATAGTTCAGCCTCATGATGATGATGTTGATGCAATCAAAACGTCATTGACCGATTTAGAGCAAAAGATAGCAGCCTTTGTCAGTGCTACTGGTAGTTCTGAATACAAGAGGCTTGTATCTCGTTTGACCCATGTTTCTGGTAGGATCAATCGCTTAAGAACTGATGATGAAAGTCAGGAAGCCATGAAGCAACGTTTGCTTCTGCTTCTTTTAAAATTGGAAGCTGAGCTAGATGAAAAGGTTGCACCTGCAACTAGCACTCCAGTGGAGAGAATGCCTCCAGCTCCAATTTTCTCAAACCCCAAGCCTGTGTTACCATATAAATGGAATTTGTGTTTTAAAGGGACTTCAGATGAGTCTGTTGTCTCCTTTTTAGAAAAGGTTGAGTCCATGAGACTTTCCCGCTTTGTACAGAAAAATGAGTTATTTCTTTCAGCTGGTGATCTATTCAAGGATAAAGCTTGGACTTGGTTTAATGTTAACAGATCTAGGTTTTCAGACTGGGACAGTTTGGTTGCTAAGTTGAAGGAAGATTTCTTGCCTTATCAATATCAGGAGGACCTGATGCAGGAGATCAATAATAGAACTCAAGGTTCTGATGAACGAGTCTCTTTATATATTTGTGCTATGGAGGGACTATTTAACCGTCTCCCTGAAAAACCTGATGAGAAGACCATAGTCAACAAAATCAGGCGCAATCTCTTGCCATTTTACGTAGCCCAACTGGCTCTTTATGACATCAATACAGTGTCAGAGCTGACAACTCTCTGCAAAAAGCTAGAGGAGTCTAGAAGTTGGTCTGATAGGTATAAACCTCCTACCCCTAGTAACTCTAGTTTCTTAGAACCAGACTTAGCCTACCTTTCAACATCTAGGGATAGTCCCAGAGAAAACAGAAGGGTGTTTAATAGTAAGTCCTTTGATGTTTCTTCTATATCTAAGGACGAGTGTTGGAATTGTCATCAAACTGGACATAGGTATTCCAAATGTTCAAGTCCTAGAACAAGATTTTGTTTTGGTTGTGGATCACAAGGAGTGATCAAGCCCAGGTGTCATAGGTGTTCGAGAAACTGTAGGGCTGGACGACGTAGGTACCCCAGTTCAAGGTCCTGTGCAGACCGAAGCTCCGACTCAGTCGTCTTCAAACAGACGAAAAAAGTCCCAGAAAGGAGAGCCAAAACAGAAGTAGAGTTTGTTCCTCCTGTAGAGAATCCGAACCCTTGTACCTTATTGGAAGACCCATGTAAAAAGGTCTGTCCCATGTTTGTGTCCAAACCTGGTGATGAAAGACCATATCTAGAAGTCCAAATCTTAGGTGAGACTTTTATAGCTCTTGCTGATTCTGGCAGCAGTGTTTCAATTTTGGGAAACTCTGGTTTTGCCTTGCTTGAAAAATGGAATGTGAATCTTTCTTTAGATTATTCTCTGCAAGTGACAACTGCAGATGGTGTCCCACAGGCTACTATTGGAAAATTTACTGTACCCATCACTCTTGGTAACATGACAAGGGATGTACAAATTTGGGTAATTCCGTCTATTAATTATAGTCTTGTTTTGGGTATTGATTTCTTAAAAGCTTTCAGAGTTCATGCCAATTTCCCAGATAATCAGTATCAGATGTCAGTTTGTGTGGTGAACACTATTTGTCCTGCTGAAAATCTGAATTCCCAACAGAAGGCCAAACTTTCAGAAGTAATTGACCTATTTAAGTCAATTGGCCCTACTGACAGAATAGGAAGAACTCACCTTCTGACCCATCACATTGATACTGGTCAAGCCAAACCAATTAGGCAAAGACAATACCCTTTGTCACAAGCAATGCAGAAACATCTTGACAAGGAAATCGATCAGATGTTAAAGCAGGGTCTTATTCAGAGATCAAATTCCGAGTGGTGTAGTCCACTTTGGCTTGCGAAAAAAGCTTCTGGAGAGTATAGAATCTGTTTTGACGGACGCAAGCTTAACTCTGTGACTTGTAAAGATGCATATCCTATGCCCCTCATTGACTCAGTGATTAATAAGTTGAGAGATGCTAGATTCTTGTCATCAATTGACTTAAAATCTGCATTCTTTCAAATCCCCTTAGACGAGAAATCTAGACCGAAAACTGCTTTTGCTGTTAGAGGACGAGGACTTTTTGAATTTTGTGTCATGCCCTTTGGTTTATCATGTTCCGCTCAGAGCATGTGTCGTTTGATGGACATGGTTATTGGTCCAGCATTAGAACCTTATGTTTTCTATTACCTTGATGACATTGTAATTGCTACACCAGATTTTGATTTGCATTTAGACATTTTGAGAAAACTTTTTGAAAGATTGAAACAGGCTGGTCTTACAGTTAACTTTGAAAAATGTGAATTTTGCAGACCCTCATTGAAATTTCTTGGTTTTGTTGTTGATGAGAAAGGCCTTCGTACAGATGAATCTAAAGTATCCGCTATTGTTGATTATCCAGTCCCTAAGACCACCACCCAAGTTAGACGTTTGATCGGTTTAGTTGGCTACTACCGACGCTTTCTAAAAAATTTTGCCTCAATCTGTAGTCCCATTTCTGACCTTTTGAAAGGACGAAAAAAGGGTCAAAGCATTGAATGGACAGAGGAAGCTGATCGTGCATTTGCTCAGATCAAGGAGAGCCTAACAACTGCTCCAGTCCTAGCTTCACCTGACTTTTCAAAGCCTTTTATTTTATATTGTGATGCTTCAGATACCGGAGTTGGTTCTGTATTATATCAGGAAATTGATGGTATAGAGCATCCTATAGCCTATGCTAGTAAAACCCTGAATAAGTGTCAGAGGAAGTATACCGTTACCGAAAAAGAGCTGTACAGCATTATTGTTGCCATTGAAAAGTTTAGGGGATACATTGAGGGCACACATTTTACTGTAATAACTGATCATGCTTCACTGATTTGGTTAAACAATATGAATAACCCTAGTGGCAGACTAGCCCGTTGGGCAGTTAGACTTTCTCAGTTTGATTTTACAATAGTCCATAGAAAGGGATCCCAGAATGTAGTAGCTGATGCCTTATCTCGATCAGTAGCAGTTCTTAACTTAGATACAGTAAAACTTGATGGGTGGTACACTAAAATGATTCAGAACGTCCAAGAAAAGCCTGATGATTATCCTTCTTATAAGGTAGAAAATGGCATTTTGTATAAACATATATTTAGTAGAGATCCTTTAGTGAGTAATTTAACAGACTGGAAGATTGTGGTGCCTCGAGCACATCGTAAAGAAGTAATTAAAATGTATCATGATAATGAGACCGCTGCTCATTTAGGTGTTTCTAAGACCATTTCTCGTATATCAGAACTGTATTATTGGCCATTTCTTCATAAAGATGTATATAGATATATTAAGAATTGTAAGACTTGTGCTAGTTGTAAAGTTTCTAATCTGCCTAAAGCAGGATTAATGGGCTCATATAAAAATATTAATTTTCCGTTTCAATTGGTCAGTTGTGATCTTTTAGGTCCTTATCCTAGATCTAAAAGTGGGAATCAATATCTTTTTGTGGTCATAGATTGGTTTACCAAATTCACTTTAGTTCAGCCCCTTCGTAAAGCTACAGTCCAGCACATTAATAGGTTTTTAGAGAATAATGTTTTCCTTATATTTGGTGTGCCTCAGATTATAGTATGTGATAATGGACCTCAGTTTAGGAGTAAAGATTTCAAAAACCTTATGGAGGAATATAAAGTTCAGAAAATATGGTATAATGCCAGGTATCATGCACAAATTAACCATACAGAGCGTCAAAATAGAGTTATTATCACAGCCATTAGGTCATATATTAAGGAAGATCAGAAAACTTGGGATCAGTCTATTTTCAAAATTGCTCAGGGTTTGCGTTTAGCAAAACATGATGTGACTTTCTTAACTTTCGCTAGAAATGTTCCTGTTTCAGGAGACTACTTTGGAAAGATTTCTGATAATGCCAGGAACATTGTTGAAATTTCTGACAAGAATGCCAGGTTGGATGATGTTCAGGGGATGACGGAAATTTTTTCGAAGGTTCGAGAACGAATCAAAAAGGCTTACCTTCGCAATGCTGAAACTTATAACCTAAGGCGTAGGCCCGCCCGATTTTCTGAGGGTGAAAAGGTTTGGAAGGTTAATTATGTGTTATCTAAGGCCGCTGATCATTTTAACGCTAAATTGTCCCCCAAATATGTTCCTTGTATTGTTAATAAGGTTTTGTCCCCTTTGGTATATAATTTGGTGGACAAGTATGGTAACGACTTGGGCAACTGGCATGTCAAGGATCTTAAAAAGGATGATACAGGACTGGATTCTGATGATGACCCAGATCCAGTTCCAGACTTGGAACCAGCCTCTGAACTAGAGTCTGAAGCCAGTGATGATGGGGGTTAATTGCCACGTCTTTAAGGACATTGCCCTGCTGATAGGGGCTGGCATGGTATGTTTGTGGGGAAAAAAGTACTTCTTTCTGCTCAAGCATCAGTGCCTGAGGAATGCTACAGCACCGGAAAATTACCGGGTGGGAGTACAAGTCTTCCGACAGGCTACTTATGGACGAAACAACATCTTTGTCTAATCACCTTAGGTGATTTATGTCCAAGCAGCATTGCTGATAGCATCAGTATGCAAGAGTGTCGTTAGGGATTGTTATTGTCTGGTACTTATGGTTATCTTTCCTTTTATAGGATGTATAGATTTGGTTTAGGTTCTTTTGTTGTAGATATGACTAGTCATAGCGTGAAATGTGACTTGTCATTTTGCTGGATAATGTTATTACTATTTCGTTTTCCCTGATGACTCATTTGCTTATTTGAGTGCATTTACCGATTTTGTCGTTTTGTATATTAGTTCCCGGATTTGACATTTTAGTTATTAGGTATAGTGTCCTGAATGAGAATAGGCACTTTGTATATTAGTTCCCGGATTTGACAGTTTAGTATAGTGACCTGAAGTGAATAGGCACTTTTGTTTTTTTTTTGGCCATTCTTGCAGTGGGTGCTGGTGAGTTCCGAAGCAACAGCTTTCAGTAGCGATGGGCTCTGGAAGGATAAATGTTGGGGGGTGTCAGTCGGTAGTCAATGTTCTCACTGGAGACTTGGCGCAGGCTTGCTGTCACTACTGCATTCTATCTCAGCTCCTTTGTCCAGGTTGTAGCGGAAGATTGCCAGCAACATTGTTGGACTGAGACCACGTCATTGTCTGTGGAGACAGGTTTTGGTTAGTACCCTACAGACTCTCTTTAAACCTGTTCTCTTTTTAGTCTGGTGGATACTATAATTCACTTACTTGTAGTCAAACTACAAGAGTTTTTTTTTGTTTTTTTTGCTGTCATGATCTTGAAACCAAAGAACCCTTGGCTGGTGCGTTGTTCCCGTCGAGTCCCTGCGCCAATAGACGACTGGTGGCAAGGTGGAACCAAGCCTACGGCGCTGATTTAAGATCTTTTAGCGAAATGGTTTGTTCCAATTGGGTAGTGACTCGAGGGTGGTAACTCTCCTCCCCTGGTCTATTTGACTGGAGAGATCCGCTGTGGTATTTAGGTTAGGATATTTTAGGTTATTTTGGGTTAATATTATTGACATTCTCACCTTAGTTGTACTTGGGTTAGTGTCGGTTGTCATAATGCTTATGTATAACCTTTGCAAGGTTTGTCAGTCATTTTCTTTTGTGCTCGTACTGTGGTATTCTCTAATTTCAGGTTGATTAGTACCTTCCTCTGTAGTTTAGCATCAGTTAGTTTGAAAATTCTCGAATGGCTTCTCGAATTTTTCCTGGTGGGAGGGATGTGTAACGAAATTTTTGTTAATTTCGTTACACGTCGTCTGTGACTCCTTTTATAGATCAATTCTCACAGAATGATATCCTAGTGACAGGTAGATATGTGTTCCACGCTTGTGCCTTGCCGTTACGCTATTAAAAGAACCACTTTTCCGCGCCTATTTTTTGTTCTCTAGCCTGACTGGACTATATCTGGTTCTAATGCGCAGACGCGACCAGGAGGCGTCACCTTGTCGTGGATTGTGAGATGGTGTGCAATGTGGGTTGCCTACCTGCGGGCAGGTTGGATTAAGGTACTAACTTGTTATTTATAGAATTTAGCCTTGCAAAGTTATTAGTTTCATTCTTTTAGTGCATTTTTCGTTCCCTATTATGAGTTTATTTTGTTAATAATAGTAATTCTGTCCTGAGTTGCAACTAAGACGATAGTTACTTTGAGGTTGGGTCGGTAGTGAGCCGTTGGCGGCGCTGCCTAACCAGGGGCCTGCTGTGATTGGTCAGTTGGCTATTAAAATTCGTGAACTCTCGAGAAGCCTCCGTGGTTTCCGACGAAAAATCATAAATAGAAGTGTTCCTCTCTTTGGCGTCTCTCTAGCTCTACGGCGCCTCTTGTACGTTAGTTTCTGCGGCTGCCTCTGGTCTCTCAACATCACAGGTTGGTTCTGTCCTTTTTGGCCTTCCGCCATCTTTAATCCATGAGTGACTTGCCAGTTTCAATTTGTCGTGTGGGTCAACTTTGAAGTTTATTTACTCTCTTTCCGCGAGGTTTTATTTGAAGTACCTAACACGGCAATTATTTGTGGAATTCCGCTATTTCGACATTTTAGTTTGACTGCCATTGTTTCGCAGTGATTTCGTATTTTTCGCTAGCATACCGTTGATATCGAAACTTTAGTATCTAAAATCGATATTGTTGATTTGATTGAGTTCATTTTCGAGTTAGGTTGTGAACGCCATACTGTGTTATACCTATGTGTTTTCAGCTCAAGATGTGCATCTGCTACCTAAAGGAACCAACCTGGTATTGATGTCGATCTAATAAAATACAAGCCCCTTTTTCCACCTGCTTCTGAGACCTTGGAAGGACACACAGAGCGTGACTGCAAGCTGTTCCTGCTACTTTGGATATAGAAGGTACGTAAATATTGCTTATTTCAATTTGAACGCCATTTAGGCAGTTGTCGAGCTATTTTACGTACTTTCGTATCTAGAGTTTGTAGTCACCTCCAAGTGTGACCTTCAGTCCGCTTTTTCTTTGTTTTTTTTTATGTTGTTGCTCATTTGTACTTTTTGAGAGAGAGAGAGAGAGAGCACACCTTTTTTTTTATTTGGTAGAGTCTGTGTAAAAATTGCTTCGTTATTGTTTCCGCCATTTTGGGCAGCTAATGCGAGCACTTTTGCATAGGTGTCTAACCTTCTTCAGTTTTCTTTGTACCTCGTACAATTTTTAGAGAGAGAGAAAAGCACCTGTCTTTATTTTGGTATAATTTTGATAGTTTTTGAGTGTGCTGACACACACATTTTGCAATTTTTGAGCTGTAGTTTTGCTGTACAATTTTGACAATTTTCCATATTTACAACCGATACAGCCTACCGAAGTACATCTATGTGAGACTGAACGTACTCATAGATTTTTGTTTCCTTTGGAGCTATAATTTTAATATTGAGAGTATTTATTGAAGTATAGTTGCTCGCACTTTGCAACTACTGTGCATATAGTTTCAATTTTCTGGATTATTTGTGATATTTGATTTTGAGACATTTTAGTAAACATTTGTGGGCTTGATAATTTTTTTTTGCGGTTGTATTACCTTTCAAGATTCTAACTTTCTGGAACACTAGAGCCAGCAGTAACTTAGTAGAATCATAGCCTTGATTTTCCCTTAAATCAATTAAACTGCTTTGAACTTAAGTGAACTATAGCCTTGCTCACTTCAAGACTCATATTTTTAAGTTTCGTTTTAAGTGTTAGACTTGAAAGGCCTATCAAGTATCTAGGTTAGGTGATACTTTGTGGTTACGATATTGGTCCTTTATTTTAAGATTATATTTTAATTATATATGCAGATTTAATTGTGAACCATTGTGGGGAGATATCTGCTATAACTTGGTGTATAACTTTTAAGAAATTTTAGTATAGAATTTAAGCATTTTGTAAGGGATCTTTTTATTAAATTTAAGCAGATATAGTTTCAACTAAATTGTTA